>JAPTOF010000021.1:5805000-7005000 GCA_028554755.1 Cordia subcordata | reverse complement strand
CTTGAATAATGAATTTCCAAGAACCTTCTTAGAATTCAACATGTTGAACCCTTTTCAACACAAAGTCAATGCATATATACTAGGACAATCTCATTACCTTCCCTAATATATCCATATAGATTATGATCCCAAGCACATAGGATACATTTTTGGAAACATTTATGGAGACCGTAGATGATAGATATAGTTTTTCATTTTATAGTATCAAAATTTATCCATATTTCTACACTATAAACGATCACGTGATCATTAGCCTACTAACATAACTAAGGCACACTTTGTTCTTAACGAAGGCACATGTCTTGATACTTTATCAAAATCTATGTATTAACCCAAAATACTTGCACAAGGCCACTTATGAGCCAAATAGGCATATGCACTATAATCTTGCTAGTAGATGTGAACTATTTAGTTGTGTCACACACTTCCTCTTTTAGCTCCCTTGGAGGAAAGCCATCTAGGGACCTACTAATTAGATTTCATGGTACAAGCATGCATCTCATACTTGAATGATGCAAATAAACTTGAGCATCATTATTAGTGGAATTGTCTTGTCATAGTCGAACTACAATATTCAAAAGGTCCACCTAACAATGAATTGGGCATTGGAGGTCTCAATCTACGAAAACCCCTTCATGAACCAATTTTTCACTCTATGGGTCATACCCATCATGTGAGCCAACCAGTGTACATACAGTGTTGACATTTATGGTTTCTTAAAAGATTGCCTTGGATTAAGCAAGTTCTTAGATTTATGCCTCTATCTAGCATCTTTACAAGTGATCGAATTTACACTATTCTTTAATAGTTCAATGGAATTTTTACCTTGGACAAGGATTTAACACTTACCCATTAGATGGAATACCATACCAGATGGCCTTAGTGATGCTTTTTAATAGGCCCAAGATTTGGCTCTTAACCTTATCTTGTTTTGTATGTTCAACTACTAGTGTTCTATCCATCTATTTAGAATTTCATAAACCATATTATTATCAAGCGAAACTTGTTTCATAAATACTTTTTTTTTTTGAAAATATTCTTTTGAGGTCAATGAATACTGATTATCCATCATCTTTGTTGAAGTTGAATTCACTAGACTTTCTAGAGAATCTCCAAACACTTAACCAATTACAATTCCAGCTTGTCAATGATAAGATACTTGATGGATGCTAAACATTTCTTCAACCCTTTATAAAAGTGTACATCTTACTATTATGCCAAATCATATATGGTATCTTATCTATTAACTTGCTAGTTATTTAACTCATTATATAAGCATTTGTCTCAAATATACATTCCAAAAGATATGGCTACAACCATAAGCCATATAATGGAACAAACTATGTCCAACAACATTTGATTTCTCCTTTCTAACATACCATTCAACCGTTATATAAGAATCTCATTCTCTTCTAGGCAAACAAGAGACTTACTTTGCGTGCATCTGCTTCTGTGATCATATTGTAGAATCATAAGATCCTAATCAACATATACTATGTTTGAAAAATAAACTTTTTTTAGTTTACAGTGCATGATAATAACCTTATTCTGAATAACATTAATATCATGATTGTTTCTACCAGACAAAGAGTTCCATTATAACCAATTATGGGGACTATTTGTATCTTATACCAAGTTAATAGAATCTACCGAAGTTGCAAGATGTTATCGTATATGCACCTCATGTAGCAACAAATTGCTACTTTTAGTCTTTCAGGATACAATACTAGACTTTATAGACTCTTTTTATTCTAGTGTTTAGATATTCAGAGATGTATCACATGCGAACCAATTGCTACTACCTAGTGGGTTTGTAAACCTTCCTTAGTAATTTAATGAATGATTCACCTCCCACTGAAATAATGTTCTCTCTAGAAGTTGGTTATCTTACTAGAAGATCCCTAGTAGCTCAAAAGGTCCATTATAGTCAACAGTTGACTTGCATGTCTTGAACCAATTCAAGAAGTAAAGTGATATTGAGGGATGAGAATTGAGAATAACATACCTGATTATCTTCATAAGAAAGTAGTCAAGTGACATTTGCTTTGCAATCTCTTCTATCTTGTATAGTACATAGATATTCCATTCGTCAACTAAGTGTCGAAGATGCATATTAGCTCTTTATGTCTATCTACACCATTAAATGTGTAGGGAGAATTATCCTACTTTTGAATGTAGATTTATGGGCTAGCATGCACACTATCTGAAATGAAGAAGATCTTTCATTGCAGACCTTATACCTCATCAACTAATTGATGATCACCTGACATTTTGTAGCTAATTGGTTCCATTTATGCCAAATTTGTTTAGAACATATAGAGCACATTTATGATTGTAATTAATTATATTACTATCAAAAAGTAATATATCTACAATGTATCGAGACTTGTGAAAGCAAATAACAAATACAAAGAATGTAAACATGCCATTGTATATAAGATCTCCCCAACCCCTTTTCATCAATGGACTTTTGATGTGCATGAAGAAATGCGATTTGCTCGAGAAATTTCTACCTCTATCTATCTTTGAGATGTTTCGATTTTTCAAACTCTATAAACATAAAGAAGAGGATTATCAGAAATGTGATTTAAATATGGTTTTTGACATCCAATTAGTTTAAAATGAGTTTTAATTTATTGGATTAGGTCTTAGTTTGTCAAATTTTGATTTTGTCCTGAACTAATTAAAATGGAGATTTTGATTGATTGGAGTATGAACCAAACTTTGTTGAAATTGAGATTTTGATTTCATTAATCCAAAAGAAGTTTGAATTATTGGAGGAATTGATGCAATATGATTAAACCAATCCAACAATTTTGCAAGGAAATCATGAAATAATTTTATTCTTTTAACGTGAAGTATGACATATTTTATTGAGGTGGTTGTGAGCCAATTCTTATGCATGCTATTGAATTTTTACTTATCAATTATTGTGATTGTTTTTGGATTTAAATTAGGCCTGCGATCCTAGTTTTCTCTTCAATTCACATTATATTATCCCTCTACCAAGTGTTATATCCCCTCTTTTAGAATGTGTTCTTTTTGTTTAATGTAATTAGTCAAAATAGGATGAGCAAGGTAAGGAAAAGAAGATAAAAAAGATCGAAGACCTGGGCCTATCTAAGTTTCCCCGATTTAAATGTAGTAAATATGTATGCATGATAGAGTGGCCCATGATGACTTTAGTTGACCGTACTATGAAAGCCCTTAATCACTCATATTTGATGTATGTTTTATTTTGTTTGTCTTTTTGACATTACTTGTAATTGATTAATAAGATTAACTAATCACTTGGCTATAAAATAAAATGTGTTATGAACACTTTAAATCAACTAAATTATTAGGTTCATTGAGTAACATGGACCTGAGGATGTCCAACTCATTGTCTTCCATTAAAGTGAAGTATTAATTGGCCTAGTACTCTAATAAATGTTGAAGGCCTTCTGGCGTGGCTTTTATCAGGGTATTGGCACTATTGTTCATTATGTGAGGCCATTGGAATTTATTTTGGATAGTGAATAGGTTGGCCGGCCACCGTCTAGCTAGCTCATTAGGCATAGAGGAGGACTGTGTGATTTCACGTTAATAGTTTGACCTAAATAGGCTTGTAGTTGGAGAACCTTTGTCATATTGAAGGGATGCCTAAGGTAAAAACTTATTACTAAAAGTTGTATGGAGAAGCAACTGATTATGAAACTACTAAATAGTGTCAATGGATAGGCTGATCTCTATCAAGCTCGTGTACAGCTGATTTGGGTCTAGGTACCTACTAAAGAAGGTCTGAATCAAGAATCTTATTTGGATTAAAGGTATAGGCTATTAGTTTGAATAAAATAATGGAAGATTCCATTAGATATTGGCCCATGTCTCTAGAAATGACAATTCATAGATTGATTTTTCTAACAACTTGGTACTTATCATGTGTATTTACATCTTAAATCTTTATAGCTTAGGTCATTATTGGATGATTGACCATGAACATGAACATATTCTAGATATTCTTTTTAAATCGACACTAGTAGAACTAATTGCCCAATAGAAATTTTCTTGTCTATTAGTAAAAGTTAATTATTGAGGATTTAGTTCACTAGTTTATGAGGTATGCAATAGATGATTATCTTCATTGCTTAATGTATGAATGCTTGGTTATAGATCTACATTCAAAAGTTGAATGTGTTTCTCAGCACATCTGATAATCCTTAGAGATATGTGATCTCATATGTTGTGTTCCATATTAAGATAAGGGATTTAATGTCTATTATTGGTCATGTATTATACATATTGAAACAGATTGAGAAGGTAACATCACTTGACTACTTTCATAAGCAATTAGGTAGGTGTAAAATTTTCTTCCTCAAAGTTACCTTTCCTTCTTTAGATTAGCTCAAGTTAAACAAGTCAATTGTTGATCAGAACAGACCTTGCAAATCGCTATCAACCTTTAGGAAAGATGATTAACACCTAGAGAGGACATTTATGAGTAATCTATTGGCTTATGCAATCTATCCAAGGTCTCAAATTTTATGTCATTGATACAATATATCACCAAAGGAAATCGAAATAATTGCATACATCTACATACTTCACATATTAGTTCTATTCTAGAAGGAACATGAGTACCTCTTGACCCTATATGGCCTTTGGTGAAGCTTTAAGAGAACTCCTCCAATGAAGATCTAAAAGCAAAGATGTAATGCAAATCAAATGGGATTGTCAAAGGCTTCTTTTCTATGATCAAAGTGTGGTTTTCTCTAAGCAAGAAACAATTTCTTAGATAGAAGAACTCAAATCTTAGTTTTTTTTTCTAGAAAGCAAGGTATTTTTTTAGCCATTGTGTGTAAGTAGGATTCTACAAAGTAAATAATGGCAATATTATTAAGGTTTGGGGTACCCCAAGGGGGATTTATAGGATAAAAATCCTTGATCCCCAAGGAATAGTTAGAGTTTAAAGGTTTAACGTACGAAATGCTTTACGAAATTTATTTTCAGCTTAAGAAACTTTCAGTTGATAGGATTAGGAAACAAGATTAGAACAAAGCTTATTTCTTCAACCTAACCAACTACCTTATCTCTGACTAATAATTACCAGGCCTTAAAACTGAGTCATGCTAAATATGTGCACCTTAATCCACCGAGCCCACCTTGGTGCACTTTAGACCAAGTCAAAGGCAAAAGTACAAGCAAGCACAGGAGTCTTAGAGTAAATGGATCATGGAATAGTTCAAACCAATAACAATTTTACTACAATAATTGACGCACACACAGGCACATACACGCACTCATACAGAGACAAACACCAAATAAGAAAGCTAGCTTATACTTGCTTTCAACTTCAAAAAATTCCACAAACGCAATTAAAATTTTTAGTGGATTATGAAATATCATTGCCTTTTGATGGTCATATCTTTCTTTCAAAGTTTATAAAAAGATATATCAATTCTTTATCAAGAGATATTCAATATCTAGGCCTTCATGAAGATAACAATGAAAGAATATACATAACTTATTCTAATCCTTTAAGGATGTGTAATTTCCTTCTGTAAGAATTCTAAGTTTGCACATATCAGGATATTTTATCACTTGGTCGTTCAGTGTCTACTTTTGTTTATTTATGTGTTGTCCTTAGAGTGGTGGCACTCACCCGGTGGGTAAGGTTACCATATATATGAATTTTATTTTGTTATATGCCCGTAAGTGGGAGATGATTAACTGGACTGAAGTGTGTGGCTGCAGATGGCCGTTCTATGCTTTCTTTGGTGTGAGATGATTCACCATAAAAGGAAGAGGCAAATAGATACCTACCTATTATGGTTTGGGTATATGTACTATTATGTATCACAACTTTGAGTGATAAACTAATTCTAATTTGATTATGTGTATTAGCATTCTTGAAATGATTGTCTTCATTTGATTCTATATATTTGCATACTTAATTACGCCCTACATTGTTATCTTTTATTGACTTTGGTCTAGCATCTTTGTTTAGGATCGCCTCTAGGTCTCATCCAGAGTGTCCATTTATTGAGCTTTGTTTCCTCATTCTATTATTTCTATATTTGTAAAGGGTGATGGTCAGGGATTCTAAGAGAGAATCTTTCTTAGCATCTGTTTAATGTATCCTAATAGCTTTGATCTCTTAGCCAGATGTATGTATATAATTTTGAACCCTATAAATAATTGGACTTGATGGTATATAGAGCTCTAATGGAAGATCAGTGTGAGTTTTTTTTTTTTAATTTATTTTGTATTGTCTTTTAGAGACTTGTAGGCTTAAGATGAGGAGTCTTCTAAGCCTCGTGGTGACTCCAAAATTTGTAGCATGCATATGAATTTTGATTTCAAAAGAATGTTACATATTTATTGCCATATATAACAAAAGCAATGAACTTTAAGTTTGTGACAATATGGATGCTAATATGAGTAAACTAGCTATCATTGCACAATATTTTCAAATATGATTTTTTGGGCCCATGATATTCAAATATTCAGATTATATATATATATATATATATATATATATATAAAATTCAAAATAAAATTTAAAGATTAAAAATAGCTTTACTGAATATCACGATATCTGTAGTATCATGATGTTGTGAAGAATACTTTTCCCAGGCAAACCTTCATATAAATATCTTCAATCTTCATCCAACAGTACTCTAATTAGTGGAGACTAAAATGTGATAAAAATAACTATGAAGTAAAAGAGATATAAATATGAGAGAAAAGAGTAGTATGTTATTGTTTCTCTTGATACAACTTTTGCAATATAGGAAATGCTATAATAGGAGTAATGAAAGAGTAGTAACATGAGGCTAATATTTATTTGTACTTAGAATACATAACTTTTTATGCAATCAAAGTTTGGATAATCATAAGCCACATAAAATGTTTAAATGATAAAGTAACTAGAAATGAATATTTATAATGAGAAAATAATACAACAAGAAAATGGGTCGAATTTTTTACTACATAAGTTTAATTTTATTTTTTCAATAAAAGTATGCTTTCTTTTTGTCTATTTTGAGAAAACAAATCCTCAATTTTTTCATTTCTAAAACACTCAAGAACTCTCTCTACGAAAAGTCACAAGACACCTAAGTTGTGGACCTTAAGTCTAAACTTTAGTATTACAAAACTAAGATTCATTGCAATTAATAGTGAAACTAAACTTGAAATAATTTTTAGAATTTTTGTTTTCTGTACAAGCGTGAATGATCAATATTCTATTTTCCTTTTACTCTTTTTTAGCCCCCATGCCTAATTTAACCCCCCGCCACTCATGACATCCGAAGATAGGTTGAAATAGCGTGAACCATTTGAACTACCTTTTAAACTCTTATTTTCGTTTTGACTTAATTATGAAGAACACCATGTTATATACTTAATAAAATTCTCAAGGCCTAACCTCCAGACACAAGAATCCTACTACCCTAGTACGCGATGAAAATACAAAAATAAAATATGGAGAAAAATCCCATAGCTTAATTGATGATGACATTTGCATGTATTATCACGTCTGAATCAAATGGTTCACTAAGGACAAACAATAAGGATTACAATGGAGAGGGATTATGTCAAACTCTGGCATTGCAGATTAACTGCTAGATTCACGAGACTTTCATTTCCCCTGATATTTGACATCGTTATGGGAACTTCAAATTTCAGACGTCTCTTCTTCGTATAATCATGCATTTTTCTCATGGAAAACAGGTCACAGGATGGTCAGAATTCCGCTCATATCAATATTAATCCGTCATGGGACCAAGCTCTATTATTTCTTTAAATTTAGAGCTTCACAAACGCAATTCCATGGCCTTTCGACCTTCAGTTTCCTTCCCTACGAACATGAAGGTCAGTTTGAAGAATTCTTGCTTGATCAAACCAGCAGATTCAACATGGAAAGGCGTCCTCCCGCTCTCAGAATGGGATCAAATTGGAGTTATTACTCATGTTCCAACAGTCTACTTCTACAGACCTCCGACAAATTGGCTTACACCAGAAGATGTCATAAGCAAAACTCTAAAGCATTCACTGAGTCAAGTTCTAGTACATTTCTACCCATTAGCTGGCCGTTTACGCCGTATCGGCGGAGGACGTTTAGAACTGGAATGTCATGCAACGGGTGTTCAATTCGTAGAAGCCGAGGCCGAAGCGAAGCTAGATGTCTTAGGCGATTTCTTACCATCTCCAATGTTTCGTCATCTTCTACCTCATGTAGATTACAATAGAACTTCTATTGAAGAACTTCCTTTGCTATTTGTGCAACTGACGAGGTTTCAATGTGGTGGCGTTAGTCTCGGCCTAAGCATATCGCATGCCGTGGCTGACGGACGAAGCTCCCTTCATTTCATCTCCGAGTGGACTAGACTTGCTCGCGGTGAGCCATTAGCCGCCGCGCCTTTTGTTGATCGGAAGATCATGCGTGCTGGAGAAGCCCCGGTGGCGAGGATAGCTCCAGTTTCTGAGAACACGGAGCTCAATCGTCCACCTCCTTTGATTGGCCAATCAGCCGAGGAAAATCAAAGGAGAAAGGACACGACAGTAGCCATGCTGAATCTGTCCAAGCTCCAAGTTGAATACTTAAAGACGAAAGCTAACCAAGATGCAAAGGTTGGGCGTGCATACACTCGGTATGAGGCCATTGCAGCGCATATATGGCGAACTGCATGCCTTGCTCGAGGGCACGTGTACGAGCAGCAAACTGGATTAGGCATTGCAGTTGATATACGCAAGCGAATTCAACCACCTCTGCCTGAACCGTACTTTGGGAACGGGATTATTGATGTCATAGCTATCGGCTGCTCGGGCGAGCTAGTGTCAAGGCCACTTGGATATGCTTCGAGTAAAGTAAGAGAAGCTATTGAGAGAGTTACGAGTGATTATGTGCATTCAACTATTGATTTCTTCAAAAATCAACAAGACTTGTCTCAATTCCAGGATCTGCATACATTGATGACTAACCAGGGTCCTTATTATGGCAACCCAAATATTTGTGTCATCAGTTGGTCAACTCTACCACTCTACGGCATGGATTTTGGATGGGGGAGAGAAGTTATCATGAGTCCTGGAAGCCATGATAGTGATGGAGACTCTTTGATACTCCCAGGCCATGATGATGGAGATGGATCATTGGTTGTTGCACTATGCCTCCAGGTTGATCACATGGAAACCTTCAAGAAATTATTCTATGAGGGTATAGAATAATCTGAACTTTACCATGATATTAAATAAAGATGAAATGGTGAGTGCTTAACTAGAATAATAATCTGAATGTTACCATGATTGAAATGCTTTGTCGGTATGCTTAGTTTACATAGTTTATATGGTCTTTGTAGGTCAATATGAGAAACACCAATTTGAAGGTGTTGACCCAACAAAAACTACACAGTGAATAAGACCTTGAATCACTATGACGCACTACAAAAAGCGACAGTTTTTCGGCGGCATTTAGTAAATCGTCATCTTTTTCCTAATTTTTCGTAGTGATGGCTGCTACATTAGATGGAAGTTTTCTGCTATCTACTATATTTTGGATTGATGTTAGTTCACGAAAAAAAAATTTGACATTAATCGCTACTACCCGATAATGATCAGGGTCATGCACCAGCATAACTTATTGATCGAAGCTAATGAAAATTCTTCCATAGTCGTTTAACCAAATATTTTGCAGCTGCTAAGAGTAATGTGATTGCAGAATGCAAGGACCTATCATTTCTTAGCAATAACTTTCAGGACAAAGCAATGGTGGATATAGGAAGTTTTTCTACAGAAGTCAATACAAAGGGCCTGTTGAAATCGGCTTTTTTCCGCCAAAAAAAAAAAAGAACACATTTGATTTTTTTAAAAAACAAATATTTCTTGCAACAAATATTTGAATTAGATTTTTAAAAAAATGAAAACTTAAAAAAACTCAATTTTAACTTTTTATAGAAGGTAGAATTTTTAGCTTTTCAAAAAAATGTTTTATATAAAATTATAGAAAGACGCTTTTGAAAAAAAAAAATCAAATCTAGACAAGCCCTAAATTATCAAACAATTTTCACCAAAATATAAATGACCTATTATACTAGTATGTTATAATTAGACTGAAAACATTTAATCATGGACTAGATTTATATTTTTAAAAATAAGCCCATCGCTTTAAAAATGAAAGAGATTTATTTATAACGACCTTTGTTTTTTAAAAAAAGATTAACAATTAAGGGTTAGAGAGTACTTCAAGCACTTAAACTTACATCCATGAAAATGATAATCTAAGTTCGAATGCCATGAAATATAGGTGTCGAATTGAGAGTGAAGATAAGAAAAAAAAAATAAGAGGGTTCAATTAAAATATTTAACAGGGGCCAATTTGAAAAAGGAAAAAATTTCATGCACTAACTTTTCAAAACAAAGAGGGATCAATGCATTCACTAAACATTGTACACTTCAGTGAACAAAGACCATAAAATTTATGAACAAATAGTAAAAAATTATAAACAAACACGTCAATTAAATTGTTCACAACTTAACATATGTTTGTTCACCACTCTTGCATACACATATACACAAAAACACATTTATGCATACAGACATACACACTATTAATATTGTGAACAAGCAGTATTAATATTCTAAACAAATCGTATTAATATTGTAAACAAAGGTGGGGGAGTACGGGGGAGCCTGATGGTCAGAAGGAGTATGGTATAAATTGCGCAATTGACCCCACTTTCATGTGAATCCATCTGCCAGTTGGATGAAGGGCTCGTTTGGCATTGCTGTTGAAATTCATTATTACTGTTGCAATTGTGGTTGCAGTTGTTATTGTGGTTAAGAAAAATTATTTTATTGTTTCATAAAAAAATGTAAAATTGCTACGGATAAACTGTTTGGTTAAAATTGCTGTTTAAAGTGTTGATGATTTATTTATTTATTTGATTTTAGTATTTTAGATTCTTTAGTTTATAAATTTCTTAATTATTTTGAAATTTTGACAAAAATTTTAACTTTTTACTTTTAATTTTTATTTTTAAAATTTCTAATTTATTAATTTTTAATTTGATAATTTGTTGTTTTTAATTTTTTAATTTGTTAATTTTTATTTATATTTATATTTTAATGTTAAAAATTTTTAGAATTTTTAATTTTATTTAAATAACGTGTTTAATAAATAATCATTAATGAGAATGTTGTAATGGTTATAATTAGTAAAATGTATACATATAAACTTGTGGTTTGTAAAACAAAGTTTGACAAAAAAGCAGCATAATTGGTGCTTTTCTAGAACTCCAATTTGTCCATAACCAAACACTCCATGGACAAAATCAGCTTCTTTTTTTTTTTTTTTTCTACTGAACCTCAATTCCAAATAGGCTCAAAGACCACTACTTTTAATCTGCAGCTAACGAGTATTGCTAAAAGTAAGAGGCATTTATATTGGTTTATCGAAAAAAAGTTAAAATAATTTTTGTTTGGTTTTAAGCAGTTGTCGTTTAAGTAGGAGACTGTTGGAATATTTCTGTATTATGTGGACTACTATTAATTATATTTTATTTTTATAAAATTGGCTTAATTTCTGGTTTGGAAGTTAGTGTATAATCATATTAGATTAAACCCACCTTGTAAGTCAATATGGTTATTTCTATATAGATCCATATATTTTGATAAAATCTTTTATAAGTAGACTTATCAAAATACATTATACATAGGGCTATCTCCCTCCTTCTACTATTAACCCTAATAATTTGTTTCCTATATATATTTGATAATCCTAAACAAGTCAGGGAGAGAAAAATCTTAGCCTAAACTGGTCAACAATTATCTCTTGTACAATAATGGTTAAAATAGGTAAATGCCTCTGCTATTGCTTATGTTTATTAATGTTATATTGTAAATTCATGAATATGTAATGTACTACACTTACATGTGGTATCAAAACACATAGAATTATATGTGTATTCAATTTAAAAAATTAAAAACATCTATTTGAGCATATAAACAAGAAAGTTCTTGATTTATTTTGATTTTACTAAATTATTGTTTGATAAGATTGATTGAGAGCTTTCATAAAACTTTTCTAGCTCGTTCTATTGATATTGACTAGTATGTAATGATGTGAGTTAAAATATTCTAGATTTAATTTTTCATATTTTCATGTATACATGCATGATAAATGAAATAGACTCACATAAATGAATTTCCTGGGGCTTTGTCGATTCTTGAAATTAGATCAACGTTTCCTACTTGTTGATTGTTAATCTGTTATTTTTTGTGACGTTGTATAAATTGAAAACCCTAATCTTTGTTTAAAAATCAAAACCCACCTGCATATTTTAGTAAAAATTCAATCATTTTTTGTGGAATTGATAACAAATTTAACTTCCTGGGCATAAAAAATTTAGATTTAGGGTATTTGATTGGAAAAATTGGCTTAGAATTGAAGTTTTGAGCCATGGATTCTGTTTTAGGCTTAAGCGGACCGCATTATTTCAGTTTAAAGAATGAAGACAACCTTAGGGTTGCATTTTGCAAATTGTTCTTTTAGGTTGTTAGACTTTGCAATTAATAATCCTGCTAAATAGAGTCTTATATTTGAATTTGCAAGAGGCGTGCTTGACAAAACAAGTTTTTTGAGTTCTTAGTCTTTTTTTTTTTGTGAGCACAACCAAACAGAGTCCTTATGTTCTAAATTATAAGGGTGGCATTTGGTAAGAGGCAATTTTTTTAACTTTTGATCTTTGAATTTAATTCATACAACCAAACAGAGGCCTTACGTTTAAGTAGAAAAGGCCTTGTTTGGTTAGAGACCTTTTTGGCTAAGTCTTTGAATTCATTAATTTCACTTAACACAAATAGAGCCCTTGTCACCTTGTTGTAGAAATCACTTTAATTAAATATTTGTTAAAATTTGTATTTTTTATGGCAATTGTTCTTATTGTCATTTCAATAAATCAATATGTAAGCTTAAAATTTTTTGGTCTTTTGAATTTAATGAAAATATTTATCTTTCCTTATTTAACTTACACTTTTATATATTTTCTATCACTAAATTGTTCATATGTGACATATTGAACGTTAAACAAATGCAATTCTAAATTGATCATTGAGATGTATCATATAGAATTTTTTTTTTCCATATTGTGTGATCAAGTGCATAAATAGCATTATTAAATTTGGCATTATACTTTTCTAATGAGTTGATGGCACATATTTAAGTTGCCAAATTTACCAAAATAATTTACTCAATTAAATATATGACTTTTCTCATTTTATTCTAGAAACAACTGATGTGTGTCAATTGTGCATGTTTATACATAGTGTTTTCATGCACATTTAGAGGTGTTTTAGAGTATAATTGAGTGTATTTAATATAGAGTTTATGCAAAAGTATTAATATTTGTACATAATGTATTTAGATGCATAAATACTATACTAAGTGTTATAGTTCGCGTTTTAGGTAAGTTTTAGGATGGGTCGAGCTTAAACAAGGAAGAAATGAGCTAAACGTCAGAGACTGAAAGCAAAGAAGATAAAGATTGAAGATTAAAATGAAAAACCGGTTGACCCTCAAAGGCTATCAGCTGACTGGTAGGGTTAGCCGACAAACCCAGAGAACAGAGGCTGTTACCGGCTGAGCCTACCAGTTGACTAGTAATGTCTGCCGGTTATTCCTAAGAGCAAAGAAAAGAATCGGTCGACCCCCCTTGTTATTGGCTAGTCGATAGGGTCCCCTGGTACTTGCGCTGAAAAGTCTGTAAATAGCCAGTTTTAGGTCATTTTTAATGAGAAACTTTTATTTCTTAAACTCTAATAAACCCTAACCCTTTGCGCATTTCACAAAGCATCCAAAACCACCATCCCGCACCAACCAAACTGGGATTGAAACTTGTAACAAGAGATTAAAAGGTTTTGCTTTGGATTTGAGCAAGGGTTTGAAGGGGAGTTCCTTATTCCTTTTCTAATTCTTGTAAATATGATTTCTAGTTGAGTTAGATCTAGGGCTATGAATAAAGGATTTGTGTGTATCTTTGGCTCTTAATACATGTTTATCTACATAAATATATTTCATGATTCAATATGTCTATGTATTGAAAATCAAACATATCTATGTGTTTGTAAAAATACCTAAGTGAATATACATGTGTTATTTATGCTTCAAATGCTTTTATCTACTTATATGGGTGATGTGATTGTGCTTAATTCATGGCTTTATTTAGTAGAGTAGGCTTTAGCTTTAAACGCAGCTAATAGGTTACATGCTATGGTTAGTCGAGTTTAGGTGCTAGTCTTGGCTTTAAACCTAGCCAAGTGGATAAATTAACCTAGACTAGAGTATCGATCTCCCATGTTAGTGTTGGTTAATTGAGCCTTAATGTCACGTAGTATTTACGTGTTAGTCCTTGGATTTAAACCCAGCAAAGAGAATAAGTTCTAAGCACGAATTACATAAGCTAGAAGGGATTGGCCCTTAGCTTTAAACCCAACTAACGAGCTGAACCACTAGTAAGAGACCCCTAAGCAACACGATGACACTAGAAGTCCCAAGCATTAGATAGACCTAATCTGTTATTGTAGCCTGAGTCTAGTTGCAATGCAATCACCCTAGGTTCCCTTCTTCTTTATTAGGCTTCCATTCCTTAGCTTGGCACCCTTAAGTTCCTCCATAACTTAGGTTTATTTTCCATCATTTTGAGCTCTCTTTAATCCCAAAAAAAAAAAAAGACCAAAAATATACACATGCACACAAAGGTTGTCTTAGGCACTTTTCACATAGAAACCAAACTAAGGTAGCCTCCCTGTGGAGACAACACCTGTATGTATGCACTATACTAGACACGATTCGCATGCTTGCGGGTGTAAAACTTGGTTGTATTTGTGCCTCATTTCCACATACCACCGAGTGCATGATCAAGTTTTTAGCGCCGTAGCCGGGGAGGAACGGTATTAGTTCTTTGTGTGTTTTTATATTTGTGATTAGTTGCTTGCGTGTGCACTATCTTGCTTTTCCCTTATTTGAAAACAAAAAAAAATTGAAAAATCTCAAAAAATCCAAAAAAATTGAAGAATTTGAAAATCCAAAAAAAAAAAAAATTGAATTGTGAAGAGGTTTTATTTGTGTTTCATTATATATGACTGATCCTAATGCTTCTTGGTGATCACTAGTATCCTCTTGCCGACTACCCAAATTTGATCCTAATGCTTGTTGTTTGTGTGGAAGTCGTGTGCACCAAACTATTTGTTGTCTCCATGCAAATCCCCTATCTTAGGCTAATAATAACTATAACCCCTATAGTCATGCATCATTTCATGCATCTTCATTTAGAAATCATGACTATAGGGATGTATATTCTTATTATTACATTCTTTGTGGAAGCTGTGACCACAATTGTGATATTTTCCCTACCTTTCACCTCTATCCCCGATTGTATGCAACACCCAAGAATGCCCTTAGCAGTCATATGTCCATACATGCATTCACATCTTATTATCATGATTCTAAGGAGCAACATCATGCATTCTCATATTTGGGTTAACATGACTCTTCATTAAGTCCATTTCTTTGCATTAAGAGTTCATCTTACACACCATCTTTTCCCACCTCTTCCTCTCCCGAATTTTTTCATGGTTATGCTCAAAAAGATTTTCAACATGATTATCATTTTCACTTAGTTGAACACTTTTCTATTATGTCTACACTCTCGAACCAAATAGATAAATGTTTGAGCAATCCTAATCTTTTCTCCAATCTAATTAAGAAAAACTAGAGAGTTTGAAGTGAGATACCAAATCTCTATGTAAGTGCTTGAAGAGAATGATTAAGAGTATGCAACTCATGAGCGAGAATGTTGATACACCTTTAGATCGGGTTGAAGGGATAGAGATAAGACCTAATAATGAGGGAAACAATGGTGAATATTATGGTGTTTTAGAGAGAAAATTAGGAAAAGAGGTTGATGGAAAGATCACATCATGTAGTGAGGATGAGAATGAGTTTGATGATAATTTGTCTTATGGTTATGTTTTAGAGGAAGTGGTACCCTAGTCTCTTAAGCCTTCAAAGCCCTTTATTAAGTCACGTGAACCTTTTTTTTTCTCATCCTACACTTCACACACACATAGAGGTTGAGTCTTATGTTCATAGTACTCAATTGCATTCCGAGTTGGTATTTAGGGAGTTTAGTGCACATTCTTCCCTTAAGCATTCATGCATACATGATGAGGAATCCATTGAGTCCTTTTTGTCCCCTCCATATGTGCCGACCCATTGTGAAAAGCACGATGGTGAGATGACAACCATTAGCAATGAATTTGTGGAAACATTTGATGAGATCTTAGCTAGTGCTGATTTAGAGTCATCCATAGAGGAGAATAGAGCATCAATTTCAGAGTTTTTAGATGATAAGTCTCTTGGAGCTAAGGATTGTGGTGTTGAGGAGAATAGCCACTCCAAGAAGACACTTAAGAAAGAAATTGATGAGTTTGAAATTGTGATCTATACGTCTTTGGGTGTGTTTGATGAATCGTTGTTGATACCTTCTTCTACCCTCTCTACTTGGGAATTGATTGATGAGGTTGAGCATTTTCTTGATGAACATGAACTTCCATTAGTGTAAGTGAGCCTATTAAGATAGAGTCCACCCCATGTGAGGAGTTAGAGCGACCTAGGATTGATAATATTATATCTTATGGAGACGAAGAGTGTATTACTTCAAACTCCATTATCGTTGACCCTTCCTACTCCCTTTTCCCATTCCGTTGAGTCTTCTTCTTTAGAGCTCACGTTCCTTCTTGCATAGAACACTTTCATCTAGGGTTAGAAAACACTTCTCCTACTTTGCATGCATTAGACATATATTTGACTCATAGAGAGGGTGTGTTCCTAGTCCTTAATTATGAGAAGAAGGCCATGAGGTGGTTAATTAGAGAATGAGTGGGACATGATCTTTCACATTTAAACATGCTTCCTTCTACACTTACGTACACATTCTCATTCGATAATTTGGGGTAGGATTTGGAAAAAAAGTGCATTGTGCATTCATTGTCCCAACCTTTATTGTGTGACCCTTTTCCTTCTACTTTCTACGCTTTAATGATTATCCAACAATTTGTGTCGCGCAATTTTAAACATATTTTTACTCTAACATTGTGCTTGGCTAGGGGCGTTAAATCCAGCGCTACTAGGAGGCCCCCTAGGCTTGTTTATATTTTTCTTGTTCTTCTTGTATTTTATTTGCCTTTGCTTTTATATATAGTAAATTAGTTTCCCTTCATTTATTCTTGCTTTGTATATAGTAGATTATATTGCTTTTGTTTTTCTTACCTTTTTATAGTTCAGGCTTTCTTTTATTTGTTTGTAATCTTAGCAAAGTTAGATTTTTTCTCCCTTACTTGTTCTTGCTCTTTTCGATCATTGGTGCAATAATCTTTTACTCTTTGTATGCATCCTTGTTTATCATTTCGAATGTCAAGGTGAGCTTTTGTGGTATTATCTCTTCTTTGTTTTTTTTGAGCATTATTGCTTTTTACAAAAGATGGAGGCTAAAAGATAAAATGGATTATCATTGGCATTTGTCAGACACATGCAACCAAGATTGTATCTTTCCATTCTTTACTTGTCCTTATCTATTCCTACCAGATTCCATGTATGTGTTTCATATGCTTGCTTGTTGTGTTTGGATGCTATTTGCTTGAGGGCAGCCAAAGTTTAGCTTTGGGGGTATGGTTGTTTTTTTATTGTTTATATCATTTATGGGGTAAATTTATATGGCATGGCATGTTTTTGCTCAAAATACGTTCAATTGTTTTTATTTTTTGTATGTCTTGAGTTGTGTATCTTCATGTTAGTTGGAGTATTGTCTCTTGACATTGAATTAATTGATTGGTGAAGATAAGTTTGCATTATGGGGAGTAAATAAAATGGAGGGAGATCCAAGACTTGGAAGAGATGCCTTTTGAAAGCTGTAGGGAGTGAATACCTTTAAGAGTGCACATTGTAGCTACCCCATGGCTTGGTTGGAAAAAGAATTGAAAGGGGTGTTGATATGAGTGCCCCTTCTTTGATTTTTTTTTTTTAAATGTGCCTTAGCCTTTCTTTTTCTTTTCTTTTTGTTTATGTAATGCAAAAATTGCAAAAAAATGAAAAAAAATTGAAAAAGCCTAAAAAAGGTAAAAAAATGTGAAATTATGAAAAAGCCAAAAGGTACCAAAAATATGCAAAAGTGAAGTTCATTGAATAAGTGCCCAAGTGACAAAATGTTGACTTGGCACAAGTTTATCTTTTCATTCTTTCATTGTATTATGAATAAGGCTCGTATGTCTTTTGTGAGCCATTATGTTTGTACATTCTTTCTCTTCGTATGTCTTTTGTGAGCCATTATGTTTGTACATTCTTTCTCTCCTTATCTTTAAGGCTTTGTTCATATTGGGGAGACTATGTTAGTCGAGGAGTCACGAAATATCAACATTTCATGTGTGTGCATTAGAATCCTAGGCTTATGAAGGTATAGCTACTTGGGAATTTTCCCATGAGACACGAGGCCCCTTATGAGTAAAGGGAGGATCTGAAAAGGCTTGGCGACCCCCTTACGAAAGGAATGACCCCTTCATGCTCCTTAGATTCACCAAGATAGCGAATCAATACTTTAGGCAACCCTTTTTAGCAACTTTGAGATGAACTTCGATTTGGTCTTGCTTGGGGACAAGCAAGGGGAAGGTTTAGGGGTGTTGATGTGTGTCAATTGTGCGTGTTTGTATATAGTGTCTTCATGCACGTTTAAAGGTGTTCTAGAGTATAATTGAGTGCATTTAGTATAGAGTTTATGTATAATTGTTATATTTGTACATAATGTATTTAGATGCATAAATACTATACTAAGTATTATATTTTGTGTTTTAGGTGAGTTTTGGAATGGGTCAAACTTAAACGAAGAAGAAATGATCTAAACGTTAGAGATCAAAAGTAAAAAAGGTAAAGATTGAAGATTAAAATGAGAAACCAGTCGATCCCTAAAGGCTACTGGCGGACTGGTAAGGTTAGCTAGCATATCTAGAGGACAGAGGCTGTTGTCAGCTGAGCCTACTAGTCAGCCAGTTATTGCTGGGAGTAGAAAGAAGAACCAATTGACTCTTCTTGTTAGCAGCTAGCCAGTAGGGTCCCCCGGTACTCATGCTGAAAAGTCTATAAAATAGCCCATTTTAGGTCATTTTTAAAGAGGAATTTTTATTTCTTAAACCCTTTTCCCATTTCAAAAACACCTAAAACCACTAGCCTGCACCAAACCAAACTAGGATTAAAGCTCGTAACAAGAGATTGAAGGGTTTTGCTTTCGATGTGTTCCTTATTCCTTTCTTATTCTTGTAAACTTTATAATTGAGTTAGATCTAGGGTTGTTTGTCGTTGTATTAGATTAGGGCTATGAATAAAGGATTTGTGTGTATCTTTGGCTCTTAATACATGTTTATTTACATAAATCTATGGCATGATTCAATATGTCTATGTATTGAAAATCAAACATGTCTGTATGTTTGTTAAAATACCTAAGTGAATATATATCTGTTATTTGTGCTTTAAATGCTTTTATCTACTTATATGAGTGATGTAAGTGTGCTTAATTCATGGCTTGGCTTAGTAAAGTAGGTTTTAGCTTTAAACCCAGCTAATAGGTTATGTGCTATGCTTAGTCAAGTTTAGGTGCTAGTCCTTGGCTTTAAACCTAGCCAAGTGGATAAGTTAACCTAGACTAGAGTATCCATCTCCCACCTTAGTGTTGGTTAATGAAGCCTTAATGTCACGTAGTATTTTCGTGCTAGTCCTTGGCTTTAAACTCAGCCAAGAGGATGAGTTCTAAGCATGGATTACGTAGGCTAGAAGGTGTCTCTAAACTTTAAACACAGCTAATAGATTGAACCACTAGTATTGGATAAGAGACCCCTAATCAACACAACGACAATAGAAGTCCTAAGCCTTAGATAGACCTAATCCGTTATTATAGCTTGAGTCTAGTTGTAACGCAATCACCCCAGATGCCCTTCTTCTTTGTTAGGCTTTCATTCCTTAGGTTGGCACCATTAAGTTCCTCCATAGCTTAGGTTTATTTTCCATCAATTTGAGCTCCCTTTAATCCCAAAAAAGGAAAGACCAAAAATATACACATACGCACATAGATAGTCTTAGGCACTTTTTCACATAGAGACCAAACCAAGGTAGCCTTCTTATGGAGACAATACCTGTATGCAGGCTCTATACTAGACATGATCCGTACACTTAGGGTGTTAAACTTGGTTGTATTTGTGTCTCATTTGCAGATACCACTGAATAAACAATCAATTACCTTGATAAGGTACGTAATACTATTCTAAAGGAGGTCATTATATGACTTTAGCCCAGTAGCATAAACATAAAATATGAATAAAAATTACAATACTGCTAGTTAGCTCAATTATCTAATGGTGATTGATTTTTTTTTTCAATAGGTGTTTTACACCCTAAAATTGCATCTAATAGCCTGAATGGCTGAAAAGGGCAAAAAGGCCAACGATGGCCAGGCAATGATAGGAATGAGGCCGAAAATGCAGCTTGAGAAGTTAAAAGGCCGATATGTGGTCGAAAAAAAATAAGTTGGCAGCTGCAATACACATGATACAAAGAAGAGAAGACGAAGGGAGACAAAATAGCACACATGCAAGAAGTCTATTAACAACTTCTAAGCAAAATTAGCAAGGAAATCAATAGGAACTCAAATTCAATCCCTTTACTCGTTATTGCTTAGCCATAAGATTAATTTTTTGAGAATTTTTAGGGCATTGCAGAATAAAAATGGAACAACACTTAGAAGCAAGGGGTTCCACCACCACCAAACTTTTCCTTATTATCTTATCTTAGCTCTTCCTTGCTTAGTTTATCTTGGTCAAACTTAATCACATCTTAATCTAGCATCATTTAGCTTTAATCTAGTCACTAAAATATTGCGACATCACCATAAATCTAATCTCATTATATCAAATTTTTATTCAAAGAGGGTTGTTATTGTGGGCTCCTTATAAACTTGCATTCACAATAATAAAATTCAAAGATCAGTTAGCATTGCCTATTCTTTCATTCTTGCTTTAGACTTACTCCTTTTAGTTACTTTTAATTAGGGCTTGAATTATCGTGCTATTGATTTTACACAATTAGAAAGTCTGTAATAGATAGAAGTAGAAGTCCCTGGATCAAATTAGGGCCACTTTTGATATCTCAACGAATTTGGGGAGGGGGGGGAGAGAGAGAGAGAGAAATATGATTTTCAAAAATCTTTCCAAACTAGATATGTAATAGCTAGTTTTTGAAATAAGATTTGATACGCAAGTTTAGAAAACATATGTAGAGAATCAAATATTCATTTTGAAAAACTACGAAGGAGATGATTTAAAAAGAATATGAGTTTTAAAAAGTGAATTCAAGGATATACACATATGAGAGCAAGAAAAACAAACGAACCGAGTCGGTACCCCTTATGACTTCACGTCTGCTGCCTTATATCTCTCTTTGCTCTTAGCGTGAAAATCTTTTTCATAGACTTCTATCTTCAAGTTCACGAACTTTCACGAGCTTCCACAAGATCAAGCTCTTCAAAACATAGCTTAAAAAGATAATTTATAAGGCATTCAGTCCATAAGAAGATTTATTCAATTCATAGCTATTCATTTAAAAGCTTATTCAAATATAACCAATAGAATCTATATAATTCATAGTCAAAAAATCATTATGTATCAAGGTCAAAACATTATTTTCATAATCAAAACATTAATATGAAACCATATAATGCTAACATATATCTTTAAGTCATAAGCCAAAAACAACTTGAGAACATTGAGTTAAAATTTTCAAATGGCAATCATAAGATCTTGAGTTGTATCTTTCTCCACTAGCTTTGTAATTATTGAGCGTTAGAACTTGCAAATCATTGTATCAAACACTATATAGTTAATTATTTATGTAGATTTGTTTTGGGTAATACATATTGTGAGAAAATCAATTGTGTAAAGTTAGGTTTCTTGATTTGGGTAGAATCAAAGGTTGTGAGTTGGTTTGTGCTAAGCCAACTTATGAAAAGCATGGGTATTAGTGGAATTTACTAGAAAATCTCAATCAGGAAGATCAGGGAGTAGATATGTGATTAATACTCGAACCACTATAAATTGGGTGTCCACTTTACTCTCTTTGTTCTTGATTTTGTATTGCTTAGCTTTTTCGATTCACACACAAAGCAACTTCAACCTTTATCAATCCGTGTACAAAAAGTTTTAATCAACTCTAAATTACTCTATTCACCCCTCTGGAGCTCGCTTGCCACCAACAATAACTGACCATCAAACTCTTGATTTCCTTAAGATTTTCAATTCTCCCTTTTTTTGCATCATTGATTGATCAAATGTGATTTCAAATTCATTATTTCGATAAAAGAGTGGAAATATTTTGTATTTCCATCCCCATCTACGAGCCATTTATGACCCACTTTTTATCTCCAAAATTCCTCCTCAGTTGCCAAAATTCTATTTAGCCTCGCATTTGTTGCGTTTAGAGCCTCTTTTGTTCTAGACAAAGGCTGCTTTTGGAAGTTAAGTTTTGCTTTTTTATGAGATCTTCTGCCTCAACTATCTTCTTATTAAGATTACCAAACACTGCTACATTCCACATTTTTAGATAGCTCTTCAATCTCTTTTGCTTAATCTAAAAATTACTGATACCTTGTTGCCCTGTTGGCAAACTCCAATTATTTTTGACAATATTCAAAAAGCCATGGTGTTTCACCCAAGCATTTATGAATCAAAATGCTAACAGTTTCTTATCAATTATGGCTGCGCAAGAGAATAATAATGGGTAGTGATTTCAGCTATCTCTCGTCAATTATTGGTTGCGACAACTAGCAAAACAGTTTGCCTATTCATTCTTTATGCATATTTATCTAAACACTAAAACACTGTATTGTTTGTGTATGTGTATTCATTGCCTTCAAACCCTACATCTTCATTACCACAATTCCTCATATTTGTATTGAAGTCCTAGATCACTCCAATCATAAGATGGCTCCATATTTCCTTTCCCCTACATGAGCAATAATTTTGACATCCCCTCCAATGCACCAAGGTCTTGAGGTGCCTGCTATAGTTTTCATTTCCCTTTACAATGCTTACTCGATCTCCTTGGTTAGTTCTGGCATAAACAAACAAGGCATAGAAATCAAAAGGGATCCATCTAGCATTAACCTCAAACTAAGACACAGCCCATAATCACAAGCAATTGCAAACTCCAAATCCTCATTCTAAAACACTCAAATTTGCTTGCATGATTGCTTACACATGCACTAAAGTTTAGTTTGCATTGATACCTCTCAATTTTCTCTCTCTTAACCAAAGGTTCAAGAATAGCCACAAACTTTGCACAATGCATGTGGATTAAGTTTTTGAGACGCAAAAACTTTGCTTCTTGCTGATACCTCAAATGTTCTAGATGATTCCTTTAATCATTTTGACTATTTTCCTTTTACTATAGCAAGTTTTTGACCTTTCTATTTTTTGCTCAAGTAACCAAAGGTGAGAACTTTTGTCTTTTAACTATTAATTTGTAGAAATATTTCTTTTTCTCCAGGACATTGATATTATTTATAGAATTGCTTCACTTTAGATTTTAACCTTTGTTTAAATCATTGTTACCTTTCTCTTCAAAGTATTCATACACGCTTGAGTATTCCACCACCTTTAGATCACACAAATCAAGTATGAATTCCAAGTCCCCTTCTAAGTCATCAACCATGTCATGCATGTAAGGACCCTTGTAGATTACTAATGGTTTGCTTGCTTCAACATCAATCATATTACCATATTCATCAATCAAATTGCCCTCTTCTTTGTGTTTCACTCTCTCTCTAATCCTTATCCTACCCATATTTTGCCCTTTCTGACCCTCCAACTCCCTTTCCTAAATTGTTCCCTACCTAATTAATTCTACACTCTACTTCCTCTAAGTCCCTCACTCTCGCCTTATCTCCCCAAGTACCTTAGAGACTCATTAGTTGCAGTGACTTCTGTGCTGAGATCATCTCTTGAGTTTGAAGGACCTTTGTTGTTATTGTTCATAAAGATCGACAGAGGCTCATAATTTAACTCTTCAGTTTCACTAAGAGGTGCAACATCTTTGGGAGTTGGTTCAATAAATGTGATCCCCTTACCTTTTGGACCACAGCTATTTCCAAATTTTTGCCCTTATCAGTTGGTTCTACACTTTCCCCTTATTATCGCTAATATTATTTTTTACCTTACCAGGTTGTGTGCCTATGCCATCATTATCAATTTCAAGTGCGCTAAAGGAGTTGTGAGTAGTTACTGTGTTATCTTTCATCTCTAGTGCTCTTTATATCGGTTTCTACTCACACCTACCTTTTTTTTGCTAATTACTATTACACAATGTATTATTCCCTTATTGGATAGGATTTGCTTGTATTGTCCATTGCATCTCCATTTGCTTGTTTGCCTATTCAACTTCATGATTCTGGGTAGCTTTCTTCTTTGTAAAACCCAGCTATGCACAAGAGAATTTATCATGACCAATTTGTGAACAATTAGTACAGCACTTTGGAATTTCTTCATATGAGACTACTTGTCAAAATTGTTTATTCTTTGACGATGTCATCTACAGTCTCACTTGAATACATACATCCGAGTGGTGTTTCTTGAGCAGGTCTAGCTCAATGCAGGCCCTAACTAGGGTTGGCCTTCTCCCCTTTGATGTTGCTTCTTCCATTTGTAATGGTCTCCCAAGTTCTCACCAAGCCCATAATCGGATAGTGTTGTTTGTAGAAATGCATAAGAAGGTATCGGAATCTTACCCAGACAAGCACAAAGGGCGCTTCCTTCTCAGGCTTAAGATCCATTGTCCATCAAGATATTTGTATAGTGTGGCCATACACGTTCCATTCCTTTTTGCTTCAAAATCTTGTGAAGTCAACTTCGTTTAATAAGGTGATGAGAACACATTTGTATCCAACCCATAAGACTTTGAATGACCCTATAGGGTTTTGTCTTGATACCCAATGCATCATGCTTGTCATACTTGGCATGGTGTGAAACTTATTGATCAAGGAAAAGGCCATCTTTGTTGCCATTATTTCATAATCAACATCATGTATAACAAAGGATGGAGTATTTTGGTATTGCTTAAAAGGTAGTAGATTTACTTTGAACTTAGGTTTCAAAGCTGTTGGACTATTGAGAATGATCGACTAGGTCTTGTCACAAGACCAATGCTCGCATAGTGGATTAAAGCTAGGGAGATCTAGTGGCTTTAAGGGTGGTGCTAAGGTTTACGGCTATGAGGGTATGCTCATCGAGAGAGTGCTTTTATAAAATAAAAAATAAAAATCAAGGCATTTAATGTCATGTTCAACTATGAAAATTTTGTTAAAGGTTCTAAGGGACCACTTGGACCTCTTATAGAAAAGAACTTTTATAACATTTGGAGAAAGTGTTTTTTTTTAAAAGTTTTATCTTTTTGAAAACTACTCCAAACACTTATTTAAAAAATTTTCACTGAAAGTTACTTTTCATATAGAAAATTTGTCAATAATTAATAATTTGTATACCCAAAAATAAATAATTCTATATAGTAGCTCTAAAATTGCCTAACCAAAAGATAAACTAACTAAGCATTCGTAAAATTTTATCCTTTAAAATTATACTTCCATTGCAAAAAATTGACCACTTGCATACCATTTTGGAAAGCCAACAAACTCATAAAAATACCATGACAAAACTCAAAGTTTCAAACAAAAAAATTAAAAGAACAAGATTACAGCAAATATTGAGATAAATTACTGTTATTTATTTTACCGATATCGTGATAAATTACTCTTATTCATTGTGTCGGTATCGTGCCTTAAAATAAACCAAATTTTCATTTTTTAAAAACAAAAGATTACATCAAATATTTGGTTTCAATTACTACTACTAGTCATTTAATGATATCATGCTTTGAAAGGTTTACCTACTAAGAACAAAAGAAATTAAGAAAAAAATGCTATATAAAATTATCTTACAAAAAGTTAAAACAAATTGACATTATGTAATTTCCTTGATGTTGATTAACGTATTAAGCTTTAGGTGTAAGATCACACAAGCAAATGAAAAAATTTTGAAAGAGCCAAAATATTTTTTTTACTCTTTATACACACACATATATATTTTGGAGCTTGGGAAGGGGAGGGGGAGGAAGGGGTTGATGGGCGTCGAAATCATCAAAAATAAATTCTTATTTCTTATCTGGCAACTTTAATTTGTGTACGTGGTGAGAAAAGGGTCGAGTCCACAGGGATTGAGAGAATATTTTATTCTAATTATACCAAGTAGATTACTCAACTAAGTTGCAACCAAAATGGGGGGAATTAAACGCAAAATCAGTAAAATTAAGAAATCTGTCTAGAGCACTGGTCACGCTGCGTGGACACGCAATCTGACCAGAAAATAAAAAAAATGTAAATAAAAATTAAATTGACTAAAATATGTAATTCTAAATTAATGCTAAGCTGGAAAATCAGAAAATCAATGAGAATAAAATCTAGCCTGAGAAACAATCGCAATTTCGGCCAACAAATTCGATCATAGATACAAAAATACTTTCAGCTATTTCGATAAATCAGTTATAGTTATTGGCTCGGTCTAATAACCTTATCTTTCCTTACAGAGTTGATAACGATTTAAATCCCTACGATTTTTCTCGTAATCCCCTTACCTATTAGACGTTCTAATCCCCGGAGATGCCTGTAGGATCTATCTAACGGCAACAATAAAAATCTAGAAAGACCCGATTCTAAAAGTCAATACTCTCGCGGTAATTGCTCATTTAGATCGCGTAATTACACAGAAAACCTGACTACCACTATATTTAAATTAATTAAATTAATCTAATTGGCTACCTATTGTCATGCAATTAAATAATCGCGCGCAAAATTAAATAATCGCAGATCAATATTAATTATTAAAGCAATAAATACACAAATACCAAAATAGCATGAAAGGAAGAAAAACACTTAGATCTCACGAATTTGATGAACCGTAATCTTGATCAATCCTCGGCTAGAAAAGAAATTAAAACAACTTCTCCACGAATATTGCCCAAAGAATAATGAGAAAATTTTTGTTATCTGCTAAAAACTGTCTACTAAAAACTATCTACGAAAAGTTGTCTACTGAAAGCTATCTACTAAAAGTTGTCTACCTCTCAAATGCAAATAAGAGGTATTTATATAATAAAAACCCTAACCTATTTTCCTTATTGGATAAGGAAACCTGGCCCAAAAATAATAAAAAGGTAAAAGCCTGAAATAAGTCCAACAAAATAAAAAGCCTGCTAATATTTAATCTAATTCCTTCCAAAAGCCCAGAAAAATATCTTCAATCTTGGTCAACTCAGTCAAAACCCGCGTAGCAATCAAACGGCATTTTTCCACGTGACGACGTCAACTTTGACCACTACAAACTTGTCCAAAAAGCTTTAATATCCATATGTAATGCGTCCAGCTCCTTTTCCTAAGCACATTTATGCAAAATTACATTAAAAACATCGATTAAGAAGCATTCTATTCCAAAATCAAGTACATCTAACATATAAATTAAATACTTATTTAGAACTTATCAAATTCCCCCACACTTGAACCATGCTTGCCCTTAAGCATGAAAACAATTAAGAACAGGGAATTCACATGCAAGATTGCCCAAGACCGAAATTATGCAAAGATACCAAATTTTACAACCAAAATTAATACCAATCCTGCAATTAAAATTTCTGTACTTTTATGCACATAGCTAGCTTCAAAGAATCCAAAATATAGAATAAAGTCAAGACATATGTCATCAAAGCTTCAACTTCACAATTCTTCTACCAACTTTATCATTCTTCATTTCATCATGTCACCATTCAATCATAGGATCATAATCATTCAAGCTCAACCTCTTAACATATGCACAAGTCCTGACCCAATTCAAGCATTTATAAAAACAAGCAAGTTAACATGCTGACAAACTAACTTGCAATGTTTTCTGCCAAAAGAGTGTACTAATTTTGCAAATTCCAGCAACACTTTTTCCAAAAGTAAGACTTGACTTGACCAAAGATTTTCAAAAAGAAGCCTAACTTAGCAAGAAAATTCCCATAAATAAACATCTTCATAAAAAATATAGCCACAAAGTTCCCTCAAGAATAATTCCATCAGAATTTTCCACTGGACTTCAAGCTAACTCAACCATCCATCAAAGTAGACATAAGCACATAATCCTTCAAAAGTTCCTCCACCTCGACTCAAAGAAACTTGAAAAGAAAAACAAAGGTAAGCTAGTTTTTCAGTAAGTCAAAACAATAACCACCACATGTACAAGTCACCTTGCTAGCACCCAAAACACTATATAAATGAACCTTGCATCATTTAAGCACACAAAAGAGATTTAAGCCAAGTATGATTATGCTAATGCAAAGAAGAGAGATCAAAGCACTGCCTTGATGTGCAATTTTTCCTCAAAAAAAATAAGTTTGTGTCTAGGCCCAGCTGCCGGAAAGCCGGATCACTTCAACTGCCTTTTTCCACAATTTTCATGAATTGCTTAGAATGTCATCCAACCTTTTTACGCGATGACAAACATTTGTGATTAATGCCCCCAGTTACTCAGTTGGTCACAATTCCAAGTGGTTTTTAGCTCTACTCATAAATCTCCATTTTTTTTTCTTTCTTTTGGAGACCAGTGGAGTAAAAAAAGGTGCGCATTTACTTTGATTTCATTCATTCATTCTTGCGCTCTTTTTTTTTCACACTTTTGCAGGAGTGACCTCAACCCCGACATAACTTTCTTAGACACGCACTTTTTCACAATTTTACCACAAAAATAAATCAAGGCAAGTACCTCTCAAACTCAAACTAAGCAGTAGCTTCCAATTGAAACGCATACACATTTTTAGCCTAAGTTAAGATTAAGCAAGGTTCAAGCATAGCGTGTTCAAGTATCTAACAAGGGACAAAAGCAATGGGGATGGATTCACTGCATGTACTAACTTACCGTTGTAACCAAAGCGAGTTTCTCGAGCATGGGGATTAGATTCTTTTTTTCATGAGGAATGCCAAGTTTACAACGTAGAAAGTAGATCCAGAAAAATATTTGTACAAATAAAACTACGAAAACAATAACTTGACCCAAAATTGTGTTTTTGTCATTTTACTTCCTCAGACCAACATTATCAAGAAATGCTAACACTTCAGATTGTAAACCAAGTAATTCTAGTGCAGCTAAATCTATAGTTTTACAAGCATATAGGTCTCGAGAAAGCATTTCATTATACCTGAGACGATGTTCCGCGTTGTTGAATAATGGAGCATTAGGTGGAAGAGTGGTGTCTGTACCTTGCGAAACTCGACCAGCAGTTATTCGGAATTGGCGGCCCGAAGATGGAAGTAGGGGTGCAACCAGTGGCGCTGTCGTGGCTTGTTCCGGCATTGTAGCTGCAGCCGTATCACCGCTGTCTGTTGAAGGTGCCGATAAAGTAGCTGATGGTGTTGATGGGCGTCGAATCACAGGTCGGGGAATCTGGAATAATCTCGACAATATTAGGTGGATTTCTGCCCCAAAGAGTGCGCACACGACAGGTTGGAGATGACTGCACTTGTGACGCAATGCGTTGGCTACGACGATAAGGTGGTTTACTGATTGATTGTTTCCTGTCCATTACTAGCTTCAAAAGATACTAACAGAGAAGGAGGAAAACTAAATGAAAGCAAAATAAGTGCAAACACTGAAACACAACTAACACAAAATCTGCCTCTAAAAATTTTTTCTATAGCTTCTGCCTTCACTCTCACTAATGCACAGTACCCAATTTACCCAACAAAAGTATCAAGTATTTTAAGAGATGAAATCAAAGCCGATGGTGGATGGTTTTGGTGACATCGGAGATGATGACTGGCTGGTCAAAGAAGGCGACGGCCAGCGAAGAAGATGATGATTATGTTGGTGATGATGTCAATGGTGATGGCGAGTGATGCTGTGTTGTTAATGGTTATGATGATGACGTAAGGAGAGGATGATGGTGACGATGACTGGAGCAGTGCAGGAAAGGAAAAAAAATGATGATGGCGGTGAGAATGATGAAGCTGACTGCTGTGATGATGGTAATGATGCTGATGATCGAAGGTTGTACCGCCAGAGTGAGAGAGATGTTTGTGTGTGTGCGTGTGGTTATTGACGGGTAATAATGTGACGATTAAAAGATGCAAGGAGATGATGATGATGCTGCTGCCGTGATAATGATGAACAATGGTGTTGCGGCAGAATGTGAGGAAAGTGGTGGTCGCAGTAGGGTTGCTGAGAGGGGCTGTTATGGTAGTCGGCGGTGGTGGGTACCGTGATGAAAATAATGGTTGTGTTGATGCCAAAAGATGATGATGATGGTGATGATGAAGTCGGGCTTAGAGGAAAACAAATTTGATGCTGCTGGGTGGTGTTGATGATGTCGGGTGGTGAAGGATGCATAGTCCAACAGAGAAGAAGAAGAATCTAGGTTTTTTAAATTGGGAATTGGGTGGGCCAATTTCGTAAATAGGAAAGTTGGGCACTAATTGCAGACTATTTAGGAATTGACCCCTTGTTTCCTTTGTGCTTCTAAATTCGACCCAAATCCACCATTTTTATGCAAAATCAGCTCTCTTTCTCCTAAAACTCCCAGCTACCTATTCCTACAGCAATCCAAACTTCCAAGTATCACCATTAGTCCATAATCAGGGTTTTTCATGAAGAAGATGAACAGGAAAATAATAGAAAATTACAAAAACCATTAGATAATTTCCTAAAAATTGAAGAAAAATGATAAAAATTTGCAAACATTAAAATCAAACACAAAATAAAATTTCAAATTCTGTGGGTTGCCTCCCACCAGCGCCTTTATTTAACGTCGTTGGCTCGACGTTCCGGAATGGTTACTCATATTCCGTGGGTGCTTCCAACATCAATTCTTCCACTGTTTGCACATTAAATTCATCATAAAAAAAGCTTCAAACTATGACTATTTACCTTTAACACTTTATTCGTTTCCAAACTCTGGATTTCCACTGCACCATGCGCAAAAACTCTAGTTACAATAAAAGGGCCTATCCAACGAGAACGAAGCTTACCTGGAAACAATTTTAGGCGAGATTGGTAAAGTAACACTTTTTGGCCCACGAAAAATTGTTTTCTTGATATTCGCTGATCATGATAAGCTTTTGTTTTCTCTTTGTAAATCCTTAAGCTTTCATACGCATCGTTCCGGATTTCCTCGAGCTCTTGGATTTGCAATTTTCGTTGTCCCCCCCGCATTTTCCAACTCCATGTTGCATTGTTTGATAACCCAATACGCTTTGTGCTCCAATTCCACCGGAAGATGGCATGGCTTTCCAAACACCAGTCGATATGGTGACATACCTATCGGTGTTTTGTAAGCAGTGCGATAAGCCCAAAGAGCATCGTCTAGCCGCAAACTCCAATCCTTCCTGTTTAAATTCACTGTCTTTTCAAGAATTGATTTTATTTCTCGATTAGACACTTCAGTTTGTCCATTCATTTGCGGATGGTAAGCTGTGGAAGTCCGATGGGTCACACCATATTTCTTCAAAAGCGCTCCAAAGACTTTATTGCAAAGCATACCCCTATCACTGATTATGGCTCGTGGAACTCCATACCTATTAAAAATACAAGACTTCACAAAATCCACGACTACTTTAGCATCGTCAGTACGTGTAGGCTTGGCCTCTATCCATTTAGATACATAATCAACAGCAAGAATGATGTACACATACCCAAAAGACGAAGGAAACGGTCCCATAAAATCCAATCCCTATATATCGAAAATTTCACACACAAGAATAGAATTCAAAGGCATTTGATTCCTATGTCCTAAACTACCTGTGCTTTGACAGTTAGAGCATCTTTTACAATACTCATAAGAATCACGAAATAGGTTCGGCCAATATAATCCACATTCAAGAATTTTACGTGCAGTTCTCTTTGGACCAAAATGGCCACCACATACATGTGTATGACAAAATCTCAAGATGGACGGAATTTCAGATTCAATGACACATCGTCTAATAACCTGATCAGTGCAATGTTTCCACAAAATAGGGTCATCCCACACATAATACCTCGCATCCCTTTTTATTTTATCTTTTTCGCTTTTAGACAACTCAGGAGGCAAAGAACCAGTGACTAAGAAATTGACGATATCAGCAAACCAAGGAGAGCTATTGTGAACAACAAAAAGAAACTCATCTAGGAAGTCGTCCTTGAGAGGGGATGGTTCCTCGCTCGTGGGCAACCTGCTAATGTGATCAGTGACTAGATTTTCAGATCCCTTTTTGCCTCGAATCTCCAAGTCAAATTCTTGCATGAGTAACACCCATCGAATAAGCCTTGGCTTCGCATCCTTTTTTGCTAAAAGATATCGCAATGCTGGATGATCAGAATAAACAATTACTTTAGTGCCAAGCAAATATGAACGAAATTTTTCTAAAGCAAAGATTATCGCTAAAAGCTCCTTTTCTGTGGTGGAATAATTGCTTTGAGCCTTGTCCAATGTCCTAGAAGCGTAATATATGACATGAGGATCTCGTCCCACTCGTTGGCCTAGGACTGCTCCAACCGCATGGTCACTCGCATCGTACATGATTTCAAACGGAAGATCCCAACTAGGAGGTTGGATAATTGGGGCTGAAATTAACTTCTCCTTCAACTTGTCAAAAGCTTCCTTGCATTTCTCGTTGAATTCGAACACAGCATCTTTTTGAAGAAGCTTACATAGCGGTTGAGATACTTTCGCAAAATCTTTGATGAAACGCCTATAAAAACCTGCATGTCCAAGAAAAGCACGAACTTCCTGCACATTTGCGGGGTAAGGCAAGGTTTTTATAACATCTATTTTCGCTTTATCCACCTCTAACCCTTTCGAAGAAACTATGTGGCCTAAAATCAAACCTTGATCTACCATAAAATGACACTTTTCATAATTCAAAACTAGATTTGATTCAAGACACCTTTTCAATATCAAAGCTAGATTATTTAGACATTCATCAAAAGACTCACCATACACTGTGAAGTCATCCATGAAAACCTCGATCATATTCTCCACATATTCAGAAAAAATACTTACCATACACCTTTGAAAAGTGGCAGGCGCATTGCATAATCCGAATGGCATTCTTCTATATGCAAACGTACCAAAAGGGCAGGTAAAAGTCGTCTTTTCTTGATCTTCCGGCGTGAGCGGAATTTGGTGAAAACCTGAATAACCATCAAGACAACAATAATGAGTTTTTCCTGCTAACCTTTCAAGCATCTGATCAATAAAGGGGAGAGGAAAATGATCTTTTCTCGTTGCAGCATTCAACTTCCTATAATCTATGCATACTCTCCATCCATTTTGAACTCGAGTGGGTACTAACTCACCTTCGTCATTTTCAGTAACTGTAATACCTGTTTTCTTTGGAACAACTTGCACAGGACTTACCCATTTACTATCAGAAATTGGATAGATCATACCTGCATCGAGAAGTTTCAAAATCTCTTTCTTCACTACCTCCATCATCGGTGGATTGAGACGACGTTGAGCCTCCCTACATGTTTTAGTTTCATCATCCAACAAGATTCTATGCATACATGTGGAGGGGCTCAAACCTTTAATATCGGCAATGGTCCACCCAATGGCTTCCTTAAACTCCTTTAAGACTTTAATCAACCTTTCTTCTTCTATTGTGCTAAGCTTACTAGAGATAATAACCGGAAGTGTTTCCTTTTCTCCCAAGTATGCATACTTGAGATGATCGGGTAATTGCTTCAATTCTAATTGCGGGGCCTGCAAAATAGAAGGAAGAAGCTTTGTATGAGATGCAGGAAGTGCAAGAGAGGATGAACCGTACCTCCATGGTTTTTGTTCTTCCAAAGCATAGAGTATTTCAAGAAAATCACCCTTTATTGCATGACTTGTCTCAATTTCCTGCAACCTTTCAAGAGTAAAACTTTTGCAAATAACCATATTCAACTTGTCATCTTCAAACAATTCAAGAAACTCTTGATCCCATAATTCATGTAAATTCTCAAATAGTGGATCATAAGCTTCCAAGCCAAAAACACAAGAGACATCACTAGGATATTTCATGGCATCATAAACATTAAGTTTCATTATATAACCATCAAATTCCAAAGTTAGAGTTCCATCATGAACATCAATTTTAGCTCGAGCAGTAGTAAGAAAAGGTCTACCTAGCAAGATTTCACAAGATTTGGAAGATGAATCTTCCTCCATATCAAGCACATAAAAAATCAGCAGGGAAGACTAATTTACCCACTTGCACAAAAACATCTTCTAAAACACCTTCGGGATAAACCAAAGATCTATTAGCTAGTTGAATTACAACGCCCGTTTCTTTCAATGGTCCTACCTTTAAAGGTCCCTCATTTAAAGTGGAGTAAATAGACTTAGGCATGACATTAATAGACGCTCCTAAATCGCACATAGCTTTCTTAATGCCTAGAGAGCCTATTTGACAAGAGATAGCAAACATACCTTGGTCTTTGCATTTTGGTGGCAATCTCTTTTTAAGTACGGGCTCCCCCACACTTATCTTCTCATTACCCATAAGCTTCCTCTTATTAGTGCATAGTTCCTTCAAAAATTTTGCAATTCGAGGTACTTGTGTAATTGCATCAAATAAGGGAATATTTACCTCAACTTTGCGAAAAAACTCAAAAATCTCCTTCTCTTCCTTCTCTTTCTTGGACTTTGTGAATCTCTCAGGAAAAGGAGGCTTAACCACCAGTTCTGCACCATTTTTAGGCTCTATTTTATCTCTGTCCAGCGCCTTATTATTGCATTCCGCATAAGTTTTTTCGATTTCTTTCTCCGATTCAGGTGCTGTCAACTTTGCGTGCCCACGCCTAGCCTGACAGTGGCTGTCCTGTAGCTCATTTCCACTTCATAAGGTCATGGCACTTGCGTTTTGCTTTGGATTGACCACCGTTTGAGATGGTAGCTTACCCTGGGACTCCAATCGGCTAACGGAGGTGGCTAATTGGCTAACTTGGTTTTCCAAGTTCTTAATACTTGCCTTGGTATCCTGTTGAAATTCTTGAGCATTAAGAGCAAGAGCTTTCACAATATCTTCAAGAGAAGTACCTGAATTTGGAGGTGAAGGCTGCTGTGGTAGAGCTGGTCGTGGTTGAAAGTGTTGCGCATTAGGTGGGTGATAATTTTGTTGCCTTGCTCCATAGCTCAAATTCGGATGGTCCCTCCAACCGGGGTTATAAGTGGTTGAAAAAGGATCGTATCTCCGCTGTGGTGGACCTGGAAATCCTCCAATGGCATTGGCTTGTTGAGGATCCTCTTCTTGAAGCGTGGGGCGCATGTCGGTCAAGTGTCCCGCCTTAGCTCAAATTCCGCAAACCTTTTGAACTGGGACATTACCACCTATAACCAAGCTTTGAACAAGAACAGTTAATTGATTCAATTTCGAATCAATTGAAGAAACACTTACCTCGTTAACTCTTCGTGAAGGTTCTTGTCTTGCTGCGAATTTGCAGCCATGATAGAAATCAAATCTCTAGTTTGTTGTGGTGTTTTATCAACTATAGCACTTCCGCTTGCGGCATCCATCATTTTTCTCTCTATTGGGAGCAGCCCTTCATAAAAATATTGAATGAGAGATTGCTCCGAAATTCCATGTTGAGGGCAACTCGCACAAAGTCTTTTAAATCTCTCCCAATAGTCATATAGTAGCTCCGAATCCTTCTGCTTCGCACAAATTTCCTTTCTAATACTAGCTGCCCTTGATGCAAGGAAAAATTTGTCAAGAAAAGATCTTGCCATTGCATCCCATGTTGTGATAGATCCGGATGGAAGGTAGAATAACCATTCTTTCGCTGTATCTGCCAATGAAAACGGAAACGCCCTTAGTTTAATTTGATCTTCAGTCACTCATTGGGGTTTCATGCTGGAACAAACTACATCAAACTCCTTCAAATGCTTATGTGGATCCTCATTCTCTAATCCGCGAAAGGTAGGTAGAAGGTGTACTAGACCCTATTTTAGTTCAAAATCTGCGTTCAATGCGGGATAAGTGATGCATAGGGGCTGTTGATTCAAGGGGGCAGCCACCAATTCACGCAAAGTCTGGTTGTTTTCAGCCATCTTCTCGTTTTCGGATTCACTCGATGGTTCACTTTGTACTTGTAAAGCTTCGGCTTGCTTTTGGAGTTGTTTCCGCAACTTTGCTTCTTTTTTCAAGCTCTTTGCGATCTTTTCGATTTCAGGATCAAATTGCAACTTACCTGTACGATCTGACCTGGTCATAAAAAAAAATAAAAATATCAGCACCAATCCCCGGCAACAGCGCCAAAATTTTGATGGGCGTCGAAACCACCAAAAATAAATTCCTATTTCTTACCTGACAACTTTAATTTGTGTACGTGGTGAGAAAAGGGTCGAGTCCACAGGGATTGGGAGAATATTTTATTCTAATTATACCAAGTAGATTACTCAACTAAGTTGCAACCAAAATGGGGGGAATTAAATGCGAAATCAGTAAAATTAAGAAATCTGTCTAGAGCACTGGTCACGCTGCGTGGGCACGCAATCTGACCAGAAAATAAAAAAACGTAAATAAAAATTAAATTGACTAAAATATGCAATTCTAAATTAATGCTAAGCTGGAAAATCAGAAAATCAGTGAGAATAAAATCTAGCCTGAGAAACAATCGCAATTTCGGCCAACAAATTCGATCATAGATGCAAAAATACTTTCAGCTATTCCGATAAATCAGTTATAGTTATTGGCTCGGCCTAATAATCTTATCTTTCCTTACAGAGTTGATAACGATTTAAATCCCTATGATTTTTCCCGTAATCCCCTTACCTATTAGACGTTCTAATCCCCGGAGATGCCCACAGGATCTATCTAACGGCAGCAATAAAAATCTAGAAAGACCCGATTCTAAAAGTTAATACTCTCGCGGAAATTGCTCATTTAGATCGCGTAATTACACAGGAAACCTGGTTACCACTATATTTATATTAATTAAATTAATCTAATTGGCTACCAATTGTCATGCAATTAAATAATCGCGCGCAAAATTAAATAATCGCAGATCAATATTAATTATTAAAGCAGTAAATACGCAAATACCAAAATAGCATGAAAGGAAGAAAAACACTTAGATCTCACGAATTTGATGAACCGTAATCTTGATCAATCATCGGCTAGAAAAGAAATTAGAACAGCTTCTCCATGAATATTGCCCAAAGAATAATGAGAAAATTTTTGTTGTCTGCTAAAAACTGTCTACTAAAAGCTATCTACGAAAAGTTGTCTACTGAAAGCTGTCTACCTCTCAAGTGCAAATAAGAGGTATTTATATAATAAAAACCCTAACCTATTTTCCTTATTGGATAAGGAAACCTGGCCCAAAAATAATAAAAAGGTAAAAGCCTGAAATAAGTCCAACAAAATAAAAAGCCTGCTAATATTTAATCTAATTCCTTCCAAAAGCCCAAAAAAATATCTTCAATCTTGGTCAACCCAGTCAAAACCCGCATAGCAATCAAACGGCATTTTTCCACGTGACGACGTCAACTTTGACCGCTACAAACTTGTCCAAAAAGCTTCAATATCCATATGTAATGCGTCCAGCTCCTTTTCCTAAGCACATTTATGCAAAATTACATTAAAAATATCGATTAAGAAGCATTCTATTCCAAAATCAAGTACATCTAACATATAAATTAATACTTATTTAGAACTTATCAGGGGCCTGGCCCCCTGGCTCCCCTAGCTCCACCCCTACAATGGACTCCATTTAGCGGCACTACATGGGTGTCCCCTAATTGACTTAAGTAGCTTTTTCCTTTGTTTTGTCGGTCATTCCGTTTGAGTAGTCCAAGCCAAGTTGAGAAGTCCTTGTTAACAATCTAAGCATTATCAATTTTGATAATATACTTTGAAGAAATAAATAAATAACTATATTTATATTTTGTTTTTAACTGACATTTTATTTTCATGTTCTTAATAGTTATTTTAAGAATGTAAGTTACTTTTGAGCACGCTTTAACCAAAATGTAAGTACTTATTTTTTTAACTATAACTTTTATTTAGTCAAGTAACTCCTTGAAGTCACAAAAAGTTGCTTAAAACCAAAGCACTTTAAGTAGTTTTTAAATAAACTAATCCAAACACCCCCTTGGTCTGCTAATGTGACTATACCGCAAAAGAGATCAAGATCCTCTCATATTATTGATTCTCCCATATTGATATGAGAAAAAATAATCTTAACAATTAAGCCATTTATAAAATTCAAATTCCAAAAAAAAATAGTAGGTAATGAAAGAGAGAAAAAGCATTTAAAAATTTACTTTGTTTTTAAATTTAATTGTCATGAATGATTGATATATGATGTGTAGATGAATAGTTAAAATTTATTTTATATCATTATGAAAACAATTGATATATAAATATCCTAATCACCCTTCCCACTCTAAACTAAGATTTATTCAATACGGGGCATTTACTTTATCCTGGAGGAAATAGAAACGAGATAACCGCCAAACTAAGTAGTAGAAGAAAAGGAAAGAATAGTAGTCGAAGTGACATAGACATAAAGTTGTTGAATGGGCCCAAAACCTCTAAATAATGTGTGAAGAAATCTCACACCTAGAAAAACAGAAGAGAAAATCGCCACAATATATAGTCAAATGACAATATGATGACTCAAGCTGTTGAACGTGTATCTGTATAAGAAATGAAGAAATGACTGACTGTCTAATGGTGCTTAGACCATAGTCAAAGCCGTTTTCTGTTGTTAGAATAACAACCAGTGTGCATGGATGAAAGAGAAACACAAGAATGTTTAGAAAATCTATTACAAAAACCTTTTGTGGTTAGGGCTATATTTTGCCCACAAAAATACGAGGGGTTGGGTACAGGACGGGACAATTGAGTAAAATCGAGGACGGCTCCTTTTGAAAATGGCAAACAGAAAAGGTGATAATGCAGAGAAAAGTAGGTGCATGGTTGCAGTAGCAATAGACAAGGATAAAGGAAGCCAATTTGCTTTGAAATGGGCCATTGACAATCTTCTTGAAAAAGGCCAAGGCGTTACTCTTCTCCATGTCAAACAAAGAGCTTCTTCCCTTCCATCTGCATGTAAGTCATTTGTTATATTTTAGTTACACCATTTTATACTAGAGCATTATTCTTAAAATCTTCCATTATTTAATCTCAAGGGCTTTAATAATCTGGGACATTTATGTTCTAGGAAAAGATAAACACTTAATACCATGATCTGTTATAGAGGATTTGATGAAACATCTATGTAAATGCAATCTACATCTATTAGTCATCATGAAATATGATCTTATTGCTCAGCTCCAACCAAAAAAAAAAAAAAGAAAAAAAAAAGGTTTCAGAACTGAAACGACCACAATGGATCAAAACCATTAGAAATAATAAAGAGGAAACTGGGGCTAAGTTACAAAAAGAGCAGAAAATGGAACAAAGTGCTCTTTCACAAGTTGGAGAAAATTTAATATTTGGGGGGTCAAGATTTGATTAAAAAGATTGACCATATTTAATGAACAACCGTGAAGTTCATATTACATTTAGAAAATCATACGACAATTCCTACAAAGAACACTGTTTAGCAAAAGCAACATAATCTTGATCTCAAAGAAAGTACACTAATTTAGTTAATCAAATTAGGCTCATTGAAATAAAAATAAATTTAAAACTTCTTTTGGAGGCTTGGGGCGCCCGGTCTCCCACTTGTCCCCCTGCCACCAACACTGCCATTGTATGGTGCTTACCATGCTGCTTCCCTGCTTGACATTCTTATGACCAACAATGCATGTTCCCCTGTGCTCATCAATGTAGATATAGCTTTCTTTCTTTTTGGCAAATGTCATATATATATATATACCACTTCCAACTATAAAATGTTTCTCATGATTTCTCTATCTCTCTGTCTAGGTGGTGCGGCAGGAAGCCAAGTTTCTGTGTCTCAAGTCCATGATGATGTTGCGAAGGCATATAGAAGTCAAATAGAGAGTCATACCAAGGACATATTCCTTCCCTTTCGTTGCTTCTGCACCCGTAAGGATGTAAGATCTATCACCTTCCTTTACACCTTCAGACGATGATATCCATCATATGCACCACACCAGCAGTAACAATTGGTTTTCTTTCCCCTCTGGTAATGTGAAACAGATTCAAGTTAATGAAGTCATACTTGAAGACATGGACATTGCAAAAGCCATATGTGAATATGTCAAAGTGAACATAATTGAGTCTTTAATTGTTGGTACCGCGTCAAAAAGTGGCTTTGTGAGGTAATTACTATTTCTCGGCTTATTGTGCTTTGGAACTAAATATGTATGCATGTATGTATGCCTGCACGTTGACACGCACAGATATCTGCAATCATGTATATCCAAGACCTCATGAAAGAAATTCTATGGTTACACAAAAATCTCTGTTGTGGTTTATATAGCATGCACTTCTGAAAGTATATGGAGTTACTATAAAGCTCATTCTTTTACTGGATAAATAGAGTGATAATAATTCACGAGTAGCCTTTTCCTTACCACTCTTTGCACACAGAAGATTCAAGAGTGCAGATATTCCAGGAAATGTCTCCAAAGGAGCACCAGAGTTTTGCACAGTGTATGTAATCAGCAAAGGGAAAATGGCTTCAGTAAGAGAAGCCACCATTCCTCCTCCACGGGCACCTCCTCATCAGATGCAAAGCCTAAGTAGCCCAACCCCTGCCCTGAGTGACACAGTTTTTGCCCAAGGTAATGGAACAAAACATATGTATCAATGTCACTCTTTCGTATATTCCTTTTAGTACTGAGTTCTGACACAGCAAAAGGAAATTTGTCATGTTATCTAACTGGTGGTGCAGGAGAGAAGTCTCAATATGAACCAAGAAACCAGACAGAAGACACAGACACCATCAAGTAAGTTATTATCCACAAGGTGATTGAGACTAGTGATGCTTAGTCTACAACATGGAAAGAAACCTGCTTAACATGGACGTTACTTGTATATACAACCATATATTTGGAGCTGACGAGAGAAGCTTCATCCTCTAAACAAACTGAAGTGTCAATTGAAGCAAGGAGTCATCAATTGTTGCACTTGTTCTTTAAACTACCTCTTGCACTCCAAAGAACAAACAGAGAATGAATAACCATAACTTCGTCTTCTGATAACATTGAATTTTGGCAATAACACATTCTTACACAGGTCACCATTTACCAGAGTCACAGCTTCAAACAGATCATATGAAGAGCACTCAATGACAGATTCGGACCTATCATTCGTGAGCTCCAGTAGGCCTAGCATCGACCGCACATTCCCCTCTTTCTCTGACAGTCAAGATACAGGTTATGGTTCTCGTCTTTCAAGCAGTTCAGACACAGATAACAGGTTAAGCTTTGGTTCACCCATCTCAGGGTCTAGGTCGTCCGATGCGGATAACAGCTTTGGTGTCTTGTCATCAACTTCACAGGAAAGCAGTGGCATGTCATGGTCATCATCCCAGAATCTGGTACGTATATAGAGATCCTACAAGTGGGACTAATATTCAGGATAGAGTTAAAACAATCTTTTATCAGTATTCCACAGGTAACCTGGTATAAGAAATAAAAATAACTCTATATAAATGCATTGCAAATTATGAGTTCATTGTCATAAAAAGAGAGAGACCATGCCACACGTCCCATTTCCTAAGGCAGCCAATCCTATGAGAATAGGTCGAACTAAGACATTTTCAAATTGTAAATGTTGTATAATTTTTCTAAATGCTTGAGCACAACCTAAATTATTTGAGCACAATCACCGCTATATGGCTAAATAGTCTTGCGTATAAACTTTTTATATGAAGCTTTTTATATGAGTTTCAAATGTATGAATATGTTTCATGCAGGTACTGTAAAAGGTATATTCATAACTTTTTGCAGTACTGAGAATAAAAAGAAGAGTGCTTATAAAATTCTTATGTAGCTATGGTTGGTAATGTTCTGCACGCATCACACAAAGTGAATCTATCCAAAAATCAATTATGAGGCATGCAGAACGGAATCACAATATGTTTCTAGGTTTTGGAAGAAAACAGTAAGAACATACATACATACTGCGCTGTTCTAAATGTTTGTAAAGCAACTACTATTGACAATGGGCATAATCTATGTCATCAAACTAGGTATAGGAGACAAGTTGAAGATTAGAGTGGTAGAGATTATCCCACTAGGTAACAGCTAACAACAACAACAATAATAATATTAAAGAAAAGTGATCCATACTATCTACTGAAGATCTCAGGAATCGGGTCGCTTCAAAGATACCGAGAGGCAGCAGTGCAAGTTAAACGCAAGAGCAATGTCTATATGGAACATGGAGACAGTTTCAACTCTTACCTTTCTTTCTTTTACATATGTGTTAGGATGAAGTAGAAGCTGAGATGAGAAGGCTCAAGCAGGAGCTTAAGCAGACAATGGACATGTACAGTACAGCCTGTAAGGAAGCATTGACTGCAAAACAGAAGGTATGGAACAAGTCCTTGATATCTTAGTTAATGTAGTTATCTGTGGTATTCCTTTCAAAGATTTGGCGCTTGCACGAAAAGTTGATCATTAAAATTGGCTACAAAATGCTGACTACACCTGGCATAGGCATTGGAACTTCACCGTTGGAAAGCCGAGGAGCAGCAGAAACTGGAAGAAGCAAGACTAGCTGAGGAAGCAGCATTGGCAGTTGCAGAGAAAGAGAGAGCAAAATGTAAGGCAGCCATTGAGGCAGCTGAAGCAGCTCAGAGGATAGCTGAACTGGAAACGCAAAAGAGGAAAAATGCTGAAATCAAAGCACTAAGAGAAGCAGAGGAAAAGAAGAAGGTGCTCAATGTGCTAGCACAAAGTGATATCAGATACCGCAGATATACAATAGAGGAGATTGAAGCTGCGACGGACAACTTCTCAAGTGCCAGAAAAATTGGGGAAGGAGGATATGGGCCTGTATACAAATGTTACTTGGATCACACCCCTGTCGCAATAAAGGTTCTACGACCTGATGCAGCTCAAGGAAGGTCACAGTTTCAGCAAGAGGTATGAGACTTATTTACGTACTATAAAATTTAGAAGACAATTTTGTTTGTTTCACAATGTAGATAAAAATAACAAAGAAAAAGCCAACCAGTCAAATTTCACCATTGTACATTAAACCAAATTTGTAACCTAATAGAACAGAGAAATAACACACAATAAATAAAAACTGAAATATGAAGATGCATGGTTAAAAGATACCAATGAAAGAGCATGTCTTACTGAGGATTTATTTAAGTGAAGTGAGCAACCATAAGCTACATTGTTCTTGGCAGGAATGAAATTAATAAGCTTACTTATTCCTCAAACTCATCTTGATTCTGCCAATACAGGTTGAGGTTCTAAGCTGCATACGTCATCCCAACATGGTTCTCCTCCTTGGAGCATGCCCAGAGTATGGTTGCTTGGTTTATGAGTACATGTCCAATGGGAGCTTAGACGATAATCTCTTCCGTCGAGGAAATGCTCCAGCTCTTTCGTGGCAACAAAGATTCCAAATAGCTGCAGAAATTGGCACAGGCCTCCTTTTTCTCCACCAAACCAAGCCAGAACCACTAGTGCATCGCGATCTGAAGCCTGCAAATATTTTGCTTGACCGCAACTATGTCAGCAAGATAAGCGATGTTGGCCTAGCTAGGCTTGTCCCTCCATCTGTTGCTGACAGTGTAACTCAATACCGCATGACATCTGCTGCTGGAACATTTTGTTACATAGACCCAGAATATCAGCAGACAGGGATGCTCGGAATAAAGTCTGATATTTATTCACTAGGTGTCATGCTTCTTCAGATTGTTACAGCCAAACCTCCAATGGGTTTGACTCATCATGTGGAGCGAGCTATTGAAAAAGGCACTTTTGATGAAATGCTAGACCCAGCAGTTCCTGACTGGCCAGTTGAGGAGGCTCTGAAATTTGCCAAGCTAGCACTTCAGTGCGCAGAGCTGAGGCGCAAAGATAGGCCAGATCTTGGAAAAGTCGTGTTGCCTGAGCTCAATAGATTAAGAGCACTAGCTGAAGAATCTATGTCAAGTAAGTCAATGATTAGCAGAAAAATAATCTCAACAGAACAGAGCCAATCTTACTCTCAGGTGCATTAATAGTATGCATAGGCTATAAATAATTCTCTAGTTGCAGATACATGTTGATGAAATTCTAGGTTAAAAAAGAACATATAAGTGCATCTAACCTTTACAAATAGCAAAATATTTGATGTTAGACGATTTATTATAGCATAAACTTGTATAAATCCAGAGCTCGGTGATTACAATTTCTGACGTCCAAAATCTTTTGCAGGCAAGTAACTCACAGATGTAATCCTCTGGAATATGAAAGTCTGAGAAGCCAGCCATCCACACCACATTATTCAGAATGAAGATCAATCATGGATTAAGATGCCGATTTCATAATTATATGCTAGTCATTTGTTCTATTCTGTTGGTAATACCGGATCAGCGCTGTTTGTAGGAACAAAGAGAAGCAGATTTATTCTTTATATGATTCGAGATGCCACTACCAATTAGTTGCCACTTCATGTCCCTTATGCCATCAGGTGCTGAGTATGATGTCAAGTCTGATCAAGTTGCTGACTACCATTCAGTATACCTCACTCGTCTCCCCTTTTTTCCACAGTCTTCTTCATGATTTCAAGACAAACAAGGCGTCTTGCCTTGATTATCTGGAAAATATACAGTAAATAAATTCCATTTTGCCGTAGTGCAATATGAATACGGATTCTTCTGATTCTCTTGGCTCCTGAAACAGTTTCTGTGACAAGTATGGCTCTGATAATTCCTGACAATACAAACTAGTGATAATTTTAAATGCATTTTACCTAAGGAACAGAGTGATATTATCAAAATACTCCATTTCTTTTTTCTTATTTTGAACTTCAGGGGTGGAAAGTGGCTAGCTAATATCAATATAGATACATATAGACAGAATCAGAAATCACAATTCATTGCAGCTTGCGCAGATTATACTTGTTTTACTTACAGAATCCAGCTTTCTTGAAGGTTGTTTCAAACACTGTCAAAAACTAGAAAATAGAACAGAGGAAATTTTATCCATCAGTTACATCTGCATAAACGATCTGACTTATGCCTTGAAAAACATGTACATCATGTTGATCTCACCAGATAACAATTAACAACTGTTGAAATCAATAAGCCCAGGAGTGTAATGGTCAACAAGCCGAGTAAGCACTTTCCGGCATGTACATTTCCCAAATAACCAAGGTTTAGCTGTAAATCAGTCTTCAGCAAATTACTGTCCATCACTTCATTAGTAATTCCAGAAGATCTGATTTCGTCTAAAAGTTTTCTTAAGATAAATTGCAATTAACTCCTTATAGGTCCAACTCTTTTTCCTAGCAAATGCTAACAACTCCTCCGAGCTTGAGTGAAAATCACCTTTTCCCATAGCCTCAAACACAATAGGATCTGTAAACATCGCAACAGAATCGTTCGCCCTCATTTTGCTCAAAACAAAGTCTAAATTTCTCCCCAACCTTCTTTCCATATATGCATCAACAACACAACCATAAGTTACAAGATCAGGGACAACCCCTACATGCTTCATATGTTCAAGGCTCAAATGCAAATCCCAAAATAACAGCATTTTGGAAAAAGCCATTGCTCGAATGTTAAAAGTTGTAAGATCAGGATGATATCCACTTTCAACCATCCTCACGAATTCTCTCTGCATACTCTTCATCTTAAACTTTGCTGCATAAGATAATATCAAAAGATTCCATAGAAGATTTTTGACATTTTTCCTACCAAGTCCTACATCTTCCACAAACTTCCCTAAACCATAAAACTTCCCTTCCCTAATATATGCTGATGCAATTGCCCTAATTGCTTCCTCCTCAATCAAGATCCTCGACCTCTTAAGCCAACCATATGCAGCTTCCACCTTGCTCAGGGAACCAAAAGCGCTACAATAAACAACATAAGCATTCCCACTCACAGAATCCACAGTCATACCCATAGAAACCATTTGCTTAAACATAAATTCCATCAACTCAATCTCTCCTCTCCTCCCAAAACAAACAATGACCCGAGTAAAAACACGTCTCAACAGCTTCAAATCCCTCAACTTCACTCGACACAAAATACTATTAACCATTTCAACATTCCTTGTAGTCCAACATATTTCCACAAGTCTTGAAACAACATCGACATCAAGTGTCCAAGAGCTGTTTAATATTTCACCTAGAACTTCGTCAGCTTCGGATAAAAAACCGTTGTTTGCATAGCTCAGCATTAAGGCTGATAAGGGGGACTTATCTGGCAAATTGCCTTGTGATTTTAGCTTAAGCATAAGCTTTTCAGCAGCATGGGGATGTTTTTCTCTGCATAGCCTTTGTATTGAAGTGGCGTAATCGCTGAAGTTAATGTTCTTATCAACTCTTTCAGAATATTGGGTCTGTATGTTAATAAGCACAAGGAGAAGAATATATCAGAAAAGCACACTTGTGCATATGGAATTTGAGAGGAGAAGGAACAAAGGAACGGACCTGAATGGGATGGTGCTGGCAGGGTGGATCGCGCCGCGGCGGCTTGTAGGTGTTTGTGGGTGGCGGGTGATGGTAGTTGAGAGCGGAGTAAAAAGAAAGACATGCCATTGTTGGTAGCATATTAGCCGACCCAGTTAACTAACTGGTCTTCTAATGAACCTCAAGCTTTCATGTGATGCTTTCTTCTTGTGCTTTGACTAAGAAAGCTGGATTGGCTTCGGTGTGCGGTGATGCTAGTGGTTTTTCGCTCGCTGGGAGTGCAAGTGAATGCGATGCCGAAGATGCAATGATGCAGGCAGAGTGTTTCGAATCCTTCCTTGGCTCTGCGCCTACTTTCCCCTTTCTGTACTGATGTTATGCTCTCTTTTTAATGAATTCCAAAAGGAGAAAAAAATGGTTTAGGCTCCGTTTGTTTGCAGAAAAATAACTTGTGGAGAAAATATTTGGGAACAAAATATCTTTTGGTGAATAGTTTCGGACTAGTGATTGCGCCACTTTCAAATAATAACAAACTACTTTCAGGTAGAGAATCTCGCGTGTTTCTTAGAAGAAGGTAAAGTTGCCCGTGTGATTCAGAGGTTACCAACTTTTTTTTTACTTTTCCAAAAGTTGAATGATTGTAATTATTTCTTTTGCTCATTTCTGCAACTCTAATCAAAGGTCCTTCCTCTTTTGATCTTGAAAAGGAAGCCACTGTCAAAGATGTAAATAAGATAATTGAACAAAATAACTATACTAATCAATAGATCAACATTGGAAATATTTGTATACTTTCTTAAGTGTTGCCAAAGAAAATGGTCTTGTTATTTCCGCACCAAAAATAGTTTTGTTCAAAACACAAATTAGGTTTTTAGGTCATCATATTACTCAAGGAACAATTAAACCAATTGACAGAACAATTGAGTTTGTGTCAAAATTTCCCGATGAAATTAGGGATAAAAAGCAATTACAAAAATTTTTAGGTTGTCTTAATTATATTTTTGAGTTTTGTCCAAATCTTACCCAATTAGCAAAGCCACTTTACCAGAGATTGTCAAAAACACCTTCACTTAGGATACATCAACATACCCAAATAGTCCAACAACTTAAAGACCAAGCCCGATCTTTACCTTGTCTTGGACTTCCTGACCCAAAGACCCTTTAGATTGTTGAAACCGACGCCTCTGAGATAGGTTATAGTGGAATTCTCAAGCAAATCTTAGGCCTTAAATAACCTGAACAAATTGTACGATTTACTTCCAGTTTTTGGTCCAAAACCCAGTAGAACTATAGTACTATAAAAAAGGAAATTTTATCTATAGTGCTATGTATCATAAAATTTCAAGATGATTTATTAAATGAAAATTTTCTTTTACAAATTGATTGCAAAGCTGCAAAAGATGTTTTACAAAAAGAAGTTAAAATTTTGGCTTCAAAACAAATTTTTGCACGATGGTAGGCTCTCCTTTCTGTTTTGACTTTAACATCGAATTTTTAACAAGAGATACTAACTCTCTCCCAGACTTTCTCACTAGAAAATTTTTGCAAGGTAAGAGAGAAGAAGAAGGATGGATTCACCCCATCCAAAAAGCCATTCTAGTTCCAAACCAAATACCAAGAGTTTGTATGCTCAAGGAGCATCGTCCTCTTCTTCCCAGACTCCCCAAACGCCTCAAAGTAACATGATTAGTTTAGGAAAAGTTCCTCAAATTATCAATACCCCCACAAACTCTCCAGTTTCTCTGTCAAATACCTTTTTCCCTCTTCAAACTTACTCTCAAGCCACTCAGAACTCCTCTCAAAACCCTTAGTTATCCCAAAAATCCTCTTCACCATCCAAGAGTCAATACATTCTCAAAACTTCCTTCAATTTGTTTTAGATTGAACCAAAAAACTCCCACATCAAAGATCCTTGGTTTCTTCTCAAAGAAATCTTTTTCTCCCATTGTCATCAAACCTTTGATAACCTCAAATCTCAAAAGTTTTATGAGTTTATTCTTGTAGATACCGATTCTATAGAAATCACTCGTAACAAAAATTATGATGGTCAAATTGCCTACTCAAAGATCCGCATCAAGAAAGTCCTTTCTCTCTCCGACAGGAAAGCCCTCCTATTCTCAGTCCAAACCCTTTTCTCAAAAATTTACCCCTTCCGGTTTCAATTACTTTGAGTATAAACAAGCCTGGAATGTCATTTTCCTTTTTCAAAACAAATCTCATCAACACTCTTGGTTTCTTTTCTTTTGTAAGCAATTCAAACTTGAAGATACTTCACTTTGGTTTCATGATTGGTGGAATCTATTTGATCCAACAACTCAAAATTTTCCTGAAGTTATTTCAAATTTTTTGAAGGATTGGACATTGCCATATCAAACTCCTTCAAAATGGCAATATTTCGATCCAGTAGCCCTCAAGGCACCATTATATCTAGCAAGGAACATTAGCATAAAGTGGTGGGATGGATTCAACTGCTCCAAATTCACAAAAGCCGAACTGGAAGAATGGTTTTCAGCTCATTCAGAGGCAACTTCAATTGTTTCAAAAGTCCAAACTCAGCTCGTGGCAAAGAAGGCGCAACTTCAAGCTTAACTTGCATATGCTCCGGATTCAAAGACGTACAAAAAGCTCCTCAAAGATTTCCTCAAAGAATTTGGAAACGACGAAGACGAAGATGAAGAAGAAGACCCTCCTCAAACTTCCCAAAGTTCGTCACAGGACCCAAACCAAAACGAAGATGACTGTTTTGGAATCGACACGTCAGCATTCGATTACTGAAAAACAGTCCAAAAACCTATGCCCATGATGTCAGTGGTGAAAGTGGTCATGAGTATGGTTTAATGTCCAAACTTGGTTTTGGTCACTAGTCCCAGACTCGCGACTTTGCCACTTTCAAATAACAACAAACTACTTTCGACTGGAGAATCTCGCGTGTTTCTCAAAAGAAGATAAAGTTACCCGCGTGATTCAATAGTTACCAACTTTTCTTTTATTTTTCCAAAAGTTGAATGATTGTAATTATTTCTTTTGCTTTCTTGTATCCTCAAGGCCTATAAAAGGCTCCAAGTTGTAATAGTTTGTGTATTCATTTTTGTTCGGTTCTTTTGATTGTGCCTTTGTAATCTCCCTTTTCTCATATCAACAAAATTACTATTTCTACTAATGTGTTTCAAACTTCTACTCCGCCATCAAATTAAGGTATTCTTTCATCCGAATTCAAACTTAGTTTTATTATATTGCTATTTTCTTAATTTATTATTGATCTATGCCTGTTATAATGTTTTCATTTATCTGCTAGTCTGCTGTTTGGGCCGTTTCATCCCAAAATAATTTCAAGCATGGCAAAAAATATAATAACTAGAGGATTTAAAGACCACCCACGTTCCAAAACAATTTCAAGCATGACAAAAAAGTGTAATAACTAGAAAATATAAAATTAAGACATCGCCACACTTACATTAATGATTAAAGATGATAACTAATTTAAACATACATTACATCATTAGTTAAAACCTATTTAAATGGTACAACAATGTAAGTTATAAATAGACCATCGTTCATGACCATATAGGCTATTCAAGATAGTTAAAATATTAAAAAATAGTTAAAAGATAAAAACTTAAATTTGGCCCCCACCCCCCTTTTTTTTCGTCTTTGTCTAACATGGCAGGCTAACCTTTTTTTAAACATAAAAAAATAAAAAAAACTTACTTAATCTTATTTCCCACAAAAAATAGCATGTTTTATTTATTTATTTCTTATATTTATTAATATAAAAGATTATTGATTTTTTACTATAACTATTTTGAATGCATCGTTTATTTATTTAGAATATTTCGTGGTATATGAATTAGTTTATAAAAGTTATAATTTTGTCCCATTTAGTTTGAGCTCCTGGTTTTGCCACTGTGTGTAAATGATACAACCATAGCATAACCATTATATTTGAAGTTGTCAGATGAAATTGGGGATCTAAATCCTTTGAGGTTCACTATTTTTTACCGTAAATGCTTTAGCGTGCATTTCAAAAGCAACTGTGGTGGGCGCCAAACCACCAAAAATAATTTCCAATTTCTTATCACGTAAAATTTAATTTGGGTACGTGGTGAGAAAGGGTTGAATCTACAGGGATTGGAGAATTTAGGATATGCCAATTATGCCAAGTAGATTAATCAAATAAGCCGCAATAAAAAAAGGAGGGTTTTTAGCATGAAAAATCAAATTATCACAAATTTGTCCGGCCACTGAACCTTTAAGCATAGGCACGCAGCTGGATAGTATATTAAAAAATGTAAATAACAATAAATCAAACCTATGGATACAATCTAGACCTAAATAATGCTGGAAAATTAGGCTTTGGTCAACAAATTATATCCTAGATGCAAAGATAACTTTCACTTATTTTGATAAATCAGTTATGGTCATCAACATGGTTTAACAACCTCATCTTTTCTTGCATTGTTGATAACGGTTTAAACCCACTACGATTTTTTTCCCGCTATTGCCTTACCTATTAAACAGTCTAACCCATCGAATCTGCTCGTAGGGTATATCTATCAGCATCACTAGATTCTAAAAAGACCTGATTCTAAAAGTCGATCCTCTCGGGGCACTCACTCAGTTAGATTGTGTGTTTACACAAGAGACCTGATTACCACTATTTTTAGATTAATTAAATCAATCTATTTGGCTACCTATCATCAAGCAATTGAATAATCGGACCCTAATTAAACAATCACAAGACAATATTAACTCTTAAAACAATAAACACATAAATACCAAAATAAAAATGAAAGGAGAAAAATAATTAGATCTAACGAAATTGAATAACCGAAATCTAGATTAACCCTTGCTAGAAAGTAAGTTTAGAACTCCATAGACATAGAGTAGGTGCCTAAGAGAAAACCTGCTAGAAAAAAAATATTCTCTAAGTAAAAGTCTGGATATCTCCTATGAAACATACGCAAGAAAATATATAAAAGAAATTTCTAACTAGAGCCATTATTGGATAAGGAAACTCTTTAAAAATAGAAAATAAAATGGTAAAAAATCCTTAATTACAATTCTTCATGAAATAAAAGTTTTGTAGAATTAATCTCCTTCATTTTCAAAATATGCCAACTATTCAATGCAAATCTTTTCCAAAAGTGCTGCAAAATATCTCTAGTCTAGGTTAAAGTTTGGTCAATCTCGTGTAGAAATTGCATATTATTTTCCAATGTGGCAGAATCAATTTTATCAGCTATAAACATGTCCAAAAGTCCTTTGAATCCATATATAATGCTTCCAACTACATTTTCCAAGCATAGACATGAAAAAACATATAAAAAGCACTAATTAGCAAGCTTCAAATTCAAGAATTAAGCGCAAATAACTATGAATTCAATGATTATTTCAGACTTATCAAATTCCTCCACACTTAAACCATGCTTGCCCTCAAGCATGAAAATAGTTAAGAATATAGAGTACACATGCATGATTGACAAAAAATTTTGTTTGCCAAATTAGATGCTAGTTTTTCAAAACCAAGTAAATAAACCTTTTCAAGAAGCAATGCAACACTTCCAAGTACAAAACTAATGTAACTATTATTCTCTTTTCAAACCAAACTTCCAGTAGTTTATTTCATGAAAACACACATTGCCTAACACATTTAAGATATGCAACATCAAGATTTAACTTCACAATTCAACTTTAAGAAACTAGAGATTTCAACAATCCACCCACTTCAATTCTTTTCATCATTCAACACAAGAATAAGTCTATTCAAAACCTCATTCTTAATACAAGTTATTAAACCATGATTAGCTCAAGTATGCTGCGTCAACAAATAATCCAAAATACTTCCCAAATACAGAAACCAAGCCATTTCTTTTACTGTCATAATTGCAACTTTTCAATGCAAGAAAGCCTTCAACTTTAAAAACTTTTGCAACACTTCAAACAAGAAGACCTGACTCAACTAAAAGTTTCAAAAAACTCAAATTTTCAGCAAAAGAATTCTCCCAAAATAAACATTTTTCAGTAAGAAAACATGACCATAGTTAGGTTTTACCAAAAAGAATCCCATCAAAAAATTTTCACCAAGCTTTAAAATAATCCAACCTCCTCACAAAGCAAATATAGACACACAAACCTTCAAAAGTCCTTCCACCATAACTCAAAGAAACGCAAGAGGGAAAACAAAGGTAAGCCAGTTTCTAGCAGGACAAAACAAGTATCACTACATATATAAGTTACCCTTGTAGCACCCAAACACTATGTAAATGAACCTCGCACCAATTAAAGCATACCTAAAGGATTATAGCCAAGTATGATTATGCCTATGCAAAGAAGAGAAATCAAAAGCACTCACCTTCATGTGCAATTTTTCTAAAAAAATTAAGTTTATGCCTGGGCTCAGTTGTCAGAAGGCTAGATCACTTCAACTGCTTTCATTCACTTTCGTATATAACTTTCATGGCTCACCTAGAATGCCACTCAACCTTTTCATGTGATGAATGTCCCCTGTTACTCAGTTGGTCACAATTCTAGGTGGCTACTAGCTCTACTCATGGGCCTTTTTTTCTGGTTGACCAGGGGAATAAGAAGATGCTTATTTAATTTACTTTAATTCATGTGCCTTTTTTCACAATTTGACTTTCAAAACTTTTGCAAAAGTGATCTCAAACTCGACATAATTTTCCTAAATATGCACTTTTTCACAATTTTACCACAAAAAATAAATCAAGGCAAGTACCTATCAAACTCAAACTAAGCAATGTCTTTCAATTTAAGTGCATGTACATTTTTAAACCCAAGTTAAGATTAAGCAAGGTTCAATCACGGTGTGTTCAAAGTAACGATCAAAGGCAACTAAATACAATGATGATGGATTTTTCGCACGTACCAACTTACTATTGCAACCAAATCAAGCTTCCTGAGCATGGGAATTAGACTTTTTCCAAAAGAGATGACAAAGTTCACAAAGAAGAAAGTTGAGTAAAAAGAAAAACGATTTGACCAAAAAGCTTTCAAATACTTACTAGTTTGACTCTTAGAAACTCAAAGAGACATGAAACCAAAGACATTAAAGGTTACAAGAAACATTTTTACAAAACATTTAACAAATTTTTTTGTCATTTCTTTGGTTTTTCTCCTTTTTTCCTTTTTTTTTTCATTCATGAAGACTTAAAAAGACTCAATAAATGCTAGATAAAATACATAAAAAAAAGACTCAAAATAAAAGACTAAAACGAAGCATTCCTCTACCATACTTATTACGCACATTGTCCTCAATGTGTAAGGAAAAGAAAGCAATAAAATGAAAGAAAGAAAAAACTTAATTAAGAAAAAAAAAGCAAAAGCAAGAGAATTTCCCTTAAGAGAGGTGTCGGAGGTGGTGTAACTGACCATTATTCATCTGAAGTGAGGCCATGATACTCAACGAGATTCATCAATTTTTTTAGCTTTGATATGCATAAACAAAGAAACACGTCTTTCTTCCCTTTCAGATTAAATACAATTATGCAATCAAATCAATTCTCATCTTAAAATTGTCCAAAAGTTATACAAGTATTCATCAACGACTTTTTTTTATCTAACCCCAATGATTTTTTTATCTAATCCCAATGATTTATAGGCCAAAGTAACACCTAAATCTTTGAAACAAATCTAGCTAGGGTATTAAAAATGTACTTTTCACGCTAATCATGCCTAATTCTTGTATAAGATTTCTAATACTCCATAACAAACATGATATACAATCCCAAGTAAGAAATTCAATCAAAATTGTCACCAAATTCATCACCCACATTCTTGAAACACAAAATTTCCAAAATCTCAAGATGGAAAAATTTTCAAGTTAAAGAAAATCACAAAAAGATTTCAGGATACCTTTTTTGAAGTTTTAGATCTAAAAAACAAAGTGAAATACTTTGTGAAAAATCAAATCTGGAGCTCGCGAGGTTGAACATCTTCAATCCTTGCTATGCAACACAAGAGAGCAACACGAGAGACTTCAAGTGGTATTGGCAGTCACCTGCACATGTTGGCGCAACTAGACCGCCAGCGACTGTCAGAACTTCAAGGAGGTCACGAGTGGGGTAAGGTTTTAAGTAAGGGGTCAGGTATGGGTTCTACAGGGGTAGAGGGTTGTTTTGAGATGGTACAAACGGGTTCTTACTCGTGAAAGTACCCGTCCAACGGTTAGTAGGTGGTGGCGCCTCCGGTGCCAGTGGTAGGGGTGGTTGGTTCGTTTGGCTCTATGTTTTTTTTTTTGCGTGATGGGAGGTGTGTAATGTGATTTTTGTGCAATTCTATTCTTCCCTATGTTATTTTGTGAAGTGGGTTTGTAAGATTTTGAAGATTAAGGTGTTCAGAATGGTGGTGTGAAGGTTGTAGTGGTGGTGGTGGAAGACTAAGGTGGTGGGTTTCTCTAGAGAAGAAGGAAGGTGGCTTATTTGAAATAAAACCAAAGTTAAGGTTTTAAATATAAAGTCTTATTAACAATTAGCCTCTTATTCCTGCGTGTCCTCGCTTTTAAGCCCTTAGTGCTCAATTTTTTTTTTGTTTTTTAGAAATCCGCTTAGAAACACACCAAAAATCCAAAGCAACTCTCACTTGTAAATATCAAAACCCTCATAGGACATATTTAGATCAAAGTTAAGGTTCTCAAGGAAGAAGATGACCAAAAATAAATTAAAATTCCTAAAAAATGGGAAAAATTTACAAAAAAATAAAAAATCAACTAAAACACCTAGGGACTCAAATTAAAATTTCTAACTCTATGGGTTGCCTCCCACCAGTGCCTTTGTTTAACGTTGTTGGCTCGACGTAGCCAATTTGTCTAAGCTTTATCTAGAGACTTTTCTAGCTCAATTTTCTCATGGACGGTCTTCAAACGATGTCTATTAACTTTGATGACTTTGTCATTACTTAAGCCCTTCACTTCAACTACACCATAAGAAAATAATTTAGTAATAGCAAAAGGACCTATCCATCTAGTCTATCGACTAGTGGGAACAATTTAAAACCAAAGTGCTGATATAAAACATTTTCTTGCAAGCTCTTTTTCATTTCCTTGTCGATTTTTACTTTCTCATGAGCATTGCTTTTCTTCTTATTCGACTATTAAAGCTGTAACTTCCTATGTGCATCCCTCTTGTCCACCATAGATGGATTCGATTGGCTTTGAATTTCTCACATTGGCTTCCCTTGATTCTCTCATGTGGCAATTGGTTCTTGAAAGTTATTGGTACATGCAAAAGTTTTCTTAAATTCTTTCGGGTTTGCAAGAGAGTGACTTTCACAAGAAGTAACACTTAGCTTATTATCATCAACAATTTCTAAAGCAAAAACACAAGACACATCACTAGGATTTTTCATGTCATTATAAACATCAATTTTAACAATGTCTCCATCAAACTCCATAGTGATAGTACCTTCGTGCACATCAATTTTAGTCCTAGCCGTACTACGGAATGATCTTCTTAGCAAGATTTCACAAGAATTGGAAGATGAATCTTTCTTCATATCAAGTAATAATCAATAGGACCAAATCATCTACTCACACTAAAACATCTTCTAAGACACTTTTAGGATAAACTAAAGACCTATTAGCTAATTGAATAACGATTCCTGTTTCTTTCAAAGGTCCTACTTTCAAGGGCCTCTCATTCAAAGCAGAATAAATAGACTTAGGCATAATATTAATAGATGCTCCTAGATCACACAGCTTTCTTAATACCTAGAGAGCCTATTTGACATGAAATAGTAAACATACCTGGGTCCTTGCCCTTCGGTGGCAATCTTTTTTAAAACATGGCAGAGACATTCTCCTCCACACTTATCTTTTCATTTCCCACGAGCTTCTTTTTGTTAGTTCACAATTCTTTCAAAAGCTTTACAATTTGAGATACTTGTCTAATTGCATCAAGTAAGAAGATATTTACCTCTAGTTTGTGAAAAAGCTTAAAAATCTCCTTCTTTTCCTTCTCTTTTTTGGACTTTGCAAATCTCTTCAGGGAAAGAAGGCTTAACCACCAGCTCTGTACCATTTTTAGGCTCTGTTTCATTGCTATCCACCACCTTTTCATCATGTTTTGTGCCTTCTTTTTTGATTTCTTTCTCTATTTTAGGTGTTGTCAACTTTGCATGCCCACAGCTAGTCTTGCAATGGCTATCCAGCAGTTTTATTTCATTTCTCAAGGTGATTGCATATGCATTCTCCTTTGAATTAGCAACAGTTTGAGAAGGTAATTTACTACGAGACTCCAACCTACCCACGAATGTTGCAAATTAGATCATTTGGTTCTTCGAATTTTTTATGCTTGCCCTTGTTTCCTGTTGAAATTATTGAGTGTTAAGAGCAAGAGATTTCACAGTATCCTCAAGAGAAGCACCTGAACATGAAGGTATGGCCTGTGGTGGTAGGGCTGTTTATAAAGTGTTGTAGATTTAGCAGATTAAAATTTTATGGTATTGCTTTATAGCTCAGGTTTGGGTGATTCTTCCAACCTAAGTTATAAGTATGCGAATATTGGTCATATCCCCCATGTGGCGGAGAGGGAAACCCTCCAAAGGCATGTTGTGGCTCCTCTTCTTGGAGCGTGGTGTATATATCAGTTGGGTGTCCCATCATAGTACAAATTTTCACAAGCTTTAGGTGTAGGAATGCTACTGCCTGCAACCAAACTTTGCAAAAGAGAAGTTAGTTGAGTTAACTTTGAATCAAGAGAAGAAACATTTACCTCATTAACTCTTCTCGAAGGTTCGTATCTATTCCCAAATTGTTGTGAATTTGCAATCATGATGGAAATCAAATCTTTAGCATCTCAAGGTGTTTTATTCACAATTGCTTCTCTACTAACGGTGTCTGTCATCCTTCTATTAATTGGAAGCAACCTTTCATAAAAATATTGGATGAGAGATTGTTTGAAAATTCCTTCTTGTTGGTAACTTAAGCAAAGTCTTTTAAATCTCTCCCAATAATCATAAGGTAACTGTGAATCCCTTTGCTTGATGGCACAAATTCTCTCCTAATTACCGTGGCTCTAGAGGCTGGAAAGAATTTATCAAGGAAAGCTTTTGCCATCTCTCCCCAAGTAATGATGGAATCGGATGCAAGGTAGAATAACCACTCTTTTGCCGCATCCCCCAAGGAAACGGGAATGCCCTCAATTTGATTTGATCTTTGCTCAGTCTTTGGGGCTTCATACTTGAACAAACAACATCAAATTCATTCAAGTGTTTATGCGGGTCCTTATTCTCCAATCCACGAAAAGTGGGTAACAGATATATTAGACCTAATTTCAAATTGAAATCCATATTTAGTTCTAGATAATTGACACAAAGTTCTTTCTACTTTAGCCATCTCATCTTCTTTGTCAGACTCACTCTGTGATTCAGACAAAGCTTGTGATGTTCAGCTTGTCTCTCAAGTTGTGTCCGCAACTTGCTTCTTTTTTCAAGCTTTTTGCAGTCTTTTCAATTTCGGTATCAAAATGAAACTCACTTATATGACATGACCAAATAATGAAAAATAAAAAATTTTAGCACCAATTCTCGATAGCGGTGCCAAAATTTTGATGGGGCATCGAAACCACAAAAATAAGCTCTAGTTTCTTAACTCGTAAATGTAATTTGAGTACGTGGTGAGAAAGGGTTGAGTCCACAAGAATTGAGGGATTTAGGATATGCCAATGATGCCAATTAGATTAATCAAATAAGTAATGCAAAAAAATCAAATTATCACAAATCTATCCAACCATCGAACCCTTAAGCATGGGCACACAGTTAGGCAATAAATTAAAAAACACAAATAGCAATAAATCAAACCTATGGATGAGATCTAGACCTAAATAAATGCTGGAAAATTAGTATTAAATGAGAAATCAATGGGAATTAAGCCTAGCCTTGGGTTTAACCTTAGTTTTTGTCAACAAATCCAATCCTAGATGTAAAGATAACCTCCACCTATTTTCATAAATCAGTTATTGTCATCAGCACCACCTAACAACCTTATCTTTCCTTACAGTGTTGATAACATTTTAAACCTACTACGATTTTTTCCCATTATTGCCTTACCTATTAAACGGTCTAACCCCTGAATATGCCTGGTCTATCTAATGACAATGCTAGATTCTAGAAAGACCTAATTCTAAAAGTCGATTCTCTCGCGACAATTACTCAATTAGATTATATGTTTACACAGGAGATCTGGTTACCACTATTCTTATATTAATTAAATCAATTTATTTGGCTACCTATCATTAAGCAATTGAAAATTTTGGGCCTAATTAAACAATCACAAGATAATATTAATTCTTAAAATAGTAACACGTAAATATCAAAATAAAAGTGAAAGAAGAAAAATAATTAGATCTCACGGAATTGAATAATCAAAATCTGAATTAACCCTTGGCTAGAAAGAAGTTTAGAACTCCATAGACATGGAATAGGTGCCTAAGAGAAGACTTGCTGGAAAAAATATTTTCTGAATAAAAGATATCCTCTATGAAACATACATAAGAAAATATATAGAAGAAATTCCTAACTAGAGTCCATATCGGATAAGAAAACTCTTTATATACATCCAAAATTTGTAATTAGAGCCTTTATGGTATTTTCCAAGGTGGCAGAATTAATTTTATCAGGTACAAACACATCTAAAAGTCTTTTGAATCTATATATAATGCTTCCAGCTCCTTTTTCCAAGTATAAACATGCAAAAACACATAAAAAGTACCAATTAGGAAGCATCTAATGCTAGAATTAAGCACAAGTAATATGAATTCAATGATTATTTCAGACTTATCAGATTGGTAGTATATTATTGCCACCTCTCAACTGGATAAATACATTATCAATGGTGGAATTCAATTGACTTAATTTTTTTTTCAAGCTAGTTCTCTGCATTGCAGAAGGAACTAAAGGGTAGTGATTAGAAGTAATAGTAAGATTTAGAGGAACAAAACAAGTATGAGCCAATAAAAAAGTACGAGCATCATAAGCGTATCAAATACCTCTAGACCTTTATAGTAAAATTGTCATTTGGCCCACTAGAAACCGTACTCATCTTCATTTAGAAGTGATCTCCTTATTTGAATTTGTCAAACAAATAGGACTCAATAGACTCTAAAGCAGAAAGCCACTTACACGTTTCATTAAAAGTTTGAGTCCTCACTCTATCACAAAAGATAGATATAGGAAGGAAGTAAGGACCATGAGAAAATAGTGTGAAGTAAAGCAGAGAATATATGAGCTTGAATTCTTTATAGAATTCCCCACTTCTTTCCATAGAATAATCAGCAAAACACCACAAATAAGTTACCATAACTCTAGGTTGAGTCAAGAAAATATTTACTTACAAGATGAGATTAAAGCCAAAGTATTGTCTTAAGTATGTCACATATAGTAATCAATATATACTTAAATTTGTGCAACAAAGAGATCACTAGATACTTAAGGATTAATAAGCTAGAATTTTAACTCCAATTCTCCCTGTTATAGGAAAAAAAAAAAAAGAATACATGTATATTGAATACATTTGTAGTCATAGTAGCTTCTTTATTAGTTATTTTTTTTTCTCATTTTTGGGCAAAACCAATCTTAGCTCTAGAGGAGCAGAAAAGATAATACTATAATTTAAAACCTTTGTCTGGTGAAATACAATGAAATAGCTTATTATTAGCCTTATAAATAAATGAGCAAGAATAAAGAGAGAACTAACTAACAACAAAGCTAATCTAATATGGAATTCTGAAAGTTAGTCTAATAAAGAAATCTCAAAACTCCTTAGTTCAAGCCTAAACTAATGCCACAATATGAGGGATTATATTAAAATCTACAACGTACTATAAAAATGTCATATTCAAAGATAAGACGATCTCTGTTCAATGAGTAATCTCTTCAGCAACCAGGCATCCTAGTCCATAAAGTTAAAGGAAATGCTTGTTCTTTTGTCCTTTCTTGTTCGCTCATAAGGAGTGCAATTCATATACAAAAATCAAATCAAAATGGTTTACATCACATACAAAACTTAAATCAAAGTAGGATTACAAAAGCAACATAAAGAAATGCTTGAAATTCTACTACATTAAGTGAAATTTAACACAACTAAGCTTTATGCTACTAGGTGGAACCATCAAATATAAGTGACATTGAGGTTCATTGTTAATGAGAGATTTTATCATGCCCAAAGTATCAATAGTAATTCAACGTCATTGCTTTCGTCTCAAATTTCACAATTTGACAAACATATTGCCTAATCCAACCTCTACCTTTCAAATTAAAAGCTTAAATTGTTCGACATTAATCTAGGGAACAATTAACCATCAACTAATTTATTATCCTACCATAGTAAACTAATACAAAAGTGTTAATAGTAGTATATTTTCCTTAAAATTTTATGTTTCGAATTTAAGTCTCTATTGATTCTTTAATAAAATACAACAAATCACATAATTATTAATAATATAATGCTCTTATTTTATTACAATATATATATATATATATGTGAGTTTCGCAATCATTCAATTGTCAAAAGTACCTTCTATGCAAAATGACTACGTCTAAGACATCAAAAATTCAATTGCAGAAAATAGCCTTCATATTTCACCTAGAACCGCATTGGCTTCAGATAAAAGAACCATGGGTTGCATAGCCCAGGATTAAGGTTGAATAGGTAAACTTATATGGTAAATTACCTTCCAATTTTAGCTTAAGCATAAGTTTGCCAGCAACACGAGATGTCTTTCTCTGCATAGCCTTTGTATTAAAGTGGTGTAATTGGTGAAGTTAATGTTCTTATCAACGCTTTCCAAATATTTTGTCTCAATATGTTATTAAGCATTAAGGGAAGAATATATCAAAAGAGTACACACGTGTGTTTGTTTCTATACAGAATTTGAGAAGAGAAGGAAAAGGAATGAACTTGAATAGGGTGGTGCAGTGTGAATCGCACAGAGGCTTATTGGTTGTGGATAGTAGATAATGGTAGCTGAGAGCAGAGTAAAAGGAGAGGCATGCCATTGCTCATAGCATATTAGCAGACTGTGAACTGGTTTAATTACTGTGATGGTAACAAGCTTTCACCATGAATTTGGTGACATCTATGATGACTCACACAACTTTACCCTTATCATTTTGGGGTTATGCTCTTGAAACAGTAATATACATCTTAAAGTTCACACCTTCTAAGTTAGTAATTAAGACTTTATATGAGCTATGGACAGCTTAAAAACCTAGTGATGTGTTGTGTTTTTATGTGTGTTTGCATTGTTATTTGCCTATGTTTAAGAGGTGTTTTGAGCTTTAAGAGATGCAATAGTATAGTACATATACTGGAGTTAGGTTTAATCGTAAGCAAATGTACATAGTTGAGTTTAAAGACAAACGCTACACTAAAGCATGTTTATTTCTCGTGTTTGGTGAAGTTAGGTCAGAAGCTCAAGACTTGAATTGATGGAGAATTGATGTTGGAGTCAAGATCGAGGTGTTCGGGGTATGGGAAAAGCATGAAAAGAGCTTTCGGAGGCAATCGGGCGAAGAAAAGGGCAATCAGAGCGAAACAGACGCAGTGCGAGAAAATCGGCCAATCTTTTGACTTGGCCGGTCGACCCGCCCCGTAAGGGCTAGTTGAGTGGCCTAGGTGACAGGCCAAAATAGAGAGAAACCCCTTTGGGCCAGTCGACCGGCGAAGGCCCCCGGTTAGACAGGATTGCTGCACTATTTAAGCCCTTTTATAGCCTATTTTAAGTAAATTTTGATCCCTTTTTCACCTCCCATTCACACACCCACTTCTCACACGCAAAACCCTATTTTCACCCACCTCTAATACACACACAAACACACCCACCCACTTAGAATTAAGTTGATTTTGAAGGATCCAAACATCATTTGGTGAAGATTTACTCAAGTTTGTAAAGAAAAAAGTGAGGATAGAAGGGGAGCTTTCTCAATCCTTTTTCATTCTCTTTTATTATATGCTTGAGTAAATTGATTAGGGTGACTACACTTGTGTGATGAGATTTTTTTGTATTCTTTGTTATGGGATTTTATTGGCTTATATATATACATACTTTGCTCTTATTTTTGAAAAGCTTTATATCATTGGATGTCTATGTATTTGATGTAATGCTTAAATGAGTTGCATGCATATAAATTAAGTTGTATTTGCTATAAAATGCTACTAATCTTTTGAATATGCATGTCTATGTGTGTGTTTGAGGATAATATAAAGTGGGTTAGTTAAATTCATGTCTATGTGAATGTTAACACGCTTTATAGTGAATACATGCTGAAATATTGCTACATGTTGATGCTTAAATGTTTCCAATGGTGTAAATTAAACTTGCTTATGTTTGTATCATAGATAGGATGTCATATTCACAACGTCTCACCTTAGAATATGTAGGACTGTGCCAATTAGATACCAATCCACTTTAGTGTCCCTAGAATGACAGTACTTAAGTTAGGACTAGTTTAGATCGAGTCCTCTTTAGTTTTAAATCCAGCTAATAGGAGTCTAGATAAGTTTAGTGGACCCTAGGAACCCTAGGTCTTAGTTTTAAATCCGACTAGTGGTTTAGGAACTAGGGTGGGATTGTTCTAGGATACATAAGTAACTCCTTAGTCCCTCCTATAGCCTTAGGTACACAAGGACCACGCCATAGCTCTAAGTATGTACACTTAGGGTTGGACCCGGATCGAGTCCGAGGGTGTAATTAGGACAGTAGATAGATTCTTAGTATTAGAAACCATATTTAGTAATCCATATCTCGAATCCTATAGCATTGAATTAAAGAGTCACCTGTTCACAAGCGTAGGTCACCCTATCACCTTCCCATAGGTTTAATCCCCCTAGATTAATTTAGTTCTTACTTTTCGTTTCTAGTATCCATAGTTTAGTCCCTTCATTTCCTTCCTAGCTCTCGTTAATCCAAAACACCAACAATATGTTTAGTCTAGGTTTTCTGTTCATCACTTTATGGGACACCAAGCATAAGATTCGCTTCTTAACAATAACCTCCCTGTGGTTTGACATCCACATTAGTACCCCTATATTACATGGTCTACATGCTTGCAGGACCTTTTAGGGCTTGCACCTTCAAGGGCACATCACCTAGTTTAAGGCACCTCTACATTTGGGGATGTCCAATTATTTATTAAATAGTGATGCTAAGAAGTTGGAACTAAAATTAGAGATATGTTATTTCATTGGCTATCCTAATGTGTTACGAGGCAAATAATCTTAAGTGTGGGCTAAATTAAGATTATACTACTTTCGCGAAAATTAAAACAATTCAATGCCAATTTCAAAATCAAGAGAGCAAATGAATTCCATACAAACAATTTATCAAACAAGTTGCAAGCAATATGAAATAATAGAGATAGGAAGAGAAAGAATAGAGTGCACCAAATTTTTAGGTGATTTGCCAAGCCTACGTCCACTGCTTAAGGATTCTCCTTTTAGGACTTTAACCTCCTTCATTGTAGATATTCCCTCAAATGTTGATGGAGTACAAACCAAATTGTTACAACTCTTTGAAGCACCCTCTTCAAAGAACCCAAGCGAAAGCATCTCACCAAGGATTTTCACACTCTTTTTCAGCTAAGAATACAATCCAGAATCTATCCTAGTTATGAAGTGTAACTACAATTGACAATGATATGAGGAAATACAAATCTTGCTCAAAATCTTAGCCAATAGATATGAAAGATATAGCTCTTGCATAACTCAAAAAAATACACAATCTAAAGCTCAAGAATATTTGTAATGCTTAAGTGTGTGGTAAAAAGCTTTAACACGGTGTTTAAATAGTGTTAGAAAGAGCTGTTGCAAATCCATGATAGAGAGAAAATCATTTTTAGAAAGAGTGGAGTGAGAATCTTGCCAAATCTAGCTTTAAACAGGTAATATTTAAAACTACAGCGCGGGGCTGGTCGACTAGGTAGGGAGTCCGGCTTGTCCCTCTAACATTCTGCCTACCGTGGCAGTCTAGGTCGATCGCTTAGCCAGGGAGTCTGGTAGTGTCCAGAAAGTATCGGTTCAAAAGCTATTGAATTTGACTCAAGTTGGGAGCTTGGCTAGAGGGTCCGATATTTAGCCAAAAAACTCAAATTTTGGCCTATTTGAAATCCCTTTGAAAGCACAAATGTTTAGCAATTAAGAAAGCAACAATAGGGATTCAAAATTAGAATGGCAAGATTAAAAACAACCTGAGAGATTTTGGCAATATGAAATTCTTTCAAGCACTGTGAAAACAATTTTAAAGGGGAAAGGAAAGTCAAAGATTTGCTTTTCGAAAACCTTTCCAAGATTAAGTCGCAATCAATTATTTACTCAAAACATTTTAAGATGCAATTTCAAGATTCTAACATGCATGTTTTAGGAATTCAAAATCCTAAAAAATAATTTTGGAAATATGATTAAGGTGAGTAAAAAGCATGAGCTTTAGACTGTAAATTCACGGTTATACACAATATGAGCAAGAATTAAAAGAAACAAGCCCATACCCCTTATGACTTCTTGCCTTCGGCCTTATATCTCCCCTTTGCTCTTATCTTGAAGATCTTTGCATGAACTTCCATCTTCAGGATCACGAATTTTCACAAGCTTCCATATAATCAAGCTTTACAAAGCATAGCTTAAAAGGACGATTTATGAATCATCAATCCATTAGAAGATTCATAAATTCAATGCATAGCTATTCATTCAAAAGCTCACTCAAATATAATCAATAGGATCTATATAAATCATAGTCAATAAAATCATTATGAATAAAGGTCAATCCATTATTTTCGTTATCAAAACATTAATATCAAACCATATAATTCTAACAATCTCCGTCTTTTTTATGATGATTGATATGGGATCAAGTAACGCCATCCACGCTATTGAGGGTGCCCTGATGAAACTTTCCTAGATCATGTTCAACTAACCACCTCCAGGGCTTGTCTCAAACATGAGCCCAATGCGTCCAATGACCAATTCTACGAGCAATTAAGGCAACACATGTCCTTCTCCCTAAACTATAAATAGAGCCCCTTGCTTCCAAATAAGATAACTTCATTCTACACACTTAACTCCATCTTTAAATCTTCCCCAAGAGGAAAATACTGACTTAGACTTCAGATGTTCTTTGGCCGATACCACATTGGTGCCTAGACTATTTGTTTTATAGGTTATCCATGCTGGAACAAGAACAATATAATTTTATCTAATTCTTTGCAAGATCAAATTTGTGTCACATGTGGAAAGTCAATTTGATAACCATACTAAGTTTGTATGGCTATCACATGTAGCTAAGTTGTCGATAAGTCTCATGCCAAACAGCAGTAGTAGTGTCTACATGCTTGCGCGACCTTTTAGGGCTTGCACCTTCAAGGGCACATCAAGTTTTTGGTGCTGTTGCCAAGGAGGTATGTGGGTTTGCATTCTTTACTTGTGTGTTTTGGTAGTTGCTTTATTTTTTTTCCTTATTTTTTCTTTATAGTTCGTTTAGTTTTTGATTATCTTGCTTCTTATTTATATTATATCACTTTGGTACTTGCTTATCTATCTTTGTTTTTGTTTTCTTTTGAGCTATTGAGTTTATTTTTCTGTATTTAGCTTGTTAGCTTTTTTATCTTTATTAGTTGTTTTTGTTTTGTTTTTAGTATACTTTCTAGGATTGTGGTTAATTTACTATAGTCTTAGGATTGTTGAACTTTTTGGGGGCTTGAAGTGACCAGATTTAGGATAGTGTTTGCATGCTTGGTAGGAAATCCCCTAGTTCCTCTTAATCTCGAACTCAATAGGATTGCTAGGCATTTTTAGACTTTAAGAAATCTTTTTGAGGAGATGGCCAATCTCAATCATCCTCCTAATCCTCCCATGCTTCTAATAAATCCCATTTCACCTCATGATTACCTTAGACATCAAGCCCAAGATTATCTTAGACAAGAGCCTTTTAGATTGGACCCATCCATAGATGTGAAGCTTACTCTCAGGCAATTCTTTCTCCCTGAAGCCTTTGAGCCTAATTTGTCCATTCAAGTTCTATGTTTGAGGGAGACAAACTTCGAGATCAAGCATAATACATTGGCCATGCTTCCTTCCTTCAATGGGAGAAGCAATAAGAGTTCTCTAGAGGATATTACTAATTTTGTTGAGATGAGTTCCACCTTTCATTTCCCTAATGTCCCCTAAGATGTCAAACATCTAAGATTGTTTCCTTTCTCTCTTAAAAACAAGGCTAGGACTTGGTTGCATTTCTTACCTAATGGTTGCATTACTTCATAGGCCGAGCTTCAATCTAAGTTCTTTCAGAAATTCTATCCCATGGCCAAGACGACTAACCTTAGGACCCACCATTATGATTTTCTCCCAGCATGATCTAAAATCTTTTCATGACCCTTGGGAGAGGTTCAAAGACCATCTTAGATAGTGTTCTCACCACGGGTATGGTAGTCATGACCTACTCTGGTACTTCTTTCAAGGTTTAAATGAACAAAATAGGATAATGATCAATGTCACCTCCAGTGGTGGCTTCTATACTTTGAGACTGACTGAGGCATGGGAGAAAATGGAGTTGATGACCGAAAATTCTTTTCAAAACTTTGCCATGGATAGGTCTAGTTGAATAGCTATTAAAGAGGTGTTAGTGAGGTGGGAGTTTCTTTAGATTTACCTGCTAAGGTAGAGGCTTTAACAAATAAGTTAGATCAATCCATTTCTTTGTCCCTTTCCTCTCACGGTCATAGGACTACTTCCATAGGTTTTTGCTTCGCCCTTTTGGTAGTCGAAGATTATGATTTATGTTCTTAGTCGTCTTATGAGACCATAGCTTGCCCTTTAGCACCCCAGTTTCCCAAATTTATGAAGGAGCAAGTATGTGCTACTCAAGGTTACTATTCCCATGAGTACAGTCCATACTCGAACACGTACAATCCGGGTTAAAGGGACACGCTAAAATTTTCTTGGAGACCAGGTCAGCACGAGTCTAGTTCACATGCCCAAGTTCTACCCCAGCAGTGACCCTGTCCTTAATACCCCCAAGTTTTTACCATTTTATCAGTCTTGTCTTACTAGTGCTTCTTAATCTCAGGCTTTACCTACTCCTTCTAGTAGCCAGCCTCCTAGCAATGACATGATGAAGATAATGCAGTTCATTCAAAACCAGCAACAGGAATAAATAGAAAATAGGCAGTACATGGCTAGAATTAAGGCACAGTTAGGGCAGTTGACCAGTTAGTGAAGCACTAGAGACCCTAGGAAGCTACCTTTTCAGCCACAAGTAAACCCTAGAGTCTAGTCCTATTCCTCTACCGTTACCACTTATCCTCTTTAGAGGCCCACACTAAGGCTATCACCACTGTTGCGTCTTTCAAGTGCAAGCTCTAAAAGACCCGCAAGCGTACGGATCATGCAATATAGTGTATACAAGTGCGGGTGTCGAACCACAGGGAGGCGTGAATAATGTGGGAGAATTCTATGCTTGGTGTTCTAGAAAGTGCCAAAAAGAAAGATCTAAACTAGGCATATTTTTGGGGTTTTGGATTATCGGGAGCTCTAGGTAAAGGAAATAAAACTAAACTATGAATATGAAAAATGGGAGCATAAGTTGGTCAAGAGGGAACTAACAATTGAGAAGGGGTTAGGGTGACTTCGACTTATGAATGGGTAATTCTATACTCAAATGCTATGGGATTAAGGGATGATGGCTAACTATCATGAGTGCTCTTAACTAGGTTGCTAGTTAGTGTCCTAATTTCTCCCTAGGACTCGGTACGGGTCTGTCCCTAGGCGGCACCTCCTAGAGCTACGGTGTGGTCCTTATGACCTAGGGCCTCAAGAGTGACTAACTAACTTCCTAGGTGACTTAGAATGAACCTATCTTAGTACCTAAAACTTTGGCTAGATCTAAAGCCAAGACCTAGTGTTGCTAAGGTCGACTAAAGCTATCCGGAAACCTACTGGCTGGATTTAAAGCCAAAGGAGACTCGGTCTAGACTAGCCATAAATTACACTTCATCATTTTAAGGTCACTACAACAGGATATGACTTGCTAGTGCGTTCATACATGTTCAAGGCCAAGGTGCTTGTGAATAATGGAACTTATTCAACTACCAAACATCGTCATGTTCAGTTTACACCATTAGAAATAATTAACAACCAACACGTATGCGTTATTGAAGTTATGCTCATTACTAGGCATGCAAATATACATATAGACATGAATAAAAGCATTACCCACTTCATAGCATCCACATATAAATACATAGACATGATTATAACATGGATTAGATGTGTTTAGTAACAAACAAACTTCAATTTATACACATGTTACTCATCTAGGCATTTTATCAAACATTTAGACATGAATGAGAAAATACCCATTTGAACAAGAAAATTCGAAACATGTATATATATTTAGCCATCATATCCCATATCATAAGAGTATATAGTTAACCCATTACATAAGTTAAATCACCCTACACAAGTCTACTCAATCGTAATAGGAAATAGAATGAAAGAGAGATAATGAAACTTCCCTTTCATCCTAGCTAATCTTGTACAAAGCTTTTAAGCAAACTTGATTCCAAAATGTTTGAACCCTTCAAATCAAGCTTGGTTCTTAGTGAGAAATGTGTGAAAAGTGTGTGTGAGGTGGGTGGAATTTAGGATTAAGTGTGTGAGAATTTTAGGTGTGAAGTGTGTGTTATTCTTCCAAAAGTCCCCTCCTTTTTGTGCAGAATCGGGCCTTATTTATATGTTCTCAACATATTGCCGATCGACCGCCTCTGGACCTAGCTCGATCGGCTTTTTAATGATGCTCTCTGGACTAGCCGGTCGACCTAGCCGGTCGACAGGTCGACCGGCTATGGAGGGGTGGTCGTCTGGCTATTTTTGGCATCTCTCTGGAGTGGTCGGTCGACCTAGAAGGTCGACCGGCTTTTTTTCCTTGGTCATCCGGCTGACTTTCTTCCTCTATTCTTTGTCTTTTCAACCTCCGGTCTTCTCTCTTAGACCCGTGCATTTCTCATCTTCATCACCTTTCATCATCCAATCTCGATCTTAACCCAAAGTTCACCTAAATCATTGAAAACAAGCAATTAGTGTAGCAATTTGTCTCTTAAACTCGATATGTACATTTGTTTACGCTTAAGCCTATTCTTATCAAAAGCACTACACTAATGCATCATTATGAGCACTTAACACCTCTAAAATATAGGTAAATGACAATGCAAACACACATAAAATCACAACACATCAACACCCCCAAACCTTTTCCTTGCTTGTCCTCAAGCAAACCTAATCTTAAATTTTATCTCTAAAGCCGATACAATGGATTGCCTAAAGGATTGACTCTCTATCAAAGTTAGTCTAAGAAACATAAAGGGGGCATTCCTATTGTGGAGAGATCCCTAAATCTCTTTGGATCTTCCCTCTACTCATAAGGGGTCTCATTCCTCGTAGGAATTTCCTGAGTAGCCAATCCACCACAAGACTAAGATTCTAACTCACGCACTCGAGATGTTGATATTTTGTGCTCCCTCAACTAACATGGCCTCCCCAACATGCACCAAGCCTCAAAGACAAGAAGAGAGAATATACAAACACAATGGCTTATAAAAAGTCCTATTCACGTATCTACAAAGATGATAACTTGTGCTAAGTTGACATTGTGTCACTTATGCGCTTATTCACTAACCATTTGGTGCCTTTGGCTTTTCCTTTTTTTTCACTTCATTTTTTTATATATATATTTGCACCTTTTTGCCTTTTTCATTCATTTGTTTTTTGGATTTTTCATGCTTTGTATTGTATTTACAAAAAGAAAGAAAAAGAAAGGCTTAGGCACATCAACAAGAACCAATCAAGGAAGGGGCGCTTACATCAATAACCCTTTTCCAATACTCTTTCCTACCAAGCTATGGGGTGGCTACAGGGTTATTGTTTCAAGGTTCTCACTCTCTACAACTTTGAAGGGCATCCCCTTCAAGACTTAGTTTTCAAACCACTCTATTCATTTCCCCACAATGCCTCTCATTTTCATAAATCAATAGAGTCAATCACAAAAGCCAACACAATGATCAACAAAGAAACAAATGACTCAATATGTATCAAAATTGAAAAATTTTCACCATTTTTAAACACATAATGCGATCTACCCTAAACAAGATATATGATAAGAAAAGCAAACTCCCACACCCCCAAACCTAAACTTTGCTTGTCCTCAAGCAAAAAGATCAAAACTCAAAAATAAGCAAATCGTATTTCCAAACAAATAAGGGTGGTGGGGATAGGGTGTAAACATGGGGAACAAGTGGAGAAAGGATAGATACAACCTTGCACTTTCTTCAAAGCTTTCCATGCCAATGATAAATCACCATACTACTAATCCTGTGACTCACAATTCATAAACACTCACAAAGAAAACAAAATTAGTAGCATTGCCTATGCATACTTTCATTGGCATGTGCAATAATGAGCAATGGTGTATCTTATGGGACAAAGGATTGGGATTCAACACTTTGGTTTAGGTGCAAGAAAGATAAAAGAAAGAAAATAAAAAGAAAAGAAAGTGAAACAAATGCAAAATTGCAAAATTGAACCTAGGCTGCCGCCTAGTAGCGCTAACCACCATGCCGTCAGCCAGGCAAACACTAACTCATCTTCAACTTCCATAGATGGGATCCTGAAGCATTAAAACCTCTACACGAGCCATGCTCGGATCATATGCATGCTTCAGGCGTTGCCTATTCACTGTCAACTCTCGGTCATCCCGCAAGTCTTTAATCTTGACTGCTCTGGAAGGATAGGCAACCATCACCTCATATGGACCATCCCATCTTGTCTTAAGCTTACCTGGAAAGAGTTTCAATCGTGAGTTAAACAACCAAACTTTATCAAAAGGAGAGAATGATTTCTTAGTAATGTGTTTATCATGAATTCTCTTCATCCTATCCTTATAAAGTTTAGCGTTCTCATACGCCTCGAATCTAAGCTTTTCCAATTCCGCTAGGTCTAGCTTCTTTTTCTCACCCGCTCTTGCCAAGTCAAAATTTAGGGCTTTGATTGCCCAATAAGCTCTATGCTCTAGTTTTACCGGCAAGTGACAAGCTTTACCATAAACCAATCTATACAGAGACATACCAATGGGAGTCTTAAAGGCGGTACGGTAGGCCCACAAAGCATTATTTAGTCTAATAGACTAATCTCTTCTATCGGGCCTAATCGTTTTCTCTAAAATGTGCTTGATCTCTCTATTGGACACCTCTACTTGTCCATTAGTTTGCAGGTGATAAGGAGTGGCCACCTTGTAGGTGACCGAATATCTTTTCAACAAGGCCTCTAAAGTCCTATGGCGAAAATGCAAACCCCCATCATTAATTAAGACCTTAGGGACTCCAAATCTAGAGAAAATGTTTTCTTTAATAAACTTAACCACTACCCCATGGTCATTAGTGCATGAAGGAATAGCCTCAACTTATTTGGACACATAATCAATGGCCACTAAAATGTATTGATACCCAAAGGAAGGTGCAAATGGACCCATGAAGTCTATACCCCAAATATCAAACAACTTACAAGGAAGAATAGGGGATAAAGGCATCATGTTTCTCCTAGAGATGGACCCGAATTGTTGACATCTAAAACACTTCTTGCAATATTCTTGGGCATCCTTAAAGAGAGAAGGCCAAAACAGTCCACTTTGCAAGACCTTTGCGGTAGTCTTCTTCCCATTAAAATGACCTCCACACCCCTCATCATGACACATACTCAAAACATTCTCAAACTCGTCCTCATGCACACACCGATGAATCATTTGATCTGCACACACTTTGAAAAGATAGGGATCCTCCCGAAAGAAATGCCTAACTTGTGCGAGAAACCTATCTTTTTCTCTTTTCTCCCAATGGGAAGGAAAACGCCCTGTGGCAAGATAATTGACAATATGAGCAAACCAAGGTGCGTGATGAGAGACGACAAATAATTGCTCATCGGGGAATGAATCATGAAAAGGAGATGGATCACTAGAAGACTCGCTAACAAGACGGGAAAGATGATCCGCAACTAAATTTTCTCTACCCTTCTTATCCCGGATTTCTATTTCAAACTCTTGAAGGAGAAGCAACCACCTAATCAAGCGGGGTTTAGATTCTTTCTTAGACAACAAATACTTCAATGCCGCATGATCGGTGTAGACAATCACTTTGGACCCTAGGATGTATGACCTACACTTGTCAAGGGAGAAAACTATTGCTAGAAGCTCTTTTTCTGTAGTGGTATAATTCTTTTGTGCTTCATCAAGAGTCTTGCTAGCATAGTACACAACATGAGGCAACTTATCCTTCCTTTGACCTAAAACAACTCCAATTGCATAATCGGATTTATCCTTCCTTTGACCTAAAACAACTCCAATTGCATAATCGGATGCATCACACATAACCTCAAATGGGGATGTAGACAAGAAGGATTTAAGCCTATTGAAAACTCTAACACATTCATCATCAAAGTCAAAAGGGACATCTTGTGCTAGGAGCCTAGACAAGGGGCGTGCAATGTGACTAAAATCCTTAATGAATCTATGGTAAAATCCTGCATGCCCTAGAAAAGATCTAACATCCTTGACACACTTAGGGACAGCCAACTTTTCAATTAATTCTACCTTAGTTGGGTCAACTTGAATTCCACTAGATGATACAACATGACCCAACACTATCCCTTGTTGCACCATGAAGTGGGATTTCTCCCAACTTAACACTAGATTCTTCTTTACACATCGGTCTAAGACTAAAGAGAGATGACTCAAGCACTCATCAAAGCTATCTCTAAAAATTGAGAAATCATCCATGAAAATCTCTAAATACCTCTCAATCATGTCACTAAAAATGGCCATCATACATCTCTGAAAAGTTGCTGGGGCATTACAAAGACCGAAGGGCATTCTCCTATAAGCAAAAGTGCCATAGGGACAAGTAAAGGTGGTCTTCTACTGGTTCTCGGGAAACACAGGGATCTAGTTATAACCCCAATAGCCATCTAGAAAACAATAGTTGCTATGCCTAGCTACTCTATCTAAGATCTGGTCAAGAAAAGGCAATGGGAAATGATCCTTCCTAGTTTTGGAGTTGAGCTTCCTATAGTCAATACAAACTCTCCATCCCGTGGGAGTACGTGTAGGGATAAGTTCTCCTCTCTTATTCTCAACAACCGTGATCCCGGACTTCTTAGGGACAACTTGGATCGGGCTAACCTACTCACTATCGGAGATCGAATAAATAATGCCTGCATCTAAAAGCTTAATGATCTCTTTCTTAACTACTTCGCTCATGTGTGGGTTTAGCCTCCTTTGCATTTCCCTAGAAGGAATGGCTCCATCCTCAAGGTGAATATGATGCATGCAAACCGAAGGGCCTATACCTCTCAAATCATCAATTTTCCAACCTATAGCCTTCCTATGTTTCCTAAGGATCTCTAAGAGATGCTCTTCATGCTCACTAGAAAAATCGGAAGCTATGATGACCGGAAGGGTCTCACTAGAGCCTAGGAATGCATATTTCAAATGATTGGGAAGCGGTTTGAGCTCTAAAGAAGGGCTAGGCTTAGCTAAGGGGGACTTAACCTCAACATTATCAATGGGGACATCACTAGAAATGAGACTAGAAGGATTAACCTCAAGTGACTTATTAGTCAAATGGCTCTCAATCAAGGAAGTAGAAGCTACACATTTCCTCTCTAAGGTCTCCAAATCAAAACTAGACATCAATTCCTCAAATTTCCTCAATTCTTCTCCATAAGTCATAGTCTTCTCTATAAGATCCTCAACGCAAGAATCAATCACATCCACCCTAAAACACTCTTCTCCATCCTTTCCTCCTATACTAGCCCTATTCACCGCCTCTGCAACCTTCATAGTGGATCTCAAATTCTTAAATTTTATCTCCAATACCCCTGACCTACAATGGATAATGGCATCTGCGGTGGCAAGGAAGGGGCGACCTAGAAGAATGGGTGTAAAATGTTTAGAGTCATGTCCCGAATCCATATCTAACACTATGAAGTCAACAGGGTACACAAACTCATCTACTTGGACCATAACGTCCTCTATCACACCCCTAGGTCTACGTTCAGACCTGTCAGCTAGCTAAAGAGTAACATGTGTAGAAGACAACTCAGCTAGACCTAGCTACAAATAGACAGAGTAGGGAATGAGATTCACACTAGATCCTAAATCTAACAAGGTGTGATCAATCTGGGTCTCACGAATCCTATAAGGAATGGTGAAGGCTTTGGGGTCACTCATCTTGGGCGGAAGGCCCGAAGTACAAATATTACTCACCTTCTCCGTAAGCCTAACTTCTTAGGAATGTTTGATGACCTACGTTTCCTTGTACGAAGATCCTTAAAGAACTAAGAACAAGAGGGGATGGAAATGATCGCATCTATCAAAAGAAGATTGACCTTAAGGTCCTTAAGATGCTCTAAAACCTTGAAGAACCTAGAATCCTCACTAGGTGTAGGCCTCTCTAAGGCGGATGGAAAGGAAACTCTAGGCTCTACACCTCTAGATACATGGGACTCATCAATAGGCTCTTTTCCCTCCCGATGTGGGTGGGAAGTACTGCCCTCTCCATGATCTCTAATAGGCTCATCTCTCTCAACAGGACCTTCTCTAGAATTTCCCTCAACAGGGCTACAATGTGGTGCTCTAGACTCGGAAGGGCCACTAGGTGCAGGCACTGCAAAGTCAACTCCTACCCTATTATCCACTACCCGACCGCTCCTAAGAGTAGTGACGGTCTTAGCCTGGGCCTGAGGGGGATAAGTGGTATCAGTGGAGGAACAGGACTGGACTCTAGGGTTTATCTCCGGCTGAGAAGGCAATTTCCCGAGGTCTCTAGCACTCAACTGACTAGCAATCTGTCCTAACTGTGCCTCAAACCTCGTCATTTGCTGCCTATTTTCTGCCAATTCCTGTTGTTGGTTCTGAATGAACTGCATTATCTTCATCATGTCATTACTAGGAGGTTGGCTACTAGAGGGAGCAGGCAAAGCCTGAGGTTGGGGAGCACTAGTGAGACGGGGTTGATTAACATGATAGAAACCTAGGGGATATTGAAGACGGGGTCGCTGCTGGGGTGGAACCTGAGGAGGTAAACTAAACTCATGTTGGCCTTGTCTCCAAGAAAATTTTGGGTTGTCCCTCCAACCCAGATTGTATGTGTTCGAGTATGGATTATACTCACGAGAATAACCTTGTGTGACACACATTTGCTCTTTCATGAATTCAGGAAATTGGGATGCTAAAGGGCAAGCTATGGTCTCATGAGATGACTCAGAGCACAATGCACAAACTTCAACAACTAAGGGGGTGGAGAAAAAACCTAAAGAACTAGTCCTATGACCTTGGGATGAAATGGACAAAGAAATGAATTGATCTAGCTTAGTCGTCAAAGCCTCAACCTTAGCGGGTAAGTCTAAAGAAACTCCAACCTTATTAACACTTCTCTTGTTGCCTCCCCGACTAGACTTTTCCATTGCAAAATTTTGAAAAGAATTTTCAGCCATCATTTCTATTTTCTCCTATGCCTCGTTCGGTCTCAAAAGGTAGAAGCCACCACCGGAGGTGGCATTGACCATCATCCTATTTTGTTCATTTAATCCTCGAAAGAAGTATTGCATTAGGTCATGATTGCCGTACCCGTGGTGTGGACATTGTCTAAGAAGATCCTTGAACCTCTCCCAAGCCTCATGAAAAGATTCTAGATCATGTTGGGAAAAAGTCATAATAGCGGTCCTAAGGTCGGCCGTCTTGGTCATGGGATAAAATTTTTGGAAAAACTTAGATTGAAGCTCAGCCCATGTAGTAATGCAACCATTAGGTAAGGAATGCAACCAAGTCCTAGCCTTGTCCTTAAGAGAGAAAGAAAACAATCTTAGACGTATGACCTCTTGGGAGACATTGGGGACATGAAGAGTGGAACTCATCTCAACAAAATCAGTGATATGATCTAGTGGACTCTCATTGCTTCTCCTGTGGAAGGAGGGAAGCATAGCCAACATATTATGCTTAATCTCGAAGTTTGTCTCCCCTAAACCCAGAATAAATTGGGCTCAAAGGCTTCGGGGAGAAAGAATTGCCTAAGATTAGGTTCCTCATCTATGGGTGGATCCGGTCTATGGGGCTCTCATCTAAAATGAGCTTGAGCTTGATGCCCAATGTGATCATGAGATGGAATGGGATTCATTGGGGGATTGGGATGATTAGGAGGATGATTAGGATTGGCCATCTCCTCAAGTAGATCTCCTAAATTCCTTAAATGTCTAGCAATTCTATCAGGTTCAGGATTAAGAGGAACTAGGGGATTTCAAAGGGATTTCCTACCAAGCATGCACAATCTATCCTAACTCCGGCCACTTCAACCCCTGAAAACTTCAATATTCCAATAACTACAGCAAATAATCCACAATCCTAAAAAAAATCTACTAAAAATAAAACAAAAGCTGAAATAGATAAACAAGGATCAAAGAAAGATAATATGAACAATAAACAAGATAAGCAAAAACTAAACAAACTATAAAGGAAAAGCAAGAAAAGTAAATAAAGCAACTACCAAAACACACAAGCAAAGAATGCAAATCACCGTGCCTCCCCGGCAACAGCAACAAGAACTTGTTGCGTCTTTCAAGTGCAAGCTCTAAAAGACCCGCAAGCGTACGGATCGTGCAATATAGTGTATACAAGTGCGGGTGTCAAACCACAGGGAGGCGTGAATAATGTGGGAGAATTCTATGCTTGGTGTTCTAGAAAGTGCCAAAAAGAAAGATCTAAACTAGCCATATTTTTGGGGTTTTGGATTATCAGGAGCTCTAGGTAAAGGAAATAAAACTAAACTATGAATATGAATATGAAAAATGGGAGCACAAGTTGGTTAAGAAGGAACTAACAATTGAGAAGGGGTTAGGGTGACTTCGACTTATGAATGGGTAATTCTATACTCAAATGCTATGCGATTAAGGGATGATGGCTAACTATCATGAGTGCTCTTAACTAGGTTGCCAGTTAGTGTCCTTATTTCTCCATAGGACTCGATGCAGGTCCGTTCCTAGGTGGCGCCTCCTAGAGCTATGGCGTGATCCTTATGACCTAGGGCCTCAAGAGTGACTAACTAACTTCTTAGGTGACTTAGAATGAACCTACCTTAGTACCTAAACCTTTGGCTGGATTTAAAGCCAAGACCTAGTGTTGCTAAGGTCGACCAAACCTATCCAGAAACCTATTGACTGGATTGAAAGCCAAAGGAGACGCGGTCTAGACTAGCCCTAAATTACACTTCGTCATTCTAAGGTCACTACAGCAGGATTTGACTTGCTAGTGCGTTCATACATGTTCAAGGCCAAGGTGCTCGTGAATAATGGAACCTATTCAACTACCAATCATCGTCATGTTCAGTTCACACCATTAGAAATAATTAACAACCAACACGTATGCGTTATTGAAGTTATGCTCATTACTAGGCATGCAAATATACATATAGACATGAATAAAAGCATTACCCACTTCATAGCATCCACATATAAACACATAGACATGATTATAACATGGATTAGATGTGTTTAGTAACAAACAAACTTCAATTTGTACACATGTTACTCATCTAGGCATTTTATCAAACACTTAGACATGAATGAGAAAATACCCATTTGAACAAAAAAATTCGAAACATGTATATATATTTAGCCATCATATCCCATATCATAAGAGTATATAGTTAACCCATTACATAAGTTAAATCACCCTACACAAGTCTACTCAATCATAACAAGAAATAGAATGAAAGAGAGATAATGAAGCTTCCCTTTCATCCTAGCTAATCTTGTACAAAGCTTTTAAGCAAACTTGATTCCAAAATATTTGAACCCTCCAAATCAAGCATGGTTCTTAGTGAGAAATGTGTGAAAAGTGTGTGTGAGGTGGGTGGAATCTAGGGTTAAGTGTGTGAGAATTTTAGGTGTGAAGTGTGTGTTATTCTTCCAAAAGTCCCCTCCTTTTTTTGCAAAATCGGGCGTTATTTATATGTTCTCAACATATTGCCGGTGGACCGTCTATGTCGACCGGCCTCTGGACCTAGCTCGACATGCTTTTTAATGATGCTATCTGGACTGGCCGGTCGATCTAACCGGTCGACCGGCTCTGGAGGGGTGGTCGTCCGGCTATTTTCGGCAGCTCTCTGGAGTGGCCGGTCGACCTAGCCGGTGGACCGGCTTTTTTTCCTTGGTCTTCCGGTTGACTTTCTTTCTCCATTCTTTGTCTTTTCGACCTCCGATCTTCTCTCTTAGACCCGTGCATTTCTCATCTTCATCACCTTTCATCATCCAATCTCGATCTTAACCCAAAGTTCACCTAAATTATTGAAAACAAGCAATTAGTGTAGCAATTTGTCTCTTAAACTCGATATGTACATTTGTTTACGCTTAAGCCTACTCTTATCAAAAGCACTAAACTAATGCATCATTATGAGCACTCAACACCTCTAAAATATAGGTAAATGACAATGCAAACACACACAAAATCACAACACATCAACCACTATTAGAAGCGGTATGATAGTGGACAATAGAGTAGGAGTTGACTATACAGTACCTGCACCTAGTGGTCTTTCTGAGTCTAAAGAGCCTCATTGCAGCCCTGTTAAAGGGGATTCTAGAGACGGCCCTGTTGAGAGAGTTTAGCCCATGTGAGACTATAGAGAGAGTAGCACTTTCCATCTACATTGGGGGGGGGAATAACCCTATTGATGGTAGATGTATTGTGTTTTTGTGTGTGTTTGCATTGTTATTTGCCTATGATTAAGAGGTATTAAGTGCTCATAAAGATGCATTAGTGTAGTACTTTTGATAAGAATAGGCTTAAGCGTAAACAAATGTGCATATTGAGTTTAAGAGACAAATTGCTGCACTAATTGCATGTTTTATTTGATTTAGGTGAACTTTGGGTTAAGATCGAGATTGGGCGATGAGAGGAGATGAAGTTAGGAGATGTACGGGTCAAAAAGAGAAGATCAGAGGGTGAAAAGACAAAGAATGGAGGAAGGAAGTCAGCCAGACGACCTAAGAAGAAGGAGCCGGTCGACCCAGAGAGGTGCCTGGACGACCACCCCACCAAAGCCGGTTGACCTAGCCAGAGAATATCACCAAAAAGCTGGCCGAGCTAGTTGACCGGCAGTTTGTAAAAAGCTGATATAAAAGCTAGATTTTCAGACTTAAAAAGAGGGAAATCTTTTTGACAATTCTGAAAAAGGATCTTAACACTCTGATCACACACATACTTAACACACACATCACTCACACTCTTTCACACATTTCATCACCTTGAAGTAAGAGGATTTAGAGGGTTTCAAACATTTGGATTCAAGTTTGCTCAAGAACTTTCTACAAGATTAGCTAGGATGAAAGGGAAGTTGCATAAACTCTCTTTCATTCTATCTTTTATTATAATTGAGTAGACTTTTGTAGGGTGATTTAACTTATGTAATGGGTTGACTATATACTCTTATGATATGGGATTGAATGGTTGAATATATGCATGTTTGATTTTCTTGTTCAAATAGTTATTTTCTCATTCATGTCTAAGTGTTTGATTAAATGCCTAAATGAGTAGCATGTGTATTGATATCGCTATTTGAGCACAAGCCTAAATAGCCCGCAAGTGCACGGGACGTGTGTAGTGCAGTGTGTGCAAGTGCAGGGTCGAATCCACAGGGAGGCTACCTTAGTTTAGTCTTTATGTGCTCGGGTGCCTTAAACTAGCTACGTGCGTGTGTTTACTTACTTTAGGATGGAAGGGAGCTCGGAAAAAGGAAGGGAGCTCAGAAAAAGGAAAATTAAAAAAACTAATCTATGGAGGAACTAAAAGGAGCCAAACTAATGAAGGAAACACTAATAAAGAAGAAAGGGGACCTAGGGCGATTGCATTGCAACTAGACTTGGGCTATGAGAACGGATGCGGTCTATCTAAGGCTCGGGATTTCTATTGCCGTCGTGTTGATAGGGGGCTCTTTTAACCAATACTAGTGGTTCAACCCGTTAGCTGGATTTAAAGCTAAGGGCCAATCCCTCCGAGCCTACGCATTTGTGCTTAGAACTTATCCTCTTGGCTGGATTTAAAGCCAAGGACTAGCACCTAAACTCGACTAAGCAAAGCATGTAACCTATTAGCTGGATTTAAAGCTAAAGCCCACTTTACTAAGCAAAGCCATGAGATTAAGCACAATCACATCACCCAAATAAGTAGATAAGAGCATTTTAAGCACAAATAACACATGCATATTCACTTAGGCATTTTAACAAACACATAGACATGTTTGATTTCCAATACAAAGACATATTGAATCATGCCATAAATTTATGTAAATAAACATGTATTAAGAGCCAAAGATCTACACAAATCCATTATTCAAAGCCCTAATCTAATATACAACAACAATCAACCTAAATCTAGCCTAATCTAGCAACATATTTAGAAATAGAGAAAGAACAACAAGAACTACACTAAATTCTTGCTTCCAAATCCGTACAAATCCTTCAAATCTTTGTTTAATGCTTCAATCCTAGCTTGGTGTGGGGTTTAGATGATGGTTTAGGGTGTTTTGTGTAGTGGGTCGAGGTTAGGGTTTATTAAGATTTAAGAATAAAAGTTCCTCCCCTTGAAATTGGGCTGAAACGAGCTTTTATAGATTTCTTCCGCGCACAGTCGGTCGACCGGCTTCAATCTTGATGCTCTCTGGACTGGCCAGTCGACCGGCTTCTTGAGGAACTCGACCGGCTCTAAATCTTTTATTCTCTGGAGTGGCCGGTCGACCGTCTAGGTCGACTGGCTATTCATCTAAGCCGACCGGCTGGATCAGAATACTCTCTTCTTTATTTCTTTTCTTCCGATCTTCATCCGTTAGCTCATTTCTTCCTCGTATACGCTTGAACCCTTCCAAAACACTCTTAAAACATGGAATATAACACTTAGTATAGTATTTATGCACCTAAATACATTAAATACGAATATTAACAAATATGCATAAACTTTATACTAAGCGCACTCAATTATGCTCTGAACACCCTTAAATTTGCATGCAAAAACTAGATGCAAACATGCACAAATGACACACATCAACACCCCCAAACCTTCCCCTTGCTTGTCTTTAAGCAAGCCTAAATGAAGTCTATCCTCCTGCTTTTCAAAGAGTTGCCAATTGCATTGACTTGCTATCTTTTCGCATCCAAGGGGTACATGGGGCTGTTCTTTTCATGTAAGGGCTTCCCTAGTCTTTTTCGGATCCTCCCTTTGATTATAAGGGGTCTCACACCTCTTGGGAATGTCACCAAGTAGCTAGAACCACCACAAACTTAGGATTCCAACTCACGCACTCGGGATGTTGATACTTCATGCTCTATCAACTAACATGGCCTCCCAATATTCACTTAGCCTCAAAGATACAAGACTGAGAAGATACATCAAAATGGCTCACATTGACGTAAGAGCCTTATTCGCAATACATAAAAATAAACAAAATAGATACTTGTGTCAAATTGACATTATGTCACTTGACACTTATTCAACATACTTCACTTTTCAATCTTTTTGTTGCCTTTTGGCTTTTCCCTTTTTCTCTTTTTTTTTTGTTTTTGTTTTTTTTTTTTCAATACATAATTAGAACAAAAAGAAAGGAAAAAGAAGAGGCTAAGGCAAACTAAAAGAACCAATCAAGGAATAGGCACTCATATCAACAATCCTTTAAAAACACTTTTTCCAACCAAGTTGTGGGGAAACTACAAGGTGCATTCTTAGAAATACTCACTCCCCACAGTTTTCAAAAAGAATTCTCTTCGAAGTCTAGATCATACCCTACACTCCATTTACTCCCCACAGTACACCTTTATCTTCTCCAATCAATTAAGTCAATAACAAAAGCCAACTCTCCAACCAATGTGGAGATAAACTAACTCAAAATATGCAAAAAAAAAAAATTGAAAAATTTGAACACATTTTAAGCAAAAAAATAAGATATGGCAAGCAATCTATCCCATATATGATATAAAAAATAAATGAGCAACCACACCCCCAAACCTAAACTTTGCTTGTCCTCAAGTAAAAATCACAAAACCACACGACAAGCAATCAACATGAAATACATATGGGGAATGCGGAGAGGGATCGATAAGGACAAGTAAAAGATGGATAGATGCAACCTTGTTTCCATGTAGTCCGCAAATGCCAAAGACAATCCAATGATCTACTAGCCTCTATCTTTTGTGGAAAGCACTAATGCTCAAAAAACAAAGAAGAGATTAGAAGATATGCTATGCAAGCTCACATTGACATTTGAAATGATAAACAAGGATGTAAACACGGGGTAAGGGATTGATACATAAATGAAGGAAAAGGAGCAAGAACAAGTACGGGAGTAAAAATCTAACCTACTAAGAATGAAAATGAACAAAAGAAATCCTAAAATATAAAAAAGGTAAGATAAACAAAAGCAATCTAATCTATTATGTATAAAAGCAAATAAATACAAGAAAAACAAGAAAAATATGAACAAGCCTAGGGTGCCTCCTAGTAGTGCTGGATTTAACGCCTCAGTCGGGCGCCAATGTTAGAGTAAAACATGTTTAAAATTGCGTGGCACAAATTGTCGTATAATCATTAAAGCACAGAATATAGAAGGAAAAGGGTCATGCATTAAAGGTTGGGGCAATGAATGCATGATGCACCCCTTTTCAAGATCACACCCTAAAATATCAAATGAATGCACAAGTGTGGAATGAAGCATGCTCAAACGTGAAGAATCATGTCCCGCTTGCTCCTTAATTAGCCACCCCAATGCCTTCTTTTCATAATCAAGGGCTAGGGACACACTTTCCCCAAAGGTCAAAGATAGGTCTAATGCATGCAACATGGGAAATGTGTTTTCTGACCCTAGATGAAAATATTCTATGCATGATGGCACAAACGTGAGCTCCAAAAAGGAAGACTCAATGGAATGGGAAATGGGGGTTGGAACGACATTTGGAGAAGAAGGAGCAATGATATAGGAAGTGGATGTACTACACTCTTCTTTTTCACAAGATATATCATGATCAAGCCTAGGTCGTTCTAACTCCTCACGAAGGGTGGATTCGATCTTAATGGGCTCTATTTCCATCAATGAATCATCAAACATCCAAAGAGACCCATAGATCTTTCTTCCAAGCACATTAATTCCTTTCTTATGTGTCTTCTTAGAGTTGCTATTCTCTTCAACATCGTGATTCTTAACTCCAAGAAACGAATCATCTAAAATCTCTGAAATTGATATCTTGTTTTCCCCAATGTATGACTTTAAGCCTTCACTAGTTATAGTCTCTTTAAATTCATCAATACATTCATCACTAGTGGGTGTCATCTCACCATCATGCTTTTCATACGGGGTGGACACTAATGGAGGGGGCAATGGTGATTCAATAGATTCCTCATCATGTATGCATGAATGCTCAAGGGGAGAATGCGCGCTAAACTCCCTAAATGCCGACTCGGAATGCAATTGAGTACTATCGACACAAGACTCAACCTCCCTGTGTACGGAATGTGTGGGATGAGGAGAAAGAAAAAGCTCATGTGACTCCATGGGAGACGTTGAAAGCTTAGGAGGACAGGGTACCACTTCCTCTAAAACATAATCACAAGAGTCATCAAGAACCAAGTTATCATTAAGCTCATCTTCATCCTTACTACAAGATGTTATCTCTCCATCAACCTCTCTTTCTAGTTGTCTCTCCCATAAATCATCATTTCCACCCTTAGTCACCTCATAGTTAGGTCTCATCTCTATCCCTTCAACTCATTCTAAAGATATTTCAACATTCTCACTCATGAGTTGCACAATCTCAACCAATCTCTCCAAGGACACACCAAAAGATTTGGTGTCTCCTCGGCAACGGCGCCAAAAACTTGATATCGCTATTTGAGCACAAGCCTAAATAGCCCGCAAGTGCATGGGACGTGTGTAGTACAGTGTGTGCAAGTGCAGGGTCGAATCCACAAGGAGGCTACCTTAGTTTAGTCTCTATGTGCTCGGGTGCCTTAAACTAGCTATGTGCGTGTATGTACTTACTTTATGATGGACGGGAGCTCGAAAAAAGGAAAATAAAAAAACTAATCTATGGAGGAACTTAAAGGAGCCAAACTAAGGAAGGAAACACTAATAAAGAAGAAGGGGATCTAGGGCGATTGCATTGCAACAAGACTTGGGCTATGATAACAGATGATGTCTATCTAAGGCTCCGGACTTCTATTGCCGTTGTGTTGATCGGGGCCTCTCTTAACCAATACTAGTGGTTCAACCCGTTAGCTGGATTTAAAGCTAAGGGCCAATCCCTCCTAGCCTACGCAATCCGTGCTTAGAACTTATCCTCTTAGCTGGATTTAAAGCCAAGGACTAGCACCTAAACACTACGTGACATTAAGGCTCAATTAACCAACACTAACGTGAGTGAGGGATACTCTAGTCTAGGTTAACTTATCCGCTTGGCTGGATTTAAAGCCAAGGACTAGCACCTAAACTCGACTAAGCAAAGCATGTAACCTATTAGCTGGATTTAAAGCTAAAGCCCACTTTACTAAGCAAAGCCATGAGATTAAGCACAATCACATCACCCAAATAAGTAGATAAGAGCATTTTAAGCACAAATAACACATGCATATTCACTTAGGCATTTTAACAAACACATAGACATGTTTGATTTCCAATACATAGACATATTGAATCATGCCATAAATTTATGTAAATAAACATGTATTAAGAGCCAAAGATCTACACAAATCCATTATTCAAAGCCCTAATCTAATATACAACAACAATCAACCCTAAATCTAGCCTAATCTAGCAACATATTTGCGAGAAATAGAGAAAGAACAAGAAGAACTTCCCTAAATTCTTGCTTCCAAATCCGTACAAATCCTTCAAATCTTTGTTTAATGCTTCAATCCTAGCTTGGTGTGGGGTTTAGATGATGGTTTAGGGTGTTTTGTGAAGTGGGTCGAGGTTAGGGTTTATTAGGATTTTAGAATAAAAGTTCCTCTTGATTAGATTGGAGGAGAGATTGGGATTGCTCAAACATTTGATCTAGTTGCTCCGAGAGTGTAGACATAACGAAAGAGGGTTCAACCGAGTGAAAAGGGTAGTCATTTTGAAAATCATTTTGCACATAACCATCAAAAAACTCAGGAGAGGAATGGGTGGAAAAAGAAACTGTTGGAGGTGGGCAATTGAAACTAGAAGGTGAATGGAATAAAGAGTCATCTTGACCCCATTGTGAAAATGCATGATGTTGCTCCCTAGAATCATGATAGCTAGATGTAGATGCATGCATGGGCATATGATTGCTAGGGGCATAGGGCATTGCATGCAATTGGGAATGAGGGTGGAAGGTGGGACAAGCACTAGGAAAATGAGCACGGCTTCCACAATGATTGCAATAACAAGAATATGCATCCCTATAGTCATGATTACTAAATGAAGATGCATGAGATGTTGCATGACTATAGGGGTCATTAGTAGCACTAGCCCTAGATGGGGAATTCTCGTGGGGACAGAAAACAGTAGGGTGCATGAAACTTCCACACAAGCGACATGCATAAGGGACACGTTCGGGTGGTGGGGAAGAGGATACAAGTGACCACTAAGAAGCATTAGGATCGGTCATATTCAATGAATCACAAGAAAAACCCCTTCACAGTCAATTTTTTAAAAATTTTTTTTTAATTTTTTTTTTCCAAAAAAAAAATGGAAAGCAAGTAAAGATAGTGCACACGCAAGCAACCGATCGCAAACACAAAAGCACACAAAGAGTGCCAAAAACTTGATATCGCTATTTGAGCACAAGCCTCAATAGCCCGCAAGTGCACGGGACGTGTGTAATGCAGTGTGTGCAAGTGCGGGGTCGAATCAATAGGGAGGCTACCTTAGTTTAGTCTCTATGTGCTTGGGTGCCTTAAACTAGCTACGTGCGTGTGTTTACTTACTTTAGGATGGAAGGGAGCTCAAAAAAAGGAAAATAAAAAAAACTAATCTATGGAGGAACTAAAAGGAGCCAAACTAATAAAGGAAACACTAATAAAGAAGAAGGGGGACCTAGGGCGATTGCATTGCAACTAGACTTGGGCTATGAGAACGGATGCGGTCCATCTAAGGCTCGGGATTTCTATTGCCGTTGTGTTGATTGGGGGCTCTCTTAACCAATACTAGTGGTTCAACCCGTTAGCTGGATTTAAAGCTAAGGGCCAATCCCTCCTAGCCTACGCAATTTGTGCTTAGAACTTATCCTCTTGGCTGGATTTAAAGCCAAGGACTAGCACCTAAACACTACGTGACATTAAGGCTCAATTAACCAACACTAATGTGAGTGAGGGATACTCTAGTCTAGGTTAACGTATCCACTTGGCTGGATTTAAAGCCAAGGACTAGCACCTAAATTCGACTAAGCAAAGCATGTAACCTATTAGCTGGATTTAAAGCTAAAGCCTACTCTACTAAGCAAAGCCATGAGAATAAGCACAATCACATCACCCAAATAAGTAGATAAGAGCATTTTAAGCACAAATAACACATGCATATTCACTTAGGCATTTTAACAAAAACATTGACATGTTTAAATTCCAATACATAGACATATTGAATCATGCCATAAATTTATGTAAATAAACATGTATTAAGAGCCAAAGATCTACACAAATCCATTATTCAAAGCCCTAATCTAATATACAACAACAATCAACCCTAAATCTAGCCTAATTTAGCAACATATTTGCGAGAAATAGAGAAAGAACAAGAAGAACTTCCCTAAATTCTTGCTTCCAAATCCGTACAAATCCTTCAAATCTTTGTTTAATGCTTCAATCCTAGCTTGGTGTGGGGTTTAGATGATGGTTTAGGGTGTTTTGTATAGTGGGTCGAGGTTAGGGTTTATTAAGATTTAAGAATAAAAGTTCCTCCCCTCGAAATTGGGCTTTTATAGATTTCTTTCGCGCACAGCCGGTCGACCGGCTTCTCTTTCTTGCTCGACCGGCTTCAATCTTGATGCTCTCTGGACTGGCCGGTCGACCGGCTTCTTGAGGAACTCGACCGGCTCTAAATCTTTTATTCTCTGGAGCGGCCGGTCGACCTAGATGGTCGACCGGCTCTTCATCTAAGCCGACTGGCTGGATCAGAATGCTCTCTTCTTTATTTCTTTTCTTCCAGTCTTTATTCGTTAGCTCATTTCTTCCTCGTATACGCTTGAACCCTTCCAAAACACTCCTAAAATATGGAATATAACACTTAGTATAGTATTTATGCACCTAAATACATTAAGTACGAATATTAACAAATATGCATAAACTTTATACTAAGCGCACTCAATTATGCTCTGAACACCCTTAAATATGCATGCAAAAACTAGATGCAAACATGCACAAATGACACACATCATGTATAAATTGAAGTTTATTTATTACTAAACACATCTAATCTATGCTATAATCATGTCTATGTGTTTATATGTGGATGCTACAAAGTGGGTAATGCTTATATTCATGTCTATATGTACATTTGCATGCCTAGTAGTGAATATGACTTCAATAATGCATACATGTTGGTTATTAATTGCTTTTAATGGTGTAATCCGAGCATGACGATGTTTGGTAGTTGAATAGATCCTTTTATTCATGAACATCTTGGCCTAGAACATGTATGAATGTGCTAGCAAGTCAAATCTTGCTGTAGTGACCTTAGAATAATGGTAAGTAATTTGGGCTAGCCTAGGCCGAGTCTCCTTTGGCTTTAAATCCAGCCAATAGGTTTTAGGATAGGTTTAGTCGACCTTAGTGACACTAGGTCTTGGCTTTAAATCCAGCCAATGATTTAGGTACTAGGGTAGGTTCATTCTAAGTCACCTAGAAAGCTAATTGGTTAGTCCTAAGGCCCTAGGTCATAAGGACAACGTCATAGCTCTAGGAGGCGCCGCCTAGGGACGGACCCATACCGACTCCTACGGGAAATTAAGACACTAATTTAGCAACCTAGTTAAGAGAAATCACTAAAGTAAGCCATCTTTAATCCCATAGCATTTGAGTATAGAATCACCCTTTCATAAGTTGAAGTCACCTTAACACCGTTGTATTTGTTAGTTCCCTCGAGATTAGCTTGTCCCCTACTTTTCCATTCCCGTAGTCTAGTTTAATTCATTTTAGCTAGAGCTCCAGACCATCCAAAATGCCTAAGAAAATAGATAGTTTAGGTTTCTTTTTAGGCACACTCTAGAACACATACATAGAATCCATCTCATAACATAGCTTCCCTGTGGAATCGACCCCGCACTTGTATACACTTTACTACATTGATCCGTGCGCTTGCGGGTCTTTAGAGCTTGTACTCAAAAGACGACGATCAATGATTCCCATGTGTCTAGAGGTGCTTCACCTGGAGTTCCCTTCCTACCCACTTTAGAGAGTCCCACACCTAGTGATGATTCTAGGTTTTTCAAGATCTTAGAGCATCTAAAGGACCTTAAGGTTAATCTTTCTTTGATAGATGTGATCCTTTCCATTCCTTACTATTCTAAGTTCTTCAAGGACCTTTGTACAAGAAAGCGTAGATCATCGAACATTCTTAAAAATGTGAGGCTTATGGAGAAAGTGAGTAGTATTTGCACTTGGGGCCCCGGAGCTTTCACCATTCCTTGTAGGATCTGTGAGACTCAGATTGATCATGCCTTGTTCGATTTAAGGTTTAGTATGAATCTCATTCCCTACTCGTCTATCAGCAGCTAGGTCTAGGTGAGTTGTCCCCTAAATATGTCACTCTTCAGCTAGCTAATAGGTCTGAGCATAGACCTAGGGGTGTGGTAGAGGACGTTATGGTCCAAGTAGGTGAGTTCGTCTACCCTATTAAATTCAAAGTATTAGATATGGATTCGGGTCACAATTCTAGGCATTTCACCCCCGTTCTATTAGGTTGCCCCTTTTTTGCTAGCACAAATGCCATTATTCATTGTAGGTCAGGGTTATTAGAAATTAAATTTGGGAATTTAAGATCTACCACAAAGGTTGCCAAAGCAGTGAATAGGACTAGTGAAGGAGGAGAAGGGGATGGAGACAAGTGATTTAGAGTAGATGTGATTGATTCTTGTGTTAAGGACTTTGTAGAGAGAACATGACTTATGGAGAAGAATTGAGAAAATTTGAGGAATTATTGACTAGCTTTGATTTAAAGACCTTAAAGCGGAAAGGTGTAGCTTTCACTTCTTTAGTGGAGGATTCTTTGATTGATAAGTCACTTGAGGTTTTTCCATTTGGCCTTGATTCTACTGATTCCCTGTTGATGTCGTTGAGGTCGAGTCCTCCATGTTGAACTTAGTTTATCTTTACAGCTCAAACCCCTTCCCAAGCATTTGAAGTATGTTTCCTAGGCCCTAGTAAAACCCTTCCAATTATCATAGCTTTCGATCTTTCTAGAGAGCATGAGGAGTGTCTCTTACAGGTTTTTAGGAAACATAGGAAGGCTATAGGGTGAAAAATTGATTATTTGAGAGGTATAGATCCTTCGGTTTGCATGCATCGTATTCATCTTGAGGATGAAGCTGTTCCTTCTAGGGAGATGCAAAGGAGACTAAACCCACACATGAGCGAAATAATTAAGAAAGAGATCATTCAGCTTTTAGGTGCAAGTATTATTTATCTATTCTCCAATAGTAAGTGGATTAGCCTAGTCCAAGTAGTCCCTAAGAAGTCTGGGATCACAATTGTAGAGAATGAAAGAGGAGAGCTTATCCCTACGCATACTCCCACGGGTTGGAGAGTTTGTATTGACTATAGGAAGCTCAACTCCAATACTAGGAAGGATCATTTTCCATTGCCTTTTCTAGATCAGATTTTATATAGAGTAGCTGGGCATAGCTACTATTACTTTCTAGACGGCTATTCTGGGTACAATCAGATCCTTGTGTTTCTTGAGAACCAAGAGAAGACCATTTTTACTTGTCCCTGTGGCTCTTTAACCTATAGTAGGGTACCCTTCTATCTATGTAATGCCTTAGCAACTTTCCAAAGGTGTGTAATGGCCATTTTTAGTGACATGATTAAGAGACATTTAGAGATATTCATGGATGATTCCTTAGTCTTTGGAGATAGTTTTGATGAGTACTTGAGTCACCTTTCTTTAGTCTTAGATCATTGTGCGAAGAAGAACTTAGTGTTAAGCTAGGAGAAATCCTACTTTACGGTGCAGCAGGGGATAGTTTTGGGTGATGTAGTCTCATCTAGTGACATTCAAGTTGACCCGGCAGTAGGGGATAGGACTTGTTCCCTATGTTTCTGCCCCATCCCCATCACCCTTACTTGCTCTGTGATTCAATTTACTTGTTTATGTGCTTTACTCTATTTGATTGAGAACAAGCAAAGTTTAGGTTTGGGGGTGTGCGGGTTTGGTCTTATTGTTTTACGTTTTTTTAGTATAGATTGCATTATTAGGTTAAAAATGGTGAAAAGTTTTCAAATTTTTATACATGTAAAGTTGTTTATTTCTTGGTTGATCATTGTGTAGGCTATTGTGATTGACTCAATTGATTGTTGAATATAAGAAGCATTGTGGGGAACTAAATGAAGTGGAAAACAAGGTCTTAGAGGGGATGCCCTTGGAAGTTGTGAGGAGTGAGGACCTTCAAGAATGACTCTTATAGCCACCCCATAGCTTGGTAGGAAAGAGTATTGAAAAAGGGATGTTGATGTGAGTGCTCCTTTCTTGATTGGTTCTTTTTGATATGTCTAAGCCTTTCTTTTTATTTTCTTTTTGTGTATATGCAATGTAAAGTATGAAAAATCCAAAAAAAGTAAAAAATGGTGAAAAGGTGCAAAAAGATCAAGAAGTTGAGAATTGAAAAAAAAATTGGAGAAGAGAAAAAGGCTAATGGCACCAAAAAGTTATGTAAATAAGTGCATAAGTGACAGAATGTCAACTTTAGCACAAGCTATGCTTATGTATATATATGAATAAGGATTTTATAAGCCATTACATTTGTATATTCTCTCCTCTTGTCTTCGAGGCTTTGTGCATGTTGGAGAAGCCGTGTTAGTCGAGGGGGCACGAAATATCACCATCCCGTGTACGTGAGTTAGAATCCTAGGCTTATGGTGGATTGGCTATTTGGGAAATTCCCACGAGAAACGAAGCCTCTTATGAGTAGAGGGAGGATCCAAAGAGACTTGGGGATCTCTCCACAATAGGAATACCCCTCCATGCTTCTTAGATTGACTTTGATAGTGAGTAAATCCTTTAGATAACCCTTTGCATCAATTTTAGAGATAAACTTAAGAATGGGCATGCTTGGAGGACAAGCAAGGAGAAGGTTTAGGGATGTTGATATATTGCATTTTTTATGTGTTTGCACTATTATTTGCTTATATTTAAGAGGTGGTTTGAGATTTAAGAGATTCATTAGTATAGTACATATATTGGAGTTAGGTTTAAGCATAAGCAAATGTACATAGTTGAGTTTAAAGACAAACACTACACTAATGCAGGCTTATTCTCGTGTTTGGTGAAGTTAGGTCAAAAGCTCAGGACTTGAATTGATGGAGAATTGATATAGAGTCAAGATCAAGGTGTTTGAGATGTAGGAGAAGCATGAAAAGAGCTTTCGGAGGCAACTGGGTAAAGAAAAGGACAACAGGAGAGAAAACAGATACAGCGTGAGAAAATCGGCCAAGCTTCTGACTTGGCCGATCAACCCCTCTTACAGGGATGGTCGACTGGCCTAGGCGATTGGCCAAAAATTGGGGCCAGTCAACCTCAAGGTTGGCCCGGTCGATAGGCTAATGCCTCCAGTTGGACGAGATTGCTGCACTATTTAAGCCTTTTTCTAGCTTATTTTGAGTAGATTTTGATCCCTTTTTCACCTTCCATTCACATATCCACTTCTCACACAAAAAACCCTACTTTTACCCACCTCTAATACACACACTAACACACACCCCCATTTGGAATTAAGTTGATTTTGGAGGATTCAAGCATCATTTGATGAAGATTTACTCAAGTTTGTAAAGAAACAAGCGAGGATGGAAGGGGAGCTTTCTCAACCCTCTTTCATTCTCTTTCATTATATGCTTGACTAGATAGATTAGGGTGACTAAACTTGTGTAATGGGATGATTTTTGTATTCTTTGTTACGGGATTTGATTGACTTATATATATACATACTTTGTTCTTATTTTTGAAAAGCTTTATATCATTTCATATCTATATGTTTGATGTAATGTTTGAATGAGTTACATGCATATAGATTGAGTTGTGTTTGCTGTAAAACGCTACTAATCTTTTGAATATGAATGTCTATGTGTGTGTTTGAGGATAATATGAAATGGGTTAGTTGGATTCATGTCTATATGAATGTTAACATGCATTGTAGTGAATACATGCTCAAATATTGCTACATGTTGATGCTTAAATGTTTCCAATGATGTAACTCAAACTTGCTTGTGCTTGTATCGTGGATAAGACGTCATATTCATGACGCCTAACCTTAGAATATGTAGGACTGTGCCTATTAGGTACCAATCCGTTTTAGTGTTCCTAGAGTGATAGTGCTTAAATTAGGACTAGTTTAGATCGAGTCCCCTTTAACTTTAAATCCAGCTAATAGGAGTCCAGATAAACTTAGCCTACGTAGGAACCCTAGGTCTTACTTTTAAATTCAGCTACTGGTTTAAGAACTAGGATGAGATTGTTCTAGGATACCTAAGTAACTCCCTAATCCCTTCTACGGCCTTAGGTACATAAGGACTACACCATAGCTTTAACTGTGCATGCTTAAGGACGAACACACACCGAGTCCTAGGGTGTAATTAGGACACTAGATAGTTTCTTAGTATTAGAAGCCATGTTTAATAAGACAATATCTTGAATCCCATAGCATTGAGTTAAAGAGTCACCCATAGACAAGCGTAGGTCACCCTATCACCTTCCTATAGGTTTAATCCGCCTAGATTAGCTTAGTTCTTACTTTTCATTTCTAGTATCCTTAGTGTAGTCCCTTCATTTTCTTCCTAGATCTGGTTAATCCAAAACACCAATAATATGTTTAGTCTAGGTTTTCTTTTCAGCACTTTCTAGGACACCAAGCATAGGATTCACTTCTCAACAATAGCCTCCTGTGGTTTAACACCCACATTAGTACCTCTATACTACACGGATTGTACGCTTGCGGGACCTTTTTAGGCTTGCATCTTTAAAGGCACATTGCCTAGTTTAAGGCACCTCCACATTTAAGGATGTCCACTTATTTATTAAATAGTGATGCTAAGAAGTTGGAACTAAAATTAGAGATACGTTATTTCATTGACTATCCTAATGTGTTGTGAGGCAAATAATCTTAAGAGTTGGGTAAATTAATATTATGCTACTTCTGTGAAAACTAAAACAATTCAATGCTAATTTCAAAATCAAGAGAGTAAATAAATTCCGCACAAACAATTTATCAAACAAGTTGCAAGCAATATGAAAATAATAGAGATGGAAAGAGAAAGAATAGAGAGAGCATCGGATTTTAGGTGGTTTGGCCAACCTGCGTCCACCTCCTAAGGATTCTCCCTTTAAAACTTCAACCTCCTTCACTGTTGATACTCCCTTAAATGTTGATGGAGTACAAACCAACTTATTACAACTCTTTAAAGCACCCTCTTCAAAGAACCCAAGTGAAAGCACCTCTCCATGGATTTCCATACTCTTTTTTAGCTAAGAATACAATCCACAATGTATACTAGCTATATAGTGTAATTACAATTGATAATGATATGAGATAATACAAATCTTGCTCAAAATCTTAGCCAATAGATATGAAAGATATAGCTCTTGTATAACTCAATAAAATACACAATCTAAAGCTCATGAATATTTGTAATGCTCAAGTATCTGTTAAAAAGCTTTAGCATGGTGTTTAAATAGTATTAGAAAGAGCTGTTATAAATCCATGATAGAGAGAAAATTGTGTTGGGTGAGAGTGGAGTAAGAATCTTTCCAATATTAGCTTCTAACGAGAAATATTTAAAACTACTTTGTAGGAGCCGATCAATTGGGTAAGGAGTCCGGCCAATCCCTCAGACGTTCTGCTTACCCCTGGTAGCCTAGGTCGGTCGCTCGGCCAGGGAGTTCGATAGGGTCCAGAACGTATTAATTCAAAAGCTATTGAATTTAACTCAAATTGGGAGCCTGGCTAAAGGGTCTGACATAGAGCAAAAAAACTCAAATTTTGGCCTATTTGAAATCCCTTTGATAGCAAAAATGTTTATCAATTAAGAGAGCAACAATGGGGATTCAAAATCAAAATGGTAAGATTGAAAACAACTTGAGAGAATTTGGCAATAAGAAATTCTTTCTAACAATGTGAAAACAATTTTAAAGGGAAAAGAAAAGTCAAAGATTTGCTTTTTAAAAACCTTTCCAATATTAAGTCACAATCAATTATTTACTCAAAACATTTTAAGATACAATTTCAATATTCTAAAAAACATGTTTTGGGAATTCAAAATCCTTAAAAATAATTCTAGAAATATGATCAAGGTGAGTAAAAATCATGAGCTTTAGATAGTAAATTCACGGTTATACACAATATGAACAAGAATTAAAAGAAACAAGCCTGTACCCTTTATGACTTCTTGCCTTCGGCCTTATATCTCCCCTTTGCTCTTATCTTGAAGATCTTTGCATGAACTTCAATCTTCGAGATCACGAATATTCATGAGCTTCCATATAATCAAGCTTTACAAACCATAGCCCAAAAGGACAATTTATGAATCATTCAATCCATAAGAAGATTCATACATTCAATTTATAGCTATTCATTCAAAAGCTCTCTCAAATATAATCAATAGGATCTATATAAATCATAGTCAATAAAATCATTATGAATCAAGGTCAATCCATTATTTTCATCATCAAAACATTAATATCAAACCATATAATGCTAACAATCACCGTCTTTTTTATGATGACTGGTATGGGATCAGGTAATACCACCTACGCTGTCGAGAGCGTCCCAATGAAACTTTCCCAGACCAAGTTCAACCGACCACCTTGAGGGCTTATTCCGAACATGAGCCCAAAGGGTCCAACGACCAATTGCATAATAAATTAAGGCAACACGTATCCTTCTCCCTAAACTATAAATTGGGCCTTTTGCTTCCAAATAAGATAACTTCATTTTCCACACTTAATCCATCTTTAAATCTTCCCTAAGAGGAAAATATTGACTTAGGCATTAGAGGTTCTTTGGTTGGTACCATATTGGTGTCTAGATTTTTTTTTGTAGGTCATACATGCCGAAACAAGGACTAGAGGATTTTATCTAATTTGTCACAAGATCAAATTGGCACTGTGTGTGGGAAGTCAATTTGATAACCCCACTGAGTTTGTACGGCTATCACCCATAGCCAAGTTGTCGATGAGTCTCATGTCGGAGAAGAAGATGAAATCAATGAGGAATAGCAACAACAACGGCCATCACCATCCAAACCCCGCTCACAACCACTTTGAGACCACCTTTAGCCGCCAACACACTAGCTAAAGCCCTTTATCGAGTCCTTCACCTTTGCTCTCTCATCTTCAAGGCCATCTCAGCCAGTAAGCATGGATTTGCCCCCTTGCTTACCAGCTCAAATGGCTGCCATAGCTAACATGTTTGCCAATATTTAAAACTACATGCACTAAATCTTTTCTTCACAAGCCCAACCATTGACTCAACTATACACTTTCTTTTTCCCAAACCCAATCACTCATACAAACATTGAAACCTCATAAACATGTAGCACCCCACCAATCAACCGCTATTGGATATGTAAGAGGAGTTCTGTGTCAAAGAAACAAGGACACTAAGGCCCTAGCCACAGCTATAACTAACACATAAATCATTTCTACCACACAGCCTTTACATGCTATCAATGTGGAGAAATTTGCTAGTAGCCCATTGTTAGAGGATATTATTAAGAAGCTAATACCAAGAGATTTTGTCATCCCAAAGTTGCCTTATTACAATGGTTCTAGAGACCTCATATCTTTGTGATCAATCAGAAGATGTTGTTCCACAATGCCACTGGTGCCACTAGATGCAAGATGTTTCCTACTACACTACTAGGTACTACTCGAACATGGTGTGATGAATTACCAACTCATTCAATCCATTCTTTTAAGCAGTTGACAGCTGCCTTCATGAACCAATTCGCAAGTAGGAAGATTGCGCCTAAATCATTGGTATGAGGCAATGAAGTAAGAAGACTCTTTATGCATTTGCCAAGAGGTTCTATAAAGCAACCTTACGAGTCCCTAACTTAGCTGATTCAATAGCTATGGAAGCCTTCATTCATAGGATTCGAGATGGCAAGTTGTCTAGTTTTCTAACGAGAAAGAAACCCACCTTGCTGATCGATCTGATGGCAAGAGTGGAAAAATATATTTTGGCAGAGGATATGATTTTGTCGAAAAGGGAACGGGAGAGAGAGTACGAGGCAGAAAAGATAAAAGGGAAGCAAAAAAGTAACTTGATATCTATCAAGAAAAGGTAGATCCGAAGCAAAGGAGAGAAAACCTAGATGTGTTTAGAAGACGTTACGGCACCTATACGTCTCTGAACACCTCATTGACTGAAGTATTAGCAGCTTTGAAGCGTGAATAGGATGTGAAGTGGCCCAATAAAATGAAAGGCAATCTTGATAAAAGGGATAAAAAAAAATATTTCCACTTCTAAAAAGATCACGACCACATGACTAATGAATGTCAGAACCTAAAGGAAGAGATTGAATCATCGATCAAAATGGGCAAGTCGGCACAGTTTATCAAACGGCAGGGTGATGCTTTTTAGGATCACCTTTGCAGTCCGATAAGAGAAAAGAAGGTACTTGGGACAGTCACCGTGATATCAGGAAGACTAGCAGCAGGAGAAGAGTATGCCACGAAGAGGAAGATATACGTCCAATCATTACAAGCCGTTCCATCGAATAAGATGAGGATAATGAAGGATGTCCTATTTATTAGAAAGACCTATCTGGAATCCCAATAAATCATGATGACCCTCGGTAATTACTGTTATTTTTTGGCTAACTATAAAGTGCACAGGATATTATTAGATATTGGTAAGGCAACTGATATATTGTATTACAAAGCATTTGAATGGCTAAAGTTGGATCAAACCATGCTCGTTCTACTAAAGCACGAGCTTATCGGATTCTCTGGCAATGAGGTTTAGGTTGAAGGAGTAATAAACCTTCCCCTTAGTATTGGGGATGGAAATAGGTACATTGATCTTCTTGTAGATTTTGTGGTGGTTAATTGCCCGAGCACAATCAACGGCATTATCGAGCGCTCTACCCTCAACAAGCTAGGTGTAATAGTGTCAACCTACCACTAAATGATGAAATTCTTGATAAGGGATGGAGTGATTACGATGAAAGAAAGCCAGCATGATGTTAGAGCATGCTATACCATAGCATTAAGCCAAAAGATGATAAAAAAAATGAAAACTTGATGGTGGAATTAGCTAAAGACGATCCTAGGAGAGGAAGCCAGTAGAGCAACTTACAATCATTAATATGGGTGATCCGGACTAAAAAAATCTACTGGAGCATAATTAACCGAAGAGTTTAAGTAAGGTATTTATGAATTCTTAGCTGTGAATTCAAATTTATTTACCCAGGATTCTGCTGACATGACAGGGCTTGATGTAAGTGTCCCTGACCACCGCTTAAACATCGACCCTGGCTACTAGTCGCTTTGACAAAAACGCTAACCATTCAGTGTCGAGAAAAATCAGGCAATCTATAAACGAGTGGAAAAACTACTAAAAGTAGGCCATATTCAGTAAATAAAATACCTATTCCAATATGGTAATGGTAAAAAATGCCAATGAGAAGTGGAGACTCTAGGTAAACTTCACTGACGTGAATAAACTGTATTGACCAGCTAGTTAACTTAACTGTAGGATTCGAGATGTTATCATTCATAGATGACTTCTCGAGCTATAACCAAATCAAAATAATACTGACCAACTAGCAGTACATATTGTTTGATATGGGATCAGCTAACCCTACCATCCTTATCGAGAGCTTTCCTCTAAGACCTTTCTAGACCGAGTTCAATTAACCACCTTAAACACTTCTCCCAACTGTAAGCCTGGCAGGTCTAATGACCACTTGTACGACACGTGTCCCTCTTAAACGATAAATAGAACCCCTTGGTTCCAAATCAGGCAACACAACTCTACACTCTTTCTTCCATCATTAAATTTAACCCTAAGAGGAAAATATTGACTTAGGCATTAGAGGCTTTTTGGCTGGTACCACACCGATGCCTAGATTCTTTGTTTTGCAGGTCATACACGCTAGAGTAAGGACAAGAAATTGTTTTTTTATTCTTTCCAGGATCAGATTGGAGTTGTCTAGAAGAATATTGATTTGATACTCCCATTGAGTCCACATGGCTATTACCCGTAGCCAAGCTGCTAGCAAGTCTTATGCTAGAGATGAAGATGAAGCCAGTGAGCTATAACAACCACGATATCCACCACTACCTAAACCTTATTCACAGCCTCCTTGAAACCACTTTCAGCTGCCAAGGCACTAGCAAGAGCCTTCTTCCAATTCCTTTACCTTTGCTCTATTGTCTTCAAGGCCAACTCAGCTAACAAATAAGGATCCACCACCTTGCTCACCAACACAAATAGTGGCTGTAGCTAACATGTTTGCCATCGTTCAGAGCTATATGAACCTATTGGGATTTTTTAGTGTCTTACTGTGAACTTGCTATTCATGTACTATATACATGGGTATCAATGCTTGATAGCTTATGCCGCTAGTGGGATTATAGGGTCTCATTATGAAGCCCCTTAAGCCCACCCGTAGCACATATAGATGCGAGGCTCTACTAAGAACACTTGATGATATTTAAGTGGGAACACAGCCATCAGCTTTAGCTTTAGACAAAGAGGTAAGCACAGTAATCCTAGCAATTGATATCAGAAAAAGGTTACAGGTTCGAGTCTCCCGAGTATCACTGGGAGGAGATTGTTGGGATTTTCAGTGTCTCCTTGTGGACTCACTATTCATGTACTATGTACATGGGTATCGGTACTTGACAGCCCATCCTGTTAGTAGGACTATAGGGTCCCACAGCAAAGCCCCTCAAGCCCACCTGCAATACATATAGACGCGGAAATCTGCTAAGACCACTTGATAAGATTTAAGTGTGAACACAACCCTCAGCTATAGCTTTTGGCAAAGTGGTAAGTACAGTGATTTTACCATAACCAAATTCTCTTTACAAGCCCAACCATCTACTGTCCTTTTTTCAAACCAAACACCTCATACAAATACCGAAACTCCTATAAACCTGCAACAACCCATCCATCAACCATCATTGGATATGCAAGAGGGGTCATTGTACCAAGAAGACACGGTTAATAAAGCCCCGACAACACCCACGACTAACACACAAATCATCCCTATCTCGTGGCCTTTATAGGTCAAACATGGAGGAATTTACCAGTAGCTTATTATCAGAGGATATTATTAAGGAGCCGGTACTAGAGATTTTGTCATTCTGAAGTTGCTATATTATAATGGTTTTGGAGACCCAGCCAATCACATCTTTGCAATCAATCACAAGATGTTGTTCCATAACGCCACTGACGCTACCAGATATAAGGCGTATCTTGTTACACTATTGGGTTCTACCCGAACATGGTATGATGGGCAACCAGCACACTCAATCTATTCTTTCTAGCAGTTAGCAACCACTTTTATGAACTGGTTCACTTGTGGCAAAATAGTGCCTAAGTCATTGGCATCTATTATCAACATAATGCAACGGAGTGATGAAACTCTTCGGGCGTTCTTTAAAAGGTTCAAGAGGTAACCATACAAGTACCTGACTTGGCTGATTCAGTGGCAATGGAAGTTTTTATCCACGGAGTTCGGGATGATAAGTTGTCCAGTTCTTTGACAAGGAAGAAACGAACCTCAGTAATTGACATAATAGCCAGAGTGGAAAAATATATCCTAGGAGAAGATGTGATATTGTCGAAAAGGGAACGGTAAAGGGAGTATGTAGTAGAAAAGACCAAAGGGAAACATAAGCAAAAACAATAGGAGGTATATCAAGATCGGGCAAATCTAAAGCGGATAAGGGAGAATCTGGAGGTATTCAGGTGGCGTTATAACACTTATTGCACCGCTAAATTGCTTGTGGACCAAAGTGTTAGTGGCCTTGAAGCGTGAGCGGGATGTAAAGTAGCCCGATAAGATGAAGGGTAATCCCGACAAAAGGGATAAGAGCAAATATTGCCATTTTCACAAAAATCATGGCCACACCACTGACGAATGTCAAAATCTGAAAGATGAGATTAAATAACTTATAAAGAAAGATAAGTTAACGCAATTTGTCAAACGGAAGGGTGAAGCTCTGAAAGAGTGCCTTCACAGTCTGAGAAGAGAAAAGAAGGTACTTGGGATAGTCATTATGATATCGGGAGGAATAGCGACGGGAGGAGATTCTGCCACAAAGAGAAACATGTACGTCTAATCATTACAAGCTGCTTCACTAAACAAGATAAGGAGAATGGAGAATGTCATCTTCACCAACAAAGATTTAGTCGGCATCCCGGTAAATCATGATGACCTCCTTGTAATTATTATTATTTTGGATAACTATAAAGGATGTTAGCAGACACTGACAATGCAGTCGATGTGTTGTATTATGAAGCTTTTCAGCGACTGAAACTGGATCGAGCCATGCTCGTTCCTCTAAGGCACAAGCTTGTTGAGTTTGTTAACAATAAGGTATGGGCTGAAAGAGTAATCAATCTCCTTCTTAGTATTGGAGATGGATATAAGTACATTGATCTCTTTGCAGATTTCGTGGTGGTTAGCTGCCCAAGTATAATCAATGGAATTATTGGGTGAGTCATCGTTAGCAAGTTGGGAGCCATAGTATCAATCTATCAATAGCTGATGAAATTCCTGACTAGAGATAAAGTAATCACCATGAAGGGAAACCAACATAATGCCAAAGCGTGCTATGCCACAATATTAAATTCGAAGGATGATCAAAAGAAGATTGAGAATATGATGATGAAGCTGATCAAGGATAACCCCAGGCGAGGGGTCCAGCTGAGAAACTTGTGCCTATTGAGCTTGCACGACCCAACAGAAAGACTTTCATCGGAGCTGAATAGATGGAGGAAATCCGAAAAGGTATTTTCGAATTATGAACTATAAGTTTAGATATATTTGCCCAGGATCCTGCTGACAGGACAAGGATAGATCCTAAAATCATTAAATATCGCTTAAACATCGACCTTAGTTATAAGCCAGTCTGACAAAAACGCCGACTATTTAACACTAAAAAAAATCAAGCAATCTATGAACAAATGGAAAAACTATTAAAAGGAGGCCATATTCAAGAAATAAAATACCTGACATGGGTTTCCAATGTGGTAATGGTAAAAAAGGCCAACGGGAAGTGAAGACACTGCGTAGACTTAACTAACCTGAATAATGCATGGCCTACGGACAACTTCCCACTACCCCTGATTGATCAACTAGTTAACTCGACTGTAGGATTCAAGATGCTATCATTCATATCAAATCATAATGGCGCAAGCCGACCAGTAGCACACTGTATTCATCATATTAAAGAGTCATGCCTCTTGGATTGAAAAGTGCCAGTGCGACATATCAATGAATGGTCAACATGGCCTTTAAAAACCAAATTGATCGAAACATGGAAGTTTACATCGACAATATACTTGTCAAGAGCAAGCAGACATCGAACCACGTGTACAACCTGAAATAGGCATTTCAAACCATAAGAAGGTTCAGAATCAAATTGAATTTGGACAAATCAGCCTTCGGAGTTCGAGTAGGAAAATTCTTGGGCTTCATGTTAACACACCAGGGGATCGAGGCAAACCTCAAAAAGATTGAGGCCATAGTCAATCTCGAACTACCTAATGCAGCACACGATGTATATTTATTATTAGGGAAGATTGCAGCTCAAGTAGATTCATGTCATGATCAGTTGACCATTGCACACCATTCTTTAGAATTCTTTAAAATCCTAAGGATTGTAAATGGACTCTCGAATGCCAAGAAGCATTTGAGAGGATAACGTCTTATCTCACAAAGCCAATAATACGCACTTGACCAGAACAAGGGGAGACCCTGCTCCTATACCTATCAAACTCTAACATAGTAGTAGCAACAGTCCTTATCAGGGAGACTAAAAAAGGCCAAAGGCCAAAGGCCAATTTATTATGTCAACAAGACATTGAAAGGAGTTGAGCTCAAATACAATAGTTTCGAGAAATTGGCTCTATCACTAGTAATGTCAATCCAAAAGTTGAAGCCTTGTTTTGAAGCACATCCAATCAAAGTGATGACTGACCAACTGTTAAGGCAGGTGCTACACAAACTAGAGTTGTCAGGAAGATTGTTGAAGTGGTCGATCCAACTGCGATAGTATCACATCACTTACCAACCTAGAATAGTGATCAAAGCACAGGCCCTGGCAAATTTCGTGGTAGAATGTACCTAGCCAGCAGAAGAGATGATCGGGAAGTAGACACTTTATGTAGATGGAGCAGCCAACAAGATAAGATCGGGAATAGGGATTGTGATTGAGAAAATAGATAGGACTGAGTTAAAGTTTGCAATCAAGCTTGAATTTAAAGCCACAAAAAATGAAGCTAAATATGAAATGATATCACTATTTGAGCACAAGCCTAAATAGCCCGCAAGAGCACGGGACGTGTGTAGTACAGTGTGTGCAAGTGCGGGGTCGAATCCACAGGGAGGCTACCTTAGTTTAGTCTCTATGTGCTCGGGTGCCTTAAACTAGCTACGTGCGTGTGTGTACTTACTTTAGGATGGAAAGGAGCTCGGAAAAAGGAAAAATAAAAACTAATCTATGGAGGAACTTAAGGGAACCAAACTAAGGAAGGAAACACTAATAAAGAAGAAGGGGACCTAGGGCGATTGCATTGCAACAAGACTTGGGCTATGATAACAGATGATGTCTATCTAAGGCTCGGGACTTTTATTGCCGTTGTGTTGATCGGGGGCTCTCTTAACCAATACTAGTGGTTCAACCCGTTAGTTGGATTTAAAGCTAAGGGCCAATCCCTCCTAGCCTACGCAATTCGTGCTTAGAACTTATCCTCTTGGCTGGATTTAAAGCCAAGGACTAGCACCTAAACACTACGTGACATTAAAGCTCGATTAATCAATACTAACGTGGGTGAGGGATACTCTAGTCTAGGTTAACTTATCCGCTTGGCTGGATTTAAAGCCAAGGACTAACACCTAAACTCGACTAAGCGTAGCATGTAACCTATTAGCTGGATTTAAAGCTAAAGCCTACTCTACTAAGCAAAGCCACGAGATTAAGCACAATCACATCACCCATATAAGTAGATAAGAGCATTTGAAGCACAAATAACACATGCATATTCACTTAGGCATTTTAACAAACACATAGACATGTTTGATTTCCAATACATAGACATATTGAATCATGCCATAAATTTATGTAAATAAACATGTATTAAGAGCCAAAGATCTACACAAATCCATTATTCAAAGCCCTAATCTAATATACAACAACAATCAACCCTAAATCTAGCCTAATCTAGCAACATATTTACAGGAAATAGAGAAAGAACAAGAAGAACTTCCCTAAATTCTTGCTTCCAAATCCGTACAAATCCTTCAAATCTTTGTTTAATGCTTCAATCCTAGCTTGGTGTGGGGTTTAGATGGTAGTTTTGGGTGTTTTGTGAAGCGGGTAAAGGGTTAGGGTTTATTAGGATTTAAGAAATAAAAGTTCCTCCCCTCGAAATTGGGCTGAAACGAGCTTTTATAGATTTCCTCCGCGCACAGCCGGTCGACCTAGCCGATCGACCGGCTTCTTGAGGAACTCGACCGGCTCTAAATCTTTTATTCTCTGGAGCGGCCGGTCGACCGTCTCTTCATCTAAGCCGACCGGCTGGATCAGAATGCTCTCTTCTTTATTTCTTTTCTTCCGGTCTTCATCTGTTCGCTCATTTCTTCCTCGTATACGCTTGAACCCTTCCAAAACACTCCTAAAACATGGAATATAACACTTAGTATAGTATTTATGCACCTAAATACATTAAGTACGAATATTAACAAATATGCATAAACTTTATACTAAGCGCACTCAATTATGCTCTGAACACCCTTAAATATGCATGCAAAAACTAGATGCAAACATGCACAAATGACACACATCAACACCCCTAAACCTTCCCCTTGCTTGTCTTTAAGCAAGCCTAAATGAAGTCTATCCTCATGCTTTTCAAAGAGTTGCCAATTGCATTGACTTGCTATCTTTTCGCATCCAAGGGGTACAAGGGGTCATTCTTTTCATGTAAGGGCTTCCCTAGTCTTTTTCGGATCCTCCCTTTGATCACAAGGGGTCTCACACCTCTGGGGAATGTCACCAAGTAGCTAGAACCACCACAAACTTAGGATTCCAACTCACGCACTCGGGATGTTGATACTTCATGCTCTATCGACTAACATGGCCTCCCAATATGCACTTAGCCTCAAAGATACAAGAATGAGAAGATACATCAAAATGGCTCACATTGACGTAAGAGCCTTATTCGTAATACATAAAAATAAACAAAATAGATACTTGTGTCAAATTGACATTATGTCACTTGACACTTATTCAACATACTTCACTTTTCAATCTTTTTGTTGCCTTTTGGCTTTTCTCTTTTTCTCTTTTTTTTTCATTTTTGTTTTTTTTTTCAATACATAATTAGAACAAAAAGAAAGGAAAAAGAAGAGGCTAAGGCAAACTAAAAGAACCAATCAAGGAATAGGCACTCATATCAACAATCCTTTAAAAATACTTTTTCCAACCAAGTTGTGGGGAAACTACAAGGTGCATTCTTAGAAATACTCACTCCCAACAGCTTTCAAAAAGAATTCTCTTCGAAGTCTAGATCATACCTTACACTCCATTTACTCCCCACAATACACCTTTATCTTCTCCAATCAATTAAGTCAATAACAAAAGCCAACTCTCCAACCAACGTGGAGATAAACTAACTCAAAATATGCAAAAAAAATTAAAAAATTTTAAAAAATTTTATGCAAAAATAAGATATGGCAAGCAATCTATCCCATATATGATATAAACAATAAATGAGCAACCACACCCCCAAACCTAAACTTTGCTTGTCCTCAAGAAAAAATCACAAAACCACACGACAAGCAATCAACATGAAATACATATGGGGAATGCGGAGAGGGATAGATAAGGATAAGTAAAAGATGGATAGATGCAACCTTGTTTCCATGTAGTCCGCAAATGCCAAAGACAATCCAATGATCTACTAGCCTCTATCTTTTGTGGAAAGCACTAATGCTCAAAAAACAAAGAAGAGATTAGAAGATATGCTATGCAAGCTCACATTGACATTTGAAATGATAAACAAGGATGTAAACACGGGTAAGGGATTGATGCACAAATGAAGGAAAGGAGCAAGAACAAGTAAGGAGTAAAAATCTAACCTACTAAGAATGAAAATAAACAAAAGAAATCCTAAAATATAAAAAAGGTAAGATAAACAAAAGCAATCTAATCTATTATGTACAAAGTAAGAATAAGTACAAGAAAACTAATCTACTATATACAAAGGCAAAGGCAAATAAATACAAGAAAAATAAGAAAAATATGAGCAAGCCTAGGGTGCCTCCTAGTAGCGCTAGATTTAACGCCTCCAGCCGGGCGCCAATGTTAGAGTAAAATATGTTTAAAGTTGCGTGGCACAAATTGTCGGATAATCATCAAAGCATAGAACGTAGAAGGAAAAGGGTCATGCACTAAAGGCTGGGGCAATGAACGCATGATGCACCCCTTTCAAGATCCCACCTTAAAATATCAAATGAATGCGCAAGTGTGGAATAAAGCATGCTCAAACGTGAAGAATCATGTCCCGCTTGCTCTTTAATCAGCCACCCCAATGCCTTCTTCTCATAATCAAGGGCTAGGAACACACTTTCCCCATAGGTCAAAGATAGGTCTAATGCATGCAACATGGGAAACATGCTTTCTAACCCTAGATGAAAATGTTTCATGTATGAAGGCACAAACGTGAGCTCCAAAAAGGAAGACTCAATGGAATGGGAAATGGGGGTTGGAACGACATTTGGAGAAGAAGGAGCAACGATATAGGAGGTGGATGTACTACACTCTTCTTCTCCACAAGATATAACATGATCAAGCCTAGGTCGTTCTAACTCCTCACGAAGGGTGGATTCGATCTTAATGGGCTCTATTTCCATCAATGAATCATCAAACATCCAAAGAGACCCATAGATCATTCTTCCAAGCACATCAATTCCTTTCTTATGTGTCTTCTTAGAGTTGCTATTCTCTTCAACATCATGATTCTTAACTCCAAGAAACTTATCATCTAAAATCTCCGAAATTGATGTCTTGTTTTCCCTAATGGATGACATTAAACCTTCACTAGCTAAAGTCTCTTTAAATTCAACAATACGTTCATCACTAGTGGGTGTCATCTCACCATCATGCTCTTCACCAGGGGTAGGCACAAATGGAGGGGGCAATGGGGACTCAACGAATTCCTCATCATGTATGCATGAATGCTCAAGGGGAGAATACGCGCTGAACTCCCTAAATGCCGACTCGGAATGCAATTGAGTACTATCGACACAAGACTCAACCTCCATGTGTACGGAATGTGTGGGATGAGGAGAAAGAAAAAGCTCATGTGACTCCATGGGAGACGTTGAAAGCTTAGGAGGATAGGGTACCACTTCCTCTAAAACATAATCACAAGAGTCATCAAGAACCAAGTTATCATTAAGCTCATCTTCATCCTCACTAAAAGATGTTATCTCTCCATCAACCTCTCTTTCTAGTTGTCTCTCCTATACATCATCATTTCCACCACTAGTCACCTCATCGTTAGGTCTCATCTCTATCCCTTCTACTCGTTCTAAAGATATATCAACATTCTCACTCATGAGTTGCATACTCTCAACCACTCTCTCCAAGGACATACCCAAAGATTTGGTGTCTCGCTTTAAACTATCAAGTTGTTCTTGGTTAGATTGGATGAGGGATAAGAGATAGTCAAGTGTTTCCTCTTGAGAAGAAAACCTAAAAGAAGAGGGCTCAACCAAGTGAAAAGGGCAGTGATGTTGAAAATCATTCTGCACATAACCATAAAAAAACTTGGGAGAGGAATGGGTGGAAAAAGAAAGTGTTGGAGGTGGGCAATTGAAACTAGAAGGTGAATGGAATAAAGAGTCATCTTGACCCCATTGTGAAAATGTATGATGTTGCTCCCTAGAATCATGATAACTAGATGTAGACGCATGCATGGGCATATGATTGCTAAGGGCAGAGGGCATTGCATGCAATTAGGAATAAGAGTGGAAGATGGGACAAGCACTAGATAAATGAGCACGGCTTCCACAATGATTGCAATAACAAGAATATGTATCCCTATAGTCATGATTACTAAATGAAGATGCATGAGATGTTGCATGACTATAGGGGTCATTAGGAGCACTAGCCCTAGGTGGGGAATTCTCGTGGGGACAGAAAACGGTAGGATGCATGAAACTTCCACACAAGCGACATGCATAAGGGACACGTTCGGGTGGTGGGGAAGAGGATACAAGTGACCACCAAGAAGCATTAGGATCAGTCATATTCAATGAATCACTAGTAAAACCTCTTCAAAAATCCAATTTTTTTTTAATTTAAATTTTTTTAAAAAATTTTTTTTCGAAAAATGGAAAGCAAGTAAAAATAGTGCACACGCAAGCAACCAATTGCAAACACAAAAGCACACAAAGAACCAATACTGTGACTCCTCGGCAACGGCGCCAAAAACTTGATATCACTATTTGAGCACAAGCCTAAATAGCCCGCAAGTGCACGGGATGTGTGTAGTACAGTGTGTGCAAGTGCAGGGTCGAATCCATAGGAAGGCTACCTTAGTTTAGTCTCTATGTGCTCGGGTGCCTTAAACTAGCTACGTGCGTGTGTGTACTTACTTTAGGATGGAAGGGAGCTCGAAAAAAGGAAAAATAAAAACTAATCTATGGAGGAACTTAAGGGAACCAAACTAAGGAACGAAACACTAATAAAGAAGAAGGGGACCTAAGGCGATTGCATTGCAACAAGACTTGGGCTATGATAACAGATGATGTCTATCTAAGGCTCGGGACTTCTATTGTTGTTGTATTGATCGGGGGCTCTCTTAACCAATACTAGTGGTTCAACCCGTTAGTTGGATTTAAAGCTAAGGGCCAATCCCTCCTAGCCTACGCAATTCGTGCTTAGAACTTATCCTCTTGGCTGGATTTAAAGCCAAGGACTAGCACCTAAACACTACGTGACATTAAAGCTCGATTAACCAACACTAATGTGGGTGAGGAATACTCTAGTCTAGGTTAACTTATCCGCTTGGCTGGATTTAAAGCCAAGGACTAGCACCTAAACTCGACTAAGCTTAGCATGTAACCTATTAGCTGGATTTAAAGCTAAAGCCTACTCTACTAAGCAAAGCCACGAGATTAAGCACAATCACATCACCCATATAAGTAGATAAGAGCATTTGAAGCACAAATAACACATGCATATTCACTTAGGCATTTTAACAAACACATAGACATGTTTGATTTCCAATACATAGACATATTGAATCATGCCATAAATTTATGTAAATAAACATGTATTAAGAGCCAAAGATCTACACAAATCCATTATTCAAAGCCCTAATCTAATATACAACAACAATCAACCCTAAATCTAGCCTAATCTAGCAACATATTTACAGGAAATAGAGAAAGAACAAGAAGAACTTCCCTAAATTCTTGCTTCCAAATCCGTACAAATCCTTCAAATCTTTGTTTAATGCTTCAATCCTAGCTTGGTGTGGGGTTTAGATGGTGGTTTAGGGTGTTTTGTGAAGTGGGTAAAGGGTTAGGGTTTATTAGGATTTAAGAAATAAAAGTTCCTCCCCTCGAAATTGGGCTGAAACGAGCTTTTATAGATTTCTTCCACGCACAGCCGGTCGACCTAGCCGGTCGACCGGCTCCTCTTTCTTGCTCGACCGACTTCAATCTTAATGCTCTCTGGACTGGCCGGTCGACCTAGCCGGTCGACCGGCTTCTTGAGGAACTCGACCGGCTCTAAATCTTTTATTCTCTGGAGCGGCCGGTCGACCGGCTCTTCATCTAAGCCGACCGGCTAGATCAGAATGCTCTCTTCTTTATTTCTTTTCTTCCGGTCTTCATCCGTTAGCTCATTTCTTCATCGTATACGCTTGAACCCTTCCAAAACACTCCTAAAACATAGAATATAACACTTAGTATAGTATTTATGCACATAAATACATTAAGTACGAATATTAACAAATATGCATAAACTTTATACTAAGCGCACTCAATTATGCTCTGAACACCCTTAAATATGCATGCAAAAACTAGATGCAAACATGCACAAATGACACACATCATGAAACACTTTTATTAGGAATGAAGTTGCTTAAAAAATTGAGGGCAAGAATGATGAAAGCCTATACGAATTCACAACTGATCAAGGACAAGTCAATGGAACCTTTGAAGCCAAAGATAACAAAATAAAGGCATACCACAAGAAGGTCAGTGAGACACTTACATCCTTCGAGACATTCTCACAACAATAGATCCGAGAGGAAACAATATCCAAGCTAATGCCCTATCTAAAATCGCTTATGCTTTCAAAGAAAGGAAGGCGATCATTGTTGAATGGCTCATAGGGCCATTCATTAGTGTCTTGCTTATAGATATTACTAATAAAACAGATTGGAGACACCTGATAGTGCAGTATTTATAGCATGGCTCTTTGCCAGAAAATGGACGAGATGAACAAAAGTTGATAAACCGATCATCACAGTTCATTATCCTCAACGATTAGCTCTATAAACATACTATTGGGGGACCATTGTTGAAATGTGTAAGTAACTCAGAGGGGGACTACATCAATTATCCTCGACGATTAGCTCTATAAGACAGTTTGGCTCAAAATATTTTAGAAAACAAGCTGGTGAGCTGAAGATTGATCTACGCTTCCTTTCGATAACCCATTCCCAAACGAATAGATAAATAAAAGTCACAAATACAGCCATAGTGAATGCATTGAAGACAAAGCTTGAAGGGGAAAAAGGGTTATGGATAAAGGTACTCCCAGAAGTCTTGTGGGCTTATTAGACAATTATTCATAGTAGCACCAGAGAAACGCCATTCAGAATGGCCTATGGGTCAGAAGCAGTGTTTTTAATTGAAATCTTATCCCCAACACTACATGTAAAACACTTCAAAGAAGAAGAAAATGATAAAGCTTTAAAGATTGAGTTAGACTGCTCAATAAAGTGTGTGAAAAGGCATAAATCAAGAACAAGGCCACAAAAGAGACTTTGAAGCGACGCTTGTTTGGAAAGATTAAGCCAAAGAATATCAGCTTAGGAGACATGGTTTGCGTAAACATCAATTTACCAAAGGCAATGTGAATAAACTTGATGAAAATTGAGAAGGCTCTTATTAGGTAGTGAAGGTTATCTGACTAGGAACTTTCAAATTGGTTAAAGCTGATGGGACATTGCTCCCTAATGCATAAAACACCGAACATTTGAGAAAATACTATGTTTGACGACAAACATCACAAAAATTTTTATGTACTTTGAATGTTTGATTAATGAATGAAAAATCACAATTCCATGCATATTTACTCTTGCAAAGTCTTTTATTACTTTAGTTACATACCAAAAACAGTTTCTTATCAAGAAGCTATGCTAAAAATGCAACAAAGCTTAAGGAACAACAAGTACCCCATGACAAAAATGTTAAAGACATACCACATAAAAATGACAATCATTAAAATAAAGTCAAAAGCACAGATATATGTAAATAAATAACATAACCAATCAAAAAGCCATGTTTGAATCCATACATTATGAAAGAAAAATGAAAATATTGTTCAACATAAAACATAATAAAAGGAAATAAATATTGTTCACAATTACAAAATATTATCAAAACAAATAGGAAAAGAAATTTAAGCAGCAGAGGCAGCATCTTAAGCACTAGGTGCCTCCACCGCATCCCCATCGTTGACTGCGACAGCATTTCCAACATCAGCTGTGACAACAACCACTCTATCTCCAGCATCAGCCTCCGGTAAGACTTTCCTGATAGGCACCTGAACGACTTCCCCAACGTCATTAGATGTTGCAGCTGGGGGATCGGACAATGTCCTCCAAACCCCCATTAGTGGCATTAGGGGCAATCGACAGGGGGACTAAGTTGTCCAGCACTGCCTTAACCAAAGACTTAAGAGAAGTAGAAGGATCCCTCTACAGCAGTTCCATTGCCCTCTTGGTGCCAGCCTCGATGTTGCTGTCATACTGCACAGTCGCCTATTCGAAAAGCTCAGACTGGTACTCAGCTGAGGCCTTGTAGTCTACAATTGCGGACTCTTTGGCATTTTTGAGCTCTTCTTCTTCCAATTGAGCTATGCGGTGAGTAGTAGACTAGTTGGCTAGTTGAAAGGCCTTCTTGTCTTGGTGGAGTCTCTCTACCTCATCGTGTAGCTTATCAAGGGCTAATTGCTGGCTCTTAATGGTGTCAACCAGTGAGTTTATTCTGTTGTCCCTCCTTTTTAGCTTATTCTCTTTCTCCTTCAGCTTCTCGGAGTGTTGACTCCTTAAACTCTTCAGCTCTGAGAGATGTTGTGATAAGGTGTACTATTTAGATGTTCGCAACCTCTCTATCTCCTTCTAAAGCCTCTCCATTTCTACAGCATTGGCGGCTTCCAAGGAACAGTTGGCTAACTTGTTAACCATATGGCCAAAGGACTTAATGAGCTCTTGTGTCTCTATGAGGATTTTCGCTAGCTTTAATTGAGGGTAGAGTAATAAGCAAGAGAAGAGTTTAATAAGAACCAAGGTTGAATCAAAGAGACCTACTCTAGTATTGGTAGTGCCCAATGAGTAATAGAGGTCTGAGGTATGGGCAGATGTGACTAGGGCTAAGATGTTGGGGCCTGGTACATCAAGGCTTATTATCAGGACCTCTTACAACCCTAATCCTGGAGAGATGACTCGGCACCGTCGGAGCGTAGTGGATCCATTCTGCGAAGTTAAAGAGGCTGTTGTTCTCTGAATCATCAGAGACCTTCTCAACGAGGCATTTTCTTTCTCGGTCATGGTTGGGGTTGGGGCAAGAGGGCGGCCACACTCTTAAATAACGAGCTCTACGTGAACCTCCTAACTAGTACACCTGAGGGACCCTGAAAGGCAACCCGATCAAGGTAGTTCCCTTGGCCTGATGGTTGAAGTGCCCGAGCAACTTGGCCATCCTAATAATGTCCCTAGATTTGGCGTTGCATTTCCTCTTGCTAAAAGGTGAGCTATCTTCTTTATCGGCTAGCCATTATTGAAAAGAAAGATCAGCACAAAAGCAAAGTTAACATAAAGTTATAAATGGGCCAAATAAGTAAAACAGAAGGAATGAGTTCCCGACCATAAGTGACTGGCCACAGCAAGAATTTTGAATAAAGAATGGAGGCCCTAAGCCTATTAGGGGACTGATTAGTGGGAAAAAAGCCTCTCCCCATATCCTTGAGAGCATTATATCCCTCCTGTTCTCTTTGGGTGAGTTGTGGAGCCTTGATAAGTTCTTTCCCGACTCCCACATTTACATCTAACTGGGACCACTCTAAACTAACCCCCTAAGGGCTGAGACAACTCATGAACACATACCGATAATGTCAGCCTTTGTGAGAAGAAAGGTTCCCTCTCAGAATCCTCCATGGTTCTACACACTAATATAGTACCAACCTTTCTCTTGGTGTTTAGAAAGGTAAAAAATGTAGCGAAAAAGTTGACTAAAGGCTTTATATTATTTTCCTTCAAACAAAAGAAAAATTCAATAAGAACTACCCAACCATTCGGGCATAACTGGCTAGAGGAAATCTCATAATGGTTCAAGTATCCTTGGATGAACTTAGGAAAAGCAATTGATGTGTTAGTTTTGTTTGTACTTGTGCATTGCATGTATATACTTATTTTGAGGTGTTTTGTGCTTTATTTGATGTACTAGTATAGCATTTAGGTCATACTCGTGCATAGTAGGGTTTATCTGTTCATAGTTGAGTTTAGGATTTAAATACTACACTAATGCACGTTTATTGCTTGGTTTATGTGAGATTTAGAGAGATGGTTTGAGCTTGATTGATGGCAATTGGGATTTGGATCAAAGACAAAGGTTTTTTGAATGCAAATGAATGAAGAAAAGCACGCAAAGATCGAAGTACCAGAGAAGAGATCAGCTCGTAAGGAGCAAAAATTGGCCAAGACACTAACCTGGCCGATCGACCTCCTCCTTAGGCCAGTCAACCAAGCCCCAAGGCCGGTTGATCGGTTAATCAGTTGATCACCTGGCACTGCACGATTTTAGCTTTATTTAAGCTACTTTTCAGCATTCTTTTAGGGAGAACACCAATTAATTCACACACCCATTTTCCTAAACCCTAAATCCACCTAAACCCATCTTACACATACCCTTCAAAACACATTTAACACTTGGAATCAAGGATCCAAGAGGATCAAACATTAGGATTAGGCATAGCTCATGGATTGTAAAGCTTGGCTATGGACGGAAGGGTATCTCTCTTTTATCCTAAGTCTAATTATATTTGCTTAGAGCTATGTAGGGTGATTATATTTTGTATATATGGATTGATTATTACTTTTTATTAATGGGAACTTGATGGATTTATATATTGTTGCCCAGAAAATGAATCGAAGAGGGGGGGTGAATTGGATTATTGGCACAATTAACAAATTAAAAATCTTAAAAATAATCTCAACCAAAATAGCATGAAATAATCAAGATAAGTGCTTGAAAGTTAAAGAGAGTATAGTCAAAAATATCAAACACAGCAATTTAGAGTGGTTCGAACTCCTGAGGGCCTAGTCCACTACCTAAAGGCTCCCCTTAGGGTTTTGGAAACTCCACTAGTGAATCGGCTTCTTGCTTAGTGCATTGTAGAAGCGTAAAAAATTAACACAACCCTTGCTTCTCCACAAGGACCACAAGTATAACCCTGTACTTGAGGATTTCAGCCCTCCACTCTTGAGAATGGTTCCTCACACCTATGCTACCCAAAAGCAAAGAAATTCACTCCCAATGTGATTGTAAAGTGTTTGATATACAATGAACTTCTTATGAGCAAAACTACAAAGGTATTTAAACCTTCCTATATTGCTCTAAGTAGATAAGCAATTTATGAAGCTCAAGACAAAAACTTGTTCTTAAATGCCAATGATATGTAATCAATGAGGGTTGCAATTAATAGAGCAAGATTGTAATAGATAAAGCAAATTAAATGCAAGAGAGTTGTGAGAGATGTTTTTGAACAAGTTGTATCTGAGTTTGGAGGGTAGGATGTATTTATAAGCCAAAAAAGTAAGTTTCCCAACGGTCAATTTATTAAAACAACACAGAAGGACTATTGGAGTACAATACTGGTCGACCCCCTGGGTTTTCCGGTAGTTCCAGAGGCCAAAAGGCCTTACCGGAACACTCTACTGGTCGACTGGTAGGCTCTTCCGGCAGAGTAACACAGCTTTCTATTAATACTGGAATGCAGAACCGGTCGACCAGCTGAGTAAGCCGGTAGAAGTAGAAAAGGCTAAAAAAAAGCTGCTTTACTTTTTACCAAAAAGTGCTAACATTTAATCAACAGTAAATAGCGTTTTTCTGTAAAAATTTTTACAGCTCAAGACAACCACTGTACTTCTAAGATCAAGTCAATAGTAAATGCTAATGCCCACTTATTTTCCAAACATTAAATGCAAGATTGGAATCAAGATTTTCTGAGAAAAAGGCTTTTTGCACGCAAAGCTATTATCCAATGGGTAATAGTCTTATACGAAAATGCTTATAGATTAATAATATAAATGCTATACACAGAATAGTGTCTTTTACTGTAAAACTAAGCTAATATTTACATATATATGAGCATATAGATTTATTAAAGTACCAAATATCCATGCAATTGAGATTGCTATAGTGCATGCAACTCCATAGTGCAAAGTATAGGCTAAAACTTGATTTTTCTGCAGAAAAAGTTTTTGAAGGCAAATGTTGGCAGGTATTTAGAAGAAAGATCAAGATATATGCATGCAATGTCTTAAGTTTTTGAGCTTCATAGATATTTGCTTATGTACTAAGATCAACTTGACAAAAGCTAAAGACCAAGAGCTGATTCTACAAGAGATCTTCATAGTCTTCATGCTCTATAAGCATCAAACCTTTCCTAGCTTAAGCTATTGTAATTAACATGTACAAGATATAATGGTAGCAATTTACAAAGTGCAATTATTCAGAGAGCAATTGACAAAGTGCAATTATGGCATCATCAAAATAGATTAAACCAGTAAGTTCAACATTCTCCCTTTTTTTGATGATGACAAAATTGTCAACATAGAAGGCTCCCCCTAGCTTCAGGACTTCCCTTTAATCAAGGCATATTATCCAAGCAACATGAGAGCAAAGCTAAAAAAAATAAAGCAATAAACAATAGCTAAATTGCTACCACTGCCTTCTCTCCCTTTAGCATCATCAAAAGAGAGGTAGAGAAAGAGTAGGAAAGCAATAAGCTATCAATACTAGGAAATATCATCACTTGGCTCTCACACAAGCATACAAGCATAGAAGTCCTAAGCAAGTATAGAGTAATATAATACGAATAAGAAAAGATAACCATAACAAGTAAGAAATGAAAGACAATATCCAGTGAAATGAAAACGTTTGAGAAAGCATCCTAGGAAGTGGGACTAGAAAAGAGACAATAAGAAAGGAAGGCTACTGGATTGGTCCGGCATCATCATCATCTGGGAAGCCCATGCGTAACTTCATCAAACGGACATCCCGCGCAAAGCGAACCATGATTTGGCTTTGATCCCTGATAATCGTCGCAAGGCTATCAAGAGTACCATGTTGATTCCCCACAGTAGTAGCCAATGCATCCACTTTCTCTCCTATGGAATCCACTTTGTCAAAAAGCGTTTGTATCATCCTATCATTAACATTCTTTGATCGAAGCTTGTAGTGTTGCCCTTGTTCTTCATTATATTCTTCCCAAGCCTCCTTATCTTTCTTTACTTTCTCTTCTTCTTCTCCTCCCACATGCTCCATTTCTTCATCATCATAAGCAGCACCATGTTCACCAAAGTCAATTTCTTGCCCTTCTTCGTCTTCATGAGGGAAATCAAAGGTGGTTTTGTTTACTATCCTTTATATGATAAGATCCCTTATGTTTAAAGGTAAAGCTTTGAAGTCATGCAAGTGCATCCATCATCCTCTCCAATAGAACAATTCCATTCTCTTGAGACATTGTAGATCAAGATTCCACATGTGATTAAAGGAGCTTTTGGGAATTCCTTCAAGCACAATACCTTTAGCTCGAAAAATTCTAGTTAAGGCCATCCTATAACCAAGCACTGTGTTCCTAAGCACTACATTTTTCATGTATGCAAGAATATTCTCAAGGAGATTCACTCTATAGCCATGATGAAGTAAATAGAGACAGTATGCTTCAGCCTTGTATATTAGCCCATCATGAGTATCCTTTGGAACTACATTATACTTAAACATCTTGATAATGGCCTTATGGACTGGGTTTACATCATTTAATGGAGGAATCTCAGAATATTCCAGCATATAACCCAGTAATAATTCATATACTTTCCCTTCCATAATACCCTTAGGAAATTGTGGAAAATTCCTAAAGACAAATATAGGATATTGTTGCTCATGCAGAGGGATATTAAAAATATTCCTAATATTTTCCTCAGTGACCTTAAAGGATATTCCCTTTACAGTGGAACGAACACTACCATATTCATGTCTCTACCTCAAATGTTCATAAAATTCCTTAACTAACTATGGATAAACAGGCTCTTTTATGGTCATGTATTTCATCCAGCCATTATCAGCACAATACTCAAGCATATTGAGATTTTGGAGTTCACCAGGAATAAGACGTTTACCTGCCCATATCTTTTTTCTAGATTAATCACGATTTGCAGGTGATGAGGATGGATTTGGCTCGGGTGAAAGTTGTCTTGTTGGTCCCTTTGAGCCTGTTGAAGTACTTATACCTCCCTTTCTCTTGGAACCAGAAGCTTGAACCTTTCCCTTATTTCTTGTGTTAGCCATAAGAGAGGAAGAGAGAGAAATAGAGAGCTAGGATTTTGATGAAGAGATTTTGGAAGAAATTGAAGTAGATAATGTGTTAATGTAGTGGTTTGAAAGAGAAAGATGTTTGAGAAGGATTTTATAGAGAGAAAGAAGGTGAAAGGATGAAGAGTTTTGATAAAATAAGAGTTATGAAGCCTTGCAACTGCTCGAGCCCTATTTATTTTTTCAAAAAAATCGCGACTATCGGTCAATCGGTACTGGGACCAAGTGTTCCGGTAAAAATAGAGACTAAGGCATACAGCCAGTTGGCTTAGCCGGTGTACTGGTACAGGGGTTGAGTGTTTCGGTACATACAGTTTTGCAAGAAACTTGAGTTTTTCATAATTGAGTCATTCCCAACTCCCTTCTAATGTTTAAAAACTGGTTTTCATGCAGTGGTTTTGTAAAAATATCAGCAAGTTGGTATAGAGAATCAACAAAATTAAGCACAACATCACCTCTTTGCACATGATCACGAAAGAAATGATGCCTTATTTCTATGTGCTTAGTCCTAGAATGTTGAATTGGATTTTTAGTGAGATTAATTGCACTTGTGTTGTCACACATAACAAGAAAATGCTCAAATATAACACCAAAGTCAAGCAAAGTTTGTTTCATCCAAAGAACTTATGCAACACAATTTTCTACTGCAATATATTCAGCTTCAGCTGTTGAAAGTGCTACACTATTTTGCTTTCTACTTGGCCATGAAACTAAGGAATTACCAAGAAAATGATAGGTTCCACTAATACTTTTCCTATCAGTTTTACAACCAGCAAAGTCAGCATCAGAATAACCTACTAACTCAAAATTTGTTCCTTTAGGATACCAAAGCCCTAGTTCTTGTGTTCCTTTAAGATATCTAAAAAATTCTTTTAATAGCAAGTAAACGAGACTCTTTAGGACAAGATTGAAAATGAGCACACAAGCATACAACAAACATAATATCGGGTCTAGAGGCTGTTAAGTAAAGTAGGCTTCCGATCATACCTCTATACCTCTTTTCGTCCACTGACTTACCATTTTCATCTTCATCAAGCTTGGTGGAAGTGCTCATTGGAGTTTCAATCTCTTTTGCTCCATTAAACCCAAACTTTTTGAGTAGTTCTTTTGTACTTAGCTTGGTTAATGAAAATTCCTTCTTCAGTTTGTTTGATTTGAAGACCAAGGAAGAATGTAAATTCTCCCATCATGCCCATTTCAAATTCAATGTGCATACATTTAGAAAAATTCTCATAAAGAGACTCATTAGTGGCACCAAAGATGATATCATCAACATATATTTGTACAGTAAGTATATCTTTACCATCATTCTTTACAAATAATGTTGAATCAAGTTTACCTCTTGTAAAGCCTTTTTCAACCAAGAATCCACTTAATCTCTCATATCATGCTCTAGGTGCTTGCTTTAGTCCATACAATGCTTTTTCAAGCTTAAAAACATGGTTGGGATGAATAGAGTCCTCAAATCCCAGAGGTTGAGCCACATATACTTCTTTATCAATATAGCCATTTAAGAAAACACTTTTCACATCCATTTGATACAATTTAAAGTTCATAAAGCATGTAAACATAAGTAACATTCTGATTGACTCAAGTCTAGCAATAGAAGCAAAGGTTTCATCATAATTGATACCTTCTGCTTGCGTATAACCTTGTGCAACTAATCTAGCCTTGTTTCTAGTTACTATGCCAGATTCATCTAACTTGTTTCTAAAAACCCATTTAGTTCCAATTATAGACTAATTTTTAGGCCTTTCAACAAGTTTCCATACATTGTTTCTTTCGAATTGATTGTGTTCTTCTTGCATGGCATTTATCCAACTATTATCAAGTAAGACATCGTGTATACTTTTAGGTTCAATTTGAGACAAGAAAGCAAGATGATTGCTTATATTTCTTAAGGAAGATCTAGTTTCAACACCTTTGGAAGGTTTACCAATAATTTGGGATAGGGGGGGTGATAACCAACAAATTTATAGGTTTTTAGCAAGTTATCATGCTTACCATGTAACACATTTTGATCATCACATTGTTCATCTATATGCTCATCTTGTTTATCGTCATGACATGCATCATTAGGTTCATTTCCTTTATCTAGATCAAGATTACTCATATTCTTTTGAATGGTAACAACATCAACATCGTCACACTTTGAATCAAAAACTCCTTCATCAAATTTCACATTTATAGTTTCTTCAACAACCATGGTTCTTTTGTTGTACACCCTATATGCTTTACTAGATGAAGAGTATCCAAAAAATATGCCATCATCGAAGTTTGCATCAAATTTGCGAAGATTGTCTTTTTCATTTAAGACAAAGCATGCACAACCAAAAGTTTTGAAACATGAGATGTTTGGCTTTCTTCCTTTCCAAAGTTCATATGGAGTTTTGTCAAGATCCTTTCGAATAATTCTATGATTAATCACATAACATGCAGCGCTTACAGCCTCGGCCCAAAAGTAGCTAGATAAATTATTTTCACAAAGCGTAGTTCTTGCCATTTCTTGTAATGAACAATTTTTCCTTTCAACAACACCATTTTGTTGTGGTGTTCTTGGTACTGAAAAAGTATGAGAGATACCGTTTTCTTCACAAAAGGATTTCATAGTAAGGTTTGTAAACTCGGTACCTCTATCACTTCTTATGGTGGAAATCAAATATCCTTTTTCATTTTGAATGCGTTTACAAAATTTTGTAAACTCATTTGGTGTGTCATTTTTGTGAGCTAGAAAAATTACCCAAGTAAATCTAGAGAAGTCATCAACAATCACATAAGCATACAATTTTCCACCCTAGCTAGCTACCCTATTAGGTCCAAATAAATCCATATGCAAAAGTTCTAAAGGTCTTGACATAGAGATTATATTCTTACTTTTGAAAGATTTTCGAGTTTGTTCGCTAAGTTTACATGCACGACACACATTATTACCAACATATTTGACTTTAGGCAATCCTCTAACAAGATCAAGATTAGCAAGTTTATTTATGGAGTCCACATTAGCATGTCTTAGTCTTCTATGCCAAATCCATGTATTTTCATTCATAGCATTTAAGCATCTTACATCTTGGTCATGCAAGTCATCAAAGTCAAAAGTGTACATATTACTACCTCATCCTAACAAATATGACCATTTATCAACTATCTCGCATGAAAAAGCTTCAAAGTTAACAAATAAACCTTTATCACATAGTTAACTAATACTAAGCAAGTTGTGTTTCAAGCCATGTATGAGTAAAACATTTTGAATACACAATTTAGATTTGTTACCGACATCTCCAATTCTGATGATTCTTCCTTTAGAGTTATCACCAAATGGGACAAATCCACTATTCTTTTCTTTGAGTGACAGAAACTTTGATTTGTCACCTGTCATGTGCTTTTAGCATCCGCTATCCAAGAACCATTTTCCACTATCCTCAGAAGATGCAAGGCAAACCTACAAAATTTGAATCAAGCATGACTTGGTACCCAAGGCTTGTTGGGTCCTTGAATATTAGTTTTAGTTACCTTAGGAACCCACTTCAAATTATACCTTTTCTAACCATATTTTCCTATAAAGCATTTATGTGAAGCATGTCCATTTTTACAACAATAGTTGCATGTAACTTTAGGAACACTTGATGAGGATGCTTTAATAAAATGCCTTTTGTAATGATCATTTCTCTTTTTGAGACTTTTTGTGTCTTTTTGAAGAATAAGCCTTGGAAGAGCTTGGTGTTTTTTCAAAAAACTTTATGTAGGATTTTTGTTTTGAGTAAGAATCAAATCCAATTCCAGCTTTATCAAAAACACATCGTTGTTGTCCAAGCAAGGCATCTAAGTTTTTGGTTTCATTTGTAAATTTTGAAACCATATCTTCCAAATCATTGACTTTTGCTTTCAAGTCCTCATTTTCCTTTTGTAAATCAATGTTGGTTTTTCTCTTTTCCAAATTCTTTTTCAAGTTCTCATTTTTAATGTAGGCATCATGCAATTGATTTTCAAGATATATAATATTTTTCTTGAGCTCCTTACTTTTGTTAACTACCTTTTTGAATTCTATAAGCATTTCATTGTACATTTTTTCTAGTTCGTTATAAGAGCTATTTTCATCACAAGAAACATAGTTTAGACTTACCTCATCTTCTTCTTTTGCCATGAGACATAAGTTGGCTACCTTTTCTACAACTAAGTCTTTTTCTTCATCACTTGACTCTGAGTCACTCCAAGTAGCCTTTAATGCTTCCCTACTGGATTTCTTTTCATCCTTCTTTCTAAGTGGACACTTGGCTTTGACATGTCCAGGTTTTTTGCATTTAAAACAAATTAATTCTTTACTAGTCTCACCTTTACTTACCTCTCTCCCTTGTCCCTTCTTTGGATTGAACTTTTGCTTCCTCACAAATCTCTTGAATTTGGAGAACATAGCCATTTCATCGTTATCTTCACTCTCACTTTCACCTGTTGACTCTTCTTGTGGTGTGGCCTCAAGAGTAATATTTTTGTTGACCTTAGGTTGTCTTTCTAGCTCCTTGAGCTCCAATTCATGCGTCATGAGTGATCCAAAAAGTTCACTTAATTGTAAAGTGTTGAGATCTTTAGACTCCTTGATGGCTATTGTCTTTGGTAGCCAAGCCATTAGTAAGCTTTTCAAGAGCTTCCTCACGAGTTTGGCATTTTCATAATTCTTGCCAAGACACTTTAAAGAGTTAACAATTTCAATAAACCTTGAAAAGATTTGCTCAATATTTTCATCAAGAAACATAGAGAACATTTCATATTTATGTACAAAGATGCTAATCCTAGTCTCTTTAACTTGATTTGTGCCCTCATGAGTGACCTCTAATTGATCCCATATTTCCTTTGCTGTGGTGCACCCTATAATTTTGTTGAATGCAGAAGGATCTAAAGCAAGGTAAAGATAGTGAATGGCATTAGCATTTGCTTCAACAAGTTTTATATCATTTTTATCCCATTCTTCTTCTAGTTTCGGAACTTTTATACCATTGACCTCTTTAGATGGAATACTAGGTCCATTTACTATGGTTTTCCATGCAACATAATCATTGGCTTGCAAAAATATTCTCATTCTAACTTTCTAAAAAGCATAGTTTGTACAATCGAAGTATGGAACCCTAGTGATGGAAATACCTTCCTGAATTCTATGTGTCATGATCTTTAGCTATAGATGGTTAAGTCAAATCACATAATAATGCAAATAATGTGTAGAGCACTTGGCTTTGATGCCACATGTTGCCCAGAAAATGAATCCAAGGGCGGATGAATTGGATTATTGTCACAATTAACAAATTAAAAATCTTAAAAATAATCTCAACCAAAATAGCATGCAATAATCAAGATAAGTGCTTGAAAGTTAAAGAAAGTAGAGTCAAGAATATCAAACATAACGATTTAGAGTGGTTCGAACTCCTGAGGGCCTAGTCCACTACCTAAGGTCTCCCCTTAGGGTTTTGAAAACTCCACTAGGGAATCGGCTTCTTGCTTAGTATATTGTAGAAGCGTAGAACAACGAACACAACCTTTGCTTCTCCACAAGGACCACAAGTATAACCCTATACTTGAGGATTTCAGCCCTTCACTCTTGAGAATGGTTCCTTACCCCTATGCTAGTGAAGAGTAAAGAAATTCACTCCCAATATGATAGAAAAGTGTTTGATATATAATGAACTTCTTATGAGCAAGAATACAAAGGTATTTAAACCCTCTTATATTGCTTTAAGTAGATAAGCAATTTATGAAGCTCAAGAGAAAAACTTGTTCTTAAATGCCAATGATATGCAATCAATGAGGGTTGCAATTAATAGAGTAAGATTGCAATAGATGAAGCAAATAAAATGCAAGACAGTTGTGAGGGATGTTTTTGAACAAGTTGTATCTGAGTTGGGAGGGGTAGGATATATTTATAAGTCAAAAAAGTAAGTTTCCCAACGGTCAATTTTTCAAAACAACATAGAGGGACTACCGGAGCACACTACCGGTCCACCCCCTGGGTGTTCCGGTAGTTTCAAAGGCCAAAAGGCCTTACCGGAACACTCTACTTGCAGACTGGTAGGCTCTTCCGACAAAGTAACACAGCTTTTTGTTAATACCGGAATGCAGAGCCGGTCGACCGGCTGAGTAAGCCGGTAGAAGTAGAAAAGGCTGAAAAAAAGCTGCTTTACTTTTTACCAAAAAGTGCTAACATCTAATCAACAGTAAATAGCGTTGATGTGTGTCATTTGTGCACGTTTGCATCTAGTTTTTGCATGCATATTTAAGGGTGTTCAGAGCATAATTGAGTGCGCTTAGTATAAAGTTTATGCATATTTGTTAATATTCGTACTTAATGTATTTAGGTGCGTAAATACTATACTAAGTCTTATATTCCATGTTTTAGGAGTGTTTTGGAAGGGTTCAAGTGTATACGAGGAAGAAATGAGCTAACGGATGAAGACCGGAAGAAAAGAAATAAAGAAGAGAGCATTCTGATCCAGCCAGACGGTCGACCGGCCGCTCCAGAGAATAAAAGATTTAGAGCCGGTCGAGTTCCTCAAGAAGCCGGTCGACCGGCCAGTCCAGAGAGCATCAAGATTGAAGCCGATCGAGCAAGAAAGAGGAGCCGGTCGACCGGCTGTGCGCGAAAGAAATCTATAAAAGCTCGTTTCAGCCCAATTTCGAGGGGAGGAACTTTTATTTCTTAAATCCTAATAAACCCTAACCCTTTGCCCACTTCACAAAACACCCTAAACCACCATCTAAACCCCACACCAAGCTAGGATTGAAGCATTAAACAAATATTTGAAGGATTTGTATGGATTTGGAAGCAAGAATTTAGGGAAGTTCTTCTTGTTCTTTCTCTATTTCTTGTAAATATGTTGCTAGATTATGTTAGATTTAGGGTTGATTGTTGTTGTATATTAGATTAGGGCTTTGAATAATGGATTTGTGTAGATCTTTGGCTCTTAATACATGTTTATTTACATAAATTTGTGGCATGATTCAATATATCTATGTATTGGAAATCAAACATGTCTATGTGTTTGTTAAAATGCCTAAGTGAATATGCATGTGTTATTTGTGCTTCAAATGCTCTTATCTACTTATATGGGTGATGTGATTGTGCTTAATCTCGTGGCTTTGCTTAGTAGAGTAGGCTTTAGCTTTAAATCCAGCTAATAGGTTACATGCTATGCTTAGTCGAGTTTAGGTGCTAGTCCTTGGCTTTAAATCCAGCTAAGTGGATAAGTTAACCTAGACTAGAGTATCCCTCACCCACGTTAGTGTTGGTTAATTGAGCCTTAATGTCACGTAGTGTTTAGGTGCTAGTCCTTGGCTTTAAATCCAGCCAAGAGGATAAGTTCTAAGCACGGATTGCGTAGGCTAAGAGGGATTGGCCCTTAGCTTTAAATCCAGTTAATGGGTTGAACCACTAGTATTGGTTAAGAGAGCCCTCGATCAACACAACGGCAATAGAAGTCCCGAGCCTTAGATAGACATCATCTGTTATCATAGCCCAAGTCTTGTTGCAATGCAATCGCCCTAGGTCCCCTTCTTCTTTATTAGTGTTTCCTTCCTTAGTTTGGCTCCTTTAAGTTCCTCTATAGATTAGTTTTTATTTTCCTTTTTCCGAGCTCCCTTCCATCCTAAAGTAAGTAAACACACGCACGTAGCTTGTTTAAGACACCCGAGCACATAGAGACTAAACTAAGGTAGCCTCCCTATGGATTCGACCCCGCACTTACACACACTATACTACACACGTCCCGTGCACTTGCGGGCTATTTAGGCTTGTGCTCAAATAGCGGTATCAAGTTTTTTATGTTGATGTGTTTGTTTTGTGTGTTTATGTATTGCATATATATACTTTTTTTGAGGTGTTTTGAGCTTCATTTAATGTATTAGTATAGCATTTAGGTCATACTTGTGCATATTAGGGTCTACACGTTCATAGTTGAAGTTAGGACTTAAATGCTACACTAATGTACGTTTATTGCTTGTTTAAGGTGTGATTTGGAAAGATAATTGGAGCTTAATTGAGGGTGATTGAAGTGTGGAACAAAGCCAAGGGTGTTTTGGACGCAAAGGAATGAAGAAAAGTGCTTCTAGAAGTGGTCGGACGAAAGAAGGAGCGACCGAGGCGAAACTGAGCGCAACGTGAGCCAAATTTAGATCTTGCTACCTAAAAAGGACATGGATAAATTTTGGATACATTTTAGGGTGAAAAATATGGCTTGGGAGATCCCCTACAACGATACAAAGCCATAGAAAAAAACGATGCACGAATCGGAGCTAAAACGAAGAAGATATGGACATTTTACTGTCAAGACCGGTCGACTCCTGTCAAGGCCGGTCGACCGGCAAGGTTGATCGACCGGATCAAAACCTGGGCCAATTTTGGCCAGACGACTTAGGCCCAAAGTCGGTCGACCGGCTGGGCCCCCGGCTGGGCACATTAACAACTCTATTTAAGCCACTTTTCAGCCCTTTTTGAAGGGGAACAACACCCAAATAAAACACCCATTTCCCTAAACCTAAAATCCACCAAAAATCACCTCACACACTCACTTCTAAACACATTTAACACTTGGAATCAAGGATCTAAGAGGATCAAACATTAGGATTTGGGGCATAGCTCATGGTTTGAAAAGCTTGGCTATGGATAGAAGGGTATCTCTCTTTTATCCTAAGTCTAATTATGTTTAATTAGAGCTATGTAGGGTGATTATATCTTGTATTTATGGATTGATTACTACTTTATATTAATGGAAACTTGATGGATTTATGTATATATGCCTTATGCTTATGGATTCAAAGGCTATTTTACATACATGTCTGTGTGTTTGTTGAAATGCCTCAATGATGTAGCATATATATATTGAAGTCTATTGTGCTATTAACCATTTCTAAATCATTATGCTAGCATGTCTATGTGTTTGTGTGGTGACTACATGTAGTGGGTATGACTATATACATGTCTATGTGTGTGTTAGCATACTTAATAGCATAACTAGCTTCTATTGCATGCATGTCGGGTGCTATTGCTTAAATTGGTGTAATCTAAACATGTCTATGTGTTTAGTAGTAGAATATACTGGTGTTTTCTCAAATTCCATGCCTTAGATATGTTTTCCATGCGCTTTAATGTCAATTTCTGCTAATTGTGATGCGATTGATGGTGCACAACTAGTATCTAGCCTAGGTCGAGTCCCCTTTGGCTTTAAATCCAGCCAATAGGAGTCTGAATAGGTTTAGTTGACCTTAGTTCACTTAGGAAGGCTAGTTAGTCCACCCTAACACCCTAGGTTCATAAGGACCACGCCGTAGCTCTAAGTGAGGCGAAGCTTAGGGACGGACTCGCACCAAGTCCTAGGGCCAGATTGGGGAACTAATTAGAGGACTAAGTGCTAAGGTTAGATCGATCTACACTCACCTAGAATCTTATTGGCTAGCCCTAATTCCTAAGTCATAAAGACCACGCCGTACTACTAGGCATCGCCACCTAGGGACGGACCCGCACTGAGGCTTAGGGTACCAATTAGGAGGCTAATTATAGGTCTAGATTAGAGCACTTAGTATAATCCATCAAGTAACCCTAGAAAGACGTAGTAATCACCATAAACAAGATGTAATCACCTTAGTCTCCCATTTCCGACGTTTGAATCCCCTTAGATCGCTTGATTTCCCCATCACACACATACGCACTACCCTTTTATTTCCTTGTTCTTAGATTAGGTTTACTTTTCCCGAGCTCCCCTCAAACCAAAAACACCAAAAAATTGTAGTTAGGACCCCAACAAGTAGCTCTTTAGGACGCACTTAGCTTAGAACACCATACACATTAGGCCTCCTTATGGATTCGACCCCGTACTCGCACACACCATATTGCACACGACCCGTGCGCTTGCGGGCTATTTAGGCTTGTGCTCAAATAGCGGTATCAAGTTCTTGCATGTATGTAGTCATACCCACTTCATGTAGTCACCATACAAACACATAGACATGCTAGCATAATGATTTAGAAATGGATAATAGCACAATAGACTTCAATATATATATCCTAGTGTTAAGTTGGGAGAAATCCCACTTCATGGTGCAACGAGGGATAGTGTTGGGTCATGTATCCTTCAAATAAAATTGAAGATTAAGCTTGCTTGAGGACAAGCAAGGAGAAGGTTTGGGGGTGTTGATGAGTTGTGATTTGGTGTGTGTTTGCATTGCCATTTACTTATATTTTAGAGGTGTTGAATGCTTATAATGATGCATTAGTGTAGTACTTTTGATAGGAATAGGCTTAAGTGTAAACAAATGTGCATATTGAGTTTAAGAGATAAATTGCTACACTAATTGCTTGTTTTCAATGATTTAGGTGAACTCTGGGTTAAGACAAAGATTGGACGATGAAAGGTGATGAAGATAGGACATGCGCGGGTCTAAGAGAGAAGACTAAAGGCCGAAAAGACGAAAAATTGGATGAAGGAAGTCAGCTGGACGACCAAGGAAGAAGAACCGGTCGACCGTCTAGGTCGACCGGTCATTCTAGAAAAATCCATCGAAAAGCCGGACGAATCCACTCCAGAGAGCCCTAGTAGAAAGCCGGTCGAGTACTCCAGAGGCCGGTCGACCGGCTATGCGCGAACCTATAAATAAAGCCCGATGCGGAGCAGAATTTTCAAGGAGCCACACACGCACTTCACACCTAAACCTCACACACACTTAACCCTATTCTCTAGCTGCCTCACACACCCTTTTCACACACTTTTCATCAAGAACCAGGCTTGAGTTAGAGGATTCAACAATCTTTTGGAGCAAATCTATTCAAAAGCTGATCAAGATTAGCTAGGATGAAAGGGGAGTTTCGTTATATCTCTTTCATTCTATTTTCCATTATGCTCGAGTAGATTTGTATAGGGTGATTAAACTTATGTAATGGGTTGATTTTATACTCTTATGATATGGGATATGATGGCTGAATATATATATGTTTTGATTTGTCTTGTTTAATTGGGTGTTCTTTCATTCATGTCTATGTGTTTGATAAAATGCCTAGATGAATAACATGTATATAAATTGAAGTTTGTTTGTTACTAAACACATCTAATCCATGTTATGCTCATGTCTATGTGTTTATATGTGGATGCTATGAAGTGGGTAGTGCTTTTATTCATGTCTATATGCGTATTAGCATGCCTAATAACGAGCATAACTTCAATAGCGCATATTTCTGCACACACTAGCAAGTGAAATCCTGCTGTAGTGACCTTAGAATGACGAAGCATAATTTAGGGCTAGTCTAGGTCGAGTCTCCTTTGGCTTTAAATCCAGCCAATAGGTTTCAGGATAGATTTAGTTGACCTTAGCAACACTAGGTCTTGGCTTTAAACCCAGCCAACGGTTTAGGTACTAAGGTAGATTCATTCTAAGCCACCTAGGAAATTAGTTAGTCACTCTTGAGGCCCTAGGTCATAAGGACCACGCCGTAGCTCTAGGAGACGTCGCCTAGGGACGGACCCGCACCGAGTCCTAGGGGGAAATCAGGACACTAATTAGCAACCTAGTTAAGAGCAATTATGAGAGTTAGCCAGCATCCCTTAATCCCATAGCATTTGAGTATAGAATTACCCATTCGTAAGCCAAAGTCACCCTAATCCCTTTCCAATTGTTAGTTTCCTCTTAATTAACTTGTGTTTCCATTTGTTTTTATTCATAGTTTAGTTTTATTTCATTTACATAGAGCTCCCGACAATCCAAAATCCAAAAGAAAAGAAATATATATAGTTTAGATCGTTCTCTTTGGCACTTTAAGGATACCAAGCATAGAATTCATTCACATCATTCACGCCTCCTTGTGGTTCGACACCTGCACTCGTATACACTATATTGCACATCCGTACGCTTGCGGGTCTTTTAAAGCTTGCACTCGAAAGAAGACATCAAGCGTTTTCTGTAGAAATTTTTATAGCTCAAGATAACCACTGTGCATATAAGATATGATAAATACTAATACCAACTTATTTTCCAAACATTAAATGCAAGATTGGAATCAAAATTTTCTGAGAAAAAGGTTTTTTGCATGCAAAGCTATTATCCAATGGCTCTTATACCAAAATGCTTATAGACTAATAATATAAATGCTATACATAGAATAGTGTCTTTTACTGCAAAACTAAGCTGAGATTTACATATATATGAGCATACAGATTTATTAAAGTACCAAATATCCATGCGATTGAGATTGCTATAGTGCATGTAGCTCCATAATGCAAACTATGGACTAAAACTTGATTTTTCTGCAGAAAAAGTTTTTGAAGGCAAATATAGGCAGGTATTTAGAAGAAAGATCAAGATATAAGCATGTAATGTCTTAAGTTTTTTAGCTTCATAAATATTTGCTTATGTACTAAGATCAACTTGACAAAAGCTAAAGACCAAGAACTGATTCAACAAGAGATCTTCATAGTCTTCGTGCTCCATATGCATCAAGCCTTTTCCTAGCTTAAGCTATTGTAATTAACATGTACAAGATATAATGGTAGCAATTTACAAAGTGCAATTATTCAGAGAGCAATTGACAAAGTGCAATTACGGCATCATCAAAATAGATTAAACCAATAAGTTCAACATATATATATATTGAAATCTATGTGTTTGTTGAAATGCCTCAATGATGTTGAATATATATATTGAAGTCTATTTTGCTATTAACCATTTCTAAATCATTATACTTGCATGTTTAAGTGTTTATGTGGTGATTAAATGAAGTAGGTATGCCTATATACATGTTTACGTGTGTGTTAGCATACTTAGTAGCACAAATAGCTTCTATTGCTTACATGTCGAGTGTTATTGCTTAAATTAGTGTAATCTAAGTATGTCTATATGCTTAATGGTAGGATAGGTCAATTTATCTTGAAGTGCCATGCCCTAGATGTGTATGCTTTGCACACAAATATCAATATCCGCTATTGTGATGACGATCGATGGTGCACAACTAATGATTAGCATAGGCGAGTCTCCCTTAGCTTTGAATCCAACTAATGGGTTTTAGGGTAGATTAGTCAACCTTATACAGACTAGGTCATACCTTTAAACCCAACCAGTAGTTTAAGGGTTAGATCAATTCGATTCACCTAGTACCTTGATTCACTAGCCCTAATGCCTAGGTCATAAGGACCATGCCGTAGCTTCAGGTAGACGTGCCTAGGGACAAACCTGCACTAAGTCTTAGGGGTCTACTAGGAGGTTAATTAGAGGTCTAGATAAGAGCAACCAAGCATATCAATGGAGCATCCCTAAATAGACGTAGTAATTGTAGGATTGATAATATTACATATGGTCTATCCTAGTCCATATTTTCCAAAATACTACCAAGAAAAAAAGCTAGAAAAATAAAATAACCATATAACACACACAAGAACATGCTTAAGAACATATAGAACATAACTAGTATCTGTAAAATATGTAAAGCTAACCGCTTGAAGCGTGGGGCCTTTGATAAAGCTAAAACTATCACGAACTTTGTTCCCGCTCACGAATAAGGCCACCAAAAAAAATGTTACTATAAGGGTGTCGCAATATGCAACTCCTTAGTCTTCTTCCCTATAGTTAAAGAGACTTTTCTTGAGAGAATAGCCTCTTATGTGGGAAGAAGCAAAGTAATATGCTATTGAAAATCTAGAGCAAAAAAAAACCACACAATAAGTGTGTACTATGTGATGTAGTATTCTCTTGCCAAAATGGAAGAGATCAACTATAAAATTTTTAGATGCTAGAAATGGTTTAAGGTCTTGCCTATTTATAGAAAAGGTTTGGCACCCAAACCTTATAAACTTTCCATATGGGAAACTTTTTCCTAGTAGTAAATGTTTGCCACATGTCATGGAAGTTACTTGTACAATTTGAATTCTTCTTGTAGTAACTTTCTAGCACATGTCTTTGAAGATTGGGCCAAGCCCACAATCCAAGCCCAACACATAGTCCATAATCTATGTGGAGGCCCAAGCCCAATAAGAAACCATGTAAGCCCAATTAAGTTATCTTAGACTCCAAAGAAAGACCAAACCCAATTCCAAGATTTGGCCCAATAAGGCTATTACCATAATATGGAATTTGCTCTTTAAAGATTACTCTCTCAAAGTCATTTCAACTAGGGAAGGGACCAAGAAGACACAATTAACCTTGGCTTCCAAAAATAATAAAAAATATCCTTGCCCAATCTAGGTGACATAATAATTATTTTTAACTCGGATCTATCCACCATAAGATCAAAGTTGGACTTCAAAAATAATTGCTATTACCTAAAAGCTTATTACAAAAGAATGTGAACTTTGTCTTTGACCTACTAAATAACAGATCATAACGCCCCTCTATGTATACCCACAACTAAGGCCGGTTCTTTGGCCTGTGTACTATCACCTCCTTAGCTGCATCTTTTCTTTTGAGTCTTTTATCCTATTGCCAACCATCTGTGGTCATGGAATATCTTGATCTCGGGAGCGACCCTCAAGTCATATGACCGATACACCCATAAAGGTAGTATCACTAGATCTAGATTCGGATGATAAATATGGGCAATCCCAAAGGGGGCACACAGATTCCATATTGCATATGCATGTTTCAATTAATTAGAACTTCACACTCAATGCACAAGGCTGTTGATCCTAATAAAGTAAAATCTCACCCACAATGAATCAAAGTACCAAACCCTAACTTCATTAGTTCATCCACATATGCTCAAGATTAAAAGCAATGATCATTTAGTAGTAGTGAGTATCTTGTGTTCTTTCTTTGATAGTACGTCTCTAGAAAACATACTAACAATAGTCCTGTCGAATACGTGACACACGTACTATTGAGACAAATTCGGAAAGTCCTCTAATGACCTAGGTAGATCATCCTCAATGAGGAGACTTGCTCAATATAACCTTATCCTGGTAGAGTGCCCAACACTACCATTCGATTACAAACTCAATTTATGACGTGACTAAATCTAGACTTCGACCTACTGTGCATCCAACCTCACTGCGCACCGAAGTCATTAGTTCAAGCAAAGGAACCTTTGTACATACATTAATAAAACATATCAAAGATAATATGTAAGGAACTCAAAATGCCATTTAACAAAAATGATTATACATTGTTTAACATCCAAAATGTTAGATACAAGTGAGCTTTAGGGCATACTAATCCTAACAATCTCCCACTTGCACTAAAGATCATTTCTGCACAACCTAATACCCATAGACTCCAAATGTGTGGTAAACATTTTCTCTCGAAGAGTCTTTGTAAACGGGTCTGCCAGGTTTTCCGCTGAAGCTATCTTTTCAATTACAACATCTTCTCTCTGGATAAACTTACGGATCAAATGATATTTACGTTCAATGTGTTTACCCTTTTTGTGATTCCTGGGTTCCTTACACTATAAAACAGCACCGTTATTGTTGCAATACAAAGTTATCAGTTTGTGAACTGTCAGCATAACCTCTAGGTCTAAAAGGAACTTTCTTAGCCACACTGCCTCTTTTGTAGCCTCAAATGCTACTACATACCCAGTCTCTATGGTAGAGTTAGCAATACAATTTTGTTTCACACTTCTCCATGAAATAGCTCCTCCTGATAGAGTGATAACATATCTAGAAGTAGACTCCTGGAATCTCTGTCAGACTAGAAATCCGAGTTTGTATCAGCTAATGGCGTTAGATCACCTGCAGGTATTCCAGCCCATAATCCTTAGTCCCTTGCAGGAACTTGAATATATGCTTAACCGTAACCCAATGTGCTGGTCCAGGGTATGACTGATATCTACTATCCATGACAACAGCAAAGCAGATATTTGGCCTAGTACATAACATAGCATACATGAGGCTTCCAACCGCTGAGGCATAAGGAACTCGTTTCATGCTCTTTATCTTCTCAGGTGTTTTAGGACATTGATCTTAAGATAGATAAACTCCATGTCTAGAAGGTAATAAGGCCTTCTTAGAGTTTTGCATGTTAAACATGACCAATATCTTCTCAATAAATGAAGCTTGAGATAGGGCTAGCCTTTTGTTCTTATGATCTCGCATAAGCTTAATGCCTAGAACATAACTAGCTTCTCCTAAATCCTTCATTTGAAATTGAGTAGAAAGCCAAACCTTGATGGATGATAACATCCCCATATCATTTCCAATAAGTAAGATATCATCCATGTACAGAACCAAAAAAGCTATAGCATTTCCATTACGCCTCTTATACACGCAAGGTTCATCAATATTTTGATCAAAACCATAAGATTTAATTGGATGATCAAATTTGATGTTTGATCCTCTAGATGCCTGCTTCAATCCATAAATGAACTTTTTTAACTTACAAACCATATGTTTCTGGCCTTTGGCAACATATCCATCTGGTTGTGTCATGTAAATGGTCTCGTCAAGCTCTCCATTAAGAAAAGCTGCCTTAACGTCTATTTGCCATATCTCATAGTCTTAATGACATGCAATGGCAAGTAGTATCTTGATAGATTTAAGCATGGCTACTGGTGAGAAAGTTTCCTCATGCTTGATCCTTTCTTTCTAAGTATAACCTTTCCCCACCAACCTAGCTTTAAAGGTTTCAACTTTTCCATCAACTCCTCTTTTCCTTTTGTAGACCCATTTGTACCCTATAGGTTTTACCCCTTCAGGTGCAACTACAATATCCCAAACTTTGTGAGAATACATAGATTCTAACTCTGAATCCATTGTCTTATGCCATTGGTCGGCATCTATATTAGAAACTGCTTCATCATAACTTGTGGGATCTATCACCTGATCCTCTAAAGAAGTCTGAAAGGACTCTCCATAGTATCTATCAGGAGGCCTAAATATCCTTCCACTACGACAAGGCTTCGATATATGAGGTGTAATATGTTGTTCCTTTTCATTTACACTTACCACAGGTGTTACTAGAAATTCTTGTGAAATCTCTTCTAGAACAACTTCAACATCTGGTGTTTTCTAGATCATTTCACCATTCTCTACGTATCTAGCATAGGTGCTTATAAACACCTTTTGCTACTTAGGATTATAAAAAATTCCACCTCTAATTCCCTTAGGATACTTAATAAAATAGCACAACTCGGATCTTGGTTCCAACTTTGAAGCATTACTATTAAGTACATAAGCTGGACAACCACAAATGTGGAGATGATTTAAACTTGGTTTACACCCGATATACATTTCTTGTGGTATCCTAGGTACTGATTTAGATGGTACCAAGTTCAAGATATATGCTGCTGTCTGAAGGGCATACCCCCAAAAAGATAAAGGTAATGATGCATAACTCATCATTGACTTAACCATATCTAATAGGGTGCAATTTCTTCTCTCTGCTACACCATTTTGCTGGGGAACCCCAGGTGCAGTCAATTGAGACACAATCCCTTCTTGTGTAAAACAGTCTCTAAACTCACCCAAGAGGTATTCGCTACCTCGATCAGACCGAAGGGCTTTGATATGTTTATCTAATTTCCACTCCGCTTCAGCCTTGAACTCTTTCAATTTCTCAAAGGATTCAGACTTGTGCCGCATCAGATATACATATTCATACCTAGAGTAATCATCAGTAAAGGTAACGAAATACTCATAACCTCATCGTACTGGTTTGCTCATAGGACCACATACGTCGGTATGAACCAATTCCAATACTTCTTTGGCTCTTTCTTCTCTAGAAAAAAATGACCGTTCGGTCATCTTTCCTTTAAGGCAAGATTCACACGAAGGTAGATCTTCGAGATCTATTGAGCTAAGATGCCCATCCTCGACTAATCTTCGAATTCACTTAGACTAATATGTCCTAAGCGTAGATGCCAAAGATAAATATCATTGGTTGAAGAAACCTTTCTTTTTTGGGAATTAGTTCGTTCTATATTATGCAGTGAATTTGTAATAGGTTTCATATAGAACAAGTTATCATGCATGCTACCAGAACAGATAATATTTCCATCTTTACTGATATCAACACCATAATGAAAATTAATGCAAAAACCGCCTAATATTAACTGTGGAATAGAGATAAGGTTTTTACATACATCCAAAACATAAAAAACATTGTTCAAAAATAACTTCCTATTACATGGAAAATTTAAGCACATTCCTTCCATTGCAGCAGCCCATACTTTTGCTCCGTTGCCCATCCTCAGAGCAAATTCCCCTTTAGCTAGTTCCTTCATTTCCTAAAACCAATACAAAGAATTACATATATGACTAGTGGCTCCAGAGTCTATAATCCAAGAATTAGTAGAATCAACAACTAAACAGGTTTCAGTGTAGAACAAGAGAGATGTACCTATTTGGCCTCATGCCATGTACTTTGGGCAGTCCCTTTTCCAGTGCCCTTTCTGGCCATACTTAAAGCATTCGCCCTTAGGCTTTTCACCGGTTAATTGTTTGGGTTGTTCGCCATTTTTCTTCTTTTTCCCTTGACCACGTTTTTGCTTCCCCTTTTCTTTGAACTTTTTCCCTTTCGGGTTAAGTCCAGAAGTGGATGCTAGACCTATGTTTACGTGGCCCTTATTTTTCATTATGGCTTCTGTAGCTAAGACCTCTTTCGTTAATTCTGTCATATCCATGTTCATCTTGCCCATATTATAATTAAGCTTGAATTGGGTGTAAGACGGTGGTAGAGTCTCTAAAATCATGTGTACCTTTGACTGTTCATCTATGTTTGTCCCTAAGATCTCGGTAGTATTGAAGTAATCCATCATTTTGAGCATATGCTCTCTGACAGATGCTCTTTCTGCCATCTTTTGATTCATAATTTCTCTAAAAGCACCTTGCTTTGCGGGCCTACTCTTATCAGCAAACATACGAGACAGTGAGGTCATGATTTCTTTTGCAGTTTCTTGCTCCGCAAAATATCTAATGTAGAAGCCATCATATAGTACTTAGCCATACTATTGGCCTTCTACCATTTTGCCTTAGCTTCTTTTTGGGCTTCAAAAGAGTTTGCCCTCACAATAGGATAAGGAGTTGTTAGAACATACTTGTACTCTTCTGTGGTGAGTACTATGTCCAAGTTTCATTCCCAATCCACAAAATTCGGTCGAGTGAGCTTGTGCTCTTTGAGAATTGTAGCTAGTGGACTGAACGAAGACATTTTTATGTATATACAACAATATAATCATAATTATTTTATGAGTATGGAATTGATGCATGTATAATATATATGCTATCTTTGGAAATAAAACATACAAGTACTTTCGCATCATTTACCTTTGAGTATATTAACCCTTAAACTACTTGATGTAACAGTGTCTCAACGTCCTCACAAGAACTCCATCGACGGGATGACCGAACTTATGAATTTTAAGTTAAGTGCCACCACTTATTTGAATTGACAATTATCTGGATATGATCCAATTGAATAATTCAATCAATGTTTTGTTTGGCTTCTTAAATCCAAATGTCGTTACTACTCCCCATTCCCATTCCCTTGAGTCTTCTTCCTTGGAGCTATGTTTGTGCCTCCATGCAGAACATTTTCATCTAGGGTTAGAAAGCATGTTTCCCATGTTGCATGTATTAGACCCATCTTTGACCCTTGGGGAAGGTATGTTTCTAGTCCTTGATTGTGAGAAGAAGGCCATGGGGTAGTTAGTTAAAGAGTACATGGGGCATGATCTTCCATATTCATGCATGACACATTCCACACTTGCGCACATATTTTTATTTGATGATTCGGGGTGGGATTTAGAAAAAGGGTGCACTGTGCATTCATCGCCCCATCATTTATTACATGACCCTTTTTCCTTCTATTATTTGTGCTTGGTTAAATATCCAGCAATTTAGGCCTCTCAATTTAAAAAATGTATTGCTCTAACATTAGCACCCGATTGGAAGCTGATGTGTTGAGTTTTTTTTGTGTGCTTGCATTGTTATTTGCCTACATTTAAGAGGTGTTTTGAGCTTTAAGAGATGCATTGGTATAGTACATATAATAGAGTTAGGCTTAAGTGTAAGCAAATTCATATAGTTGAGTTTAAAGACAAACGCTACGTTAATGCATGCTTATTTCTTGTGTTTAGTGAAGTTAGGGCGAAAACTAGGGACTTGAATTGATGATGATTTGATGTTGGAGTCAAGATCAAGATGTTTGGGATATGGGAGAAGCATGAAAACAGCTTTTGGAGGCAACTGGGCAAAGAAAAAAGCAACTAGAACGAAAAGGACACAACGCGAGAAAATTGGCCAAGATTTTGACCTAGCCGATCGACCTCCCTTCCAGGGCTAGTCGGCAAGCCTAGGTGACCAAACAAAATAGAGAGTTATCCCATTTAGGCCGGTCAACCTCAAGGCTAGGTCGGTCGATCAGTCCCGACTGGACGTGTATGCTGCACTATTTAAGCCCTTCTCCAGCCCTTTTGAGTAGATTTAGAGCCCTTCTTTACCTCTCATTCACAGACCAACTTCTTACACACAAAACCCTACTTTCACTACCTCTAATACATACAACAACACACATATCCGCTTAGAATTAAGTTGATTTTGGAGTATTCAAACATTATTTGGTGAAGATTTACTTAAGTTTGTAAAGAAAAAAGTAAGGATGGAAGGGGAGCTTTCTCAACCCTTTTTTATCCTCTTTTATTATATGCTTGAGTAGATAGATTAAACTTGTGTAATGGGATGATTTTGGTATTCTTTGTTATGGGATTTGATTGGCTTATATATATATATATATATATATATATATATATATATATACATACTTTGTTCTTAATATGAATGGCTTTATATCATTTCATGTCTATGTGTTTGATATGATACTTGAATGGGTTATATGTATATAGATTGAGTTGTATTTGCTATAGAACACTTCTAATCCTTAGACTATGCATGTCTATGTGTATGATTATAGATAATATGAAGTGGGTTAGTTAGATTCATGCCTATGTGAATGTTAACATGCCTTATAGTGAATATATGCTCAAATACTACTACATGTCGATGCTTAAATGTTTCCAATGGCATAAATCAAACTTGCTTGTGCTTGTATCATGAATAGGACGTCATATTCATAATGCCTTACCTTAGAATATGCAGGATTGCACCTATTAGATACTAATCTGCTTTAGTGTCCCTAGAATGATGGTGTATAAGTTAGGTCTAGTCTATATTGAGTCCCATTTAGCTTTAAATCCAACTAATAAGAGTCCAAATAGGCTTAGTTGACCCTAGGAACCCTAGGTCTTAGCTTTAAAACCAACTAATGGTTTAAGAACTAGGGTGAGATTGAACTAGGACACCTAAGTAACTCCCTAGTCCCTCCTATGGCCTTAAGCATATAAGGACTATGCCGTAGCTCTAAGTGTGCACGCTTAGGGACAGACCCACACTGAGTCCTTAGGTATAATTAGGACACTAGTTAGGTGCTTAGTATTGGAAGCCGTATTTAGTAAGCTAATATCTCAAATCCCATAGCTTTGAGTTAGATAGTTACCCGTTCACAAGTATCACCTTCCTGTAGGTTTAATCCCCCTATATTAGCTTAGTTCTTACTTTTCCTTTCAAGTATCCCTATTGTAGTCTCTTGTTGATTACTAGTTTAGGATTCTTTTTAAGCTTCAACTAGAATGCACCAGCTTAGTATTATGCACTAGCTTAGTATTTTACCATACTTTGAGCCTCTCTGTTGTTTGATACCCACATTAGTACCCCTATATTGCATGGTCAGTACGCTTACGGAACCTTTTAGGGGTTGCACCTTCAAGGGTACATCAAGTTCTTGGCGTCGTTATCGAGGAGTCATGGTGGTTTGCATTTTTTGCTTGTGTGTTTTGTAGTTGCCTGATTTGTTTTCCTTGCTTTTTCTTTATAGTTTGTTTAGTTTTTTATTATCTTGCTTCTTATTTATATTATCTCACTGTGGTACTTGCTTATCTATCTTCGTTTTTGTTTTCTTTTGAGCTATTGAGTTTATTTTTCGTATTTGGCTTGTTAGCTTGTTTAGCTTTATTAGTAGTTTTTTGTTTTTGTTTTTAGTAGACTTTCTAGGATTGTGGTTAATTTGCTATAGTCTTAGGATTGTTAAAGTTTTTAGGGGTTGAAATGGGTGGAATTAGGATAGTTTTTGCATGCTTGGTAGGAAATCCCTTGGAAATCCCCTAGTTCTTCTTAATCCCAAACCTGATAGGATTGCTAGGCATTTTAGGAATTTAGGAAATCTTCTTGAGGAGATGGCCGATCCCAATTATCCTCCTAATCCTCCCATTCCCCCAATGAATCTCGGTCCACCTCATGATCACCATAAACATCAAGCCGAAGATCATTTTAGACAAGAGCCTCTTAGACTGGACCTATCTATAGATGATAAGCCTACTCTCAAGTAATTCTTTCTCCCCAAAGCCTTTGAGCCTAATTTGGCTATTCAAATTTTGGGTATGAGGGAGACGAACTTCAAAATCAAGCATAATTTGTTGGCCATGCTTCCTTCCTTTTATGGAAGAAGTAATGAGAGTCCTCTAGAGCATATTACCGATTTTGTTGAGATGAGGTTCACCCTCCGTGCTTTCAATGTCTCCCAAGAGGTCATACATCTAAGATTGTTCCTTTTCTCTCTTAAGGACAAGGCTAGGACTTGGTTGCAATCCTTGCCTAATGGTTGCATCACTTCATGGGCTAAGCTTCAATCTAAGTTCTTTTAGAAATTCTATCCCATGACCAAGACAACCAACCTTAGGACTGCCATTATGACTTTCTTCTAGCATGATCTAGAATCTTTTCATAAGGCTTGGGAGAGGTTCAAAGACCTTCTTAGACAATGTCTACACCAATGGTTGGTAGTCATGACCTACTCTAGTACTTCTTTCGAGGTTTAAATAAACAAAATAGGATGATGGTCAATGCCGCCTCTGATGGTGGCTTTTACACTTTGAGACCGACTGAGGCATGGGAGAAAATGGAGTTGACGATTGAAACTTCTTTTTAAAACTTTGCCATGGATAGGTCTAGTCGAAGAGGTACTAAAAGAGGTGTTAGTGAGGTAGAAGTTTCTTTAAATTTACCCGTTAAGGTAAAGGCCTTAACAAATAAATTAGACCAATTCATTTCTTTGTCTCTTTCTTCTCACGGTCATAGGACTAGTTCCATATGTTCGTTCTCCGCCCTTATGGTAGTTGAAGTGTGTGCTTTATGTTCTGAGTCGTCTTATGAGACCATAGCATGCCTTTTAGTGCCCTAGTTTCCCAAATTTATGAAGATACAAGTATGTGCTACTCAAGGTTATTCTCGTGAGTACAATCTATACTCGAACACATATAATCAGGATTGGAGGGAACAACCTAAAATTTTCTTGAAGACAAGGTCAGTACGAGTCTATTTCACATGCCTAAGTTCTATTTCAGCAGCGACCCCGTCCTCAATAGCCCTTAGGTTTCGACTATTTTAACTAGCCCTGTCTCACTAGTGCTCCTCAACCTTAGGCTTTACCTGCTTCTTCTAGTGGCCAGGCTCCTAGCAATGACATGATGAAGATAATGCAGTTCATTCAGAACCAGCAGCAATAATTAACAGGAAATAGGTAGCATATGGCTAGTTAAGGCAGTTGACCCGTCAGTTAAGCACTAGAGACCTTGGAAAGTTACCTTCTTAGCCAGAAGTGTCTAGTCCTATTCTTTTACTGATACCACTTATCCCCTTCAGGCCCAAGCAAAGATTGTCACTACTCTTAGGAAAGGTAGGATAGTAGTAAGAGTTGACTATACAATGCCTGAACCTATTGGTCCTTTTGAGTCTAGAGAGCTTTATTGTAGCCCTGTTGAGGAGGATTCTAGAGGGGGCCCTACTAAAAGAATTGAGCCCATTAGAAATCATGGAGAGAGTAGTACTTCTCGCCTACATAAAGAGGAAAAAGAACCCATTAATGATTCCCATGTGTCTAGAGATGTTGAGCCTAAAGTTCCCTTTCCATCCGCTCTAGAGAGGCCCATGCCTGGTGAGGATTCTAGGTTTTTCAAGATCTTAGAGCATCTTAAGAACCTTAACATTAATCTTCCTTTAATAGATATGATCCTTTCCATTCCCTCATATTCTAGTTTTTCAAGGACCTTAGTACAAAGAAATGAAGATCATCAAACATTCCTACAAAGGTGAAGCTTACGAAGAAAGTGAGTAGTATTTATACTTCGGTCCTTCCAGCCAAGATGAGTGACCTTGGAGCTTTCACCATTTCTTGTAGGATCCGTGAGGCCCAGATTGATCACACCTTGTTAGATTTAGGGTCTAGCGTGAATCTCATTTTTTACTTCGTCTATCGACAGCTAGGTCTATATAAGTTGTCCCCTACACATGTTACTCTTCAACTAGCTGATAGGTCCAAGCATAGACCTAGGGGTGTGGCAGAAAATGTTCTAGTCCAGGCAGGTAAGTTGGTGTACCCTGTTAACTTCATAGTATTAGATATGGATTCGGGTCACGATTTTAGGCATTCCACCCCCGTTCTATTAGGTCACCTCTTTCTTGTTACCGCAAATGCCATTATTCATTATAGGTTGGGGTTATTAAAGATAAAATTTGGGAATTTGAGGTCCACTATAAAGGTTACTGAGACAGTGAATAAGGCTAGTGTAGGAGGAGAAAAGGATGGAAACGAGTGCTTTAGAGTAGATGTTATTGATTCTTATGTCAAGGACTTTGTAAAAAGGACTATGATTGACGGAGAAGAGTTGAGAAAATTTGAGGATTTGTTGACTAGCTTTGATTTGAAGACCTTATAGAGAAAATGTGTAGCTTCCACTTCTTTAGTTGAGGATTCTTTGATTGATAAGTCCCTTGAGCTTATTCTTTCTAGTCTTACTCCTAGTGATATCCTTGTTGATAATGTTGAGGTTGAGTCACCCTTGGTTGAGCTTAGCTCATCTTTAGAGTGAAAATCCCTTTCCAAGCATTTAAAGTATGCTTTCCTAGGCCCTATTAAGACTCTTCTAGTGTTCATAGCTTTCGATCTTTCTAGAGAGCAAAAGGAGCGTCTTTTAGAGATTCTTAGGAAACATAGGAAGGCTATAGGGTGGAAATTTGATGATTTGAGAGGCATAGATCCTTTGGTTTGCATGCATCATATTCACCTTAAGGATGAAGTCGTTCTTTTTAGGGAGATGCAAAGGAGGCTAAACCCACATATGAGCAAAGTAGTTAAGAAAGAGATCATTAAGCTTTTAGATGCAAGCATTATCTATCCAATCTCCAATAGTGAGTAGGTTAATCCGATCTAAGTTGTCCCTGAAAAGTCCAGGATCACAATTGTAGAGAATGAGAGAAGAGAGCTTACCCTTTCGCGTACTTCCATGGGTTGGAGAGTTTGCATTGATTATAGGAAGATCAACTCTGAAAATCAGAAGGATCATTTCCTGTCGCCTTTTTTAGACTAGATTTTAGATAGAGTAGCTGGGCATAGCTACTATTGCTTTCTAGATGGCTATTTCAAGTATAGTTAGATGTTTCCCGAGGATCAAGAAAAGACCATCTTTACTTGTCCCTATGGCATTTTTGCCTATAGGAGGTTGCCCTTCTATCTATTTAATTCCCCAATGACTTTCCAGGGGTATATGATGGACATTTTTAGTGACATGATTAAGAGATACCTAGATATATTCATGGATGATTTCTTAGTCTTTGGTGATTGTTTTTTTAGTGCTTAAGTCACCTCTCTTTAGTCTTAGAGTGTTGTGTGAAGAAGAACTTATTATTGAGTTGGGAGAAATCCCACTTCATGGTGTAGCAGGGGATAGTTTTAGGTCATGTAGTCTTATTTAGTGGCATTCAAGTTAACCTAACTAAGGTAGAATTGATAGAGAAGTTGCCTATCCCTAAGTGTGCTAAGGATGTTAGATCTTTTCTAAGGCATGCATGATTCTACCATGGGGACATTAAGGATTTTAGTCATATAGTGCATCCCTTGTCTAGGCTCTTAGCACAAGATGTCTCCTTTGAATTTGATGACAAATGCGTTAGAGCTTATAATAGGCTTAAATCTTTATTGTCTACATCCCTGATCATCTAGCAACCTGACTATAGTCTCTAATTCGAAGTTATGTGTGATGCATCCGACTATGCAATAGGAGTTGTTTTAGGTCAACAATGAGACAAGTTGCCCTATATAGTGTATTATGCTAGTAAGACTCTTGAAGAAGCCTAAAAGAACTATACCACCACTGAAAAAGAGCTTCTAGTACTTATCTTCTGGCTTGACAAGTTTAGGTCGTACATTCTAGAGTCTAAAGTGATTGGCTACACTGATCATGAGGCATTAAGGACTTATTAGCTAGGAAAGAATCTAAGCCCTGCTTGATTAGGTGGTTGCTCTTTCTTCAAGAGTTTGACATTGAAATCCAAGATAAAAAAGGTAATGAGAATTTAGTAGTGAATCACCTTTCTTATTTTGTTAATAAGTCTCCCAGTGATCCATATCCCTTTTGTGATTCATTTTCCAATGAGCAATTGTTTGGCATCTCTTGTCACATACCATGGTTTGCTCACATTGTAAATTATCCTGCCATAGGGCGTTTTTCCTCCCATTGGGAGAAGAGAAAAAGATAGGTCCTTAGCACAAGTAAGAAATTTCTTTTGGGAAGATCCCTATATTTTCAAAGTGTGTATAGATCAAGTGATTCACCGATGTGTGCTCGAGGACGAGTTCGAAGGTGTGTTGAATATGTGTCACATTGAGGGGTGTGAAGGTCATTTTAGTGGAAAGAAGACCGCCGTGAAGGTCTTGCAATGTGGGTTCTTTTGGCTCACCCTCTTTAGGGATGCCCAAGAGTATTGCAAAAATGTCTTAGATGTCAACAATCAGAGTCCATCTCTAGAAGAAACATGATGCCTTTATCCCCTATTCTTCCATGTGAGTTATTTGATGTTTAGGGTATAGATTTCATGGGTCCATTCCACCTTCCTTTGGGTACTAATACATTTTTTTAGCCACTGACTATGTGTACAAATAGGTAGAAGCTATTCCTGCACGCGCTAATGACCATAGGGTAATGGTCAAATTCATTAAAGAGAACATTTTCTTTAGATTTGGAGTCCCTGGGGTCTTGATTAGCGATAGGGGTTTGCATTTTCTCCGTAGGACTTTAGAGACCTTGTTGAGAAGATATTTGATTACCCATAAGGTTGCTACCCCTTATCACCCGTAAACTCGTAGACAAGTAGAGGTGTCCAAGAGGGGGATCAAGCATATTTTAAAGAAGACGGTTAGACCCGATAGGAGAGATTGGTCTATTAGGTTGAATGATGCTTTGTAGGCTTACCATACCGCTTTTAAGACTCCTATTGATATGTCTCTATATAGATTGGTTTATAGGAAAGCTTGTCACTTGCCGATAAAACTTAAGCATAGGGCTTATTAGGCTGTTAAGGCCTTAAACTTCAATTTGGCAAGAGCAGGTGAGAAAAGGAAGCTAGACCTAGCAGAGTTGAAGAAGCTTAGATTTGAGGCATATGAGAACTCCAAGCTTTATAAGAATAAGATAAAGAGATTGCATGATAAACACATTCTTAAGAAATCATTCTCTACCTCAAAAAAAGTTTGGTTGTTTAACTCACATTTGAAGTATTTTCCAGGTAAGCTCAAGTCAAGATGGGATGGTCTATATGAAGCTTTGGTTGGCTACCCTTCCGGAATGGTCAAGATTAAGGATTTAAAGGATGGCGAAGAGATGACAGTGAACGAACAATGCCTGAAGCATACATATGATCTGAGCATGGCTCATGTAAAGGTTTTAATACTTCAGGACCCCATCTATGGAAATTGAAGAAGAAAAGATGATCGCCTGGCTGACGGCGTGGTGGTTAGCACTACTAAGAGGCAACCTAGGTTAAATTTTGCAATTTTGCACTTGTTTCATTTTCCTTTCTTTTTGTTATCTTTCTTTCTCTTTCACCCATACCAAAATATTGAATCCAGAATCTTTGCTCATAAGATACACCATTTTTTTATTATTGCACATGCTAATGCAAGCTTGTATAGGCAATACTACTAACCTTGTTTTCTTTGTGAGTGTTGATAGTTTATGAGTCATAAGGTTGGTAGTATGGTGATTTATCATTCGCATAGAGAGCTTTGAAGACAATGCAAGGTTGCACCTATCCTTTCTTCACTTGTTCCCCTTGTTTCTACCCTATCCCTACCACCTTTACTTGCTTTGTGATGCGATTTTCTTGTTTATGTGATTTACTCTATTTGCTTGAGGACAAGCAAAGTTTAGGTATGGGGGTATAAGGGTTTGGTCTTATTGTTTTACATTTTCTTAGGGTAGATTGCTTTATTTGCTTAAAGATGGTGAAAATTTTTCAAATTTTTATGCATATAGAGTTGTTTATTTCTTGGTTGATTATTGTGTTGGCTATTATGATTAACTCAATTGATTGTTGAATATGAGAAACATTGTGGGGAAGTGAATGGAGTAGATTGAAAACTAGGTCTTAGATGGGATGCCCTTGAAAGTTGTGGGGAGTGAGGTCCTTTAAGAATGCCCTTTGTAGCCACCCCATGACTTGGTAGGAAAAAGCGAAGAAAAAGGGTTGATGTGAGCTCACCTTCCTTGATTGGTTCTTTTTTATATGCTTTAGCCTTTCTTTTCTTTTTCTTTTTGAAATACAATGCAAAGTATGAAAAATCCAAAAAATTGGAAAAGGCAAAAACGGTGCAAAAAGATCAAAAAGACGAAATATTGAAAAAAAAATTGGAAAAGAGAAAAAGCCAAAGGTACAAAATAGTTTTGTGAATAAGTGCATAAGTGACACAATGCCAACTTAAGCATGAGCTATCCTCTTTGTATACATACATATATATATATGTATAGATATACATACATATATATATGTATAGATATATATATATATATGAACATATATATATATATATAGATATATGAGTAAGACTTTTATAAGCCATTACATTTGTATATTCTCTCATCTTGTCTTTGAGGCTTTGTGCATGTTGGGGAGGCCATGTTAGTCGAGGGGGCACGAAATATCAACAACCCATGTGCATGAGTCAGAATCCTAGGCTTATGGTGTTTGGTTACTTGGGAAGTTCCCATGAGGTTTAAGGCCCTTTATAAGTAGAGGGAGGATCCAAAGAGACTTGGGGATCTCTCCATTATAGGAATGCCCCTTCATGCTTCTTAGACTAACCTTGATAGCGAGTTAATCCTTTACGTAACCCTTTTGCATCGGCTTTAGAAATAAACTTAAGATTGGGCTCACTTGGGGACAAAAAAAAAGAGAAGGTTTGGGGGTGTTGATGTGTTGTGTTTTTGTGCGTGTTTGTGTTTCTATTTGTCTATGTTTAAGAAGTGTTTTGAGATTTAAGAGATGTATTAGTATAGTACATATACTACAATTAGGCTTAAGCATAAGCAAATGTACATAGTTGAGTTTAAAGACAAATGCTATACTAATACATGTCTGTTTCTTGTGTTCAATGAAGTTAGGACAAAAGCTGAGGAATTGAATTGATGATGATTTGACGTTAGAGTCAAGCTCAAGATCTTTGGGATGTGGGAAAAGCATGAAAAGAGCTTTTGTAGGCAACTGGGCAAAGAAAAGAGCAACTGCGACGAAATAGACACAACGCAAGGAAATTGGCCAGGATTCTGACCTAGCTGGTCGACCCCCTTTCCAGGGCTGGTCGACTGGCCTAGGTGATTGGCCAAAATAGAGAGTTAGCCATTTGGGCCGATCGACCTCAAGGCTAGGCCAATCAACCGACCAAGGCTCCTGACTGGACGCATATGCTACACTATTTAAGCCCTTTTTGAGTAGATTTGGAACCCTTCTTCACCTCCTATTCACACACACCCACTTCTCACACATAAAATGCTACTTCCACCCACACATTAACACATATATCCACTTAGAATTAAGTTGATTTTGGAGGATTCCAACATCATTTGGTGAAGATTTACTCAAGCTTATAAAGAAACAAGCAAGGATGGAAGGGGAGTTTTCTCAACCCTCTTTCATTCTCTTTTATTATATGCTTGAGTAGATGGATTAAACTTGTGTAATGGGATGATTTTTGTATTCTTTGTTATAGGATTTGATTGGCTTATATATATACATACTTTGTTCTAAACATGAATGGCTTTATATCATTTCATGTCTATATGTTTGATGCAATGCTTGAATGAGTTATATGTATATAGATTGAATTGTATTTGCTATAGAATGCTTCTAATCCTTAGATTATGCATGTCCATGTATGTGATTATGGATAATTCGTTAGTTAGATTCATGTCTAAGTGAATGTTAACATGCCTTCTAGTAAATATATGCTCAAATACTACTATATATGGATGCTTAAATGTTTCTAATGGTGTAAAATCAAACTTGCTTGTGTTGTATCATGCATAGGATGTCATATTCACAATGCCTTACCTTAGAATATGTAGGACTAAGCCTATTAGATACCAATCTGCTTTAGTGTCCCTGGAATAATGGTGCATAAGTTAGGAGTAGCCTAGATCGAGTCCCCTTTAGCTTTAAATCTAGCTAATAGGAGTCCGGATAAGCTTAGTCAAACCTAGGAACCCTAGGTCTTAGCTTTAAATCTAGCTAATGGTTTAGGAACTAGGGTGGGATCGTTCTACGACACCTAAATAACTCCCTAGTCCCTTCTATGGCCTTAGGTATAGGACAACGACGTAGCTCTAAGTGTGCACGCTTAGGGACAGACCTGCACCAAGTCCTAGGGTATAATTAGGACACTAGTTAGTTGCTTAGCATTAGAAGCCATATTTAGTGAGCCATTTTCTCGAATCCCATAGCATTGAGTAAGAAAGTCACCCGTTCACAAGTATAGGTCACCTTATCACTTTCCCATAGGCTTAATCCCCCTAGATTAGCTTAGTTTTTACTTTTCCTTTCTAATATCCCTATTGTAGTCTCTTCATATCCCTCTTAGCTCCCTAAAATCCAAAAGCACAAAAAGATGACTGGTTTGGGTTTTTTTTTTTAAAGCTTCCACTATAATGCACTAGCTTAAGATTTTACCATACTTTAAGTCTCTATGTGCTTTGACATCCGCATTAGTACCCCTATATTGCACAATCTGTATGCTTGTAGGACCTTTTAGGGCTTACACCTTTAAGGGCAAATTAGAGACATTAATTCCAGCGCTGTTACGAGGCAACCTAAACATGTGTATACCTTTCTTGTTTTCCTTGTCTTTTACTTGTTTTTACTTTTCTTGTTTTTACTTGTTACACTTGCTTTCTAGTTTAGTTCTTTTGATTTTCATTTTCTTTTCCCTTGTTTTCTTTTTCACACTTCCAAGTGTTGATCTTCTCTATCATTTCTCCTTTTATACACCTTGTTTATCCTTTAATGATGCCAATGCGAGCTCGCATGGCAATGCTACTAATCGTGTGCTTTGAGTGTTTATGGTTTGTTGAGAGATAGGGATTAGTAGTTGAATCATTATGCATTGGCATCAGAGATCTTCAAAGAATGCAATGTTGTACCTATCCTGACCCCCAACACCCTTACTTGTTATTTGATGCTTATTGCTTGTTGTGTACTTTAGCTTAAGGCCAAGAAAAGTTTAGGTTTGGGGGTGTACGAGTTTGGTTTTATTGATTTATGCTTTGTTAGGGTAGATGTGCATCATATGCATAAAATGGTGAAAATTTTTCAATTTTCATTCATGTAAAGTGGTTTGTCTCTTAGTTGAATGGAGTGTTGGATTATGTGATTGATTTAGTGAATTGGTGAAAATAGGGTTGTATCATGGAAAGTGAAGGGAGTAGAGAGGGAGCCTAGACTTGGAGAAGATGCCCTTAAAAGTTTTGGGGAGTGAGTGCGTTTGAGAATGCAGCCTATAGCTACCCCATGGCTTGGTTGGAAGAAGTGTTGAAAAAAGGGTTTTGATATGAGTACCCCTTCTTTGATTGGTTCTTTTTTATGTGCCTTGGCCTTTCTTGTTCTTTTCTTTTTGCTTACGTCATGTATTGATAAAAAAATTCAAAAAAAATGAAAAAGGAGAAAAAGCCAAAGGCACCAAAAATATGCAAAAAGTAAAGTTCATTAAATAAGTGCTCAAGTGACATAATGTCTACTTAGCACAAGTTGCTTCTTTGTTTCTTTGATATTTATTAATAAGGCTTTTACACCATCTTGTGAGCCATTATGTTTGTTCATTCTTTCTCTCCTTATCTTTGAGGCTATATGTATATCGGGGAGGCCATGTTAGTTGAGGGGGCACGAAGTATCAATATCCCACATACGTACATAAGAATCCCGGGCTTATGAAGGTTAAGGCTACTTGGGAACTTCCCAGAGGTACGAGACCCCTTGTAAGTAAGGGGAGAATCTGAAAAGGTTTAGGGAGCCCTCACTAAAAGGAATGACCCCTTCATACTCCTTAGACTCTCCTTGATAGCAAATCAATCCTCTATACAACCCTTATTTCCAACTTTGAGGTAGACTTAGGTTTAGGCTTGCTTAGGGACAAATAAGGAGAAAGTTTAGGGGTGTCAATGCGTTAGGTTTGTGTGTGCTTGTGTATTGCATGTATCTACTTATTTTGAGGTGTTTTGTGCTTCGTTTGATGTATTAGTTTAGTACTTAGGTCATACTCGAGCATATTAGGGTCCACATGTTCATAGTTAAGTTTAAGACTTAAATGTTACACTAATGCACGTTTGTTACTTGTTTTAGGTGAGATTCAGAGAGACAATTTGAGATTGATTGATGGAAATTGGGATGTGGATCAATGATAAAGGTGTTCCGGACATAAAGGAATGAAGAAAAGTGCATTTGAAAGCAGCCGAGAGAAGATCGAAGCACTCGAGAAGAAATCAGCTTGCAAAGAGCAAAAATTGGCCAAGGCACTAACCTAGTCAGTCGACCTCTTCCCTAGGCTGGTCGACCGGCGTAGGGCCCTTAAGCAAGTCAAAGAATAAGGCCATTTGTCTAATCGACCAAACCCCAAGGCCGGTCGACTGACTGGTCCCCTGGCCTAATGCAATTTTAGCTTTATTTAAGCCACTTTTCAGCATTCTTTTGGGGAGAACACCAACTAATTCACACACCTATTTCCCTAAACCCTAAATCTACGTAATCTCACCTCACACACACCCTTCAAAACACATTTAACACTTCGAATTAAGGATCCAAGAGGATCAAACACTAGGATTGGTTATAGCTCATGGATTGTAAAGCTTGGCTATGGATAGAAATGTATCTCTCTTTTATCCCAAGTCTAATTATGTTTGATTAGAGCTATGTAGGGTGATAATACTCTATATTTATGGATTGATTACTACTTTTTATTAACAAGAACTTGATAGATATATATACACACACACACACACATATACACATATATATATATGCTTTGTGCTTAGATTTTCAAAGGTCATTTTACATACATGTTTATGTATTTGTTGAAATGCCTATGATGTTGCATATGTTTATTGAATTCTATTTTGCTATTAGCAATTTCTAAATCATTATACTTGCATGTCTAAGTGTTTATGTGGTGATTACATGAAATGGGTATGCCTATATACATGTCTATGAGTGTGTTAGTATACTTAGTAGCATAAATAGCTTCTATTGCTTACATGTCGAGTGCTATTGCTTAAATTGGTGTAATCTGAGTATGTCTATATGCATAATAGTAGGATAGGTCAATTTATCCTCGTATGCCATGCCCTAGATGCATATGCTTAGCACATAAACTTTAATATCTACTATTGTGATGATGATCGATGGTGCACAACTAATGGCTAGCCTTGGTCGAGTCTCTCTTAGCTTTAAATCTAGCTAACGGGTTTTAGGGTAGGTTAGTCAACGTTAGACAGACTGGCTTTAAACCTAGCCAATGGTTTAGAAGCTAGGGTTAGACCAATTCGAGTCATCTAATACCTTGATTAGCTAGCCCTAATGCCTAGGTCATAGAGACCACGTTGTAGCCCTGGTTAGATATGCCTAGAGACAAACCCACATCGAGTCCTAGGGGTTCTATTAAGAGGTTAATTAGAGGTCAAGACGAGAGTAACCAAGTATATCCATCAAGAATCCCTAGATAGATGTAGTAATCATCCATAGGCAAGAAGTAATCACACTAGTCCCCATTTTCACGCATTAGATTCCCCTTAGATCGCTTGATTCCTCCATTTTACACACCTCCCTTTTTTTTTCTTGTCCTTAGCTTAGATTTGTTCTTTTTTCGAGCTCCCCTCAAATCAAAAACCTAAAAATATCATAATTTAGGGACCCAAAACGCAGATCTTTAAGATGCACATAGCTAAGGACACCACTCACGTTAGGCCTCCCCGTGGATTCGACCTTGCACTCACACACACCGTACTACACATGACCTGTGCGCTTGTGGGCTATTTAGGCTTGTGCACAAAATAGCATATCAGTAGCCTCAAGCCCATGGCAAAGAAGTCTTCGTAAAAAGCTATCTCCTCTTATCTCCTTGGCATGTATATTCGTAGGGATTAGGGAGTTTAACTACGTTATCATTAGGAATGCCCCAACAGATAACTATGTTTTCTACGATTCTAGGGTCAAGCACTAGTTTCCTAACTAAGGCATTGAAAAGGGCTAAGACCCCCACCACTGCTGGGGCGTCCTTGATATGGATATCCACGACAGGAATATCCTCCACGTCTTCGACAGGGGCTTCCTCCCCATATTTGGCTGCACCCTTATTAACGGGACTCTCAACACCATCATTTACGTCCTCTTGATCAAAGGCCATGGTATCGCTCTGATGCGGAAAGTTATTTCCCTTCGACAAGGAAGGACCAATAAGTTCACTATTTTGGGCCATCTTGCCCATTCCAATAACCCTGGTCTAAGGCAAATAAATCCCTAGGTCTTCGACCATATCTCTAGGCCTAATGTTTTAATCAAAATCCATAAAAAAGATAGGGAACAGATGGATAAAGCTCCTCATAAGGAAAATTTAAGACAAAATCCCCACCAAAACTAAAAGCTAAAGCCTTCTCGAGGGTATTTGTGCTATGAGGGGCAAAAGTCTTGAAATTCCCTAAATTATCAAAAATGTCTATAAAATCAAGAGAAACCCTAACCCTACGATCGTTGAGGATAGACACAGGTAGTAGAGGGTCCTCTCCATTATTCCCAAAGGGGCTAGGGGTATCAAACATTAAACACACGAAGAAAACTAGGGGAGAAAAGAAACAGAAAAGGTATGCACGAATGGAATTAATAAAAAAACAAATAGAGATAAGAGAGAAAGATGAAAGGGTATAGAGCAAAGCGTACCTGGGAAAAAAATAAGAAAGCTTTAAAGAGAGAGGTAAAGGAAACTCCTAGAGAAGGGCGGAAAGACGCCGAAATTGTTATGCCGAAGGTGTTCTTGGAGGTGGCAACACGAAGCTACTGAAAGGAAAAAGAAAAGAAGCCGAAAGGTAAAGAAAATGCTAGTAAACAAACGTGAAGACAGAAGGTAGAGAAATGAAATCAAAATAATGAAAAAAGTATTTATATCTTGAGTTAAAAATGATTTGAAATTCAAAAGACATGTTAGAAATGGCAGTTAAACGAAGAGTTGCAACTAAAAGGGCGGCTTTATCGCATATTTCCAAGATACGCCATCATCGTAAATAGGCACGTCGTTTTATGTAGTACGTGCGCACACAGCAAAACAAGGTGACTTACCTACACACGCCAGAAGTCTAAGAAAATGACTAATTATAACAATTTGCTAATCGGGTACATTTGGCAACATCCCGATATGGCATGTCCTCAAATGGGATCTGCTAACTACACTGTCTTTATCGAGAGCTTCGGGATGAGACCTCTCCAAACTTGGTTCAACCAACCACCTCGAAGACTTCTCCTAACCGTAAGCCTAGCAGGTTCAATGACCACCTGTATGAACAAATAAGGTAACACATGTTCCCTCTAACTATCAATAGTACCCTTTGGTTCCAATTCAGGTAACATAACTCTACACATTCTCTTCCATCATTAAATTCACCCCCAAGAGGAAAATACTGACTTAAGCATCAAAGGCTCTTTGGTTGGTGCCATACCAGTGCCTAGATTGTTGGTTTTGTAGGTTATACACGTAGGAGCGAGAACAAGAAGATTTTATCTGCTCCTTTGTAAAATCAGCATTCATCACGGACCAAGGCCCATACTGCTATAAATCATGCCTTTTGGGTTAAAAAATTCAGGGATGACTTCGAACGAATGGTCAACATGGCCTTTCAAGACCAAATTAGTCGAAACATGAAAATATATATTGACGATATGCTCATCAAGGCAAGTAGGCATCAAACCACGTGTCCGGCCTGAACGAGGCATTCTAAACTATGAGAAAGTTTGACATCAAGCTGAATCCTAAGAAATGCATATTCGGAGTTCAACCCAGATGTTTTTGGGCTTTATGATGACACACTACAGAATTGAGGCGAACCTTGAGAAGATTGAGGCCATACTCAATCTTGAACCACCCAAAATGGTGTACAACATACAATCATTATCAGGAAAAATTACTACTCTGAGGAGATTTATGTTGTGATCAACTAACTGTTGTGCACCATTCTTTATAATTCTTCAAAATTCGAAGGATTTCGAGTAGACCCCCAAATGGCAAGAGGCATTTGACAAGATCAAGTCCTACCTCACAAAGCTGCCGGTCCTAGCAAGACAGGAGAGACATTGCTGTTGTACTTTCAAACTCTAATTTGGCAATGACAGCAGTCTTGATTAGAGAGACTGAATAAGGCCAATGGCCATTTTATTATGTAAGTAAAACATTAAAAGTAGTAGAACTTGGATATAGCAGTTTGGAGAAATTAGCCTTTGCATTGGTGATATCAACTCGAAAGTTGAAACCCTACTTTGAAGCATACCCAATCAAGGTAATCACTTATCAGCCACTAAGGCAGGTGCTACACAAGCCGATATTGTCATGAAAATTGTTAAAATGGTCGATTGAACTGCGTCAGTACTACATCACCTACCAACCCAGAAAACAATCAAAGCCCAGGCCCTAACAAACCTTTTAGTGGAGTATACTCAGCCAGTGGAAGAAGTGATCAGGCAGTGGAAACTGTATGTAGATGGAACAACCAGCAAGGCAAGATCAGAAATAAGAATTGTGATTGGGAAACTATATGGGACTAAGTCAAAGTATGCAATCAAGTTTGAATTCAAAACCACAAATAATGAAGCAGAGTATGAAGCAGTATTACCAAGAATGAGGTTGCTCAAAGAGTTGGAGACAAGAATGGTAAAAGGCTATACGAATTCACAACTAATCGAAAGATAAGTCAATGAAACATTTGAGGCAAAAAGATACCAAGATGAAGGCCGATCAAAAGCGAGTCAATAAAACACTCACATCCTTCGAGACGTTCTCACTATAGCAAATCCCGAGAGGAAATAACATCCAAGCAAATACACCATTTAAAGTCGCTTCCCCTTTAAAAAAAGGGAGGTGATCAACATTAAACGGCTTTTAGGACTGTCTATCAGCGTTTTGTGCATAAATATTGCTAATGAAATAGACTAGTGCAATATTTTCAAAATGGCACCTTGCCAGAAAATGATCGGGAGTCACCAAAGGAAGTGAACCAATCATTACGGTTCATCAATCTCGAAGATCAGTTATACAAGCGCACTGTCGGGGGATCGCTGTTGAAATGTCCAAGCAATTCAAAGGGAGAATACATTATTAAGAAAATGCATGAAGGAATGTGTGGCAATCATTCTGGAGCGAGAACTATGGCACAGAAAGTAATCCACCAAGGATATTACTAGCCAATAATTACGAAAGTGGCTAAAGAGATTATCACAAAATGTGGTCGTTGCTAAAGAAATGCTAACATCCAGCATGTATCAAACACAGCCCTAAGCCCAATAACAAGAGCTTGGGTATTCACCAAATGAGGGCTTGATATTATCGAAATAATGCCTATTGGGAAGGCACAACAAAGTTTTGCATTTGTGGCAATGGATTACTTTACAAAGTAGGTTGAGTCAGAAGAAGTAGGAAAGATAACCGATAAGGCTGTAAGGAACTTTGTTTGGGAAAACATTATATGCCAATTTGGCATTTTGAAGGCCATAATTACTGATTATAGAATACAGTTTGACTCAAAATATTTCAAATTACAAGTGGGTAAGTTGAAGATTGATTTGCACTTCTCTTCAATGGCATATCCTCAAATGAATGGACAAGTGGAAGTCACCAATAGAACCATAGTAAATGCACTAAAGGCAAAACTTGAAAGGGCGAAAGGGTTATAGGTGGAAGAACTGCCAGAAGTTCTATGGGCCTATTAGACAATTATTCACAATAGCACTGGATAAACACCATCCCAGATGGCTTGTGTGTCAAAGGCTATGATTCCAATTGAAATGCTATCACCTACATTGCATGCTAAACACTTTGAAGAAGCAAAAAATGATTAAGTTTTAAAAATCAAATTGGAGTTCCTTGATGAGGTACACGAAGAGGCACAAATCAAGAATGAAATAGCTAAAGAGACCATGAAAGGACACTTGATTGGAAAAATCAAGGCAAAGAACATCATCCTAAAAGACATGGTCCTATGCATACATAACTTTGCCAAAGGCAATTTGAATAAACTCGATGAAAATTGGGAAGGCCCTTCTCGAGTAATGAAGGTTATCCAACCAGCAACCTTCAAACTGGCGAACGCCGAGGGGCCACTGCTCCCATAACACATAGAACTCCGAACATTTAAGAAAGTGCTATGTTTGACGACTGATGTGTTATGTTTTTGTGTGTGTGTCTACATTGCCATTTACTTATGTTTAAGAGGTGTTTTGAGCTTTAAAAAATGCATTAGTATAGTGAATATACTAGAGTTAGGCTTTAGCGTAAGCAAATGTATATAGTTGAGTTTAAAGACAAACACTATACTAAAACATGCTTATTTTTCGTGTTTGGTAAAGTTAGGTCAAAAGCTCAGGACTTGAATTGATGGAGAATTGATGTTGGAGTCAAGCTCGAGGTGTTTGGGATGTGGGAGAATCATGAAAATAGCTTTTAGAAGCAACTGGACGAAGAAAAAGGCAATCAGAGTGAAACAAATACAACATGAGAAAATCGGCCAAGCTTCTGACTTGGCCGGTCGACCCCCCTTTCTAGGGCCAATCTACCAGCTTAGGTGACCAGCCAAAATAGAGAGTTAGCCCTTTAGGTCACTTGACTGGCCAAGGCCTCTAGCTGAACGCGATTGCTGCACTATTTAAGCCCTTTTCCAGCCTATTTTGAATAGATTTTGATCCCTTTTTCACCTCCCATTCACAAACCCACTTCTCACATATAAAACCATACTTTCACCCACTTCTAATACACATACTAACACACACACCCACTTAGAATTGAGTCGATTTTGAAGGATGTAAACATCATTTGGTGAAGATTTACTCAAGTTTGTAAAGAAACAAGCAAGGATGGAAGGGGAGATTTTTATAACCTCTTTCATTCTTATCTATTTCATTCTTGAGGAGATGGATTAGGGTGACTAAACTTGTGTAATGAGATGATTTTTCATACTCTTTGTTATGGGATTCTATATATATATATATATATATATATATATATATATATATTCTTATATATTCTTATTTTGAGAAGCTTTATATCATTTCATGTCCATGTGTTTGATGTAATTCTTGAATGAGTTGTATGTATATAGATTGAGTTGTATTTGCTATAAACACTTTTAATCCTTAGATTATGCATGTCTATATGTGTGATTATGGATAATATGAAGTAGGTTAGTTAGATTCATGTCTATGCGAATGTTAACATGCCTTATAATGAATACATGATCAAATAGTACTACATGTTGATGCTTGAATGTTTCCAATGGCGTAAATCAAACTTACTTATGTTTGTATCATGGATAAGATGTCATATTCACAACACCTTAGCTTAGAATATGTAGGACTACGCCTATTAGATACCAATCTACTTTGGTGTCCTTAGAATGATGGGCATAAGTTAGGACTAGTCTAAATCGAGTCCCCTTTAGCTTTAAATCCAACTAATAAGAGTTCGGATAGGCTTAGTTGACCCTAGGAACCCTAGATCTTAGCTTTAAATCCAGCTAATGGTGGAACTAGGGTGGGATCGTTCTAGGACACCTAAATAATTCCCTAGTCCCTCCTATGGCCTTAAGTACATAAGGACCACGTCGTAGCTCGAAGTTTCCATGCTTAGGGACCCTACCAAGTCCTAGGGTGTAATTAGGACACTAGTTGGTTGCTTAGTATTAGAAGTCGTGTTTAGTAAGTCAATATCTCAAATCCTATAACAATGAGTTAAAGACTCACCTGTTCACAAGTGTAGGTCACCCTATCACCTTCCCATAGGTTTAATCCCCCTAGATTAGCTTAATTCTTACATTTTTTTCCTTTCTAGTATCCATTGTGTAGTCTCTTCAATTCCCTCCAAGCTCCAAAAAATCCAAAAGCACAAAACGATGGCTATTTTTGGTTTCTTTTTAAGCTTCCATTAGAACGCACTAGCTTAGGATTTTACCACACTTTGAGCCTCCCTGTAGTTCAACACCCGTATTAATACCCTTATATTACACGATTTATACGCTTGCGGGACCTTTTAGGACTTGCACCTTCAAGGGCATATCAACGACAAATGTCACAAAAGCTTTTATTTACTCTAAATGTTTGATCAATGAATGACAAATCATAGTTCCATGCATGCTTATTTTTGCAAAGTACTTCAACTTAGGTTAGGTTCTGAATTCTATTTCTTATCAAGAAGCAGTGCTAAACACATAACAAAGATAAAGGAACAACAAGTTCCTCATGCCAAACAAAATCAGAAAGCACCATACACGACAATAATCATCAAATTAAAATCAAATGCAAATGTACAAATGACATAGCCAATCAAATCCTACATTTCAATCTATAGGATAAAAATAAAGATTGTTTAGTAAAAAAATAAATGCAAGAAAAGGAAAATAAATATTGTCTGAAATTACAATTCACTTTCAAAATAGAAAAATAGAGTTAAGCAGCAGAGGCGACATCTCGAACACTAGGCACCTTCACGACATACCTATTGCCCATCGCGGTAGCATCTCCAGCATCAGCCTCTGGCAGTACCTCCTCAATAGGCACCTGGACAATTACCCTGACTTCATTAGATGCCGCAGCTGGGGGATCAGGAACAACATTCTCTAACCCCCATTAACAGCATCGGGGGTAACGGGTAGGGGGACCAAGTAGTCTAGAACCGTCTCGATGAGGGAAGCAAGAGAAGCAGGAGGATTTTTCTATAGTAGCTCAACCGCCTTCCTGCCACCAGGCTCAGAGCTGCTCTTGTATTACATAGTCGCTTGTTCAAAAAGCTCAGACTGGTACTCGGGTGATGCCTTGTAGTCTGCAACCATAGACTCCTTGGCTTTTTTAAGCTCTTCTTCCAGCCGAGCGATGAGGCAGGTAGTGGACTGGTTGGCTAACTGAAACACCTCTTTGTCCCATCAGAGCCTCTCAATCTCATCGTGTAGCTTATCGAGGACTGATTGTTGTCTCTTGATGGTGTCCACAAGAGTGGTTATTCGGCCATCCCTCCTCTTTAACTCTTCATCATTCTCTTTTACCTCCTTAATGTGCTGGTTTCTTAGACCATAGACCTCTGAGAGATGCCGCAATCGAGAGTTCTCCCTGGACGTTCGCAGCCTCTCGAACTCCTTTTGGAGCCTCTCTACTTTAGCAGCATCGGCGGCATCCAAGAAATGGTTGGTCAACTCGTTCACCGAGTGATCCAAAAATTTAATAAGCTTCTGTGCCTCAGAAAGAATCTCCGCTAGCTGAAACCAAAGACAAAATGATAAGCAAGAAGAAAAGTTAAGTGTGGTGCAACCAAAATTGAATAAGAGATATTTACCTGGGTGTTGGCAATGCCCAATGAGCAGTAGATATCGAAGATATGAGCGGCGATGACTGGGGCTGAAATGTTCCGGCCTTGCATGCCAAGGTTTATCATCGGGATCTCCTGCGATCCTGACTGTAGAGCACTAGTGGCAGCAATTGCTGATGGATAGGAAGGTGACGATGACAATGATCCACCCCTGTGCTAGGTGGCACAAGAGGACTTGGCATCGTTGGAGCGTAGTGGGTCCCTCCTGCGGTGTTGAAGAGGCCTACGATCCTCTATGTCATCGGAAACCTTTTTGTTTAGGTGTTTGCTCCCCGGTCACGGCTGGGGTTAGGACAAGAGAGGTAGTTCCTTCCTTGATGACTATGACCTGAACGTGCCTTCCTTCTGGGAGGGACGTCCTAGTTTTCCTGCGATGTGGCCCGACCTCTGCGATGATCTTGGTTCGGCAGTTAAGATGCCCAAGCAACTTAGTTGTCCCCGTAGCGCGCTTGGAGTTGGCAGTGCATCTCTTCCTTCTGAGAAGTGAGTTGTTCCCTTTGTTGGCCAACCATACCAGAAAAAGAACAAGCATAAAAGCAGAGTTAGCATAAAAGTCATGAATCGGTCACGTGATGAAACATGAATCAATGAGTCCCCAACCATGGTAATTGGCCCCGGCAAGAATTTTGGATATAATCTGGAGGCCCTGACCTTATTACGGGTGTCCAAAACACTCTTTGCTTTATTTCACACTCTAAGAACCCTTAATCAAGCTCTAATTATATCTCCGAAACATACCTAAAATAAGCAACAAACACACATTAGTGTAGCATTTAAGTCCTAACTTCAACTATGAACATGTAAACCATAATATGCACAAGTATGACATAAATGCTATACTAATACTTTAAATGAAGCTCAAAACACCTCAAAGCAAGTATATATAAGCAATACATAAACACACAAAATGAATACATCAAGGGGCCTGATAAGCGGGGAATAAACCTCTCTCCATATCTTTGAGAGCATTATATCTCTTTTCTTCTCTTTGGGTGAGCTGGGTAGCCTTGTTAAGTTTCTTTCTGACCCTCACCTTCACATCTAGCTAGGACCACTCTAAGTTAATCTCCCAGGGCTAGGATAACTCACGAACACGTATTGATTATGCCAGCCTTTGTAAGAAGACGGGTTCCCTTTCAGAACCCTTCGTGGTTTCGTGCAGTAACATGGTACCAACCTTTTTCTTGATTCTCAGATGGGCAAAAGATATAGTGGAAAAGGTTAACCAAAGGCTTTATTCTATTCTTCTTCAAGTAAGAGTAAAATTTGACAAGGGCTGCCCAAGCATTCAAGCACAATTGGCTAGGGAAAATTCCATAGTGATTCAAATAATTCTTGATGAACCTGGGGTGAGGCAGCCTCAAACCCATGGCAAAGAAGTCCTCGTAGAACTCTATCCTACCTTCCTCTCCCTAGCACGCGCATTTGTGATGATGGGGGAGCCTAACCACGTACTTATCGGGAATTCCCCAACAGAGAGATATATTTTCAAGGATGCTAGGGTTAAGTGATGGCTCCCTAACCAAGGCATACAAAGAGGTCCTCGACAGAAGCGTCATCCACGTCTTTAACAGGTGCATCCTCCCTATCTTCGGCAGCTTCCTATCAGTAGGGTTTATGGCACCATGATTAGCGTCTTCTTGATTAGAGGTCGTGGCATCACTCTAATACGGAGAGCAATTCCCTTTCGGGTAGGAAGGACCAACAAGTTCACTATTCTGGGCCATCTCGCCTATCTTGACAACCCTATTCTCAGGCGAGTGAACCTTCAAGTCTTCAACCATGTCTCCAAAAATAATGTTTTGGTCGAAATCCATATGAGAAACGGGAACAGTGGGATGAAGCTCTTCACTTGGATAGACTAAGATAAAATCTTCACCAAAACTAAAGGCTAAAGCCTCATCGAGGGTATTACGGCTATGAGGGGCAGAAGTTTCAAAATTCCCTAAATTATCGAATATGTTCGTAAAATCAAAAGACCCCAACCCTATGGCCATCGACAGTAGACCTAAGAGGCAAAGGTTCTTCTTTGTTATTCCTAGATGGACTAAGGTTACTAGACATCAAACGCACAAAGAGAATGGGAAAAGAGAGAACAAGATAAAGGTATGCAAGGACTAATTCATTGAAACAAATCAAAAAGTAAGGACGTAAAACAAAGGATTAAAAAGCAAGCATACTTAAGATGAAGAAATATAAAGCTGTTGGAGGAGAGAGAAAGTAACTCCTGGGAAAAAGAGGCTGTCAAAATGACTATGCTGGGGACTCTACAAAGAGTAACCGGAGAAACTGTAAAAGAGCAAAAAAGCAATAATGGCTATTCAAAGTTAGGAAGAATTACCAAGTGGATGCGAAAGCAAAAAAATGAAATCAAAGAATGTAAAAACGTATTTATACCTTGCAATTAAAATAATTTGAAATGCAAAAGCCATGAGACAAACGATGGATAGGCAAAGAGCTACAACTGAAAGAATGGCTTTGTCGCATATTTCCAAGATGCACCATTATTATAAACAAGTGAGCCGTTTCGTGTAACACACGCTCACATAGGAAAACAAGGTAACCCGCCTTCACGTGTTAGGAGCCCAAGAAAATGCCTATGTATAAAATCTGCTATCATGAAGCATTTGGTGACATCTTGACACGGCATGTCCCCAAATGGGGGCTAATGATATGGGATCGGGTAATGCCACCCATGCTGTCGAGAGCGTCCTATGAGACTTTCTTAAACCAATCTCAAGCAACCATCTTGAGGGCTTTTCCCGGCCATCAGCCTAGCAGGTCTGATCACCAATTGTATGAGCAATTAAGGGGACACGTGTCCTTCTCCATAAACTATAAATAGGGCCCTTTGCTTCCAGATAAGGTAACTTCATTATACGCACTTAACTTTATCCTTCAACCTTTCCCAAGAGGAAAACACCGACTTAGGCATCTGAGGTTCTTTGCTGGTACCCCACTAGTTCCTAGATTTTTTGTTTTGCAAGTCATACACATTGGAACAAAGATAAGAGGATTTTATCTGATTATTTGTAGGATCAATGACAATCACTATACTCATGTTTAAGCATGTGGTTCATAATGTGAAAAACTCCCTCTAAATAAGTGCATTTAAAAATATAAATAAAGTCTTTAATAGGCATGACTCCCCCTTACATAAGTATATAAACGGCTAAGGACATTCATGGAAGTTTTCATAATAAACCATAGATCATTCATATTAAAACAACCATCATAATAAATCATAATAAAAATCAATCATTGTCATAAAGCATAAATAACTGAAGCAACTAGCAGGAGTCTTATTCTCTCCCTTTAGCATCATCAAAGAGAAGGATATAGGCATAAGCCAAAGGTAATTAAAAACCATGATAATAAAAGAGTAAAAACATGCAAGATGGAGAGTTGAGTGAAAGGATGAGAAGTTCAAATGAAAGGAAATGTTTTCAAAATGCAAGGAGAATGATTTTGAAAGAGAAGGGCATCCGCAAGGTCTTCATGGCTGATTTGGAAAATGGCGAGAGTAGTGTTCTCTAAAGAACTCACTCATCTCTTGACGCATTCCACCAACATTTTCTTTAACTTTGTCAACCCTTGAGTTCAAGAATGCCACATTGGTGTTCAAAGCAGTCATTTACACAAGAAGTTGATCTAAACAAATGGTTTTTTAACTTGTCCACTAGAGCTTGAACTAGCACCACGTCTCTGTTGGGATTGTATGCCCTAAAAGACCACTTGTACACGAATATTGAACCAGACATTTGATTATTATTTATATTTATGAGCACTTCTTACATATATTATCTCTAGTATGTATGAGTTATACCTTATGTAAAGGTCCAATGATGTAGTCCAATGACTTCAGTGCACAGCGAGGCTAAACGTACATTAGGTCTAAGTCTAGTTTTGGATATATCATAAAGATGCCCATAGATGGATCGTAGTGTTAAGCACTCTACCAGGATAAGGCTACAGTGGACGAGTCTTCCGATACGGGTGATCTACCTAGGTCATTGGAGGGTCTTTCCAGACTTCGCTTCTAGTGCGTGTGTCATGCATTGGATAGGACTACATGAGGATGTCTTTTAGAACCGTGCCATCATATATAGAGACAATATACTCACTGCTTCCGAGCGGCCGATGCTCTTAATCTTGAGCATGTAAGGATGAATTGGTGAAGTTAAGGTGCAGCACTTTGATGTATCATGAGAAGAGATCTTGAGTGATAAGATTGTCTACCTCATACTAATCAATCAGGATATACATGTACAACAATAAAGTCTATGTGCCCCTTTGGATTTGTCATATTAGTCATCATAAATCTAGATTCAGTGATATCACCTTCAGGGGCATATCGGTCATTTGGCTTATAGGTTACTCTCTAGATCAAGAGATCTATGACCAGCTGGTGATCACTCATTGGACTAGAGATTCTAAGGTTCCAGATATAGTCTTAGAGATAATGGTGTTTTTTTACTAGCCTTGACTACAGGTGGACATAGATAGGTATTTTGGTCATTTAACTCAGTTGGTCAAAGACAGTGGTTACTTAATGTGACCAGCTTTTGCTTAGCCAGTAATTATTCCTAGAGTGTGGCTTTAGTCTTTTGATGAAAATAGACCGAGGTAAAAAATGGCCTTGATGTCGCCAAAGTGATGGGAAAGGCATTTTGGTTGTTTTGGAAGCCAAGGGTAATTATGTTTTTTGGTCCCTTTACTAGTCATATTTCCAATGGATGTAATTAATTGAGATCATCTAACTATATGAATGCTTTATTGAGATGTAAATTTAATAGAGAAGGGAAAAGAATTCTATTCAAATTTTTCCTTATTAAATTTATGGGCATCTCAATAAGACAAGCGGGTCCCATGGAATTAGATATTATAGAGTAAGAAAGAGAAAAAAATATCTTGGGTATTTTATCCATAAGGTATATTCCATTTCTAAAAAAGGTATACTTAGAAACTTCATTATTTCTAAGATCTTACCCAATTAGAGTTGTTGTATATTATATATAGAGAGCTTACAACATTACCTACTTGAGTCTCTTTGCCTTTTAAAAAGATAGGAGTAGGAATTTTCACCTAGCACACCAAAAACACATACTACTCCATAGATCTTCAATTATAACTCTTCTAAATGCTTGCCCACTACATAGCACCACACATCCTAGCTTTGGGAAGGTGATCATAGTGAAGAAGACTAATTGGGAAGCTATTTTGGTGGAGATTTCACAAAGCAAAGAGATCATCTACTTAGATCTTCAACTCCTTAAAGGTATATCACTTCATCTTCTTGTTTATATGTTCAATCTTGTTGTGCTTATGTGTGCAAATAGCTATTTATTGCTTCCGCCGCCACCATATTAGATATGTGTTTCAATAATTTTTTAAAAGCATGATCTATGAGCTATGGTATAGCAATCCCGATCCTAACAGTCTCATCTTTTCCCTTCTAATCTCTTCAAGCCTATAAGTTTCCATAGAAGCTTCTACAGCCTTACTTAGTTGGTCTAGAAACTCATCATTGAAGAATTTTGATGGGGGCACAGTTTCTCCAATCGGTTCATGTATTACAATTCCTTTTCGTCAAGCTTGCTCCTCCAATTCGTCCATTGCAGCTTGTACTTCATCTTCTCGAATTTTTGGACATAACACTAGATTAGAGAAGGTAGTTCTTTCCCTTGTTCTTTGCCGTATTTGTCTCTTAATATCATCACTCATGGCTTGATATTAAGCTTCTTCAATTGGTTCCTCATTGTACCAATATATTTGTATTTGACTAATGTAAACCATGTCAAATTTCCAAGCAAATGGGATTGGATCCTTATCAAATGGTACCTTAAGGTGGTGAAAGATGGGGGTGAGAGCTATTCCATAAGCCAACTTGTTTGGTTTCGAGGTTCGCTCTTCAAATTTTGAAGGTCTATGCCACACACATATGCCATATGGCATAATATAAGATAAGCCAAATCAACTTTCTCCTTTTGATTCAATATGTAGAGCAAATATGCGTCTACAAAGTTTATTCTCCCATCATTTGTTTTTCTACACATAATCACTTCACTAATTATCTTGAGCATGATTTTTGTCTTAGGATCAACATATTTTCTTTGGGGTGTAGTTTGCCTAACAGGTATAGAGTCCAATCTTTTCCATAAAAAAGTAATAGCTTTATCTACATCTTCTTTCTCAACTGCAAGCCAACATTGAGCACTATAGATTCTATGACACCCATAAGATAGACTAAATACATCCCTTATATCTTTCTCTTGGAAATCATTGCCTTTTCCATTCACTTTTGATTTCAAATGCATATGTTTAGTATCAAACATAGTAAGATTCTTATAGAATTCTGTAACTATTTTCTCATGAACATTGCATTTTAGATGAACAAATATATCCCAACCTTGTTCATAAAATAACTCAATTGCATTTGTTCATTTCAAATCCTCAACAAAAAGATATTTCCTATACATAATAGATTGAGTTTTGATAGTACCTTTCTTCTTTGTTGGTGCCGATAAAGATGGTAGTGGTGATTGTGATAGAGATGGAGACCTTTGCCTAGCCCTCTTACTTCTTGAAGTTCTCCTTCCTCTTAGGGGTGCCACAGGGGAAGAGTTTTTCTTAAAGAAAATGATGCAAAAATGGTTTCTATGAAGTAGGTAATGAGATTTTGTCAAGAATTTTGCAAGAAATTAAAGTTTTAAGGTGTTTGGTATAAGAGGGAATGAGGTTTTAGGAGATGGTTTTAAAAAAGAGAAGGTGAAAGTGAAATAAAAGATGTAAAATTGAAGTTTTAACCTAGCCAGTTTACAAAAGTCAGTCGCTCGACTTGCCCCAGAGGGTGACCAGTTTAGGCAACCGGCATATGGCAAAGAGTATTAGAAATGGTGTAGACATGAGTCGGGCGACCAGCAAAGTCTTCCAGCCATGGGCAAAATGTAAAATCTCAAATTTTTTTATTATGCAATGAAAATATGAACTATAATAATGTCTTCGGCAACCCAAAACATTTCTGAAATATGATATCAACATTTTAAAATATTCAAAGCATACAATTCTATAAGGAAACATCATAAAGGACACGATCATTCAAAGTTTTGCATGCCACTAATATTGCAAAATTATTCTTCAAGAAGAGCTTTTGTGAAAGTCTCATCAACTTGATGCAAAGTATCAACAAATTCAAGTAATATATCTCATTTTTTTAACATGATCCCTAATAAAGTGATGTATAATCTCAATGTGTTTTGTTCTAGAATGTTGGATTAGGTTTTTAGTGAAATTAATTGCACTTATGTAATCACAGTAAATGGGCACATGATCATATTACAATCCATAATCAATTAAGTTTTGTTTCATCTAAAGAATTTGTGCTACACAACTAATAGCAGCTATATATTCGGCTTAGTAGTAGATAAGGCAACACTATTTTGTTTTCTACTAGACCAAGAAATCAAAGAGTGACCAAGGAATTAACATGTACCACTAGTGCTTTTACGATCAGCTTTGGATCTAGCAAATTAGCACTAGAGAAACCATAAAAATCAAAAGAAGTATCTTTAGGATACCACAAATCAAGATTATAAGTTCTTTTAAGGTATCTAATTATACGTGTCACAACAATTCAATGGAATTCTTTGGGACTGGATTGGGATCTTGCACATAGAAAAATAGCAAACATTTTATCAAGGCTAGATGTTGTTAAGTATAAAAGGCTTTCGATCATACCTCGATAGAGTTTTTCATCAACCGACTTACCATTCTCATCATTGTCAAGCTTAATTGAGGAGCTCATGGAAGTTCCAATTTATTTTTCTTTCTCCATTCCAAACTTTTTGATTATCTCCTTCGTGTATTTAACTTGGTTTATGAAGATCCATTCTTTAGTTTGCTTGATTTGCAATCCAAGGAAAAAGGTTAATTCACCCATCATGCTCATCTCAAATTCCCTATGCGTGCACTTAGAAAAACTTTTGCATAATGAGAAGTTAGTAGCACCAAATATGATATCATCCACATATGTTTAAACAAGTAGGATATCACCTTTTTCTCTTTTAATGAATAGAGTGGAGTCAAGCTTACCTTTCTCAAATCCGTTCTCAATTAGGAAGCCGCTTAACCTTTCATACCAAGTTGAAAGGGCTTGTTTCAAATCATATAATGCTTTCTCAAGTTTATACACATGATTACGAAAACATGCATCTTCAAAACCAGGAGGTTGTTCAACATCGACTTCTTCCTCAATGAAACCATTCAAGAATGCAATTTTTATATCCATTTGATATAACTTGAAATTCATATGACAAGTGAATACAAGTAGCATGTGGATGGATTCTAATCTAGCAACAAGTGCAAAAGTTTCATTATAATCAATGCCTTCTTCTTGATTATAGCCTTTTTCAACTAGTCTTGCTTTATTTCTAGTCACATTACCAAATTCATCTAGCTTGTTTCTAAAGACCCATTTAGTACCAATGACAGGATGATCTCTAGGTCTTCAACCAATTTTTAAACTTTATTTCTAGTAAACTGATTAAGCTATTCTTGCATGACAATTATCCAATTATCATCTAATAAAACTTCATTAATATTCTTAGGTTCTATATGAGAAACAAATGCAACATGTTCACAAACGACATCCTATTCTTATTCCCTTAGATGAATTGTCGATGATTTGCTTCTTAGGGTGATTTTTCACGAATTTCCAACTCTTGGGTAGATTGGTCTGAGTTGGTTTTTGCTTCAAGTGAGGATCTTGAGTTTGTTCTTCATTTTACTTTACTTAAGAGTCATCATTTTGGTTTTCAACTTCTTCATCATTTGACATTTCTTTATCCTTTGCTTGTTCTTCTTCTTGTGTAGTCTTTTCCAAAAGGTCACCTACATCAATGATTTACTTTCTCGACCGTCACTTTTGGTTGCCATTGAAGTAGACCATTAGTAATTTCAAAAAATCTAAAAAACATACTTTAAGACTATTAATAATTTCAACAAATTTAGAAAACATACGTTCAATATTTTTTCCAGGTTCCATTTTAAAACTTTCATATTTTTGAAAAAGCATGCTACTTCTAGATTCCTTAAATTGACTAGTACCTTCATAAGTAACTTCAAGTTGATTCCAAATTTCTTTTACCGAAGTGCATACCATAACTCTAGCAAATTCAGTAGTATTCAATCCAGCATAGAAAGTATACTAAGCCTTAGCATTCAATTCAACAAGTTTATAGTCTTTCTTATGCCATTCATCATCCGTTTTCAATACCTTCTTGTCTTCCACAATTTTCATGGGATATTGTGGTCCATTTTCAATTATTTTCCATGCTTTATAATCATGAGCTTGCACAAATTCTTTCATTCTAATTTTCAAGAAGGCCATCAAATATGGGAGCTTTATTAATTGACACTCCATCAATGGTAGTAGCATTAATATTATTTTCCATTATTAATTCTACTAGTTGTTAAACTATAAGTAGAACCCTAGCTCTTGATATCATTTGTTCAAGGCAAATAATCTTAAAAGGGAGGTGAATTAAGATTATGCTACTTTTGCAGAAATTAAAACAAGTCAATGCCAATTTCAAAACAAGAGAGTAAATGAACTCCACACAAACAATTTATCAAACAAATTGCAAGTAATATGAAAATAATAGAGATAGGAAGAGAAAGAATAGAGTGTACCTGATTTGTAGGTGGTTCAGCCAAGCCTACATCCACCACTTAGGGATTCTCCCCCTTAGGACTTCAACTTCCTTTACTATAGATACTTCTTCAAATGTTGGTGGAATACAAACAACTTGTTACAATTCTTTGAAGCACCCTCTTCAAAGAACCCAAGTGAAAGCACCTTACCAAGGATTTCCACACTATTTTCTAGATAAGAACACATTCCACAATTTATCCTATCTATAGAGTGTAATTACAATTGCTAATGACATGAGAGAATACAAAACTTGCTCAAGACCTCACCCAATGGATATGAAAGACATAGCTCTTGTATAACTCAATGAAATAGACAATCTAAAGCTCAATAATATTTGTAATACTCAAGTGTGTGTTAAAAAGCTTTAGGATTGTGTTTAAATAGTGTTAGAAAGAGCTGTTGCAAATCCATGATAAAGAGAAAATTGTGTTCGGTGATAGTGAAGTGAGAATCTTGCCATAATTAGCTTTTAACGGGTAATATTTAAAACTATAATATAGGGGCCAGTCGACCGCATAGGGAGTCTGGTCTATCCCTCTAACGTTCTGCGTACCCCTAATAGCCTAGGTCAGTTGCCCGGTACGGGAGTCCGGGGGTACAAAACATATTAGTTCAGAAGTTGTCAAATTTAACTCAAGTCGAGAGCCCAATTAGGGGGTCTGGCCTATAGCAAAAAAACTTAGATTTTGGCCTATTTGAAATCCCTTTGAAAGCACAAACATTTAGCAATTAAGAGAGCAATAATGGGGAATCAAAATTAGAATGGAAAGTTTGAAAAGAATTTGAGAGAATTTGGAAATATGAAATTCTTTCAAGCAATGTGAAAACAATTTTAAAGAGAAAGGAAAGTCAAAGATTTTCTTTTCAAAAACCTTTTCAAGATTAAGTGAGAAATCAATTATTTATTTAAAACATTTTAAGATGAAATTTCAATATTCTAAAAAGCATCTTTTAGGAATTCAAAATCCTTAAAAATAATTTTGAAAATATGATCAAGGTGAGTAAAAATCATGAGTTTTAGATAGTCAATTCACAGTAATAAACAACAAGAGCAAGAATTAAAAGAAATGAGTCGATATACCTTATGGCTTCTCATCTCCGGCCTTATATCTCTATTTGCTTTTCTCTTGAAGATCTTTGCATGAACTTCCATCTTCGGGATCACGAATTTTCACGAGCTTTCATATAATCAAGCTTTACAAAGCATAGCTCAAAAGGGCAATTTATGAAGTATTCAATCCATTAGAAGATTCATACATTCAATTCATAGCTATTCATTCAAAAGCTCACTCAAATATAACCAATAAGATATATATAAATTATAGTCAATAAAATCATTATGAATCAAGATCAATCCATTATTTTCATCATCAAAACATTAACATCAAAATATATAATGCTAACACAATGGAATGAGGGGAGGATAATTCTTTCATCCTACGGAGTAGAAAGTGCTTGTAATTACTCATGTTAAATATTTGGAGGATGATATGAATATTCACCGTGAGCTTAAGTTAGACTAGATATAAAATTCCTATATCTCAGGACCAATGCCCTATGACACCTGAGGAGATAAAGAGCTTGAGAAAAGCTCCATATGCTTCAATCTTTGGAAGTCTCATGTATGCAATGTTGTGTACTAGACTAGATATTTGCTTTACTATAGGCATTGTTAGTAAACATTAATGAGACCTAAGACCAACACATTGGGTCATGATGAAGCATATATTTAAGTATGTTCGAAGAATAAAGGATTATATGTTAGTTTACTGTGCCAATGATCTGACGCCATTGGCAAACATCGACTCAAACTTCTAGTCTAATAGAGACTCTAGGAAATCCATATCTAGATGTGTGTTTACTTGACAGAAGGAACTGTATCATGGAGGATTGTCAAGTAATCCTGTATTACTAATTCTACCATAGAAGCTGAGTATGTTACGGCATCGGAAGTTGCCAAAGAGGCCCTTCGGATCAAAAATTTTTTCTTTGAGCTTGGTGTTGTGCCAGTAGTATAGAGACCCATTGTCATATATTATGACAATAATGGTGTAGTGGCACAGTGTAAGAAGCCAAGGAATTACAGTAGAGGCAAGCACATTGAGAGAAAATATCACTTGATCTGGGAGTTCATCTAGAGAGAAGACAGAGAAAGTAGCCTCAATTAATAACTTGACAAACCTATTTATTAAAACTCTCACAAAAAGAGTATTCTCTCAGCATGTAAAGTTTATAGGTGTTAGGTTAGGTTAGTAGTGATCTTTAGTGCAAATAGAAGTTTACTGAGAATATATATGCCTTAAAGGCCACTTGCATGAGACATTTTGTATTTAGATATTGTAGTCACCATATGAATGCTATTTCATGCTTTCATATGCTCTCTCTTCATATATATGTTTGTGTATATAAGGCCTATTAATTCAAAGTGAGTGAATTAGGTACCCAATGAGACTAGACCACATATAGGTCTAAGTCATAAATACTTGAACCATAAAGATTATATCATAGTTCTTGTAGAGCTATACACTTCACTATGATAAGGCTATGGTAAGAAGTCTCCTGTTTAATATGACTTGCCTTGGTCATCGAAAGTTTTTTTAGCTCATTCACTAATGCATGTTCATACATTGGACCCAACCACCACATATGTGATCTCTAAAACAGTCCTATCATATGTAGAGATCATATACACTTATAGCTATTGAGAAACCAATGCTTTTAATCCTGAGTATATATGGATGAACTGGCAAAGTCAGGTTCATGTGTTTTGTTGCACTATGTGTAAGATCCCTAAGATAGAAGAGTCAACAGCTCTTTATGTTGGATTAGTGAGGACATATGCATATAATATGGGATCTATGCCACTTTATAGTGGGGTAATTGCTCCCTTGGATTTATTTAGTTGATCATTCAAATCCTCCATGGTGATATAATCTCTTAGTTATATTGGATAGTAGACTTATGGGTTGTTCCCTAGGTCAAGCTATTAATGTCTAGTGGATGGTTATATTTTTAGATTAAAGAGTGTAAGGACAAGAGGTGATCAAGAAGGTGGTAGCATAGGTAAAGACCTATCTTGATCACAGGTGTTACATAGAGGGCCATTTTAGTCATTTCTCAATAGGTTAAAGAGAAAGGTCGTACTTCGTATTGTGAGCTTTTGTGGATATAGTAATTGTCCTAGAGTGAAGCTGTAACTCTTTAGTGGAATAAGTTAATCTTAGAATGGTCAAAAGGCAGTTAAGGACCAGCAATGGCATTTTGGGAGATAGGTAGTTATGTCTTTTGGTCCCTTTTCTAGCTATTTCCTATTTTTAGTAATCAATTTCCTTTTTAGTGGACTAGCTATTTCTGGTGTAAGAGTGCGAGAAATAGAAAGTGTTTTTATGAGAGGATCATCTTGATCCTCTTATATCAAGATTTCTCGCATATTAATATGAGAGAATTATCTCAACCATTATATGTTAGTTAAAGTTATTTCAACCATTCATTGTAGACAAATTCAAAAAAAAAAAAAAAAAGTGGATAATGGGAGAGAGAAAAATTTTTTGAAAAAAAAAATTAACATAGATGGCTAAAATGTTTTTACTCACCTATGAATGGTCAAGATTTCCCTCAAATCAAGATAAGAGAAGTCTTGATATGAGAGAATTTTAATCTATTATATGATTGGATTCAGATATTTAGATAAGGAAATATTCTTCTAGAATATTTTGTCCAAATAAAATCTTGTCTTAAGATAAGGAGGTACACTTATCATGTTTTGATAAGCTATCGATATGAGTGATAAATAGAGTGGAAGAGTTAAGATTTTCTAGGATTTTATATTTTGAATGGGATATTTTGCTAGCATTTCAAAATATTAAAAGCTTTAGGATAGCAGATTATATCGAGTTTGTTTTGACCTGAACTTCTCTACACTTCTTAGGACTCTACATCTGAGATATATATATATATATATATATATATATATATGCTTATAAGAAAAATAAATGTACATAGAAAATAAGAGATATAGAAAAAGACAAATCTCTCTCTCTCTCTCTCTCTTTCTCCAGTTACACAACACAAAAAAAAAAAGAAGAGAATTCTTTTTCTCTTCAAAGCAAGGCATGCTCGTGGTCATAGAAGAGAAGACTTGGAGAATATCCAAGGATTTCTATCGGATTTTTGGAAAGTACATTGTGTATTACGCCAACATTTGGGTAAACTTCCTAAATGCTTTTGATTATTTGATGTAATACTCGTGCATACATGAATGATATGAGTTATTGCATGATTCCTATTATTCCTGTTGTGTTAGTCATTAAAATTAACAAATCTAGGAATCTAGAATGCATGATCCTTCACTATGCATATATAAGTTTACATATGATTGTACAAAAAGGAAAGACAAGAAGGAAGAGATAAAAATCGACTGTTAATAAGGAGATTAGCATACCACACAAGTTCTGAGTCAAAGAAAGAAGGCTTAAAAGCTTGTAGTTACTATACTTTCTCTCTGTATTCATATTTATAGATCTTTCCTTGTAAGAGGTATTTTATAGTTTAGGTTATTTGCTCAAATCTAAATGCTTCTTTCGAAATCTTAGCTCTTGCAAAAGGTCTTCAAAATGAATGTCTTTAAAGGCTTTTCTAAGTTAGAAAAGGTTTTCCAAAATAATAGCTCCTAGAATTATTTTGAAAAGCATAGTTATATGGTTTGTGGGCGAAGCCATGTGGTCTACCTTATGAAGTATGCTTTGACCGTTGGAGAAGCAGTGTAACTTCTAAAGTCGAACACTCCTTCGACCGAACCTGGTGCAGGATTGAACGTTTGTGCCGAAGGGTTGTTCAACTTAGCATGTGGTCGACCCAAGAAGATGACCACCACGTTAGCAACCTGTTAATATAATAAATTAATAAACTAATATCCTCTCTACAAGCTTAAGCTTTTAGATGAGGTGATAACTCTAATATAGTATCAGAGCTTAGAAACCAAATGGTCTCAGGTTCGATCCTTATCGCCACCTATTTAAAAAAAATATTAAATCGTTTACGTGTCAGCTTTAAACAAATTACACTGTACATGAAGGGGTATGTTAATACAATAAATTAATAAACCAATATCTTCTCTACAAACTTAAACTTTTTGATAAGATGATAACTCTAATACAACCTCAATAGCCAGAGGTTGTCTAATACATACATATATATATATATGTATGTATGTATGTATGTAGCTATTAACTAGTCGTAGCAAGCTTTTCTATAAATACCAATGATTAGTATACCTATAAGAATGTCTCTAGAACAATTGCAACCTTTTAAAAACAGCTCTAATCATTTAAGAGCCAAATTATCCTAGAATTTTGTACCTTTCTTTTGAAATTGAGCAAATAGCTGAGCACTCTTTAAAGCTTTCATTTTTATGTTTGTACTATGAAAAAGGTGTGTGATTGCTTAACTTTGTATTGTACAAAATAGTTATTGCTTTCTTGAGATTTTTGAGAGATTCAAAGGCTTGAAAAAGAGTGGGGATTAGCTTTGAGTGAGGCATTATAATGAATAAAGCGTTATAATAGTTGGTTTTTGAATGCCACACCAATATTTGCATTATAGTGACGCTTGCGCTTAATAGTAGATTATTGGAACCTTAGGTTACATTTGGTATGCATGAATAGTTTGGAATGGATTCGTCATTCCAACTTCTTATTCGCTTTATTTTGTTTGGTAGAACTAATTGAATTCGGAAAGCTCATTCCCATAGAAGGGCCTTTCAAGAAAAGAGTAGGAAAACACATTCCTTTGCAAAACGCAAAGAATGAGTATTGCAACTTAAGTTGGAATCATAAAAAATAAAATAAATCCACAAATAATTTATTATTCCCCATTTACACTCACAAATCTTCAATCGTTATTAAACAAATAAAAAATTAAAAATTAAAAATTAAAAATTAAAAAGTAAATATTAAAAAATTTAAAAAAAACACATTTTTTTTCATTTTTAATTATTTTTCACCCAAAAATAGGTGAAGCTTTATTGGATGATGAACTTTTGTCTCAATTATGTTAGAAAAGTAAATAAATTGAAATATGGTGATAAAAATAAAAATGATTAAACAAATAATGATATGTTTTATCATTGATCAAAAGACATAGAGTATTTTAGTTTATGTTAATATTGTATAAAAATAATTGTCATGTATAAGTCTAAATTTATGCCAAATTACAGAACCAATGTATTTTGGTTAATCAAATTGATTTTTGTTATAGTCTAATATTGTTTTAAAATAATTTTACTAAATATATAAAATAAAATAGTCATTCTATTATAGCTTTTTTATAGTTTTAACCAGCACAAATCATATCATGTATCCATATTATGGCACACCCAAATAAGTATAGTGTACCTCTTAAGAGATCTCACAATTTGACTGTTGGATCAGCTTGAAATTTACGAGTTCATTCTCCTTGCGTCAATAAACACAACACAAGAATCCAATCTTTTATCGGACACCGGAAACACCCTACCTGCAAGCTTCGAAATCGTTTACAGACTATGAATATATCTTGAATAGTCATAAATAGGTAATTTATTATTATAAACATATGATATAAAGCTTTTGAATATATAATATAAGAGTAATGGATAAGTAGTTATGAACAATTAGAAATTTTGAACATAAAATGTTAAAATTGTAAACATATAACTTGCAATTTGGAAATAATTAAAAGTTGTTAACATAAAGTATAAAAATTGAACATAAAATATAAAGATTGTGAACAAGTACACCATGCTATATTGGTACACAATGCTTAGGGTGTATGGTATCCTTATCCTTTAACCAAACACAAGAAAAACAAAAATTATTCGACGGCCATTTTGCCTTGAATTCTTTTCTGTCTTGATTGGCCATTCCTTTCCAACCCGTTCCATCATAACAAATGGGCCATAGAATGGAAAATTTTAGTTAGTCAATTGACTCAAAAGTTGAAACCATAATAAATCAGAGTTTGCATCTCTCTCTCTATCTCTTTTTCTCTCTTATCTAAGCTTATTGCTTAATTCACAATACTAAGTGTTTGTTAAAATCCTTGGGAAAGCTTTATTGTGTTTTTGTTATACCTTTGTCTTGTTTTTCATAATGGTTTATGATTTGAATTTCATTCTTTGCATTTACCTCTTACTCACACATCCTTTGGAAGTACTTGTTTCTGAAGAACAGGGCAAGTGGGATAAAGGATAAGAACCATGGAAAAATGATGTATTAAGATAATACTATAATGTAAAGCAGATAATGTTAGTAATTGTTTTGAACTTTAAATAATTGACAATATTCACCTTCCTTGGTTTCTCATAAGTCAAATTGTAGGATTAAATTATGACACGAACAAATATGCACCAGAATTTTATTAACGACTTTTATTTTACCTTTGCAAAATTTAAATTCCCATATATAAGTTTTAATTAAGATAAAAATTAATTCCAAACACCCTTAATATATTTTTATTGTATATATAACGGTTGAATGATGATAAGAATAAATTCACACACCTTTATCATATTTTAATTGTATATGTGATTATGCTGATTTTATTTATTAGCATATAACAATAAGAACAACAACAATAACAATATATTTATATTTTTAATAATAATAATAGTAGTAGTAGTAGTAATAGTACTAATAACAACAACAACAACAACAATAATAAGGGTAAATAGTGTCATACCCCATGTGATTAGTCATAAATATACAGTTAGTCCCTATTGTTTAGAAATAGGCATCAAACCCCTTTGTCGTCTTTAAAAAATAAAGCACACATGCCATATTCGTTAACTTCGTTTGTTTTGGTTAACAGAAAATACAAAATGACTCATATACCCTTTTTATAAATACAACATATAGCTTTTTTTAATTTTCAAACAAAATTACGCCCTTTCTTCCTCTGCTCCCCATCTCAATCAAAACCCTATCTACTCAACAAAAGTAGCATCATCATTCTCATCAACAACACTGCCGCCTACCACCAACACCCCTTCCCCTGAGCAAACTCACCCACCCCGGAAAGCAAGTACTATTGTTGTCATCTTCACTCGCCATAATCTTTTCACTTCGATGATGTTATAGTAGGGCCAAAATGCTGTCGTGACCTTTTTGTTTCAAAATTATCCTCTTCCGTTGTCGTTTGTGATCTTTATTTTGAATGTTAAATGACTTCTTGAGACTACCATTTTTCAAGAGATTCAAACAATTCGTGAAATTTGTTCCAGTCAACAAAATTTTGAGGGATGCTCATCATTTTTGTTAGTTCCTTTTCCAATCTTTCTGCCGCTTTCTTGCAGTTACCAAAAGCTTAGCTACTTCATTTAATCAAAGCTTTCTTACATGATTCGAACTTAAATTATATCAATACACCAAATTTATATTTGTAATCTTGAAATTGACTCATTAGAGGATATTTGGCAGAGATTATTTGGGTATTTTATAAAGTCCTAAAAGCTTCTTTCATTAATTTTTTTTCTTTTTTTTTCATGTTGAATGATTATAATTAAATAGACTTTGCCAAAATTTGTGAGTGGTGTGGTGGTGTAGTGGTCTTTGTTTTAAAGGGAGATGGTGGTTGTGATGGGTGAAAGGGTGGTGGTTGTGGGAAGTGGATATGGTTGCTGTGATGGGTGGTGGATGTGTGGGTTTACTCTTTTTTTTTTTTCTTTTTTCCATTATAACGGTGAAATGTACTCATTATAACAAAATTAGATAGAATATTGCTTTAAGTCTAGTTGGTTGGATGCACTTAATTTTAATGCAAGGTAAGGGTTCAAATCTTTCTTTCTACAAATTTCCGTTAAAACTGATGAATTTTTTAACGAAGAGGGTTCTGTGCTTTATTTTTTAACATGACAAGGGGGTTCGGTGTCTATTTTTGAACAATAGAGACTAACTATACATTTTTTACTAACTATAGGAGGTACAGTACTATTTACCATAATAATAACAACAACAACAACAACAATAACAACAATATATTAATGATTATTTATATTTTTGTTTTAAATTGACTCTTAACAACAGCATAAATTCATATACAATGGTCATATTAAAAGATTATCTTCTAAACTTTATTACCAACCTCATTACAAGTTATAGACACTCGGAGTCTGTTTGACTCTGGCGTTGACTTGCTTTACTTGGTCAACCTTAATGATATGGCAAAAGAATTTGAAAATGTTTTGTTAGTGTGGTTAGGTAGTGATGATTATAAAAATAAATATATTGCAATTTTCTTGGTGGATGAATATAATCATTAATGAAGATGTTTTTACAACTTTTTATACACGAAGGTGTTGTTATGCTGTAACATTTGTGTACACACACCCTACAATCATTTTACACTCTAAAATTTATATCAATTGTATTGACTATTATTAAATTATTAATTTTTTTATAAATTATTTATAGATTCTTAATAAACTATATGGTTTTTTTAACTATTTACGGAATAACCTACTCTAAAAGTTTTGCATTCTCTAATTTTTTAAGATACAAAAGCTACATATTTTTGTATATAATCTATTAATTTTTTAAAAGTAAGATAATTTTTTTTTTCATTTTATGAGATTTCCATTCCTCTAGCATAAAATGACAATTGCTTTAAATTATTTTCCTAATATATATATATATATATATACTGTGACATGGAAAAAATAAATATATTTCAAAGCAAGAACAATAAAAATAAATTTACTATCTAATCATGATCTACTATAATATTATGGATTTTTTCTTTTAAATTCTGTGCATGAATTCTTTTTCTTTTCTTTTTTTGTCCATATCTAAAATACACAAAAAATTAAATGAAATAAAATATGTAAACATAAGCATAATATTAATATAAAAATATAAAAGAGTCCATTATTTTAATGATGTGTCTATAATATTAATGTAAATGTAAGAGAGTATTAATCAATTATTTTAATCGCGTTCGATTGATTATACTATTACATAAGGTACAACTAGTTGATGCATACATATAGAGGGAGAGAGTGTGAGAGGGAGGGGGAAAGTAGAAGGTTGGCTGGTGGAGAAGAGAAGCGTTTATTTATATTTATACAAGTCTAGAGCTTTGTACTTAGCTCCAGATCTTCCATTCTCTAAATTTTTCGCTCAGGTACCTCAATATTCCACACACACAAACACATACATACACGCAACTATGTTATGTATGTTTATGTTTGTACAGAGCATGAAAAACAACTGTTCTTTTGCTCCCATTTCTGTATGCATATGATTTTGCTCATTTGAATAAAGAATACATCTTTATTATTATTAATATGCTTTTTTTGAGATATCTTGCATAATTATTTTCTGGGTGTCTTTAGAATTTACCTTTTGAGCTATATATTAAATATGTATCAACAATTTATCGACATGTGAAAAGAGTTCTTTCTTTTGTGATTGGTCTAGGTCATGGTTGATTTAATTTTGAATTTGTTAACTTAAACATGAGCAATTTTTGTTCCAATTTGCGTTTATGGAATTTGTCACGCACTTGTATCCGAAAGTATTTCACTGGACATGGCTCTACAATGTAGTGGTTTGGTTATATTTGTCAAGATGAATGCTGCTATCAATGTTTTGAACAGTATTAGGCAATAGTTCCGTGGTCGGTTGCGTAATCAAAACCGTTTGCTGTAGAAGGAAATGGTAAGGGCATTCTTCCTTGGAACTTGGTAATTCTAAATTTTGCCTGTGTAGCTGTCGTGGGCAATGTATTTGCTCTGCAAAATCTGTAATCATGGAATTCAAAGCACAAAGGTGTACGTCTGTTGTGCAGGAGCTGTATTGAAGTTTAAATTTACATTTAGGACAGTAATGGATTCCCTTTGTGGATTTTCTTTTTCTGTCTTTGGTTTGTCTGGTCAATGAGGGGTTCATCACTATTGAATCAGTTTATCTAAATGTTTTAGAGAATGGCTAGAGTTCTATGTTCAAACGTTTTCTTCTTAAAATTTGTAGGTCCAATGTGCTTCCTCCCGGCAACAACAGCGAGCCACCCCATCCACCACCTGGCCCCCTAAAGGTCATTCAGAACCGGATTTTGCAAATCCGAGTTTAATTTCTTCAGGAATATCATAATATATAAGCAAATGTCATATTCTTGTGCTTTAGTACCCTATATATAGTTAACTAGAATTTAATAGGCAGAATCTAATAATCTACTCTTGGATATTATGTCTCTGCATAATAGCCTAGAAAATTTGAACTGCAACTTTTGTTCATTTCCGGAGGACAGGTCTTTATGATTCTTGGGGCTAGATGATTAACAGGATCTTTAGTCTTGACATTCCTAGTCCATAGGTTGTTTGTCTGTCCATAACAGTTGTTTATTGATGCTATTTTCAACTTTTAATTGCTAGGCAGTTGGCATTTGCATTGATTTTAGTGAGGCATTCATATGATTGACAGTATACATTGTTACATAAACTCACTTATGCATACCAAACCTGTATTTGATTTAGCCTGTACTTCACAAGTTAATATGGCCTGTTTTGTCCTGGTCTTTCATGATTTCCCAGTTGATGTGAATAACTTGATATGCCTGGTGCGGAAAAGGATACTTGCATTGAAGTGAATAAATCACTGCCTGGTGAAGATGGTCCAACAAAGTCACAGAAGAAGCTGAAACTGCAACCAAAGTCTCATGGGAACAAGGTTGCTTCAACCTCACCAAAAACAAATACTGACTGCCCAAATAACTCTAACAAAAATCACTCTTCAAAGAGAAATATAACCCTTAACTCATTTCTGAACCAAACTAAGTCCATAAAGAAGTCATCCTTGATGTGTCAAAAGGATAAATCCCAGATAATCATATTAGAAAACAGTGGACAGAATCACACTGCGAATGTCAAATCTCAAAAGTTCAGGAAAAGGAAGAGAAGGAAAAAGGAAAAGGGTACTATGGAGCTTGATGAAGCTTCCCGCTTGCAAAGGAGGACAAGGTACCTGTTGATAAAAATGAAGCTGGAGCAGAATCTTATTGATGCTTATTCTGCAGAAGGTTGGAAAGGTCAAAGGTACTGTAGTTTCTCTCAAAAATATCTCTAGATAACTTCTGCTATCTTAGTCTAAGTTTTTGTCATGGTTGCCTAACAAAAACTGTCAAAGGAAGAAAGAGGAAGGAAAGAAAGAAGGGTTGCTTAATTGTATTCTGTAGTATAACAAAATATTTCATCTTTGTTGTCAAAGTATTGGGGTATCTTGAACAACAATCGCTCAGAGATGGTGCCAGAGCAAGGCACATAACCTGTTTCGGAAAAGTGAAACAATTAGATTCACTTAGAGGATCACCAGATGAACATCTTTAAATTATGTAGAAACTCACAGTTAATCTAACTCTGAATGATCTGACGGATGTGATTTCTTGTATACTCATGGGAGGAGGCAAGAGCTTTGGCCAATTGTGTTGATGGAGAGAATTAAGTGATGAGTGGTATGAAAATAAAGAAAGTGCAGAAGCAATGCAACTTATGAGCTGAAGAGGTTGGAGTGCTCCACCATCATGAGAAGAAGTTCTGACGAGCATAGTTTCTCTATGTTATAAGTGTTCTTTTGTTAGGTGGCATTCTAGAGTTTGCAAAATATTATTGGACTTTCGTTTTCTGCGTGTCTGTGTATGGGGTGTAGGGATTTTTTTTTTCTTTTTTCTTTTTTTGGGGGGGGGGGGGAGAGGTGGGGAATGGGTTGTTTGGTGGGGATTCATCATATTGTTGTGAGGCTCTTGCATTTAGTTTTGTCTTTTTTTTCCGGGTTAGTTCTATGACAAGTGACTTGTATAGCAGAGTGTAGCAGAGCATTTATAAAAAGTTTTGATGTTTGTCGCAAATTTGATTCTTTGGTATAAATATCAGATTACTGTAAGGATCAATGAATATCATATTACTGTGACAATTCTTCTGCTCCGTTCTTCTTGATCAATAATATGTATTCTTGCAATTTTAATGAGTTTTTCACATGACTAATTTTCTTTTTCTACAGTCGAGAAAAGATTAAGCCAGAAATGGAACTGCAAAGAGCCAGGAAACAAATATTGAAGTGCAAACTTGGAATACGGGAAGCGATTCGTGAACTGGATTTGCTTAGCTCTGTAGGATGCATTGACGACTTTGCAGTTGCTGCTGATGGATCTGTTCATCATGAACATGTAAGTGGTTGCATGCATTGAGTGAGCGCATAGGCTGAGATAAACAGATACACAATTGCCACAAAATGTATGTTGTACTGTAGACAGCAATGCAAGGGACTGGAAGACATGAACAACACAATTTATTTAATTTAGCATTTCTTTTTGTTTTAATGGTTTTCCATGTCTTCTTTTCAGTCCATGGCTTGCTGGCATTTTTGGACTCCAAATTCCTCCCTCCTATCTCGTTCTTTATGCTGCCTGTTGGATTGTGAAAATCTGCTCATGGACACTCTCAGTTGTGACTTCTTCTGTTTTTGTTTCAAATAAACTGTTATACTTGTAACTGAGATTGTTACTAATTTCCGATCTAGCCCAAAGGATTAATGACACCATCTTCTCCTTCAGATTATATGTACCAAATGCAAGCTGTGTGGAGCTTTCTCTGTTAATATCATTGTTTGTGATGGGATGTATAGTCAGTGATTTTTAATTAAATAAGCCAATTCACATGTAACTGAGATTGTTATTAATGTCCCAAACTAGCCCAAAGAATTAATGATATCCATTCTCTCATTCAGATTATATGTGCCAAATGCAAGCTGCTTGAAGCTTTCCCTGATAATGATATAATACTTTGTGATGGGACGTGTAACAGTGCTTTTCACCAGAAATGTCTTGATCCTCCACTATCTACTGAAAATAGTAAGTTATACTAAAAGGTCTCTTCCTTTTCCACCCTTCCAAAGGATGAAATTGGCTTTTAAATATGTATACCATGTTATCTTATGTCCTATTCATTCTGATTTAAGATGCGAATAATGATTTCTCAGTTCCTCAAGGAGATGAAGGCTGGTATTGCAAATTCTGTAAGAGCAAGATGGAAATATTGGAAGCTACAAATGCTCATCTTGGGACTCACTTCCCCTTGAATAGTAATTGGCAGGTTGATGATTTTATCACACTCTGCTGTCCTGTATCCATTCTCTATGACTAAGGAGAAATTGTTAATTGAATATGATCAGGATGTCTTTAAAGAAGAAGCTATTTTCCCCGATGGTGGAGGTCCCTTGGTATGCCCAGAGCATGAGTGGCCATCTGATGACTCCAATGACGATGACTATGATCCAGAGAAAATAGACAATAGCTGCAGTAGAAGCTTAGCTACTTCTGAGTCTGATGATTCTGATGATCTTAGCAGTGTCATCAGTTTGGGATCACTTGAGGATGAAGTTATTTTTCTAACTGGAGGATCAGAAAAGAATATTGAGGCATTTCAAGGTGGAGATTCTGAGTTGATTATTGGAATGGGTTATGATGAGACAACTGATTGTGATGTCTTATGTGGCCGCCGACAGCGTCCGTCTGTTGATTATATAAAGCTAAATGATGTGAGTACACTGGATATCAGTTTGCACAAAAAACAGAAAGGAGATAATTTTATTACTTAATTGATAAAATAGAGAATTTAAACTAGGATGAGAGAACCCCTAAACTGAAAATTAGAACTAGGATGCAGAAGCCTTATGCAAATAAAAGACAAGTGTAAAGTCAAAATGGATTTAGTAAGGACCTCTTCAATCTATTCTGATATTTTTATGTTTAATTGTTTTGTCACATGATTGCAGAGCAATGAGATTAAGGTTTGATAAGGAAAAGCTATGTAATAGTAGTTATATGCTATCAAAGTGTAATAGTGCAGTGATAAGTACAGCTGTATGCCAGATTGTTTGTTAATTTGATATCTGGTAGCTGACTATCAACTCTAAATACTGCACTTGTAACTACTTCACATAACAGAAATAACAAAGATGCTTTTCTCTCTCTCTTTCTTTCTCTAGTTTTCTTGGTATCAAGAGTAGTTAGATCCTGAAATCTCCATGGCCGACCTTCACAAAGCTCCATGATTAGAATTGTTCTTGCAGATTCTGCACAGTTTCTTCATTCTTCTTCTTCGATTTCAATCTCCTGTTGCTTCTCATCACAATTTGCCCTAATTTTCTTCAGTTTCTTCCTCTTTCACTTAGGGTTTTTGTGATCAATTTTCTTCAATAAATCTTCAAAATCTCATTCAATCACTGATCTCTCTCCATCAATCACTTCCTCTGGACAGTGCGATTCAGAATCATCCAATTTTTTCACAATCTATACAGTTTTTCTACTTTTCTCGTTCGATCTCCCTTCCCGTATGTCGGCTATGGCTCCTTCAACTTCTTCTGATTTTGGTGATGAGGTCACTGGCTTGAAACCTTTTCTCCAGAATTTTAGTCACACAACTCTTGTCAAGCTGGACAATACTAATTACGCATTGTGGAGGCCTCAGATTCAAGTGTTGTTTAGAGCATACAAGCTATTTGACCATTTGACTGGCTCAACTCCACCTCCTTCTGCCACTATAGTACATGCATCTGGAAGAGAACAACCCAACCCTGACTACATCAACTGGCAGATTCAAGATGAACATCTCAAATTATGCCTTCCGTCAACTATTTCTCCCTCAGTACAGCAGCAAGTTTCTCATCTATCCACTACTCATGAAGTCTGGTCTGCGTTGGTCACTAGATACAGCTTTCTTGATTGGTCTCATGTTTATTAGTTGAAAATGAGACTCTGTACATTGACAAAGGGCACAATGTCTATAACTGCTTCCTTGGATCATGTCAAAGGTCTAGTGCGCAGTCTTCACAATGCATCAGAGACTGTTTCAGAAAAGGACCTGGTTATGTACATTTTAAAAGGTCTTCTAGCTGAGTATGAACCTATAAAGGCTTCTATTAGGACCAGCCAATTCTTATTACCTTGGCAGAGCGTACTAGTTTACTCATTGCTGAGTAACTTCATCTACAAATGACTCATTCAGTCTCACTAACTGATGCATTCACTCAGAATCCTGCTGCTGCTCTTTACTCAATTGCCTTTCAAAGAGGTAGGGGTAGAACTAACAATAGAGGAGGTAGAGGTGGTAGAACTCAGAATACATCTCAGCCTAGACTTGCCAGTCCATCTCCTGGTATTCTAGGCTCTGCACCTTCAGTATCCTCCTTCTCTTAACTCTCTAATCCGCAAGGAACTTCAGGACCATTCAACAAAGTCTACTGCCGAGTTTGTGGCAAACCAAATCATATTGCCTTGAACTGTTGGCATAGATTTGATGGTGTTAACTACCCTTTTGAGCGGTTTGCCCCTAAGTAGGTTCACATGGTGCAACATGCTACTATTACTTCTTAGCAGTCTTCTACAACTCAAACCTGGATTTTAGATTTAGAAGCAAATACACACGTTACAAATGATGCTGCTCAACTTCAGACTCTGTTTCCCTGCACTGGTCCTACCTCTTTAGCTGTGGGCAATGGCCAACAATTGCATATTCAGAGTATGGGAAGTGGTACTGTTTCTACTCCTACTTCTTTCTCTTTATCGGAAATTCTTCTTGTTCCCCAAATTTCTCATAATTTGCTGTCAGTTCATAAGTTCACTACAGAAAATAATTTGTTCTATTGTCTTTAATTCTAAGGAGGCAATTTTACTGGACAACAATTCTCATCAAGTCCAGTGCAAGATCCCCTATAACCAGGGGCTCTACTGCTTTCCCAGCTCAATCTTTGCCTCCAGTTCCTCTAGTCCTCAAGCCTTGTCCTCTGTTGCTGTCACCACCAGTCTTGCAGATAAGCTCTGGCATCACAAGCTTGGGCATCTTTCAGCAAATGCTTCTGTTGTGTTGTCTAGAATCTTGAATGTTAGGTTACCTACTACTAGTGTAGATTGTGAAGCTTGTTCTCTTGCTAAGGAACATAAGTTGTCCTTTTCTTTGTCACATTCTATAGCTAATTCTGCATTTGAGCTTGTACACTTGGACATTTGGGGCCCTGCCCCTATAAATTCTAATGCAGGCTATAGATTTTACATTATTTTTTATATGACTATTCTAGATATGTGTGGCTTTACCTTTTGAAAAAGAAGTCTGATGCTTATCAAGCTTTTCAAAGCTTTCATACTATGGTTTCAACCTAGTTTAACACTGCTATCAAGATATTTAGAACCAATAATGGCACTGAATATTTAAGTCATCAGTTCCAAATATTGCTACAATCCTTAGGTACCATTCACCAAACTAGTTGGCCATACAGTCCAGAACAGAATGGTAGAGTTGAGAGAAAGCACAGGCACTTAATTGAAACAACATTGGCCTTGTTGCATCAGTCACATCTACCATCCTCTTTCTGGCTTGAAGCATTAGCTATGGGCCAATTTCTTAATTAATAGATTACCTATACCTGTCCTCAATAACAAATCATCCTTTGAAGTTTTGTTCAACCAAACACCAGATTATAAAGCATTTAAAGCCTTTGGATGTCTCTGTTATCCTTGGATAAGGCCTTCTACCAAACACAAATTGCAACTCAAGTCCACACCCTGTGTTTTTCTGGGCTACTATTCCACCACCAAAGGGTTCAAATGTATAGATGTAGTCACTCGTAGAGTCTACATATCCAGACATGTCCAATTCAAGGAAACAGTGTTTCCATATGGTGCCTCTAACACTCTCACAATAGAAAACTTTCATGCATCCTTCTTGTCTACTGATTCACCAACTGTGAGTTCTGATCACTAACAGCCTATAATTCCAGTTTATCCTCTCTTTGAACTCCTTCATCATTTAATCCACAAACTCCTTCTCAGTTCATCACTGACTCCTCTTCACAACCATCAACATCTCCCCATCCAGAGTCACCTCAAGTGTCCTCTTTCTCCAATGAAGAGTCTCATTCTACATCACAGTCACAAACTTCCTCTCCTGAGTCTGTTTCTAGTCTTGCACCTCAGTTAGGCCATCCAACACTGACCAGGTCCAAGACTGGCTGCCTTCCCCTTCCTTTATATCAACTAAACACCCTACTCACCACTACTGGCTGCATTCCCCTTCCTTTATATCAACTAAACACCCTACTCACCGCTTCTTCTACTTATGAACCTGTTTTATACAAAGAAGCAGCTAAATACCAGTGTTGGGTTACTGAAATGACTGAAGAATATTAAGCATTAATATCTCTACAAACTTGGGAACCTGTCCCTTTGCCTGAAGGCAGACAACCTATTGGGTCAAAATGGGTATTCAAAATTAAGAAAAATGCTGATGGCTCTATTGCAAGATATAAAGCTAGGTTAGTAGCTAAGGGATATTTGCAGGAATATGGCATTGATTATCAAGAAATATTTAGTCCAGTTGTCAAAAACCAAACAATCAGGGTTGTGCGTTGTCTAGCCTTTCACTTCAAATGGCAACTGAAACAACTAGATGTTTCCAATGCCTTCTTGCATGGTACTTTGGAAGAGGAGGTCTTTATGACCCAACCACAACGTTTTATGAATCCCAACACACCACACTTTGTTTGCAACCTTAGAAAGTCTCTCTGTGGGCTTAAACAAGCCCTAGAGCCTAGTATCAGTTCTTGTATAACTATCTTCTCAGCCAGTTTTTCAAATCAAGTACTGCAGATGCTTTATTGTTCATCCACCACTCCAAGACAGATTTCACTCTAGTCTTAATCTATGTGGATGATATAATAATAACCGGAAGTTCTGTATCTTACATTTCTACTCTCATTCAGTCCATGGGTACAAGGTTTGCAATGAAGGACTTGGGATAGTTATCCTATTTTTTGGGCTTAGAAGTTCAAACTTCACCTACTAGAATCCTAGTTCATCAAACCAAATATGCTACTGACCTACTTCACAGAGTAGGTCTCACTGATTGCATTGCAGCTGTTACACCATTTTGGGCAAAGACTACAAAGGCAGTTCATGATCAAATCCCCTATGCAGACCCTCAACATTACAAAAGTATAGTAGGGGCCCTGCAATATCTCGCAGTCATAAGACCAGATCTACAGTTCGCCATCAATGCTCTCTGCCAACACATGCACTCACCTACCTGTGCAGATTATGCTACACTCAAGAGAACAATGAGATATGTCAAGGGTACTCTGAATTAGGGGTTATATTTTCAGTCAGGGCCATTGCATATTCATGCATTCACAGATTCAGATTGGGCCACAGATGTTACAGACAGGAAATCAATCTCAGGCTATACTATCTACTTAGATCCAAACTTGGTGTCTTGGTGCTCTAAAGAGCAGCCAACAGTGACCAGGTCATCTACTAAGGCAGAGTATAAAGCCATGGCACACTCAGCTGTAGAAATTAAATGGCTGTCCTTCCTGTTTCAAGATTTGTCTATTCCTATTCTTGTCCTTGTCCTGCATTATGACAATACTTCAGCCATGGCATTGGCTTCTAACCCTGCTTTCCATGCTAGAACTAAACATATTGAGATTGATTACCACTTTGTCAGGGAACAAGCGGTTTCAAAAGCCATTCAGCTAGCTTATCTTGCATCCAAAGGCCAGGTGGCAGACTTGTTTGCCAAGTCCCTGTCTCAAGATCAGTTCAACTACCTAAAGGGCAAGTTTCCTTTGGCAACAACCAAACATCAGCTTGAGGGGGGCTGATAAGGGAAAGCTATGTAATAGTAGTTATTGGGAGAGTATAGGAAATAGCTATAGTTGTTATTGATATACTGTAGAGCAGTTTTTGTTTGAGAGTCAAAGTCAACTCATTAAATGAGTTGACAGCTCAGAGTGTACTGGCAGTTAGTTTTTAACTGATTAACTCTTGTAGTCAGGTACATCTATATATACCTGATAATTGTAACTAAAGTGAATTAATGAAATGAGAATCTTCTCTCAAAATATCTTGTTAGTTATAGGGTATCAAAGTGTAATAGTGCAGTGATAAGTATACTTGTATGCCAGAGTGTTAGTTGGTTAGATATCTGGTAGCTGACTATCAACTATAAATACTGCAGTTGTAACTACTTCACATAACAGAAATAACAAAGATGCTTCTCTCTCTCTCTCTCTCTCTATAGTTTTCAAGGTTTAAAGATGTACTTTAGCATTTTCTCCCGAATGATTTCTTCTCTTTCCCACAGGAATTGTTTGGGAAAAATACCCCCACTGAGGAACTGATTAGTGAAGATGAAGACTGGGGTCCTACTAAATGGAAGCGAAGAGGAAAGGAGTATGATGCTGCCAGCAGCCTAATAACTCATTGTGATAGTCAGAGAAATAGTGCAGAAGCAGAATCTACAGAAGACAAAAGGAAAGAATCAACAGGAAAAACTAAAAGGCAATTCTTCCGGATTCCTCATCATGCAGTGGAGGTACCTGGAAATCCTTTTTGTGTCAAATCAGAATAATGAGCTTGAATTATGATGAGATCAACTACAGTTACCCATAGTGAAGGGGGAGTTTTGGACTATTTTTTTCTTAGTATCTGGTGGATTACTGGCAGGCATTTCATTTAGTTATTACTTATTTGTATAGCCTGCATACTGTCTCATCATCTCGTGTGTGCTGTACCAGCAACTTCGTATTGTTTTTGCTGAGAATGAACTACCATCCAGAGCTGTCAGGGAGAATCTTGCCAAGCAGCTGGGTCTTGAAGCTGAGAAGGTAATAAGATCTGATTGAACTGAGACTAGTAAAGGTAATCCCTTAGAGATGCATAAAGGTACATGAGAAACCTGAGTCGTAGAATGAGACGCATAAAGATGCATCCTTAGTTCAAAAGAGAAGCAAGTTCTTTTCCGCATATGTTTCACCAGCTTATTTCTTCTGTTTATTTGTTACCTGTAGGTTAACAAATGGTTCAAGAATGCGCGTTACCTTGCACTTAAAGCCAGAAAGGTAAGTTAGTTTCCATGTTTCCAAGTTTTTCCATTAACTTTTCTTGATTGGTTTTCTTTCTTGAGGTATAAATTTGTCTACTTTAAGATTCAGATTGCCTTCGCCTCCTTCAATTTACATTTAAGTGATGTAACTGATGATAACATGTCTTTTAGCTAACATCCTTGACTATGTCATCTAATGATGCAAAACAGAACATCATGGATGTTAAATAATAGACAAGTTTGGATAATCTTTCATGTAACATCAGTTTCTATTTGATGTTTCATGTATATACAAAATTCAAGCTGGAGTACATCTTCTCATTTCTTTTGCAAGTGCAGACTATTGAATTTTCTGATAATTGTGCATTTACGTTCGGGCATATATAGGCAGATGGAGCAAAGTCATATCAAGCGATTAAGTCCAGGTCTTCTGAGGAGGCAGTGACAGAACCTGTGAAAGATGATTCTGCTAATTTAAAGCCTTCGAAACCTACAGGGCAAACACCTAAGCAATTCAAAAGGTTTGATGGAAAAATAAACACCTGCTTGGTGACCAGTCCTTTGAATGCGAAGCAACATAAAAGAGCAATACTACAGTCACCAGCCAACAGAAGGGTACTTTTTTCATCTATATTTATACTTCTTTATCTATTTAACTAAGCAAATTTATTAACAATCAAGATCATCTTGAAGAAGGCTTCTGTTTTTTTTTTCTGATTTTCTAGTTCAGCTTTTGGTGTCATTAAGGTTGAAATCTCTCTTTTTTTTTATTTTTTATTTTTTTATAGTTCTCATTCTCTCAACATATTACGAGCATAAAGTTAATTTGCTATTTTAATATCATTTAAGTAACAAAAGTCTCTGCTGATAAAGAGGAAAACATGTATCGGTGTAAAGCAAAGAGGGCAGACACTTAAAGTAGGCATAAAGATTTGTCAAACCCTGTTATAATGGCTTTAACCAGGAGTTGCTTGATCTCAAACATATGAATTTCTCCATGCACCTTTTGATGATGGAAATTTTTTTGATTGAACCATTATACAGTTGGATTCATTCATTATTCAAGCTGTTTCAGCTATGTGATAGATAAAGTTCAAGAATCCTTATTTCATGTGTGTATCTTTTCATACAATCAGCCTGCTGCGGATTTTGATGATGATGTTAGTCTAAAGTTTTTAAGAGAAAAGGCCAAGAAAGAGAAGAAAAAACTAAAGAGAAAGACCAGACACACAACACTGGAGGTGGAGGCGGAGGCGGAGGCAGATATGGAGAATCTTTGTAGACTCAAGGACAGAATAAATAAACTCCAGCAGGTGTTACTTGGTTTTCCTAATAGCAGCACTTCTAATAAATCATCTGTGAATGAACCACTTGTCGTATATGTACCAGTTGCAGAGCTCAAGGTGAAAAGGTGATCTTTTGTGCTCTTTTTATTCTTTCTTTTCTTTCTACACTTAGTATCCCTTATTTTGTTGGGGAGGACATTTTGCACTCTTCGATAATTCCATATCTGGTAGCAGTAGAATGATTCTGTTTCTTTGGGAATTAGGAGAAACAGAAATCTTTCATGTACGTATATAGTCTTTAACAAAATCTAGTCTTTCCAAAGAATGTAAATTTTATGAATTAAGTCAGAAAAAAAATAAAATTAAAAGCCCAGAACCAAATCTTGTGTTGGTACTGGAACTGATTTGTTCATCCCTTCCAGAACTGATTTTTCTTGCGGAGATTTTGAAGGCCAAAAAGGCCAAGAAATTGCTGAAAAGTGTTCCCTCTCCTCTATTCCTTAATTACACTTGAGAATGCTCGCATTGTTGTGTACAACTTGCATAGAGCTGACCAATTTTTGCAAAATTAGCAAGTGCTCAATATTCCACTTCCAAAAACACGTATATTAAATGTGCAAAATCAGCCCATTCACCTCTGCAATCTATCGTCACAGTTCCAATTTTTATAGGAAGTTCTATTGTCAGAATTCTTGGACTTCCTACCATTGTGTAATCTATTCTTTATTACAAAAGCAATGGTGGCAAAAATTTGATTTGCACCTTCTGGAAGAGCACTTTGATGGATTCGTGGGTTGCTTTCCCTCCAAAGATAATAAACTGCTGCTTCAAAAAAGAGTTTGCTAATCATGGGTTGGTGAGAATTAGAAATCAGCTTTTGCATAAATTAGTAACAAATCTCCCTCCATTCTTGAATCTAGTAAGGCCTCAAGGAGAGCTTCGTACATTTCTTCCAAATCCTGGAAGCGAATCTACGCCAAGGTACAGGTGCTCCCTAGTCTCAACACTTCAATGACAAAGCAACACACTAAATCAACTGTCAACCCCCACGAGATAAGATGTTGGGCCCGTTTAGTATTACTGTTGAAATTTGCTGTCGCGGTTGCGGTTGCAGTTAAGAAAAGTTATTTTGTTGTTTGGTAAAAAAAAATATAAAATTGCTGTGTGATAAAAAAGTAGTTGATAATTTGTTTGGATAAAATTGCTTTAGGATTTAAAAAAGGAGTTGATAAAATTATTTTCTTAAATTTTTTGTAATTCTTAATTTTTTAATTTTGAATTTTTATTTTTAACATGTTAAATATTTTTTTAACTTTTTAATTTTTTAATTTTTAATTTTATTTTTCTTTTTATTTTAAATTTTTTATATCTTTATTTTTAATTTTTACTTTTTTATTTTTAAATTTTCTAAATGTTAAATTTTAAATTTTTATTTTTTAAATTAAAATTTTATTTTAGTAATGTTACCGAAAGAATGAATCCAAGAGGGGGGAGGGGGGATGAATTGGATTAATGGCACAAAAAGGAGTTTAAAAACTTTAACAAACAATACAAACAATAATACATACAATATATGAAAAATATACTTGGAATGTAAAGACCCTAGGATTAGAAGATCAAACGTAGCAATTTAGAGTAGTTCGTGCTCCCGAGGTAATCCACTCCTTAAGGTTTTCCCTTAGGGTTTGGGAAAAGCGACTAGGCATACCGGGCAACCAACCCCTAGCCAGTACCCATCGCGACCCCTATTGACTCGTCGATATGGCCAGTCGGTACTTTAAAATAGATACAACAAAGCAGAAAAGAAGATGCAAAGGTCAAAATTCTATAGCTATATACCAAATACAACCGTTTTCTGTAGTTTGCAAGGCTCAATGCACACAACTTGACTTCCTCATTAATTACTCAACTACCATATCAAACAATAAATGCAAGACTTAAACAACATGGTGTTGTAGATTTTTATAGATTTTTGGTGCAAAAGAAGAAATTTTCTTTCATTTTGTCAAATCAAGCAAGTTATACATGTGCAAATATACATTTATACAACATATATACTACATGCATGTTGTATAAAGCATTTATAACTTATTTCTTTCAAGGATTCTGTATAGATTTGTTCCAAGAAGCTAAAGCAATACATGTTTTTCAAATTCAAAATAGATAAATATCATGTAAAGCTATTGACCATTGTGTAGAACAATTACTTAGATTAGATCAAGAATGTAATGTGCTTGTTTCTTTGAAAACACTGTAGAGTTTTTACTAAAAACATGCCAGATTTCATTTTTATCCAATATACAATATAGGCAATAGTATTATTCACCATGCAAAGCAAGTACCCAAAGTGTGAGAATATACTTATAGGTTAAAAGTGCTTTTACTGCATGGAATAAGTTAAATACATGATATATACTTATACTAATGCATATATATACATATATACTAGTGATAAGAAGACTTAAGAGCATGCTATGGATAATGCATATATGGATAATAAAAAAATCTATAGAGAACAGAATGCAAGTATACAAATGAAGTTATTTTTGATGAAGAGCATGTTAACGAGAAATGATGATCTAAAATTCAAAAGATGCATATGTTAATGCAATGCATTGAGCTCATAATAAGGTCCATCTACAAAGATCAATTGACAAGACAAAAAGAAGACCTTTTATGAATTCTCTAAGCACTTCAAGCTTCAAGATTTTCAAATGTCTCCAATTTGATCACCAAGACTTCATAATGCTCAAATATTCAAGCTAAGCTTAATTATACTCAAGAAAAAGCAATTTTAGAATAATAATGACATCATCAAAACATAATTAAAACATATAGATCCAACCTTTTTGAGGATGACAATCCATTATATCAAGGATGCTATAAATTGAACATAGCTCCCCCTCAACACGTGCATTAAATACATGCATTAAGTATATCAACACAAAGTGATATATAAAGCACCTCACAATATATAAACACTACATTAAACACTATACACATACTATAAACATTGCCGCTTACTATAAAGACTGTCGCTTCTCCCCTTTTGGCATCATTAAAACAAAGCCTCAGTAGGGAGGAAATAAAGTTGAGCCATCAATACTAAGAGATATCATCATTTGGCTCTACACAAGCATGCACACATATAATCCTAGCAGATGGCAGTATCAAGAATTACCAATACTAAGAAATAAGCAAGCATGTAGAAAGAAAATATCCATAAATATTAAAAGTAGCAAGCTAGAACTGTGCAAATGAAAGAAAATGTTCGAAAATCCTAAGGGAGTGGAAATTTAGGAAAATAGAAAGAGGGACATAAGAGGCAAGCTAGTGATTGGTGCTGAGCTGGTCATTCACAATTCTTAGGTGTTGCTTGATTCTCTGCATATCTCTAGCCAAGTCCTTAATTCTCATTTGCTATGCTTCAACTAAGCTATCAACCTGGCATTCACTATGATAAATCCAAATTGCATTGCCCCACTCATTGCCTCCATACGAACAAGTATAAGGTATATCACCCTATCATTAGCGTTCTTGGATCTTAGCTTAGAGCGTTGACCCGTTTTTTTGTCATACTCGGCCCATGCTTTAAGACCCATTTCCTCCTCATCCTCGTCTTCTTCATTTCCTCTCATTTCTCGTTTAAATGCCACCTCATCATCCTCATTGGGGAAGTCAAAGGTGGATTTGGTTCTAATCCTTTCAACAATGAGCCTTCTAGTGCCAAGAGAAAGATCATCAAATTCACTTTTATACATCCATCTACCTTCCCAAGAAAAGATATGCATGGACTTAAGAGCATGCAAGTCCATTCTTCAACTTCTATCAACCTGAGTAAGTTCATGATTCAGCAACGATACACCCTTGTTCCTAAAATCTTAGTCAGAAACATGCCATATGGTAACCCGATTTTCCTTCCATGCACATTTTTCATATGGCACAAGATAATGTCAGGTAAGTTAATTTTCTTATCTTGATACAGCAGATATAGAATATAAGCCTTAGCTTGATACAAATTTCCATCATGCATATCTCTAGGAATCACATTAGCCATTAATAGCTTAACCAAAGCCTTATTTTTAGGAGATACCTACTTCAACTTAGGTAAACTATAAGTATAAGCATTTGGCCTATCCCACACAAAGTCAAATATTGGTTGCCTCTCAACCCCTTGTGAAAAACCCCTAAAATCATAAGGATTGATAGCATTTTCATGAATTGCAATATTAAAAATGTTCTGAATATCCAAAGTATTTGAAGTAAAATGTATCCCAGCTACAGAAGTGTTAATGCTAGTACTAAACAAATCATCTGCTTCCATATTCTCATAAAATTGACGAACTAACCTAAAATAATCAGATTCCTCAGTAGTGATGTATGTAAGCCAACCTTGATCATTCACAAACTTCACAATATTCATGTTTTAAAGTTCATTTTAGACAATGCACTTACCGAAATTATGTGCTTGCTCGAATAGTCTCATTGGTGGTGTAGGTGAAGAATCCCTTGATGATGAAGCTGGAGGTGAATCATCTATTCTTCTACGTTAACTTGGAGCACGTGAAATGTTTGAACGTGAGGGACCCACCTTATGCACGCTCCTCGAGGCTCTCCCATGTCCTCTACCTTCCTTATGTCGTCCTTTTGTATTTGCCATGAAGTTTTAGGGTTTTTGGATTATAAAAGAAAGATGTGAGTGAAGTGGGCGTGTTCTTTGAAAAGAAATTTGAAGTAAGATCAAGGTTAGATGAAGTGGGTTTGACATTTATGGAAGAAATTTGGAGATAAAATGGTGAAAATTTGAGTTTGGAAGAGAAGGTTTGAGAGAAAAGTTGAAAATTTCTGAAAGAAAGTTTATGAATATGAAAGAATCAGCCACCTGATGCTTATATAAAAGGGTCTAATTTCAATCGACTGGCTAGCTTGTATAAAGGGAGGGTCCCCAATACCTCACTTGGTAAAATCAAAGAGCAAAATTATTACCGGCTGATCCACAGGCTAGCTAGTACCTTCCCAGTAAGATTTTTTAATCGGTACCAAAAAAGAAATTTGAAAACAAGATTTTTTAAAGTTGTAACATGCCTAACTCCCTTCTAATGCTTAAAAATTGATTTTCATGCAAAGGTTTTGTGAAAATATCAGGTAATTGATGCCAAGTATCAATAAAATTGAGCATAACGTCACCATAAAGTAACGTCTAATCTCTATGTGTTTAGTTTTAGAGTGTTGAATTAGATTTTTGGTGAGGTTAATTGCATTTGTATTATCACACATGATAGGAACATGCTTAAATGTAACAACAAAATCAAGCAAAGTTTGTTTCATCCAAAGAACTTGTGCAGCACAATTTCCTATTGCAATGTACTCCGCTTCGGCCGTTGAGAGTGCTACACTATTTTGTTTTCTACTTGACCATGAAACTAAGCAATTTTCAAGAAAGTGACAAGTTCCACTAGTGCTTTTTTTTTTAAATCGATTTCACAACCGGTAAAGTCAACGTTAGAATAACCTACTAGTTCAAAATTAGTTCCTTTAAGATACCAAAGCCCTAGTTCTTGTGTTCCTTTAAGGTATCTGAAAACTCTTTTAATAACAAATAAATGAGACTCCTTAGGACAAGATTAAAAACGAGCACACAAGCACACGACAAACATAATATCGGGTCTAGAGGTAGTTAAGTAAAGTAAGCTTTTGATCATACCTCTATACCTCTTTTCGTCCACCAACTTACAATTTTCATCTTTATCAAGTTTGGTGGAGGTACTCATTGGAGTTCCAATCTCTTTTGCTCCATCAAATCTAAACTTCTTGAGTAGTTCTTTTGTGTACTTAGCTTGGCTGATAAAAATTCCTTCCTGCGTTTGTTTGATTTGAAGTCCAAGGAAGAATGTGAGCTCTCCTATCATGCTTATTTCAAATTCACTATGCATACACTTAGAAAAGCTCTTACAAAGAGATTCATTAATGGCACCAAAGATAATGTCATCAACATATATTTGTATAACTAGTGTATCTTTACCATCATGCTTTAGAAATAAAGTTGAGTCAAGTTTACCTTTTGTGAAGCCATTTTCAATCAAGAATCCACTTAGTCTCTCATATCATGCCCTAGGTGCTTGCTTTAATCCATACAATGCCTTTTTAAGCTTAAAAACATGGTTGGGATGGGTAGGGTCCTCAAAACCCGGAAGTTGAGCCACATACACTTCTTCATCAATATAGCCATTCAAGAAAGCATTTTTCACATCCATTTGATATAATTTGAAGTTCATAAAATATGCAAAGGCAAGTAACATTCTAATTGATTCAAGTCTAACAACGGGAGCAAAGGTTTCATCATAATCAATACATTCTTCTTGTTTACAACCTTGTGTAACTAATCTGGCCTTGTTTCTAGTTACTATGCCAGATTCATCTAACTTGTTTCTAAAAACTCATTTAGTTCCAATTATAGATTGATTTATAGGCTTTTCAACAAGTTTTCAGACATTGTTCCTTTCAAATTGTTTAAGTTCTTCTTGCATGGCATTTATCCAACTATCATCAAATAAAGCGTCATGCACATTTTTAGGTTCAGCTTGAGACAAGAAAGCAAGATGATTACATACATTTCTCAAAGAAGATCTAGTTTCAATACCTTTTAAAGGTTCACTAATGACTTGGGAAGAGGGATGATATCCAACAAATTTATAAGTTTTCAACAAGTTATCATGCTTATCATATACCATATTTTCATCATCACATTGCACATCAACATGCTCATCTTGTTTATCCCCATGACATGCATCATCAAATTCACTCATCTTGTTTATCCCCGTGACATACATCATCAAATTCACTCATCTCGTTTATTTTCATGACATGCATCATCAAATTCATTTCCTTTATCTAAGGTCAAGATTACTCAAATTCTTTTGAATGGTAATAATATCAACATCATCACATTTAGAATCAAGACAACCTTCATCAAATTTCACATTAATAATCTCTTCAACAACTATGGTTCTTTTATTGTAAACCTTATATGCCTTACTAGATGAAGAATAACCATGAAATATGCCATCATCAGATTTTGCATCAAATTTGCTAAGATTGTCTTTTTCATTCAAGATGTACCATGCACAACAAAAAGCTTTAAAATATGAAATATTTGGTTTTCTTTCTTTCCAAAGTTCATAAGGAGTTTTGTCAAGACCTTTTCGAATGATGCAACGATTGATCACATAACAAGCAATGTTATGTTGATCGCTTCGGCCAAAAAATAACTAGGCAAGTTGTTTTCACAAAGCATTATTCTTGCCATTTCTTGTAAAGATCGATTTTTTCTTTCAACAACTCCATTTTGTTGTAATGTTGTTGGTGCCAAAAAATTGTGAGAGATACCATTTTCTTCACAAAAAGATTTCAAAGTTTGATTTGTAAATTGAGTACCTCTATCACTTTTTATAGTTGAAATCAAATAGCCTTTTTCATTTTGAATACATTTGCAAAACTTCATAAACTCATTTGCTGTGTCATTTTTATGTGCAAGAAAAACTACCATGTAAATCTAGAAAAATCATTGACAATCACAAGAACATACAACTTACCACCAAGCTAGCAACCCTATTGGGTCCAAAACAAATCCATATGCAAAAGTTCTAATGGTCTAGAGGTAGAAATCACATTTTTACTTTTGAAAGATTCCCTAGTTTGTTTACCAAGTTTGCATACACAACATACATGATTACCAATATATTTAGGTTTAAGCAAACCTTTAACAAGATCTAAACTAGCAAGTTTGTTTATGGAATCTACATTAGCATGATTTAGTTACCTATGCCAAAGTCATCTCATTCATAGCACTCAAGCACTCAACATTTTGATCATGCAAGTCATTAAAGTTAAAAATATACACATACCACACCTCATGCCAACAAACACAACATTTCCATATTTATCAACTATCTCACATGAAGAGGCTTTAAAATTAACAAATTAATTTTTATCACGTAGTTGACTAATACTAAGAAAATTGTGTTTCAAGTCATGTACAAGTAAAACATTCTCAATGCATAACTTGGACTTGTTACCAACATCTTTAATGCCAATTATTCTTTCTTCGGAGTTATCTCCAAATGAAACAAATCCTCCATCCTTTTCCTTTAGTGACAAGAATTTTGATTTGTCACCTGTCATATGCCTTGAGCATTTACTATCCAAGAACTAGTTTCCACTACCTCTGAAGGATATAAGGCAAACCTACACAATTAAATTAAACATGACTTGGTACCCAAGGCTTATTGGGTTCTTGAACATTAGTTCTAGTTATCTTAAGAATGCATATTAAGTTGCATTTTTTCTCACCATATCTTCTAATAAAGCATTTATGTGAAGCATGTCTATTTCCACAACAATAGTTGCATGTAATTTTAGGAGCACTTGACAAGATGCTTTTACAAAAATACTTTTTGTAAAGATCATGCCTCTTTTGAAAAACATTCTTAACTTTTGAAGAATCAATCTTGGAAGAGCTTGGTTTCTTTTCAAAGAATTTCATGTAGGACTTTTGTTTTGAAGACGAATTATAACCAATCTTGGCTTTATCAAAGAGACAACGTTGTTTTCCAAGCAAGGTATTCAAAATTTTGGTTCCAGTTGTGAATTTTGAAGCCAAAATTTCTAAATTATTGACTTTTGCTTTCAAATCTTCATTTTCCTTTTGTAAATCAATGTTGGTTTTCTTCTTTTCCAAATTCTTTTTCAAACTTTCATTTTCCATGCAAACATAATGCAATTTACTTTCAAAAGACAAAACATTTTTCTTAAGTTCCTTGTTTTTGTTAACCATCTTCTTGAACTTTATAAGCATCTCATTTTACATTTCCTCTAATTCTTCATAAGATCTTTTTTTATCGCAAGAGACATAGTTTGGACTTACCTCATCTTCCTCTTTTGCCATGAGACATAGGTTGACAACTTCGTCTTTAATGGAGTCTTCTTCTTCGTCACTTGACTCCAAGTCACTCCAAGCAGCCTTTAAGGCCTTCTTTTTGAATTTCTTCTCATCCTTTCTTCTCAATAGGCACTTTGGTTTGACATTTCCCGATTTCTTACATTTAAAACAAATGAATTCTTTACTAGTCTCACCTTTACTTACCTCTCTCCTTTGTCCTTTCTTTGGATTGAACTTTGGCTTCCTCATGAATCTCTTGAATTTGGAGAACATAGCCATTTCGTCATCATCTTCACTTTTACTTTCACTTGTTGATTCTTCTTGTGGTATAGCCTTGAGAGCAATAGTTTTGCCGGCCTTTGGTTGTTTCTCTAACTTCTTGAGCTCTAATTCATGAGTCATAAGTGATCCGACAAGTTCACTCAATTGCAAGGTGTTGAGGTCCTCAGACTCCTTGATGGCCATAGTCTTTAGTAGCCAAGCCATTGGTAAGGTTCTCAAGAGCTTCCTTACATGTTTGCCATTTTCATAGTTCTTGCTAAAAGACTTCAAGGAGTTAACAATTTCAATAAATCTTGAAAATATTTTCTCAGTATTTTCATCCAGAAGCATAGAGAATATTTCATATTTATGCACAAGTATGCTAATCCTAGTTTCTTTGACTTGATCAGTGTCTTCATGTGTGACCTCTAGTTGATTCCATATCTCCTTAGTTATAGTGCATCCTATGATTCGGAGGGATCTAATGCAAGGTAAAGTTAGTGAATGGCATTGGCATTTGCTTCAACTAATTTTATATCATCATAATCCTATTCTTTTGGTTTAGGAGCCTTTACACCATTTACTTCTTTAAAAGGGATACTAGGTCTATTTACTATGGTTTTCCATGCAATATAATTATTGGCTTGCAAACATATTCTCATTTTCACCTTCCAAAATGCATAGTTAGTACCATCAAAGTATGGGACTCTAGTGGTGGAAAGACCTTCTTGAATTTCATGTGCCATGGTCTTTAGCTCTAAAGAGTTAAGTCAAAAACACACAAAAATACAAATAATCATACGACTTATGCAATTAATGTGTAGATCACTAGGCTCTGATACAACGAGTTTGAGGGTACCAACTATGCACAAAAAGGAATTTAAAAACTTTAACAAACGATGGAAGCAATAATACATACAATATATGAAAAATATACTTGGAATGAAAAAGCTTAGGGTTAGAAGATCAAACGCAGTGATTTAGAGTTGTTCGAGCTCCCGAGGGCCTGGTCCACTATCTAAGGTCTTCCCTTTCATTTTCGGAAACTTTACTTGTAAATCCGCTTCTTGGTTAGTACGTTGTAAAAATGTGGAACAACGATCACAGCCCTTGCTTCGCCATAAGGACCATAAGTATTAACCAAATACTTGAGGATTTCAACCCTTCACTCTTTGATAGAAAATTTCTCACAACTATTCTACCCAAGAGTAAAGAACACACCTAATGTAATGGTAAGTGATGAATTTTTCAAGAACTTCTATTGACCAAGTGTATAAGAGGTATATAAACCTTCCTATAGTGCTCAAAGTAAATAGGCAATTTATGAGCTCAATGACTTGATTAAAGAATGCCAATGATGTCCAATCAATAAAGATGAAATAAACGAAGTATGATTACAAGAGAGATTATTGAATATTAGAAAGCTTGAATAAATGCAATTGATCAAGTTGTTTCTGAAGTTTAGGGCATGAGGTGTATTTATGATAACCAAAAAGTAATATCCCAATGTTCAAAAAATGTACTGCAGAAAAGTACATTTACCAGCTGACTGGTAAGATCAGCCAGTGCCCTCAGCTGCCAGGCATTTTGCAACTGCCAGCTACCCGGTAGCTCAGCCGCCTCAAAACATGCCTCACTGGAAAAAGTGGCTAGGCATATCGGGCATCAACCCCTAGCTAGTATCTACCGCCGGTACCTTAAAATAGGTATAGCAAAGCAGAAAAGCTGATGCAAAGGGGAAAATTTTATAACTATATACCAAATACAGCCGTTTTCTGCATTTTGTAAGGCTCAATGCACACAACTTGACTTCCTCATTAATTATAACTCAATTACCACATCACATAATAAATTTAAGACTTAAACAACATGGTGTTGTAGATTTTTACAGATTTTTGGTGCAAAAGAAGAGATTTTCTTTCATTTTGTCAAATCAAGCAAGTTGTACATGTGCACATATATACATTTATACAACATATATACTATATGCAAGTTGTATAAAGCATTTATAACTTATTTCTTTCAAGGATTCTACAAAGATTTGTAATTTGTTCCAAGAATCTAAAGCAATACATGTTTTTCAAATTCAAAGTAGATAAATATCATATAAAGCTATTGACCATTGTGTAAAACAATAACTTATATTAGATCAAGAATGTCATGTGCCTTTCTTTGAAAATATTATAGAGTTTTTGTTAAAAACATGCTAGATTTCATTTTTATGTAATATACAATATAGGCAATAGCATTATTCACCATGTAAAGCAAGTATCCAAAGTGTAAGACTATACTTATAGGTTAAAAATGTTTTTACTGCATAGAATAAGTTAAATACATTATATATATTTATACTAATGCAGACACGCACACACACACACATATACATACTAGTGACAAGAAGACTTAAGAGCATGCTATGGCTAATACATACTTGAATAATAAAAAAATTTGTAGAGAACAAAATGCAAGCACACAAATGAAGTTATTTTGATAAAGAGCACATTAAGGAGAAAAGATGATCTAAAATGCAAAAGATGCACATGTTAATGCAATGCATTTGAGCTCATAATAAGGTCCATCTACAAAGATCAATTTGACAAGATAAAAACTAAAAGACCTTCTATGAATTCTTGAAGCACTTCAAGCTTTAAAACCTTCAAATGCCTCCATTTTGATCACCAAGACTTCATAATGCTCAAATCTTCAAGCTAAGCTCAATTATACCCAAGAAAAAGAAATTTTAGAATAATAATGACTTCATCAAAATGTAATTAAAATATATAAATCCAACAAGTAATATACTTAATCTTTAATTATAAAGAATATGTTATAATTATTGTAATTAATAAAGAGTATAGTATAAACCTGCTACTTAGAAAACGTGGTTTAACAAAAAGCAGCATAATTGATGCTTTGTCAAAACTCCGTCTTGGGCCTCTCAAAATGCAATTTTGTTCATAACCAAACAACTCAACCAAACATCTCATGCACCTATTTTTTTGTCAAACCTGCTTTTTTTACTACTGAAACGCAATCCTAAACAGGCTTGTTGTCGCGTAGGATCTCTATCCAACCAAACAAAATGCATACAAAATGCAAGTTTTGGTACATGGCCTTTGAACCAAACCACATTCTTCTAATCAATCTTCAGGTGTTGTTCTCAAATGCAATTCCACGACGACCAAGAACTAAGAGTTTGTTTGGTCTAACTTTTATAGACTCAAAAGTGTTTTTTGTGAGTCTAAAAGCTAAAGCTGACTTGTTTGATCTATTTTTAAAGGAGTTTTTACATAAAAGTTAAAGCCGAAAAAAGTTGAAAAACCAAAAGCTCCAAATTGGAGCTATTCAAAAAAAGCTTTTTCAAAGTTGTTTTTATGTCATGTCAAAATTTATTTGTTTTTCATTTTTTGAAAGTTTAATATTAACCTCAAAACAACTGAAAGCTCAACTCCTAAAATACGAGACCAAACAATGAACTACTTTTATTCAACAGCATTTTTACACAAAGCTCTATTGCTAAATGCTTTATTATTCAACAACTGAAATCTCATAGCCTGGCCAAACAGGGCCTAAATCTACCATCAAGAATGCCCAGCCACAAGATTGAATCTCAGGGTGTGGTAGAAGAATGGGGCAAATTTTACGGAGAAAATGGTATCAAAGATGCAATTTCCAGTAGGCCATTGCCATGTCCTATCTATAATGAAACTTGAATCAACTGATGGTGATTGATTGCCAAATCTAGGTCTACATAATCCTTAAACAACTAATACAGAGTACCCCAGGGGTGCCAATAATCAAACCAAAACTTGACGTCTGTACCATTATCAATTTGATAATAAAGTTTTGATTGCATGAATATGATTGCATTATGAGTTGTAAAGCTCATTTGAGCATGTGAACAAGAAAAAGAAAAGGAGTCAAATGGTAGCTCAAGTTAATGTTGGGTTGAAAATTAAAAATTTGGCTTGAGATCTTCTGAGCATTTTGCTGATTTAAGAAGAAAAAGAAATGCATGCAAATTGAAACATTGGGAATGAAAAGCATAGGCAGGCTAGAATTGTGTGCAAAAGTTGAAAATAATATAAGCTATATGCAGGAAAATGTACATGGCATTTAATGATGGAGAAAATCAAGCCAAATCATTTAATGGCTTGTCTTGAGTTCTTGCCTACAAATAGCAGGCTCCAGAGAAGGCAAAGCACCAAGCAAGAAGCAAATCAAAGCATTTAGAGAGAATAAGAAAGAATTCTCCTAAGTGTAGTATTTTTTTCCACTTGTTATATATATTAGTATAAAAGTGAGTTTTCTCTTATCATAAGAGAGAGTAAAATAGTTCTCTCCTTATTTTAGAGAGAAGGTTGTAAAATACTTTTACACATAGAAAAATCCTCCTTACTTGCCCGTGGTTTTTCTCTCAATTTATTTGAGGGTTTTTCATGAAAAATTTTGGTGTCTTAATTATCTATTTTTCTCATTTCTTATTTTAGTTCCGTGATCTTGCTTCGATTATTCCGCTACGCCGCATTCTAAAATGCATCAACTTAACTGCCTTATAGGTGAATCCTTAGTAGTTTAAGCTCAATCGTAAAATGATTAGAGTATTACTTAATCCATTAAAGATTTGCAGTAGATGATATCACACATGTAGGCTACCTCGTTAACTAAGATTTGTACCTTCATAGATAATTTTTTTTTCACAAAGCCCCCATCCCTATGGGATTTAAATCCAAGACCTCACATCTAGGAAGAAGTAATCTTAGCCACTTGAACTAACTCTTAATCCCGTACGTTTACAAATATAGTTGGAGAACATCTTGAGTTTAAAATGAGTACATAAGGGGCGAATAATCTTAAAAAGGGAGGTGAATTAAGATTACACCAAGTTTTCGCAACAAAATTCCCAATAACAAACAAAGATGGTCATACAAGAAAATTATCATACACCTAGTGTGCACAAATAAGCAATGTAAAGAGAGTAAAGAGTATAGAAAAGATGATACTAGTATTTTTAGGTGGTTAGGCCTCGCCTACATCCATTGCCCAACGATGCTTCCTTTAGGACTTCACAACCCCTCTACTAGATGTTAATGCTTCTTCAAAGGTTGGTGAAACATAAACCAACTATACAACTCTTTGAAGACAAACTTCAAAGAGCCCAAGAGTTCCACTCCTAGGATTTCCCCACACTCTTTTGTAGCTATATAATGATATTCACAATCTCATAAGCCCAAGAGTGTGTATACAAGCTATAAATTGATGGAAATAAAGATTTTGGGTTATAATGCTTCAATAAGGAAATATAGCAAATGAGGGCCCTTGAATGCTCAAAGAATATACCAAATTATAGCTCAAGAATGATGATTTCTAAGTATTAATGACGATTGAAAATTTGTTGCTGAAGCTTAGAAATCAGCCGTTAATGCTCAAAGTTCGTCTTAAAGATGGGGAAAGAACTAGGGCTTTAAAGAGCAGTTATATGGTCATAAACTGCAACAGCATTTAATGACTTGGACTCAGGGTCAATCGACCAAGGGTGCGACCGGCCTTGTTCCCCAAGCTTACTGACTAAGATTCGTCGCTAGATCGATCGACGAGCCCGAGGTCCGGCCTTGGTCAAAAGCGCAATTTGAAAACTCGGGCTCAAAAGTGCTAAGACAGACGACCGGGTGACTAGCCTAGAGTTTGATTATGCCCAATAAATTTCAATCTCGAGCATTTTAAGCATCATTTTTGTAATTTTCTTCTAATCTAAAGCAGTAAGATAATGTAAAAGCACTTCAAAGAGATTTGTAAAGCCTTCAGAAAACATAGTAAGAGATTTTAGAAAGTCTAAAAGCTTTTTGAAATAGATTTAACAATCAAAATATGCTATAGCCAAGTTTTATCAAAAGCATATGAAGTAATATGAAAATACAATGCAAAGAAACTGTGAATGTGAGCTACAAGGAACTATTCTCAGGCATTCACGAGAGAGCACACAAGTCGGTATCCCTTATGTTGCCTATTCTCCATCCTTACGTCAGCACACCTTCTTCAAGTCTTGATCTAGAGATCTTCACACCTTAATATGTCAAGACTTCTTCTTGTTATCTTGTGGTGATCAATTTGCTCCTTTCACTTGCATCTTCTCTTGATAAAAAACATCGTTGATCATCATGCAAGTTTGCTTACTTCTCTCAACACCAAGCACTTCAAGAATACTTTAGCTCACAATAATATGATAATATAATTCGCAAGCTAAGCATTCAAATAATATTTTGGCTATAAAGATGTAAATAATCAATCCAAAAGCCAAACAAGTGTGCATTAAAGTATATAAACACATTGGTATAAGCACACTTGGTAAACTCAATTTCCCTTGATTTGTTATCATCAAAATCATATGGTTATGCATAGAGCCAACAATCCCCCCTTTTTTAATGATGACAAATCACAAGATGCTATAACAACAAGAATTTTAGCACATTATAGCATAAATGGAGTTTTCAAGGCATAACTACCCCCCAGATAATGCATATAGACAGGTTGACAACAAAGTCTTCCAATTCAAATTCAAGCACTTGTTACACATGTTCTACATATTGTCACATGTTACATATATTTTCTCCCCCTTTGACATCATAAAAAATACACATATGCATAGTATCACATTTTCTTCTCCTTTGGCATCATTATGTAGTTACACGATTTTTCACATGTCCAACGGTAGCATAGATCTTGCATTTCTTATCCATTTGGTATTTCAAAATAAGCATATATGCAAAGAAATGATTAATCACCTTATATGGAGTTTAGAGAGCTTGACTCCCTCTCAGATAGTGAACTTATGCAAATTTGATTCAATCAGTAATTCAGAGTATATTCTTATCTCATATTCAAAGTGTTCACTATTTATCAAACCATCATTAATAACATAACATAGTATCAACAATATAGGCTTATATAAGAAGAGCATATGCATAAAAAACACATTTCATTTTCTCTGTCCTTCATTCACCTTCATCATCCTCATCAATAAAGGATGTAACTATATAAGCACAGGATGAAATGATCATAATCAATATTCAAATCTATAAGCATCAATAAAATAGCTTTTCACCACATCAAGTCTTTAAATAAAAGATTTTTCAACATAAGCCAATATTCATCAAAATCATTCAAGTACATATTTCAAGTGATGATAATGCATTTAGAATGAAATATAAGTCATAAACTCATGCATATTATTCACCAATTTTTCAAGAAGCATATATTGAAGATAAATATAATGTCACCCATGCTTTTTCTCTCAATGACGTTGTCTTTGTGATGCATCACCTCAACACTTGGTGTTGCTTGACATTCTTACAACAAAGCATGACAAGATCTAGGTACTCATGTCCTTTGGATCCTTGAGGTTAGTATCAATATTTGGTCTTTACAACCTATTTGGGTCGTTGCCAATGTGGGACAAACGAGACTCTATCACACACTTTCTTATAGTAACAATAAGTTGGAACATGCCCTTTCCTTTCACAATAAGTGCGAGTGATTTTTGATTTTGTGAAAGTAATGGAAGTGGAAGTGGCGGCCTTAATGAAATAGTTTTTTAAATACTTTTTTTTAATGGTTGGGTCATACCCAATCCCATTTTGGTCAAAGGCTAATTTTTTAGAGCCAAGGAATTTTTTCAAAATTCTCCTTCCTATTTGAAAACTTTTGAACAATATCATTCAAATCCTCATTTTTCTTTTTCAAGTCTTTCACTTCAATTTTCAATTTCTCAACATTTTCAAGCAGCAAAGTGTTTTTCTTTTCTAAAATCTCCTTTTCACCAAAAGCAAGCTTTAACCTTCTATGCATTTGTTATTTTTTGCTAAAGCTAGTGAAAAATCATCATACAGTTTTGCAGATCCCTACTTTAGCACATCAAAAGTAAAATCCACTTCCTCTTCCTCTCACAAAGACAAAAAAATAGAATTAGAGGGTAAAGAGCATACCTTATCCTTATTGGCCATGAGGCAAAGATTGGCAACTTCATTGTCACTTGATTGATTTTCATTCTCACTTGACTCCGAATCAAGCGTTGCAACTTTTGAAGTTTTTCTCTTAAACTTTTTCTTTCTTTCCTTTTTGAGCAATGGATAGTCCAGCTTAATGTGTCCTGGTTTCCTACATTTATAACAAATTAATTCTTTATTGCTTGAATCATCCATGGTTACCTCTCTCTTGGATGGCCTATTTGAATTGAACCCTTTTTTCCTCTCAAATTTCTTGAATCTTGAATAGAAGGTCAATTCTTCTTCACTTGAGCTTTCCTATGGAGTTACTTTGAAGGCCAAATTCCACATCACATTCTTTTCTCCATAGGGCTCACATAGTTCAAACTCACAAGTCATGAGTTAACAAATCAACTCACTAAGAGTAAGCTTGTTAAGATCCTTTGCTTCTTTAATAGCCGTCATCTGGGGTTGAAATCTTGATGATAAGCTTCTCAATAACTTACTATCCAATTCACCTTTAGTATAAGCTTTGCCAAGAGATTTCAAAGAATTCACAATTTGAATAAATCTAGAAAACATATAAACAACATTCTCATTTTGATACATATTAAACATTTCATGTACATGTACAAGCATGCTAATCCTAGATTCTTTGACTAAGCTAGTTCCTTTATAAGTTACTTCTAGTTGATCCTAAAGTTCCTTAGCTAAAGTACATCCCATCACTTTAGCAAATTCAGTTGCATTTATCGCATTAAACAAGTAATGCAAGGCTTTTTGATTCAATTCAAACAATTTTATATCATCACCATTCCATTCACTTTTGCCTCCATCCTTTCCACTAATGTGCAACATATGTTATATGATAAGAAAAGATAGAGCAATCATAACACCCATTTTCAAGCTATAAAAGATGTATGCATCCATGATGGGTATCTTCCCATCATTGATATTTCTTGGGAGAATTATTTCACTAATTATCTTGAATGCAATTCTCTTGTTAACATCAACATCCCGTAATAAGGGAAGACTTAATTCCGTATCCTTAGGTCCTACATATTTCCATATAAACTCTATAACCTCTTTTGGCTTCTTAGTGCCCTTAATTCCTTCTGGCCACCCTTGACTATTATAATGTCCCTCTCCATCTATAGGCATATGAAAAATCTCTTGCAACGTTTCCTTTTTTAGCACAAATTTCACCCCACACATAGTTGAGGCTAACTCAAGTTTTGGGCTCCTACGGTGTATTTCAAGATTCTCATAGAATTCTATCACCAATTTATCTTGAACATGACAACATAGATGCATAAACATATACCAATCATCAAATAGCGATAAAACATTGGTGCCAACAAAATTTGAGTCAATGAGATATTTACCGTACAATATCGAATGCTTCCCTTGAATCTTTGATACAGGAGGTGGTGGAGGAGATTGTGTTCTTGCCCTCTTCCCTTTTTCTACCACGTTCTTGGCCTCTAATTCTCAAATTCAACATGATTTTGCATTGTTTTGGGAAGATTGAATCGGTAAAAACTTGTTTTTTGAGGTGGGTAATCAAAATATAGGAAGAATTTTGGAAGAACTTGGTTGGAAATTGAAGAATTAAGAATGGGTTTGAGAGAATTTTTGCCTAGGGTAAAGAGAATTTGGGAGATTTTGAGTGAATTTGGGGATAAAATCCCCAAATTTTAACCTTGTCCGTGTTCAGCCAGTCGACCAGCCGGATCAGAGAGCAAAAAAAATTATCTTTTTAGCTGGACGTTAAATAGCTTCAGCCGGTCGACCGGCTTGGTCAGAAAGTGCAAAAATGCGTACTTTTCTATGCCCAAGCCATATAAACACATATGCATATATTTCAACCACATTTTATCATTCCAATTTCTCTTCTAATCTTGCAAAATTGATCCTCATGCAATGGTTTAGTAAAAATATCAGCAACTTGATGCAAAGTGTCAACAAATTCAAGTATGATATCACCTTTTTGTACATGATCTCTAATAAAATGGTGTCTTATCTCAATATGGTTAGTTATTGAATGTTGAATTGGATTTTTCATGAGATTAATTGCACTAGTATTATCACAATATATAGGAACATGATCATATTTCAATCCATAATCAAGTAAATTTTGTTTCATCCATAAAATTTGGGCTACACAACTACCAGCTGCAATATATTTAGCTTCGATAGTAGAAATAACAACACTATTTTATTTCTTACAGGACCAAGATATTAAGGAATGTCCTAAGAATTGGCACATTCCATTAGTGCTCTTACGGTCTACTTTACAACCAGCATAGTTATTATCAGAGAATCCACACAAGTCAAATGATGTTCTTTTTGCATACCAAAGCCCTAGATTAATTATTCCCTTAAAGTATCTACTGATTCTTTTTATAGCAGTTAAATGAGTTTCTTTAGGGTTAGATTGAAATCTAGCACATAAGCATACTGCAAACATGAGATCAGGTCTAGAGGTAGTTAAATATAATAGGCTACCGATCATACCTCTGTATTTCTTTTTGTAAACAGATTTACCTTTCTTATCCTTATCCAGCTTTATTGAGGGGCTCATGGGAGTTCCAATCTCCTTTGTATATTCAAGTCCAAATTTTTTGATAATTTCCTTGGTGTATTTAGCTTGATTTATAAAGATCCCCTTCTTTGCTTGTTTGATTTGGAGTCCAAGATAGAAAGTTGACTCTCCCATCATGCTCATCTCAAACTCCTTGTGCATACACTTGGAAAAGCTCTCACATAAAGATGTATTAGTAGCACCAAAAATTATATCATCCACATAGATTTGGACAAGTAGAATGTCATTCCCTTCTCTTTTAATAAACAAGATCGAATCAAGTTTTCCTCTTTCAAAGTTGTTTTCCACAAGAAATCCACTGAGTCTTTCATACCAAGCTCTAGGAGCTTGTTTTAAACCATATAATGCCTTTTCTAATTTAAAAACATTATTAGGAAAACAAGAATCTTCAAAATCGGGGAGTTGTTCAACATAAACTTCTTCTTCAATGAATCCATTTAAAAAAGTACTTTTCACATCCATTTGATAAAGTTTAAAGTCCATGTGACAAGCAAATGCAAGTAACATACGAATGGATTCAAGTCTAGCTACGAGAGCATAGGTTTCATCATAATCAATTCCTTTTTCTTGATTGTATCCTTGTGCTACTAGTCTATCCTTATTCCTAGTTACTATTCTGGATTCATCTAGTTTGTTTCTAAATACCCATTTTGTTCCTATTACCGGTCTATCTTTAGGCCTTTCAGCTAACTTCCATACGTTATTTCTATCAAATTGATTAAGTGCATGACAATTATCCAATTTTCATCAAGTAAAGGTTCTTTTACATTTTTGGATTCTATATGAGAAATAAATGCATGATGCTCACAAAAAGTATTAATATTACACCTAGTTCTTACACCTTCATTTGGATCACTGAGGATAAGATCTTGAGGATGGTTTCTTACGAACTTCCAACTCTTTGGTAGGTCTTCATGAGGTTCTTTTGTTTCAACATTTCCTTTGCTTGAGCATTGTTCGTTTTCCTCATTGGCTTGAGATCTCCTTTCTTGATGTTTTTCTTCTTGTTTTGCATCTTCTTGTTTTGTTGGTTTTTCTTTGTCTTTTGAAGTTGGATCTTCAAGTGTTGTCTTTTCCAAAAGATAACCTACATCATCAATTGCCTTTCTCGGTTCAAATGGATTAGTCTCATCAAATGTAACATGTATTGATTCTTCTACAACAAGAGTTCTTTTATTATATACCCTATGTGCTTTGCTCTTTGTGGAATAACCTAAAAATATTCCTTCATCTGATTTAGCATCAAATTTCCTTAAGTGGTCCTTAGTATTTAGAATAAAGCATTTACAACAAAATACTTTGAGGTATGATATTTTAGGTGTTTTACCATGCCATAATTTAGATGGAATTTTATTTAAGATAGGTCTAATCAATACTCTATTTTGTACATAGCATGCGGTATTTATGGCTTCATTCCAAAAATATGTTGGCAAGTTGTGTTCTTTTAGCATAGTTCTTGCCATTTCTTGTAGTGTACGATTCTTCTTCTTTACTACCCCATTTTGTTGAGGGGTACAAGGGGCTAAAAAGTTGTGTTCAATGCCATGTTCATCACAAATGTTCATGAAATGAGTGTTCACATATTAGGTACCATTATCACTACAGATGCAAGTTATAAAATAGTCTTTCTCATTTTGCACTTTTCTACACAATTTTGCAAATTCATTGAAGGCATCATTTTTATGTGCATGAAACATGACCCATGTAAATCTAGTGTAATCATCTACTACAACAAATGTATATCTAGATCCTCTTGAGCTTGGCACATCAATAGGTCCAAACAAATTCATATGTAATAGTTGCAATGCTTTATTTGTTGAAACTTTATTTAAGGATTTGAAGGATGTCTTATGTTGTTTTCCTAGTTGGCAAGCATCACAAATTTTGTCTTTTTCAAATTTTAGTTTTGGTAAGTCTCTAACTAGATCATGCTTTGACAAATCATTCAATAAGCTTATGCTAGGATATCCTAATCTTCTATACCATAACCAAGCATTATCATGCACAACGGATAAGCATTTAACATGTTGACATACAAGTTGATCAATTTCAACAGTGTAAACATTTTCATTTCTCTTAGCTACAAATAATACATTATCATTTACACATTCATAGACAATACATCTAGAGGATTGAAAAACTACTTTATGACCTTTGTCACATAATTGACTAATGTTAAGTAGATTAAATTTTAGACCTTCTACAAGTAAGATATTGTGTATAGCAAGAAAATTGTTACCAATGCTTTCTTTTCCAATTATTTTTCCTTTGCTATTATCGCCAAAGGTAACATCTCCTCTTTTTACCCTTTTTAATTTGTAGAAGAGTGAAGAGCTCCCCGTCATGTGCTTGGAACAACTACTATCCAAGATCAATTTCATTTTGCTTGATTTGCTTTCATTGCATATCTACACACATGAAATTCAAATGCAATTCTTCATTTTGGGGTCCCCAACACCTTGGGTCCTTGGCGTTAGTTTCAATTTTTATTTTTGACCACCCATTTAGGTCTTTGCCAATGCGGAACATGTGATCCTCTATCACGAAGTTTCTTATTAATGAGTAGATACATGTCCTTTCTTTTCACAATAGGTACAAGTGATATTTGATTTTGGTGAAGAGGAGGATGTAGAGATGGAAGCCTTGACAAAGTAGGTTTTGAAATACTTTTGATTAATGCTAGGTTTGTATCCAATACCACTCTTATCAAAAGACATTTATTGACTTCCAAGGAGTTTTTCAAAATTTTCTTTGCCATTTGTAAATTTTTGAATAATTCCATTCAAATCCATAATTTTATTTTTCAAGTCTTTAACTTCTTTTTCAAACTTCACAAAATCTTTGGTGTATGAATCATTTTCTTTTTCCAAGATTTCTATTTTTTCTATAAGAGAGGCATTCTTCTTTTCCAAACTTTCTTTTTTGTCAAGAACAAGTTTCAATTTTCTATGCATTTGCTTGTTTTTTGCCAAAACTAAAGATAGATCATCATGTAATTTAGAAAATGCATCTTTTAGTTCATCAAAACTATATTCCTCTTCCTCTTCTTCACTAGATGAATAATAGATAGATGGCGAGGGTGAAGATAGTACCTCATCCTTATTGGCCATGAGGCAAAAGTTGGCTACCTCATGTTGCTCTTCCTCATCTTTTTCACTTTCGGAGAAGTCCCACGTGGCTTTGAGTGCCTTGCCTTCTTTCTTCTTTGAAAGTTTGGACAATTTGCTTTTATGTGTCTCGGCTTATTGCAATTGAAACACTTCAATTTGTCTCTTTTTGTATCTTTTGTCCTATTGAAATCTTTGCCTTCTTTTCCCTTCTTCTTCCAATTTATATTGCTTGAAGACGCCTCTTTCCTCATCTTTCTAAATTTCATGAATTTTTTGAAATTTCGGGCAAGAAGTGCAATTTTCTCATCTTTCAGGTCCTCATCATCTTCCTCATCGTCACTTGATGGGTATTTTGATGCAACGGCTCAATGAACTTCTTTGCTTTCTTCTCTTCTTCTTCATGGTCCTTTATCTCAAGCTCATGAGTAATGAGTGATCCAATGGGCTCATTGAACTCCAATGTATTCAAATCCTTGGCTTCCTTTATGGCCGTGACTTTTGGTTACCATGATGATGGCAAGCTCCTTAGCACTTTCCTTACTTTCTCTACATTAGAATAATCCTTTCCAAGTGCTTTCTAACCATTATTAATTTCAACAAATCTAGAAAACATTTACTCAACATTTTCATTTGGAGGCATTTTAGATAATTCTTATCTATGTACAAGCACAGCAATTCTAGATTCTTTTACTTGGCTAGTTCCTTCATAAGTTACTTCTAATTGGTCCCAAAGTTCGTTAGCCGAGGTACACCCCATTACTCTAGCAAATTTGGTTGCATTCATTGCGTTGAATAAATAATGTAATGCTTTTTGATTTAACTCAAATAATTTAATAGTTCGTTAGTGTTGAATGTGTGTTTAAATAGATTTTAGGGGTTAGGGATTTGGTAGGTGAAGAAAAGAGGGAGAAATAAGCTAGAACGGTAATAAACGACTAGTACATTTATTACAGCAGCCGTTCAGTCGGTCGATTGGCTGGGTCGTCTGGCTTGCACTTAACCCTCTCTGACTAGGCCGGACGCCTTAGCCGGTTGACCGGCTAGGGAGTCCGGCTTTGTCTTTCAGGTTCTATTTTGGCCGGGCGACCCACGCAGGTCAGCCGGTTGACCGGTTTGGGGGTCCAGCCACTCTAGAAAGTGAAGTAAAGCCAAACTTTTGCAAAAACCTTTTCAAGTGCAATTTTCACAATTCCAAATCATTTTGAGATATTTTGTAAATACATGTTATGACTTGAAACACCCCAAAAACACATTTTTACTCAATGTGTGCATTTAAATTCATTTGGGCCTATGTGAAAACAAATATGCAAGAGTTTAAAAAATTGTTTAAACAATGAGGAGGAAAGTTTGAGCCAAACATGTATAATATTTAGGCATTTCACAAAAGAGTAAGAAAGAAAAGAACACCCGGTACCCCTTATGACATTTCTTCTCCTCCTTATGTCTTCTCATTTTCTTGTTCTTCAAATAATGCATTTTGCACATCTTCGTCCATCTTTCAAAGCATCTACTTACATTAGGCACTTATTTTCACAAGATGCTTTTAGTCAAATAATGCATATAAATTTTCATCATCAAAATTAATAGTAAATGTTTAGCTAACTGACTTCATTGCTACAACACACTGAAAAACACGAAGACAACGACTAACGACATCCATATACATACTCACACACATAAACACAAAAACTACAGATTATAAATAAAATTACTTACACATATATACACACACAGCCCCTATCCCCATCATTCTTCACACCATAGTAAACCATGTAAACATTATACCAAACAAAAAAACATGCATATAACATCACTCATACAGAATAGAACCCTAAATTCATATACCTGATGAAAGCCGAAAGTAAAAAAATACACGACTCAAGCGATGTGATGGTGTAGCACATTCAATTACATATATATGGAATAAATAGACCTTTAATTGCTTGATTAACAGAACTATTTTGATATAGTTGACAAGGTTATCATAAATTTTATCGAAGAAGTAGGTCTAGCCCCACATATGTATGAAGACCCATCCTGGATTAACACGTGTGACTTTGAGAGCTTCCATTTCAAATGCAGGCATATGAGTTTTTTGCTCGTAATTGATCAAGTAATGGGATGCACACAATTAGATATGAGGTATTGTCATAAATGGATTAGAAGTAGGAGATTTGATATACGGATCATGCTATGATTTTCCATTTCAGAAACATAACATGTTTTAATTTTTGATTGAGTGTTATAACTAATTGAATTCTATGTGCGAATGTGATTCCAAAATTTAGAACATAATTTAGTGCTTTATGGGATGAGATTGCATCATTTCAATCAAGATAAAGATTAAAAAGTCATATAAGGGATGCATGAATTAGGGTTAATAGGCAAAAGAAGATCAGATAAAACAATTGTAATCTTGAGTTGTAATTTTGGTATACGAAAAAAGGGGGCTTGAAACATGTATGATAAGAAAGGATGCTTGAAATGCTTAGATAAGTGTGATTTTGAAGCATCTTTAGATTTATACTATAATTTATATTTTTGATTTACATGATGAGTATTTTGCATACACTTGGCATTTTTCAACTAATGTATCATGTCCAAATGGCATCTTTTGGATTGTTACACTTAAGCTTGCTAAAATAAGTTGCACCAGTTGTTGCTTTATACATAATACTAGTACGTCACCTGTGCGATTGCACAGAATGTACCATATGTAAGTTGAAAGATTTAATTTTTTATCCATCTATATGTTTCAAACAAATTATATGAACTAATTTTAATAGATTAAATAATAATAATAATAATAATACACATACGATTAATAATATAACATTGTATTGGGAAAAAAATTAGACCTATCTAATAAAGAGATTTGCAGCCATATAGTGGAAAAAGCCTATTGCTGCAAATAGCTGAACAATATTAAAACTAACTTTTCTATATGACCTACAATAACTTGCTATATTTTACCAAAGCATATAGAGATTAATGATGTTACTATGCTTTAAATACTATATAATGATTAGACTGCAATATATATGATAACATTTTAAGCAGTCAAGTTCATATGTATTTATCAATTGGCATAATTATGTTTAGGGTCTAAAATTAAATTATAGATTAGAAAAGGATTTTGAAAAATCTTTCATTTTTACATATTCTTCTTAAAATGGAAAGAAGGCTTGCCTCCATTTTCTGAGATAATCACATGTATATTGTCAATTTTTATCTGATTAGTGTGTAAATCGAAAAATATCTGATAAAAATTGACAATATACATGTGATTATCTTATATATGCACAATTTTGAAATTTGCGAGACATTACAATTTGGAATTACAGAAAAATTGTGGTGATATAAAAGGAATTGATCGAACTGCGAGTATCTAGAACAAAAGGGAAGCAAATCTACGTTACAATGCGTGAGATTAGAATGTTTAAGCTGAAATATGACACTAAAATAATGATTTAACCATGATTTTAGGCTAATGATTAAGTCTAAATAATCTATGGAAAAGAAAAAGGAAAGATTTTTTAGTGCGAGAAAAGGTAAGAAATCGAATTGAACAATAACTAACAGACCTGTAATGTCCATATATATTTATGATTTTGAAAATCGAAAGAGTTAAGATTTTGCAGTTACAGAGGAATTAAATCGAAAAATCAAATATAATAAAAAAATTCTAGAAAATCCATCTATGAAATTCTTTTTTAAAAAAAGGACAGCTACACATTTTTTTAACATTATTATTAAGCAGTAAACACGTGGCAACAAAGTAATAGCGACACGTGACAACATGTCATTCAACGTCTGATTTATACTATAGTATAGATTATAGATAGATAGATAAGTTACTAAATTTAAATATATTTAATCATCAACTGGTAATGCTATTTAGCATTTTCCATCTAAAAACAACATTCAAGAATCTTTTTTTACTTTTTATTTCCATATGAAATCATTTTTGAATTAATGACGATCCTTATAAACAATTTAGAAGTTTTTTTCAATTACTAAAATCATTCATGAAAACATGATTTATTACTAAAAACTTACCATAAGTTAATTCTAAAAGATATATTTGTTGTTACCCCTAAATAAAATGTAACATTAAAAAAAAAAAGTACTTATTTCTTCCATGTATAGCAAGGAGTACTATACTAGTTTGTAATTATAGTAAAAACCAAAAAAGACATGTCCATGCAAATGTTAGATCAAATGATTGCGAAAGACAAACTTCTAATAGTTAGAAACTCGGGATAAATTAAATAGTTAAGACTAGTAAAGTAGTGATGAAAATCTACGTTTGAATAGGGGTGATGGTTAAAGGAAAGAAAAAGAAAAAAAGAAACTTCTAATAACTACCAAACAACCAAGATGAGTAAATGACCTCTATAAAACTATCCTTTCGTGTTGTTCTCATCATAGAAACAGAAGAAAAAAATAAATAAACAAATAAAATATATATACATGGGGGGAGAGAGAGGGTCGTTGCTTTTTTGTTATTGAAAGTTGAAGGGCCATGACATACACAGACAGGAAGAACTTGTCAACCTTATCAATCCATTTTCTCTCTCCCTCATTTCTCTTCTTCTTTTGATAGGAAGAAACATTGTTTAATGATATTCCATTTCAAAAGATTTATAATTGGTCGCATGTAAATGGAGAGCTTCAGGAAGGCTTATGGGGCACTTAAGGATTCAACCAAGGTTGGCTTAGCCAAGGTCAATAGCGAATTTAAGGTCTGTCCACATATCCCACAAGCTTTTTTTTTTTTTTTTACGTAAATCAACTTGCATGGATCATTTGTTCTTCAAGATTCTATTTTACATTTTTATTTTAGCTATGAAATCATATAATTCAGATTTATTTCTATATCGCATTTATAATTTTCTATTTTGGGTTTTTTTCTGCTTGATTTTTTATGGAAGGATTTGGATATTGCAATAGTCAAAGCCACCAATCACGTTGAGAGTCCTCCTAAAGAACGCCATGTTAGAAGTGAGTCTTCCTATTTGATTTTCGAATATTTAATGTGATTGATTAATCATCTGAATATATATTTGCTATTCTTTTACTTGAATATAGCTGAACCCTTTGAGAAGTTCTTCTATAGTTGTAGATAAAAATCTGCAGTACATTTTGCATTCAAGGATAACATATGGCTACTGAAGATTTGGAATTCTCATTAATATTGTTTGCTTTTTTTCTTTTTTCTTTTTTTTTTTTGTAGAAATATTCTTTGCCACATCTGTATCACGGCCGCGAGCAGATGTTGCCTACTGCATTCATGCTCTTTCTAGGAGATTAACAAAGACAAGAAACTGGATTGTAAATTTTCTTTACTCATTTTCTCATTTATTTCTTTTTAATTTGAAATTTTAGCTGTCTCTTTGGGAATTTAGCGAGGATCTTTAAATGTCAATATGAAAAATGGGCATGTTTATTCCGAGTTAGCTTAGTGGCTTTCACATTGTATTAGGATGTAGAGAAAGGAATTAGCTGAATGTTGTTTTATGCTTAAAGATTTTAGCGTTTTTTGAATGTGTGAGACTCTAGACACAAGTATTATAGATTGAAGTTGTGCTTTAGGCGTTGTTCGTGAGTACTGTGTAATTCTGGTACCAGGATAGTATTTGAGGTTCCATCTTAAATATAAAGGGTTCACTGTTAGCAATCAGGGCTCCTTTCCATTTCTAGAAGTTCAGAACTTTGTGGCTACATTTTCTTGTTTGTAGTTTCTGTTAGGAACATTAATATCAAGTAAAGAAATTGGTGGACTTAGCATAATCACAGCTTTATGTCGAGAACTATAATCAAAAGGGATATCTATGGACTTATAAAACTGTGAAGTCATTTGTAGATATAACCGAAAAAAAGCAAACGGTCAAAAACTTGAATTATTTAATTTACAACTTTAATTTTCAGGTTGCCATAAAAACATTGATAGTGGTTCATAGAACACTAAGAGAGGGTGATCCAACCTTCAGAGAGGAATTACTAAACTATTCACGTGGAGGACGTATTTTTCAAATATCCAACTTCAAGGATGACTCAAGCCCTCTTGGTAAATTATTCTGCCAAATTTTGATTATTTTTTTTTCTCTTTCATGTTTCTTTCTTTGACAAAAGAAGCAATAGCAATATAGAGGTTTCCCTTACATAGAGATAGTCGTGTGCAGCTTGGGATTGCTCTGCTTGGGTTCGAACATATGCACTGTTTCTAGAGGAAAGACTTGAGTGTTTTAGGACCTTAAAGTACGACATCGAGGCAGAGCGGATGTCTAAAATGTCACCTGATGGATCTAAGGTATCTATTTCTTAGACATTGGAAATTTTCTGCAAGATAATCCAATAAAATGAGGATAGGTTGATACGAATAAATTTTCTCAAAACAGGTACATCATAGAACGCGGCTTCTGGGTTGTGGTGAACTATTAGAGCAGCTTCCTGCATTGCAGCGGCTTCTGTATCGCTTAGTTGGTTGCCAGGTAAAGATGGCTATAATTTTACTCGCTATATGGAGGCAGCTATAGCCTTGCTTCTAGCCTTGTACTTTTGAGTTGCCTGTTCTGCTATTTCTCTATAGGCTCCTTCTTAATCTTTAAGATCTTTTGCAGCCAGAAGGAGCAGCTTGCCTCAACTACCTCGTCCAATATGCCTTGGCTCTGGTATGCATATTACACTTCCTCATTGATGGTGAAAGATTTTGCATTTTCCTATTATAGTTTGTTTTTTTTTTCTTTTCCTTTTTTTTTTTTTTTTTTGACTTCTCAGAAGACATAATCATATATAAAGAAACTCTCCTAGAGTTAATATCTTGTGGACCAAGCTTGGTGTCGAATTGTGCTTACAAAGTGAGCATGGGCAATAATTTGATTGTTTAATAGGTGTAGCTTAATTGAGTACAAGAGTACTTTGACATTGCATCAGAAGGATTTTTTTTTTCATAAATGACACAAATAGTAAATTTTTTCGCGAAAATAACATTGTTTTGAAATGGTTTTCAAAAATAGCCTTTTTGGCTTGGCAATTGAAAAAACAAAAGTTTTTTTAATAAACGTAACTTCTTTTTATGACACGCTGTCAAGCCATGTGGTGAATTCCGTTATTGAATAACCGAATTCGGCTATTCAATCGCCAGAAATGTAAAAAGTAGACACATTTACTGCGGTGGTTTAAACTTTGTCAAATTTCTGCTATTCAATCGCCGAAAATAACTCTTCTAACGGTAGAGTGATAAATGCAGCAATTTCGTTAATTGAAAAGCCATTTTTCACTATTTAAAAGCCGAAAAAACTATTTTTTAAAATCATTTCAAAACAATATTATTTTCGTGAAGAAAATTTACTATTTGTGTCATTTATATAAAAAAAATTCTACATCAGAACAGGTGGATTGAATTTCCCAAAGTATGTACGTCACTTGATACTCCTATATTAGATGCTACGGAATGCAACACTCTCTCTCTTGGGTGGGAAGATAGTGTAAAATAAGTTCGGAATAATTTTTTTAAAGAGGATGTGAAGTCTAGTGACAACCAAATCTAATAAGGATTTGCTGTGTACAAATGATAATAAAATTTGAATTCTTGATGGATTTATTTGAGAGTTCAAAATTCATGAAGGCCATACAGATCAAACGATTGCAAGGTCTTCTTTTGAGAAAACATTCCAAATTCGTACAAAATATTGGACCGAATTTATTTATGTGAATGCATCAAATACTTGGTTTTGATAAGTGGCTAATGCTAAATTTTGTAATTCTTGGATGTTCCAGTGATTACTTTCTCTCTCTTTATTGCTGTTTAAAGACTTAAAAAAACAACCTGATTTTATTAGTGAAGGCAATTTTCTAATTACTAAAGCATTTGCCAGGTATTTCATATTTAGTAATTGCAATAGAGGTTAAATTGGTAATTTCATCTTTTTAAATTTACTGTCTCTCTCATTTGGAATTACTGTCTGCTGAATTTATTGCAAATAATTGCTGGCTTAACAAGAACAATTGTAGGTATTGAAAGAAAGCTTCAAAATATATTGTGCCATCAACGACGGGATCATAAATCTTGTTGACATGGTAAGATCATCTAGTGCACTTTTGGGATCTTCTCAATAATAAGAGTTCCAGTTTATGCTAACAGCTTCACTTCATTCAGTTTTTTGATATGTCCAAACATGATGCTATAAAAGCACTTGAGATATACAAAAGAGCTGGACAACAGGTATGGAAATGCAAGTTGTTGTCTCTTACTGGTCTGAGTCATCTCATTTAAGTGAAAGTCATGCTCAATCTTAACTTCCTTTTTGATCTTTTTCTCCTGTGCATAGGCTGAAACTCTAGCTGACTTTTATGACTTCTGCAGAGGCTTAGACCTTGCACGGACATTTCAGTTTCCAACTCTAAGACAGGTTTGGTTTTAGACAACATCTGCAAAACACTCAGAACGTGAGATGCTTGTGGGCCCAATATGCATGTGGGCCCCACACTCGACTCATTTTTCAAAATGCTGCAAATGTTTATAGTGCTATCCTTAGTTTTAATACTTCAAATCAATAATATATTTACCACAATTGACTCGCATGCTTTTGAAACTGTCTAATGGTGTGTTTGCAGCCACCCCCTTCATTTCTTGCAACTATGGAGGAGTATATAAAGGAAGCACCTCAGATGGGCTCTATGTCAAGAAAGAGACTGGTGCAAAGATTGTTTCTAATTGGTCATACTTGTTTAAGCATGCACATGATCTTCATCCTTTTTAATTTGTCAAGCATGCACATGATCTTCATCCTCTTTAATACTATTACATTACAACTAACATGGATCATGATGTTGTTGTTATAGTGTCTAGGGACCATGCTTTCATGTTCAGTGTATCTAACAGTACTTAATGCAATAGGTCTGCACGTTTTGGCACAATTGTTAATCTATATGCTATTTAATAAGAGAATATTCCCCAAGTTTCTATTTGAGATCAGATATGTATCCTGTAATATTGATTGAGAATTTATAATTATATGAATATGGAACTAGAAACATCACCATCTTTATTGTCATTGTGTTCTCATTAAGCATTTGCTATTTTCACATGCCTTGACCGGTATTTTTTTTCATTTCTGGCTTTCCTTCTTGTGGAGGCTGCCAGCAGAATTGCTTATTTGTAAGCAAAGCAAGGACTTATTGATTATTCACATTCAGTCGGGAATTATGTGTTAGGCTGCTATTAGACTCTTGTGTATAATTGTGAATTAAGACTGAAAGTCTTTTCTCCTTTGAGTTTATCTTAGGTTATGTACTCTTTAACCTATGAAGATGTGTCATGAAGGCTAACAACTGCCACAATTGAAGTAAAATGTATGAAAAGACTTTGCAATCCCATGTGACCACTTATTATTATGTGTTCAAGTGGCTTTGGCATGTAGTACAGCTTTTTCTATATAGACTATCATGATAATATTTATTCTTTTTAAATCCATGATGTTAATGAGTTCTCCCAATTAAAAGTGTGATGGCAACTGGAAGATGAGTTCAAGGACTCCATTTCAATGATATAACAAATTGATAGTTTGCATGCGTTGAGTTTGTGGTTTATTGTTCATTTGTAAGGTTTTCCTTGAAAGCGGTTGAAAAATATTATGGCAACCGAAGTCTAAATTTCACCAAATTGTAGAGATATGGCCGAATGAAGCTGCATGAATTCTTGAACCTTCAGATTACTTGATTTTTGGAGACTCAAAACTCATTGCTTCTTGTTCAAGACTAATCTCTTCGTCCATATATTGATAAACTAGCATTCATGTTATCTTATCATTCTTTCCTTTTATATTGCACTTTTTTGCTTATACTTGTATCTTGCATGCCTTACTAACAGGAGTATACAGAAACAGAACAAGAACCTCAGGAACCTCGGGAACCAGAAGAACCTCCAGTCGAAGAAATTGAGAAACAAGTCGAAGAAGCTGAAACTCAAGAAGAACTGGACAACATGGAAGAGGAATCTCAGCCTAAGAAGGAAGATGAAGATCTACCATTGATATCAACTGAAGAACCTGCAGATTTACTAGTAAGCTTACAAACAGTTTATTTATATATATAATTAACTTTCTATGGTTGATTCTGGGCTTGTATATTACAGTCACACTTTCTGCAGGGTTTAAATGAAGTAAATCCAAAAGCCCAAGAACTAGAGGAAAGTAATGCATTGGCCCTTGCAATTATTCAACCAGGTAACTTTGCTGGGTCCTTGTGGCATATTTGAATCGGTCCTGGTCAAAGTTCATTTTGTAGTGTCTCTTCTAGTGGTTATTAATTTATAATTGGGTCATTACTTGTTCTGTCATATTGACCTAGCAAAAGCTATTCCAGTTTTTTGGATCGGTTAAATCCTTCTTTTACCAATTTTGATGTCTAGTCCTCGGATTGCAAAATTATTTGATATCATGTGATGTAATACCATGCAGGTAATGACTCATCGGCTAACAACCAATTGAGTGAAATTGGAAAAACTTCAGGGTGGGAGCTAGCACTAGTTACTACACCAAGCAACAACAAACAAAACATAGTGGCAGAAAGAAAATTGGTATGTTTCACAAACTACCGCCTTTTACTATTTGTTTCACCAGAAGTTCAAATTATGCCTGCTGTTATATGGTTGGACAGTTGATGATGCGAGTCAGCCTACACTTTTTTGAAGAATCCCTATATCATTATTAAAATCATTGGATATGATTCGAAGTTTGGGTTTGAAATGATAATACTCTTTGGTTTAGACACGTGTACTATGGGTGCGTGGAATTTCCCTTTGGGGGTCAGCCAGCATCAACATAATATCTTAGTGAAACTGTATTTTTGCCCTGGTTAAAATGCAGATCAGTGTGACATACTGATAACATTTTATATTGTCGTTATATGTTGATCTAACCCGATAACATTCTCTTAAACTGAGGCATACTCTCTCTTAATCTGAGGCATGCAACTACAAAGTTCGCTCTGCTAAATAATTGCTGCCGTGTTAGCTTGGACGCTTCCAGCCTGTTTGGCTCAGCTTTTTTGAGGCTTATAAGCTACAAGTAGTAAAAAGCATATGAGGGGTTGCTTCTTTATAAGAGCTTATAAACTGCAAAATAAGTAGAGCCAAACAGGCCCTATATTGAGAATGTTGTCCTGGTTTCTGTTCTCCCCTTAGAGTTATGTTGAGGCAGAGCCTCAGAATTGTGCTCCTATCAAAGTTCTATTCAGATTTTTCTTTTCTATAATTGGTAAAAATGATCCACTTCAATTGCACTGATCTTGTCTCTGTAATATGCATCATTTGACACTAACTAAATGGTTCTATACCTTTTTATAACAGAACTCATCTACATATGCCTCTTGTTTCAGGCCGGGGGTTTTGACAAGCTATTGCTGGATAGTTTATATGAAGATGAAGCTGCTAGGAGACAGTTACAACTGCAGAATGCAGGCTACAACACGGCATATGGATATGAAATGGCGGCACCAAACCCTTTTCATCAACAGGACCCTTTCGCAATGTCCAACAGCATAGCTCCTCCAACGAATGTTCAGATGGCCATGATGGCTCAGCAACAGCAACAACTGCAAATGATGCAACAGCAACAACAAATGATGATGCAACAGCAGCAACCAAATAATATGATGATCGTACCCCATCAATATCTGACTCAACATACTCATCCCGAAATGATGCATACAGAGTCTGCAAACCCGTTTGGTGATCCTTTTAGCTATCCACAAAATGCAATGCCGTCACAGGGGAATCATACATTACTATAGAGGTCCTCATTTTAGCCATTGAATTCGATTGATTGTATTCTTTGATTCTTTGTGATTAGATTGGAGTTCGTGGTTCCTCTAGACGTTAATTTGTGTATTCTTTCCCCATAACTTGAAGTGCCAAAAAGAAGCTAATCACTGAGAATGAAAGAGAGTCTATTGTTGTGCTTGTTATAAGCTTATAACAAATCTAAATTTTGGAAAACATCTTGTTATGTGATAAGAATAAGTATCTTATCTGATAAGTTTGTGTAAGGTGATATTAATATTAATTTAGATTAAATGGAAAAATAACCATATTTGATAATAATGCTATCAATTTTTTGAGTCATGACTCGTGGAGTAATCATGACTAAATGACAAAAATAATTATGTAATGGTTAATAAATTATGAAAAATAACATACACATGAAATATGAATAAAATAAGAACGCAAAGATTAATGAACTAATTTCGTTTGATATAGTATGTGATTAAAAAAATTGTTTTAATATAAAACTTTATAATAAAAATTGCTTTTTTTGCCAAATATCATTATAAATTCTATTCAATTCCAATTCATCCCCCTACCTTTGTACTAGTACTTGTGATGCTTGCACTTTCTCTCCCAACATCATTTATCTATTCGGGTAACCACTTCAAAAAATATATCATCTGACAGCAAATATAATTATAAAATGCTATTGTTGGCGTGGTTAATTTGACTTGTGTACCCAATCATACCACAATGCATTCCCTTCATGATCTGAAATCTATTATTCCACACTCCATTTGTTCTCTCTATTACAGTCCTCAACGAGGAATGATAATAAATTGATAACTCTTTTGGATTATGAGATTTTATTTTTGTAGTCTTCCAAATGATATCTCTAGTTTTTGTCTAAAGCAAGGAATTCTTTCATATTTGAATATTTGGTGTCTATCAAATAAAACAGATCTATATGATAAATAAAAAATTAGAAGGAATACAAATTAAACAAATTGGAGATTTTTTTTTATAAGGAAAAAAAAAAAACTAACCTCCAATAGGCATATTGAATTTTTTTTTTTTCCTTTTCATCTTATGGTGAAAGATAACAAATATCATCCCTCAAGTCCTCTCAACTTGCAACAGAATGCGTGAAATACATTGAAATTTCAAATTGCTACGACTTTTTGAGTTGGGTATCCTTTTCTTCCATAAAATGAACAACTCTTGTTAAGTGATAAAATAACTTCGGCATGTGTTCCATGTATTGCACAAATACAATACTATAAGAAGGAAGAAAAAAAGAGAAAATGATAGATAAAGAAAGAATATTACAATATAAACTTAACAATAAAGTAAGACTAACCTGAAAATGAGGATGATATATATGTATATATTTATATATATCTATATTCACCAAAATATTCAAAATCTTATGAAAATGATTATGAATGATTTTTTCAAGGAAAGGGAGGGAGCACTTCTATGAATGATTTCTCCAAATATCTGGATCCTCTCTTGAGCTGCTTTGCTAATTTGACTTTGTCCAGTAATATATAAGAATACGATAAATTTATTCTCAATTCTTACAGTTTTAATACATGGTCCTCCATATTTTTGTTCCAACAACTCATATATTTTGAAAAATTAGTATTATCACTCAAAAAATCTTGATAACATCTAGGTGTTCTTGATGTATCATCTAAAAGTTTCACAATCCATGGACACCCTTTCAAATTGAATTTTTACAAGGGACCTTCTCAACACATCTAGTACTAGGACTTGATCAAGAGAAATGGTGGCTCTAACTAATAATATTCGTCTATAGTTTTCAATATTCTCATCGTGATCACTCTCATGATGCATTTCCACATAAATTCATTTGTCACGAAGCTGCTGAACCTATGTGCGTTAATTAAATGAAACAAGCATCACAAATTTAATTTATCAAAAGATTCTACGTAACAAATTCGTCATGCAAGAAAAAATTCCTAAAAATATCCATTAAACCTAAAAAGAAACACATGTAAACATTCCTAATAGATCATTGGACTACAACCTTAAAAAGAAAGAAACTAAAGCATTTCAAATATTCATTAAACTACAACTAAAAAAGACATTAAAGCATTCCAAATAGTTCATCGTACTACAACTGATATGGGTCAACCTGATCTCACCTACATTTTTGGGTTTAGGGTGCTGCCAACCCGAAGATGGGCATTGACATAGTTAGGTTCTGAGGTCATGCCCCATGTGGCTTTGATCCTACTGGGGGACGGGTCTGACATGCCCTAATTGGCCAAACATCTAACTTCTAATGAAACTCTCACAAGCTAATTTTATTGGGACTCTATCATCTGCATCGTTGTCTGACTGACTTAAAGAAGCATATCTTATCCAAATTTTATCCTTCAAGGATCGATAAATACAGGCCAGTACAGGCAAAGGTACACAATTCAAAATCTTTCAAGAGATATAACTAGCCTGTGTTTGCTCTAGCTATTTGATCTCTTCATTGATTTGAGTTTCGGAGTCCCTCTGATTGGCACTATACTATACTAGTGTCCCTAAGTTGATTTGATTAGCTTTGGTTGTTTAAGTGACCCATAAGTTGAACACTCGAGTCTAAGTGAAGAAAGTGTAATGATAATCTCAGCATCATTAGTTGGCACCATTAGTGAGAAACACATTACATCCCATTGAGATCGACTAAATCACAGGAAGTCTCGCAAACATCCAACAACACCCGATCAAGAACCTGTTGGAGTGAAGGAATTCCAAGAGACTTTCCTTAGATTCCAAGCAAGTGAAGCTCTATGCAGCTTAAAATTTTATGATAAAGAAACAGATTACCTTGATTAGAATGCAAAAAATCTAAAAATCATTTTTGAGGTCGCCTTGCAAAAGCGTTTATCTCCTTCTCTTCGTACGTGATCAAGAACAATAAGAGGAAGTTATTTTTTCTCTTTTGGCTCTAGGGAGAGAATTGTATAGAACTATTCTAAGTTCAATATTTGTTAAAAGCTCTAGTTTCCTGAAAATACTACGAATTCTCTCTTAATAGGGAGACATGCGCTTTACATAAAGCCTATCTTCTACTCCCGCTATGTTAAACCTTTTAGACTTAAGATAATGAACTACTCAAACCCTCAATCAAGCCTAGATTAATTAATATTTAAATTATAAACAATGACCCATGAATTAATTTGATGTGCATATTCAATACTAGCTAGATGTAGTCAAAATTAATCCCGTAATCAATAGTAAGTGATTAAACATTATAAACTCTCAACTAAATATCAATAAATTTAATTCATTACAATATCACATTTAATTCATAATTAAACATGATCAGAACAATTATGAAAAGGTCAATTAGTAATACGAGAACCATTCTAATACAAATTGAAAATATCATCTAACAATGGTTCCTAATATCCAGATAAGTGAAATAGTTGCAAGGAATTGGCGGCAAAGGGACTTTAGAGAGGAGGGAATGAATAAAGTCAATTTAATGTCTTTTCATGTTTTTTTAAACTTTGGTCGACAAGATAGTTAAAATCAAATTAAAGCAAATAGAAGATCAAAAAATTAAGCAAAATAAAGTAAGACAATAAAAACAAGCAATATGTAGTGGTTCGACACAAGCCTACATAAGCTAGCTAGATCTAGGATTTTCTAATCAAGTCCACCAGAACAAAAACTCGAGCTTCTCAAACATTGGCTTAGCTTGGAACCGACCTACAACCTTGAATCTTCAACAATTCAAGAATCAAACCCAATGATTGTACTTGCTTTGTTGTTTTTGTCACAGTGATAAGCATAATCTAGCTTTCACAAATATCAAGAAAATTTTTTTAATTGACAGATCATAATATAAGGCTCGAAAGATAGAGATAAAGAATACAAAGTTTGATCCTAGTAATTGCCTCAAAAGATGTAAATTCTTATTTTTTCCCTCTCACTATAATTGTATTTATATCAAAATATCTCGATATAGCTGTTAGATGCAATGCCTAATTCAATATTTGAATTTTAATATGTCAAGAGTGGATAAGCTAGTACTGTTGTACCAAAAAAGACTTGATTTGGATAAATTTTTATGTCAGCACTCGTGCGGTTGAGGTAACTAACGTGGCCGTTGGCTCACAGGTGCTACCATAGAGAACACAAAGTTTCTCTTATGGTCGAGCTCGGTATATGTAGTTGACCTCTTGTCGCAATCTCGCACAATACAATCGCCAATGGTGGTCTAGGTGAACTTTATACAGTCAAGTACATGCTTTTATCATCTCAGAGTATGTATTGAGTTTTTCAAAACTTTTGTTCCAAACTTGCGGATACTTTGAAAAACATTTGTTCATCTTTAAAAATGAGTCAAAAACTAGATGAAGCACATAATTATTGCAACCTTACATTAGAAATTCTACGTTCGCATCCTTTATGTCTTCAGTCTCCATTCGTATGTCACCTAATCTCGTCAAGTCTTTAACGATACGTTCAATAAGGCTCGTGACTTGAAATTTGGGCAAGGACAAGGATCTCTAAGGCTAATACGATCAAATATTCTCTCAAAGACTCAAACAAACGCACTAATACACTTAATGGCACATTTTAAGTTTAAGTATAATCAATCAATATATCCATTCTTTCTAAGCAACTACTAATACATGTATTCATCCTTATCGATCATCATTCATCAATCCTCTATTAGGAATTGCATCCTAAAGTTAGTCGCCTATTGTATACTTGGCACTGATTTGTACATAAATCATCTTACTTTTGGCCTTGCATCATATCGTACATCTTTTCCTTAATCATTAGATCATGACGTAGTCTTTAGGATGACCGGATGGGGTTATGTGATAGAACTAATACTAGGACATTGATTCTGTCTAGCATAATTTTAGTGCATCACATGAGTTGGTTATTGTCATGACCAATGTGTGTGGAGACATCAGTGTGACCAATGATGAGGTGTGGAGACACACTCATTGAACAGGACTCTATTAGAAGCGTCTTATGATATGTACCTTACTGTCAAAGGATAGCTTTTGGTGCACATAGATGTCGTACTACCTTCGACCTGAGATTACTATAGAGACTTATAGATTACTCCCCATGCTTTCATATCAAACTATCTGGATATCTAATTTGGTAACAGAAGGTTGCTAGGTACGGGCAAGTGTCGCAAAGTCAATGCGTAGGTTAAAATGGGATTGACCGCTTTAGATACTGGGAGAATGATGTCCTACTTTACTTCAATTCTTTGAAGTCTTTGGTAACACTCCTTGTGATGACTCACGAGGTCTAGTCATGATGCGTCATGACAAAATCGGAACTCGACATGGAATGACTGATTAAGGGTTTGACAGTTTAGCATGCCCTTAACGTTATTCCAAAACATCAATGGTGTTTAGTTTTAACACGCAAATGCACAGATCGTTCATGGTATAGCGAATATAAGTGCAGGTATTATCTCTATAGGGAGGCTTCTCAGTTTGTGTTAGGAATAGTGTCTTAAAGTCAGTCATCTATTGTAGATTTTGTACTAATTTGTACATGAATCGTCTTACTTTTGGCCTTGCATCATATCGTACATCTTTTCCTCAATTGTTAGATCATGACATAGTCCTTAGAATGACCTAATGGGGCTATGTGAATGAGGAATAGCCCGATTGTCTTAAACCTTGTTCGAAACCAAATGATAGAATCAATACTAGGACATCGATTCTATCGAGCATAGGTTATAGTGCGTCACATGATTTTGTTATCCTCATGACCAATGGGTGTGGAGACACCGGTGTGACCCACGGTGAGGTGTGGAGACATGCTCATTGAACATGACTTTATTTACAAGCATTTTGTGGTATGTAACCTACTGTGAAAGGATAGCTTGTGGTGCACATGGATGTCGTATTCCCTTAGACCTAAGATCGCTATAGAGACTTGCAAATTACTCTCCATGCTTTGGTACCAAACTATCCGGGTTTCTAATCCAGTGACGAAAGGCTGTTGGGTGTGGGCAAATGCCGCGAAGTCAATGTGTAGGTCAAGATGGGATTGACTGCTCTAGGTATTAGGAGAATGATATTCTGTTTAGTCCTAATTCATTAAGACTTTGGCCAAAGCTTTTCGTGTTATGTGTCATGTGGTTATGTCATGATGAGTCATAACGAGATTGGAACTTGCCATGGAATAGCTAATTAGGGGTTTGACTGTTTACCATGCCCCTAGGGTTATTTCGAAATATCGAGAGTCATATGGAATCCACCACAGTGTCCAGGTTCGTTAAATATTGCCTTGCAACTATTCGACTTATCTGGTGCTCGGGAACTGTTGCTAAACAGTATGATCGATTAGTACAAGGATAGTCCTTGTATTACCGGTTTAAGTTTGAACTTATTGAGTTGCGCATATGGTCAGGAATTAGTTGGAGGATTGACCATAATAATGTTAGTCACGTTTAATTTTAAATTAAATGTGTTATTATTTAATTATGAGTTAAATAATATTATAAGTAATTAATATTGTAGATTTTTAATTGAGAATTAAATATTATAACATTTAATTACTTATTATGGGGTCACAAAATTAAGTTTGACTATATCTAGCTGGCACTAGACATGGGGATCAAGAATTAATTCATGAGCTATTATTTATAAATTAAATATGGATTTAACTTAGGGTTTAATATGGATTTTAAAAGTCTATAATTCTAAGCCCAAAGAGTTGGGCATATTGGGTTGTGGGAATAGACTTTATGGAAAACCTAGATCTGCTATATAATGAGAGTTTTCATTATTTTTGTACAGTGGTTTTTGAGAAAACCTACTCACAGTTGTCAAGTTCTTTCCCAAAAACCCTAAACCAAAAATTAGCCTCCTCCAAACAATTCTTGATTGCATACAAAGTGGAGGAGATCAATGCTTCTACAAGGCAATTTCCAAAGGGATTGCGTGCATTTTTCGAGGTAATCCTATATATTTTCTGAAAATTTTAACTGCAAAGAGCTTGATCCTGCGTGAAAATCCAGAGAAAGTCTTCATGATTTCCTTCAGTTTGGTCTCTACGTGCTTATGTGTTGAGGATAGCTACATGCGTGGATTAAAGGGAGCTCAAAAAATGAAAAATAAAGCCTAATCTACGAAGAAACTAAAGGTGCCAAGCCAAGGAAAGAAAACCTAACAAGGTATAAGAGGATCTAGGGTGATTGTGTTGCAACTAGTTCGGTCTATGATAATGACTTGGGCTATCTATGGCTTGTTTGCTCTATCGAGGTCCTTAGCTAATTAACCTTATTATCTTCTAATTGTAGGTGGACTCCTACCCCTGAGCAGACCCTTAGTAGCATAGGATTCTCCAAGCCAGTTGTAGTTTTCAGGCTTTATTAACTAAGTTCTCTTGCTGCTCCTCCCTGATTAACCTTATTATCCTCTAGGACTCGGTATGGGTTTATTCCTAGGCATCGACTCCTAGAGTATAGCATGGTTCTTATGACCTAGGGTTTTTAGGCTTAGCTAATTAGGTCTGGGTGAGGTTGATTAGATCTAATCCTAGTGTTTAACTCATTGGCTAGGTTTAAAACTAAGAACTAAGCCATGTAGAATGGATTAAACTAGTTGAAAGCCTATTAGTTGGGATTAAAACTAAAGACCAGTCAACCTAGCTTAAACATGGATTAAGAGCCACTTATCAACCATCACAATAGCAAGATATAAGCATTAATAGCACAAATTAAATATGCATATTCACTTAGGCATTTTATCAACACATAGAAATATCTAATTTTTATTACATAAACATATTGAATCATGCCATAGATCTTTGTGAGAAACCATGTATTAAGAGCCATAACTACACATGAATCCTTTATTCACAACCCTACATTAATATGCAACAACAAACACCCAAAGATCTAGCCTAATCTAGCAACATATTTACAAGAAATGGAAAGAGAATAAGAAAAACTCCCTTAAATCTTGTTTCTAAATCTATAAAAGCTATTCAAATCCTTGTTGGATACTTCAATCTTAGCTTGGTTAGGTGTTTAGAGGGTGTGTAGAGGTGTTTATTGAATAAGATTATGGTTACAGAGAAATGGGTTTAAAGAAAATTATGTCCCTCTTCTCAATATGGCTTAAAAGCCCATATTTACAGCTCTCCATCGTGAAAGGTCGGAATAAGGGTTGGTCCTCTTCTCAACATGGCTTAAAAGCCCATATTTATAGCTCTCCATTGTGTAAGGTCAGAATAAGGGTCGGTCATCCCCAACTTTGCTTCATATCCAAGCATCATCAATTAAGCTCAATTCCTTCCCCCAAAACACATCTAAAATGTGAAATTAGGCACTTAGTGTAGCATTAATGCATTTAAACACGTACATGCACATATATGACTTTTTGTATACAAATGCAACCCTAAATTCACTCAATTATGCTCATAACACCTTAAAAAGTGTATGAAAACATTATATATAAACATACATAAATCACACACATTAACGCCCCCAAACCTTTCCCTTGCTTGTTCTCAAGCAAGCTTAAACCAAAGTCTATCCACATACTTTTCAAAGAGTTGTCAGTTGTATTGATTAGCTATCTTTTTACCTCTAAAGGAGTATACGGGGTGATTCTTTTTATGTAAAAGGTCCCCTAATCTTTTTCAGATCCTTCTCTCAATCACAAGGGTTCTTACACCTCTTGGGAACTTACCAAGTTAGTTGAAACTACCACAAACTTAGGATTTCAACTTATGCACACGGGATGTTGATACTTTGTGCCCTTATCAACTAACATGGCCTCCCAAAATGCCCTTAACCCCAAAGATACAAGAAAAGAAAAAGAATACATCAAAACGACTCATAGTTTGACGAAAGAGCCTTATTCACAACACAAAAAATAACAAAAGAAAACACTTGTGTCAAATTGACATTGTGTCACTTGACACTAATTCAACACATTTCACTTTTTCATCTTTTTGTTGCCTTTCGAATTTTTTCATTTTTTTCAATACATAACATAAAACCAAAAAGAGGGCTAATATACACCAATAATTCCAATCAAGGAAGGGGCTCATATCAACAACCTTTAAAAACACTTTTTCTATAACTAGAAGATGCATTCTTAAAAGTGCTCACTGCCCACAGTTTTCAAAAAGATTCTTTTCAAAGTCTAAGTCTTACCCCATACTCCATTCAGTCCCTATAATGCACCCTTATCTTCTCTAATGAATTAAGTCAATAACAAAAGCCATACCTTTAACCAACATGGAGATAAACAACTAAAAACATGCAAAAAATTGAAAAACTTTGAACACATTTTGAGCAAAAACAAGCCATGCTATGCAAATCTACCCTACCCAGACCTAAACTTTGCTTGTCTTTAAGCAGATAGTGTCTAAGCATAACAAGCAAGCAACATGAAATGCATATGGGAATGTGGAAGTGGATAGATAGGGAGAAGTAAAGAATGGAAAGCTACAACCTTATTTGCATAGAAGTCCACAAATGCCAATAACTATCCATTCATCTACTAGCCTCTGTCCTTTGTGAAAAGCACAAACGCTCAAAAAACAAAGAAGGTTAAAAGATATTACCATGCAAGCTCTCATTGACGTTCGAAATAATAAACAAGGGTGCATAGGAAGGTAAAAGATTGATACACAAATGATGGAATGGAGAAGAAATAAGTGACGGAGCGAAAATCTAACCTACTAAGAATAAAAGCAAATAAAAGAATGCCTAAACTATCAAAAGGTAAAAGAAACAAAAGGAAGTCAAAACAATCTAATCTACTATATACAAAAGCAAAATCAAGTAAAAGACAAAGAAAACAAAGAAAGTATAAACATGTCTATGGTGCCTCCTAGTAGCGCTAGATTTGACGCCCCCAGCCGGGCGCCAAGGCTAGAGCAAAACATGTTTAAAGTTTCTTGCACTGGATAATCAACAAATTACAAAAGATGGAGGGAAAAGGCTTACGTAATAAACAAGATAGGCAAGAATGAAAAATGCAAGCCCTTCCACAATGTCCTATCCCGAAATGTCAAATGAAAACGTGTGCTCGTATGCGATAGGGACCATATACAAATATGAAAGATCACGCCCTGCTTGCTCACTAATTAACCACCCCATGGCCTTCTTGTCATGATCAAGGGCTAAGAACATAACCTCTCCATTGGTCAATAAAGGTTTAATGCATGCAATGTGGGAAGTGTATGCCTTAATCCTTGGTGAAAGTGTTCTGTGCAAGAAGGCATAAATGTGAGCTCTAAAGAAGAGAGAGACTTAACAGAAAAAGATTGAAGAGTAGGGACGACATCTAAAGAAAGAGAGTAGAAATGATAAAGAATAAGGGATGAAGAAGCACTAGACTCTTTCTCTCAATGGGGTAGGGTGTGAACATACAAAAGTCTCTCTAACTCCTCTAATAGGGTAGACAGGGGTAGAGAGGGTGAAATAGACTCAATAGACTCCTTATCATGCAAACATGGATACTCAAGGGAGGTATGTGCACCTAACTCCCTAAATGTAGACTTGGAATCACATTGAATCTGAGGAACATGAGATTCATCTCCAAATGTGCATACAGTGTGGGAAGAAAAGAAATGATAGGCTCAGATGATTCAGAAGTATAAGGAGAAAGCACAAGAAGATAGGGTACCGCTTTCTCTAAAACACACCTAAAGTAATCAAGAACCAAAGCACTATCAAGCTCATCTTCTTCCTCACTGCAATATGTAAACTCTCCATCAATCTCTCTCTCTCCAAAATGTTATTACTTTCACCACTAATTGCCTCAATCATAGGCCTTACTCTTAATCTTTTAACCCGACCAAAAAATGTCTCAAAGGTCTCAATAGGTTGCTCAATCTCAATCTCCCCATTTAAGCACTCAGCTATTTAGGATAATTATTTCGATATCCTATGTAGCCTCTCTAGTTTCTCTTGGTTGGATTGCATGATTTGGATCAATTCAAGCATTTTTTTCTCTTGTGAAGGAGATCTAACGGAAAAGGGCTCAACCGAGTGAAAATGGTAGACATCTTGGTTAGGATCATTATAAGCATAACCATAAAAAACTCAGAGAAATGATATGTGGGAAAAGATGGCGTTGGAGGTAGACATTCGAAGCTAGGAGATAGATAATATGAAGAGTCATCTTGACTCGATGGTGTAAATGCATAATATGGCTCTCTGTAGTTATAATAACTAGATAAGGATGCATGCATTGAGCACATGACTACTAGTGACACTATTAGGCTTTGCAAGACAATGGAGGTCGGTAAGTAAAATAGGGCAATAATTAATGTCATGGTCAAAGCTACTACACAAAACGCAAGCATGATAAGCATTCAGGGTGCGGAAGATGATACACATGAAAAACAAGAAGGATCCATGGTTAATTGACACAAGTAAACCTTTTCACAATTCGAGATTTTTTTTATTTTTCAAAATTTTCAATTTTTTTTTGGATTTTTCAAGGTTTTTCAATCTTTTGTGGTTTTCAAATAAGAGAAACCAATTAAGATAGAACAACACTGCAAGTCACTAATCACGAACACAAAAGCACACAAAGAACCAATACCATGCCTCCTTGGCAACAACGCCAAAAAACTTGATGTTTAGTGTTAACCCGCAAGCGTACGAATCATTCGCGTTATAGAAGATATGATTGTGAGTACCGTTTCCACAGGAGTGCTCCTAAGCTCGGTCTCTTCGTGCTTGTGTGCCAAGGATAACTGTGTGTGTGTCTATGGTTTCTTTAAGATGAGTGAAAAATAAAACCTAATCTATAGAGAAACTAAAGGTGCCAAGCTAGGGAAAGTAAACCTAACGAGGTAGAAGAGGATCTGAGATGATTGTGTTGCAACTAGGTTCAGACTATTATAATAAGTTGTTTTATCTATGGTTTGATTGCTCTATTGAGGTCCCTAGCTAATTAAACTTATTATCTTGCAATTGCAAGTGGACTCCTAACCCTAAGCATGGACTCTTAATAGCATAGGATTCTCCAAGCCAATTATAGTTTTCAAGCTTAATTAACAAAGTTCTCTTGATGGTTCTCACTAACTAACTTTATTGACTCCTAGAGTATTGACTTGTAGAGTATAGCGTGATCCTTATGACCTAGGGCTCTCAAGCTTACCTAATTAGGTCCCGATAAGGTTGATTAGATTTAATCCTAGTGTTTAACTCATTAACCGGGTTTAAAACTAAGAATTAAGCCACCTTGGATGGATTAAAGTAATTGAAATCCTATTAGTTGGGTTTAAAACTAAAGACTACTCAACCTAGATTAAACATTGATTGCAAATCATTGATCAATAATACCAATAGCAAGATATAAGCATTAATAGCAAAAATTAAATATGCACCTTCATTTAGGCATTTTGTCGAACACATAGATGTATCTGACTTTCAATATATAGCCATATTGAATTATGCCATAGATCTATGTAAGAAAGCATGTATTAAGAGCCATAGATACACATAAATCCTTTATTAGTAACCCTACACTAATATATAACAACAAACACTCAAAAATCTAGCCTAATCTAGCAACATATTTACAAGAAATAGAAAGAGAACAAGAAAAAATCCTCTAAATCTTGCTTCCAAATCCATAAAGCTCTTCAAATCCTTGTTGGATACTTCAATCATTGCTTGGTTAGGTATCTAAATGATGTGTGGAGGTGTTTATTGAATGGGATCAGAGTTAGGGTGAAATGGGTTTAAAGAAAAATGAAGTTCCTCCTCTCAAAATGGCCTAAAAACCCATATTTATAGCTTTCGAATGCATAAGATTGGAAGGGGGATCGGTCACCCTGCCTTGGAGCAAGTGTGACCAACCTAGGTTTGCAAACTTTTAGATGCGGTCAGCCTCCCAGGCCTTTTGTTTCTTTGCTCCATTTTGCATGCGTTTTACTCCCGGTCATCTCAAATCACTTCGTGCCGCTTCTGGAAGCTTCTAAAGCCCTTTTTCTTCATTCTCCCATCTTTAAATCATCCCTAACTTTGCTCCATGATCCAAGCATCATCAATTAAGCTCAATGCCTTCCCCTAAAACATGCTTAAAACGTGAAATAAGGCACTTAGTGTAGCATTTAATGCATTTAGACACGCATATGCACATATATGACTTTTGGTGTTGTGCAACCCTAAATGCACTCAATTATGCTCAAGACACCCTAAAAAGTGTACGTAAACATTATATACAAACATACAGAAATCACGCACATCAAATGATCATAAGGAATCTACCATAGTGCCTAGATTCGTTGATTGATTACCTTGCAACCATTCAGCTTATCCAGATGTTAGGAATCATTGCTAAACAATATGTTCAGTTAGTACAAGGATGGTTCGTGTATTAAAGGTTTAAGTTTAAATGTACGGAGTTATGCATTTGATCAAGAGTTTCTTGCAAAAGTGACTTGTTACATTTAATTTAGAATTAAATAATCTTTTATTTAATTATGAACTAAATAAAGCATTTAATAACCAATATTTAATTGTGAATTAGATATTTGATTATCAAATAAGAATTAAATATTAATTATTAATTGATAAGTCAATGATTTAATTTTGACTACATCTGGCTAGCACCAAATATGTGGCTCAGATTAAATCAAGAGTAGATATAGTTTTGGATAAGATAAGGAGTTATCTTAAGAAGTCTAATTGACTTAGACTTTTGAAAGTTGGAAGCCTAACAGGATTAAGATTTGATCCCAATGCTATTCTCTATAAATAGAAAGATTCTTATCAATTCTAATGAACAAACATCTTAGAAGTAGCTCTTTGATGCATCTTTTCTCGAGTGCAAGCTTTAAAGACCCGCAAGCGCACTGATCGGTGTAGCAAAGTGTATGCAAGTGCGGGGTCAATTCCACAAAGAGGCGATGTTGGGAGATGGATTATACGTGTGTGCTCTAGAGTGTGCCTAAAAAGAAACCTAAACTATCTATTTTTGGGATTTTGGATTTTTGATGGTCGAGAGCTCTAACTAAAACAAATTAGACTAAACTATGGAAATGGAAAGTGGGAAACAAGCTAATCTAGAGGAACCAACAAATGGAAAGATGTTAGGGTGACTTCAACGTATGAATGGGTGATTTTATACTCAAATGCTATGGGATTAAAGAATGATGGCTTACTTTCATAATTGCTCTTAACTAGGTTGCTAAATCAGTGTCCTAATTTTCCCCTAGGACTCAGTATGGGTCCGTCCCTAGGCGGCGCCTCCTAGAGCTACGGCGTGGTCCTTTTGATCTAGGGCTTTAAGAGTGATCAATTAGCTTCCTAGGTGACTAAAAATGAACCTGCCCTAGTACCTAAATCATTGGCTGGATTTAAAGCCAAGACCTAGTGTCACTAAGGTCGACTAAACCTATCCTGAAACCTATTGACTGGATTTAAAGCCAAAGGACACTCGGCCTAGGCTAGCCCTAAATTGCTTACCGTCATTCTAAGGCCACTACAGCGAGATTTGACTTGATAGCACATTCATATATGTCCTTGGTCAAGGTGTTCGTGAATAAAAGGATCTATTCAACTACCAAATGTCGTCATCCTCGGATTACACCATTAGAAGCAATTAACAACCAACATGTGCACGTTATTGAAGTCATATTCACTACTAGGCATGCAAATATACACATAGACATGAACATAAGCATTACCCACTTCATAATATCCACATATAAATGCATAAACATGATTATAGCATGGATTAGATGTGTTTAGTGATAAATAGACTTTAATTTATACACATGCTACTCATTTAAGCATTTAATCAAACATTTAGACATGAATGAGAAAATAAACATTAGAACAAGAAAATCAAACATGTATATATTCAGCCATTTAATCCATGTCATAAGAGTATATAGCTAACCTATTACATAAGTTAAATCACCCTACACAAATCTACTCAATCATAATAAGAGATAGAATGAAAGAGAGTTTAAGAAGGTTCCCTTTCATCCTAGCTAATCTTGTACAGAGCTCTTGAGCAACTTAAATCCAAATGTTGAAACCCTCTAAATTCTCTTGCTTCAAGGTGATGAAATATGTGAGAGAGTGTGTAATGTGGGTGAAGACTAGGGTTAAGTGTGTGATGGGTGTGTAAAGATCTTCTTCAGAATTGTTAAAAAGATTTCCCCTCTTTTAGTGTGAAAATCGGGCTTTTATATCAGCTTTTTACGCACTGCCGGTCGACCGGCTTCTCCTCTTAGCTCGATCGGCTTTTTTGTGATGCTCTCTGGACTGGCTAGTTGACCTAGCTAGTCAACCGACTTTGGAAGGGTGGTCGTCCGGCTATTTTTAACACCTCTCTAGAGTCGCCGGTCGATTGGCTCCTTCTCTTAGGTCGTCCAGCTGACTTCCTTTCTCCATTCTTTGTCTTTTCGGCCTCCGATCTTTTCTTTTGACCCGTACATCTCCCATCTTCATCACCTATCATCGCCCAATCACAATCTTAACTCAAAGTTCACCTCAATCATTGAAAACAAGCAATTAGTGTAGCAATTTGTCTCTTAAACTCAATATGTATTTTTGTTTACGCTTAAGCCTATTCTTATCAAAAGCATTACATTAATGCATCTTTTTAAGCACTTAATACCTCTTAAACATAGGTAAATAACAATGCAAATACACACAAAAACACAACTCATCAAGACCCCCAAACCTTCTCCTTGCTTGTCCCCAAGCAAGCCCAATCTTAAGTTTATTTTCTAAAGCCAATGCCAAAGGTTACCTAAGAGACTGACTCTCTATCAAAGTTAGTCTGAGAAGCATGAAGAGGGCAATCCTATTATGAAAAGATCCCTAAGCCTCTTTGGATCTTCCCTCTACTCATAAGGGGTCTTGTTCCTTGTAAGATTCTCCCAAGTAGCCAAACCACCACGAGCCTAGGATTCTAATGCACGCACTCGGGATGTTGAGATTTCGTGCCCCTTCAACTAACATAGCCTCCTCAATTGACACAAAGCCTCAAAGTCATGAAGATAGAGAACATACAAACACAATGGCTTAAACAAGCCTTATTCACATATCTACATAGAGGATAGCATGTGCTAAGTTGACATTGTGTCACTTATGCACTTATTCACAAAACTTTTTGGTGCCCGTGGCACACATTTTTTTCTCTTTTCATTATATATATATATATATATATATATATATATATATATAATTGCACCTTTGTGCCTTTTTCAATTCAATTTTTTTTCAATTTTTCATACTTTGCATTGTATTCACAAAAAGAAAAGAAAAGAAAGGCTTTGGCACATAAAAAAGAACCAATCAAGGAAGGGCACTCATAGTCATTCTTAAAGGTCCTCACTCCCCATAACTTTGAAGGACATCCCCTCCAAGGCTTAGTTTTCAAAACACTCTATTCATTTCCCTACAATGCATCTCATATTCACCAATCAACAGAGTCAATCACAATGGTCAACAAAGAAATAAATGACTCTATATGCATCAAAATTGAAAAATTTTCACCATTTTTAAGCACATAATTCAATCTACCCTAAACAAAATATATAACAAGATATATAACCAGAAAACTAGACTCCCACACCCCCAAACCTAAACTTTACTTGTCCTAAAGCAAATAGATCAAAATACATAAACAAGCAAGTTGGCATTACAAAGCAAGTAAGGGTGGTGGGGATGGGGTAAAAACATGGGGAACAAGTGGAGAAAGGATAGATACAACCTTGCATCTTCTTCAAAGCTTTCTATGCTAATGATAAATCACCATACTACTAATCCTGTGACTTACAATTCACAAACACTCACAAAGAAAACAAGATTAGTAATATTGCCTATGTATGCTTGCATTGACATGTGTAATAATAAGCAATAGTATATCTTATGGGACAAAGGATCAGGATTCAACACTTTGATGTGGGTGAAAGAAAAAAGAAGAAGGTAAAAAGAAAGAAAAGTGAAATAAATGCAAAATTACAAAATTGAACCTAGATTGCCTCCTAGTAGCACTAACCATCATGCCATCAGCCGGGCAAACACCAACTCATCTTTAACTTCCATAGATGGGGTCCTGAAGCATTAAAACCTCTACACGAGCCATGCTCGGATCATGTGCACGCTTTAGGCATTGCCCATTCATCGTTAACTCTCAGCCACCCTTTAAGTCTTTGATCTTGACTGCTCTGGAAAGGTAGGCAACCAACACCTCGTATGGACCATCCCATCTTGTTTTAAGCTTACTTGGAAAGAGTTTCAACCGTGAGTTAAATAATCAAACTTTATCGAAAGGAGAGAATGATTTCTTGATAATGTTTTTATCATGAATTCTCTTCATCCTATCCTTATAAAGCTTAGCATTCTCGTATGCCTCAAATCTAAGCTCTTTCAATTCCGCTAAGTCTAGCTTTTTTTTCTCACCCGTACTTGCCAAATCAAAATTTAAGGCCTTGATAGCCTAATAAGATCTATGTTCAAGTTCTTCCGGCAAGTGACAAGCTTTCGCATAAACCAATTGATATCGCTATTTGAGCACAAGCCTTAATAGCCCGCATGTGCACGGGACGTGTGCAGTACAGTGTATGTAAGTGCGGGGTCGAATCCATAGGGAGGCTACCTTAGTTTAGTTTTTGTGTACTGGGGCACCTTAAACTAGCTACGTGCGTGTGTGTACTTACTTTGAGATGGAAGGGAACTCGAAAAAAAAAGAAAATAAACTAATCTATGGAGGAACTTAAGGGAGCCAAACTAAGGAAGGAGACACTAATAAAGAAGAAGGGGGACCTAGGGCGATTGCATTGCAACTAGACTTGGGCTATGAGAACCGATGAGGTCTATCTAAGGCTCGAGACTTCTATTGCCGTTGTGTTGATCGGGGGTTCTCCTAACCAATACTAGTGGTTTAACCCATTAGCTGGATTTAAAGCTAAGGGCCAATCCCTCCTAGCCTACGCAATTCGTGTGTAGAACTTATCCTCTTGGCTGGGTTTAAAGCCAAGGACTAGCATCTAAACACTACGTGACATTAAGGCTCAATTAACCAATACTAACGTGGATGAGGGATACTCTAGTCTAGGTTAACTTATCCACTTGGCTGGATTTAAAGCCAAGGACTAGCACCTAAACTCGACTAAGCAAAGCATGTAACCTATTAGCTGGATTTAAAGCTAAAGCCTACTCTACTAAGCAAAGCCATGAGATTACACACAATCACATCACCCAAATAAGTAGATAAGAGCATTTGAAGCACAAATAACACATGCATATTCACTTAGGCATTTTAACAAACACATAGACATGCTTGATTTCCAATACATAGACATATTGAATCATGCCATAAATTTATGTAAATAAATATGTATTAAGAGCCAAATATCTACACAAATCCATTATTCAACGCCCTAATCTAATATACAATAACAATCAACCCTAAATCTAGCCTAATCTAGCAACATATTTACAAGAAATAGAGAAAGAACAGGAAGAACTTCCCTAAATTCTTGCTTCCAAATCCGTACAAATCCTTCAATTCTTTGTTTGCTGCTTCAATCCTTGCTTGGTGTGGGGTTTAGATGGTGGTTTAGGGTGTTTTGTGTAGTGGGTCGAGGTTAGGGTTTATTAAGATTTTAGAATAAAAGTTCCTCCCCTCAAAAGGGCTGAAAAGTGGCTTAAATAATGCTTTCAACGAGTCCAGCCGGGGGCCCAGCCGGTCGACCAGCTTTGGGCCTAAGTCGTCCGGCCAAAATTGGCCCAGGTTCTGATCTGGCCGGTCGACCTAGCCGGTCGACTGGCTTGGTCGTCCGGCCTATACAGAGGCTAACCAATCTTGATAGTAAAATGGTCATATCTTGCTCGTTTTAGCTCCGATTTGCGCACCGTTTTTTTCTATGGCTTTGTATCGTCGTGGGGGATCTCCCAAGCCATATTTTGCACCCTAAAATGTATCCAAAATTTGTCCATGTCCTTTTTAGGTTGCAAGATCCGAATTTGGCTCACGTTGCGCTCAGTTCGCCTCGATCGCTCCTTCTTTCTTCCGCCATTTCCAAAAGCACTTTTCTTCATTCCTTTGCATCCAAAACACCCTTGGCTTTGTTCCACACTTCAATCACCCTCAGTTAAGTTCCAATTATCTTCCCAAATCACACCTTAAACAAGCAAGAAACGTACATTAGTGTAGCATTTAAGTCTTAAGTTCAACTATGAACGTGTAAACCCTAATATGCATGAGTATGACCTAAATGTTAAACTAATACATCAAATGAAGCTCAAAACACCTCAAAACAAGTATATAATTGCAAAATATAAACGCACAAAATAGACACATCAACACCCCCAAACCTTCCCCTTGCTTGTCCTCAAGCAAGCCTAAATGAAGTCTATCCTTATGCTTTTCAAAGAGTTGCCAATTGCATTGACTTGCTATCTTTTCGCATCCAAGGGGTACAAGGGGTCATTCTTTTCATGTAAGGGCTTCCCTAGTCTTTTTCGGATCCCCCCTTTGATCACAAGGGGTCTCACACCTCTTAGGAATGTCACCAAGTAGCTAGAACCACCACAAACTTAGGATTCGAACTCACGCACTCGGGATGTTGATACTTCGTGCTCTATCAACTAACATGGCCTCCCAATATGCACTTAGCCCCAAAGATACAAGAAAGAGAAGATACATCACAATGGCTCACATTGACGTAAGAGCCTTATTCATAACACATAAAAATAATAAGAAGAGATACTTGTGTCAAATTGACATTTTGTCACTTGACACTTATTCAACATACTTCACTTTTCAATCTTTTTGTTGCCTTTTGGCTTTTCTCTTTTTCTCATTTTTTTTTCAATGCATAAATAGAACAAAAAGAAAGGAAAAGGAAGAGGCTAAGGCAAACTAAAAGAACCAATCAAGGAATGGGCACTCATATCAACAACCCTTTAAACACTTTTTCCAACCAAGTTGTCGGGAAACTACAAGGTGCATTCTTAGAAATACTCACTCCCCACAGCTTTCAAAAAGGATTCTCTTCAAAGTCTAGGTTATACCCTACACTCCATTTACTCCCCACAATACACCCTTATCTTCTCCAATCAATTAAGTCAATAACAAAAGCCAACTCTCCAACCAACGTGGAGATAAACTAACTCAAAATATGCAAAAAAAAAATTGAAAAATTTGAACACATTTTAAGCAAAAAATAAGATATGGCAAGCAAATCTATCCCAAATATGATATAAACAATAAATGAACAACCACACCCCCAAACCTAAACTTTGCTTGTCCTCAAGCAAAAATCACAAAACCACATGACAAGCAATCAACATGAAATACATATGGGGAATGCGGAGAGGGATAGATAAGGACAAGTAAAAGATGGATAGATACAGCCTTGTTTCCATGTAGTCCGCAAATGCCAAAGACAATCCAATGATCTACTAGCCTCTATCTTTTGTGGAAAGCACTAATGCTCAAAAAACAAAGAAGAGATTAGAAGATATGCTATGCAAGCTCACATTGACATTTGAAATGATAAACAAGGATGTAAACACGGGGTAAGGGATTGATGCACAAATGAAGAAAATGAGCAAGAACAAGTAAGGGAGTAAAAATCTAACCTACTAAGAATGAAAATAAACAAAAGAAATCCTAAAATATAAAAAGGTAAGATAAACAAAAGCAATCTAATCTATTATGTACAAAAGCAAATAAATACAAGAAAAACAAGAAAAATATGAACAAACCTAGGGTGCCTCCTAGTAGCGCTGGATTTAACGCCTCCAGCCGGGCGCCAATGTTAGAGTAAAACATGTTTAAAATTGCGTGGCACAAATTGCCGGATAATCATTAAAGCACAGAATATAGAAGGAAAAGGGTCATGCACTAAAGGTTGGGGCAATGAATGCATGATGCACCCCTTTTCAAGATCCCACCCTAAAATATCAAATGAATGTGCAAGTGTGGAATGAAGCATGCTCAAACGTGAAGAATCATGTCCCGCTTGCTCTTTAATTAGCCACCCCAATGCCTTCTTCTCATAATCAAGGGCTAGGAACACACTTTCCCCATAGGTCAAAGATAGGTCCAATGCATGCAACATGGGAAACGTGCTTTCTAACCCTAGATGAAAATGTTTTATGCATGAAGGCACAAACGTGAGCTCCAAAAAGGAAAACTCAATGGAATGGGAAATTGGGGTTAGAACGACATTTGGAAAAGAAGGAGCAATGATATAGGAGGTGGATGTACTACACTCTTCTTCTCCACAAGATATAACATGATCAAGCCTAGGTCATTCTAACTCCTCGCAAAGGGTGGATTCGATCTTAATGGACTCTATTTCCATCAATGAATCATCAAACATCCAAAGAGACCCATAGATCATTCTTTTAAGCACATCAATTCCTTTCTTATGTGTCTTCTTAGAGTTGCTATTCTCTTCAACATCATGATTCTTAACTCCAAGAAACGAATCATCTAAAATCTCTGAAATTGATGTCTTATTTTCCCCAATGTATGACTTTAAGCCTTCACTAGCTACAGTCTCTTTAAATTCATCAATACATTCATCACTAATGGGTGTCATCTCGCCATCATGCTTTTCATACGGGGTGGACACTAATGGAGGGCAATGGTGACTCAACGGATTCCTCATCATGTATGCATGAGTGCTCAAGGGAGAATGCGCTAAACTCCCTAAATGCCGACTCAGAATGCAATTGAGTACTATCGACACAAGACTCAACCTCCATGTGTACAGAATGTGTGGGATGAGGAGAAAGAAAAAGCTTATGTGACTCCATGGGAGACGTTGAAAGCTTAGGAGGATAGGGTACCACTTCCTCTAAAACATAATCACAAGAGTCATCAAGAACCAAGTTATCATTAAACTCATCTTCATCCTCACTACAAGATGTTATCTCTCCATCAACCTTTCTTTCTAGTTGTCTCTCCCATACATCATCATTTCCACCACTAGTCATCTCATCGTTAGGTCTCATCTCTATCCCTTCAACTCGTTCTAAAGATATATCATCATTCTCACTCATGAGTTGCATACTTTCAACCAATCTCTCCAAGGACACACCAAAAGATTTGGTGTCTCGTTTCAAACTCTCTAGTTCCTCTTGATTAGATTGGAGGAGAGATTGGGATTGCTCAAGCATTTGATCTAGTTGCTCCGAGAGTGTAGACATAACGAAAGAGAGTTCAACCGAGTGAAAAGGGTAGTCATTTTGAAAATCATTTTGCACATAACCATCAAAAAACTCGGGAGAGGAATGGGTGGAAAAAGAAAGTGTTGGAGGTGGGCAATTGAAACTAGAAGGTGAATGGAATAAAGAGTCATCTTGACCCCATTGTGAAAATGCATGATGTTGCTCCCTAGAATCATGATAGCTAGATGTAGATGCAAGCATGGGCATATGATTGCTAGGGGCATAGGGCATTGCATGCAATTGGGAATAAGAGTGGAAGGTGGGACAAGCACTAGAAAAGTGAGCACGGCTTCCACAATGATTGCAATAAGAAGAATATGCATCCCTATAGTCATGATTACTAAATGAAGATGTATGAGATGTTGTATCACTATAGGGGTCATTAGTAGCACTAGCCCTAGGTGGGGAATTCTCGTGGGGACAGAAAACAGTAGGATACATGAAACTTCCACACAAGCGACATGCATAAGGGACACGTTCGGGTGGAGGGGAAGAGGATACAAGTGACCACCAAGAAGCATTAGGATCAGTCATATTCAATGAATCACAAGTAAAACCTCTTCAAAAATCAATCAAAAAAAATTTTTTTTTTTTAATTAAATTTTTTTTTTCTTTTTAGTTTTCAAAAAATGGAAAGCAAGTAAAAATAGTGCACACGCAAGCAACCAATTGCAAACACAAAAGCACACAAAGAACCAATACCGTGCCTCCCCGGCAGCGGAGCCAAAAACTTGATATCGCTATTTGAGCACAAGCCTTAATAGCCCGCAAGTGCACGGGACGTGTGCAGTACAGTGTGTGCAAGTGCAGGGTCGAATCCATAGGGAGGCTACCTTAGTTTAGTTTCTGTGTACTGGGGTGCCTTAAACTAGCTACGTGCGTGTGTGTACTTACTTTGAGATAGAAGGGAACTCGAAAAAAAAAGAAAATAAACTAATCTATGGAGGAACTTAAGGGAGCCAAACTAAGAAAGGAGACACTAATAAAGAAGAAGGGGGACCTAGGGCGATTGCATTGCAACTAGACTTGGGCTATGAGAACGGATGAGGTCTATCTAAGGCTCGAGACTTCTATTGCCGTTGTGTTGATCGGGGGTTCTCCTAACCAATATTAGTGGTTTAACCCATTAGCTGGATTTAAAGCTAAGGGCCAATCCCTCCTAGCCTACGCAATTCGTGTGTAGAACTTATCCTCTTGGCTGGGTTTAAAGCCAAGGACTAGCATCTAAGCACTACGTGACATTAAGGCTCAATTAACCAACACTAACGTGGATGAGGGATACTCTAGTCTAGGTTAACTTATCTGCTTGGCTGGATTTAAAGCCAAGGACTAGTACCTAAACTCGACTAAGCAAAGCATGTAACCTATTAGCTGGATTTAAAGCTAAAGCCTACTCTACTAAGTAAAGCCATGAGATTACGCACAATCACATCACCCAAATAAGTAGATAAGAGCATTTGAAGCACAAATAACACATGCATATTCACTTAGGCATTTTAACAAACACATAAACATGCTTGATTTCCAATACATAGACATATTGAATCATGCCATAAATTTATGTAAATAAATATGTATTAAGAGCCAAATATCTACACAAATCCATTATTCAACGCCCTAATCTAATATACAATAACAATCAACCCTAAATCTAGCCTAATCTAGCAACATATTTACAAGAAATAGAGAAAGAACAGGAAGAACTTCCCTAAATTCTTGCTTCCAAATCCGTACAAATCCTTCAATTCTTTGTTTGTTGCTTCAATCCTTGCTTGGTGTGGGGTTTAGATGGTGGTTTAGGGTGTTTTGTGTAGTGGGTCGAGGTTAGGGTTTATTAAGATTTTAGAATAAAAGTTCCTCCCCTCAAAAGGGCTGAAAAGTGGCTTAAATAAAGCTTTCAACGCGCGTCCAGCCGGGCCCACCGGTCGACCGGCTTTGGGCCTAAGTCGTCCGCCAAAATTGGCCCAGTTCTGATCGGCCGGTCGACCTAGCCGGTCGACTGGCTTGGTCGTCCGGCCTATACAGAGGCTAACCAATCTTGATAGTAAAATGGTCATATCTTGCTCGTTTTAGCTCCGATTCGCGCACCGTTTTTTTCTATGGCTTTGTATCGTCGTGGGGGATCTCCCAAGCCATATTTTGCACCCTAAAATGTATCCAAAATTTGTCCATGTCCTTTTTAGGTTGCAAGATCCGAATTTGGCTCACGTTGCGCTCAGTTTCGCCTCGGTCGCTCCTTCTTTCTTCCAGCCATTTCCAAAAGCACTTTTCTTCATTCCTTTGCATCCAAAACACCCTTGGCTTTGTTCCACACTTCAATCACCCTCAGTTAAGTTCCAATTATCTTCCCAAATCACACCTTAAACAAGCAAGAAATGTACATTAGTGTAGCATTTATGTCCCAAGTTCAACTATGAACGTGTAGACCCCAATATGCATGAGTATGACCTAAATGTTAAACTAATACATCAAATGAAGCTCAATAAACCTCAAAACAAGTATATAATTGCAAAATATAAACACACAAAACAGACACATCACCAATCTATACGGAAACATGCCAATGGGAGTCTTAAAGGCGGTATGATAGGCCCACAAAGCATCATGTAGTCTAATAGACCAATCTCTTTTATCGGGCTTAACCGTTTTCTCTAAAATGTGCTTGATCTCCCAATTGGACACTTCTACTTGTCCACTAGTTTAAGGGTGATAAGGAGTAGCTACCTTATGGGTGACCGAATATCTTCTCAACAAGGCCTCTAAAGTCATATGGCGAAAATGCAAACCCCCATCACTAATCAAGACCCTAGGGACTCTAAATTTAGAGAAAATGTTCTCCTTAATGAACTTAACCACTACTCTATGGTCATTAGTGCGTCTGGGAATTGCCTCAACCCATTTGGACATATAATCAATAGCCACTAAAATGTATTGGTATCCAAAGGAAGGTGAAAATGGACCCATGAAATCTATACCCCAAACACCAAACAACTCACATGGAAAAATAGAGGATAAAGGCATCATGTTTCTCCTAGAGATGGACCCAGATTGTTGACATCTAAAACACTTTTTGCAATACTCTTAGGCATCCCTAAAGAGAGTGGGCCAAAATAGTCCATATTACAAGACCTTCGTAGCGGTCTTCTTTCCACTAAAATGACCCCCACACCCTTCATCATGACATATGCTCAAAATGCTCTCAAACTCGTCCTCGGGCACACACCGGCAAATCATTTGATCCCTACATACTTTAAAAAGATAGGGATCCTCCCAAAAGAAATGCCTAACTTGTGCTAGGAACCTATCTTTTTCTCTCTTCTCTTAATAGGAAGGAAAATGCCCTGTGGCAAGATAATTAACAATGTGAGCAAACCAAGGTGTGTGATGAGAGACGACAAACAATTGCTCATAAGGAAATAAATCATGAAAAGAGAATGGATCACTAGAAGACTCGCTAACAAGACAGGAAAGATGATCTGTAACTAAATTTTCTCTACCCTTCTTATCCCGGGTTTCAATGTCAAACTCTCGAAGAAAGAGCAATCACCTAATCAAGCGGGGCTTAGACTCTTTCTTAGACAACAAATACTTCAATGCTATATGATCAGTGTAGACAATCACTTTGGATCCTATGATGTATGACCCAAACTTGTCAATGGAGAAGACTATTGCTAGAAGCTCTTTTTCTATGGTGGTATAATTCTTTTGGGCTTCAACAAGAGTCTTGGTAGCAAAATACATAACATGGGGCAACTTGTCCTTCATTTGACCTAAAACAGCTCCTATCTCATAGTCGGATGCATCACAAATAACTTCAAATAGGAGACTATAATTAGGTGGCTGGATAATCGGGGATGTAGACAATAAGGATTTAAGCCTATTGAAAGCCCTAATACACTCATTATCAAAGTCAAAAGGGACATCTTGTGCTAAGAGCCTAGACAAGGGACGTGCAATATGGCTAAAATCCTTAATGAATCTATGGTAGAATCATGCATGTCCTAGAAAAGATTTAACATCCTTGACACATTTAGGAACAGGAAACTTCTCAATCAATTCTACCTTAGCCGGGTCAACTTGAATACCACTAGATGAAACTATATGACCCAACACTATCCCTTGTTACACTATGAAATGGGATTTCTCCCAACTCAACACTAGATTCTTCTCTACACGTCGGTCTAAGACTAAAAAGAGATGCCTCAAGCACTCATCAAAACTATATCCAAAGACCGAGAAGTTATCCATGAAAATCTCTAAATGCTTCTCTATCATGTCAATAAAAATGGCCATCATATATCTCTGAAATGCCGCTGGGGTATTACATAGATCGAAGGGCATCCTCTTATAGGCAAAAGTGCCATAGGGACAAGTAAAAGTGGTATTCTCCTGGTCCTCGGGAAACATAGGGATCTGATTATAACCCGAATAGCCATATAGAAAACAATAGTAGCTATGCCTAGCTACTCTATCTAAGATCTGGTCTAGAAAAGGCAATGAGAAATGATCCTTCCTAGTTTTGGAGTTAAGCTTTCTATAATCAATACAAACTTTCCATCCCATGGGAGTGTGTGCAAGGATTATCTCTCCTCTCTCATTCTCAACGATCGTGATCCCAAACTTCTTAGGGAGAACTTGAACTGGGCTAACACATTCACTATTGGAGATCGAATAAATGATGCCTGCATCTAAAAGCTTAATGATCTCTTTCTTAACTACTTCGCTGATGTATGGGTTTAGCCTCCTTTGCATCTCCCTAGAAGGAATGGCTCCATCCTCTAGGTGAATACGATGCATACAAACTGAAGGGTCAATGTCTCTCAAATCATCAATTTTCCACCTTATGGCCTTTCTATGTTTCCTAAGAATCTCTAAAAGACGCTCCTCTTGCTCACTAGAAAGATCGGAAGCAATGATGACTGGAAGGGTCTCACTAGGGCCTAGGAATGCATACTTTAAATGATCGGGAAGGAGTTTGAGCTCTAAAGAGGGAGTAGGCTCCACCAAGGGGGACTCAACCTCAACATTATCAACGGGGACATCAATAGAATCGAGACTAGAAGGATTAACCTCAAGTGACTTATCAATCAAATGGCTTTCAATCAAAGAAGTAGAAGCTACACATTTCCACTCTAAGGTGTCTAAATCAAAGCTAGACATCAATTTCTCACATTTCCTTAAATCTCCTCTATCGGTCATAGTTCTCTTTACAAGATCCTCAACACAAGAATCAATCACATCAACTCTAAAGCACTCTTCCCCATCTTCTTCTCCTATACTAGCCCTATTCACCGCCTCGGCAAGCTTCATAGTGGATCTCAAATTCCCAAATTTCATCTCCAAAAACCCCGACCTATAATGAATAATAGCATCTGCGATGGCAAGGAAGGGCCGACCTAGAAGAATGGGTGTAGAATGTCTAGAGTCATGTCTCGAATCCATATCTAATACTATGAAATCCACAGGGTTCACAAACTCACCTATCTGTACCATAACATCCTCTACCACACCTTTAGGTTTACGCTTGGACCTATCAACTAGCTAAAGAGTAACATGTGTAGGGGACAACTTACCTAGACCTAGCTGCTGATAGATAGAGTAGGGAATGAGATTCACACTAGATCCTAAATCTAACAGGGCGTGATCAATCTGGGTCTCTCGAATCCTACAAGGAATGGTGAAAGCTCCGGGGTTACTCATCTTGGGTGGAAAGCCCGAAATACAAATACTACTCACTTTCTCCATAAGCCTCACCTTTTTAGGAATGTTCGATGATCTATGCTTCCTTGTACAAAGATCCTTAAAGAACTTAGAATAGAAGGGGATAGAAAGAATCACATCTATCAAAGGAAGATTAACCTTAAGGTCCTTAAGATGCTCTAAAACCTTGAAAAACCTAGAATCATCATTAGGTGTAGGCCTCTCTAAGGTGGATGGAAAAGGAACTCTAGGCTTAACACCTCCAAACACATGGGAATCATCAATGGGCTCTTTTCCCTCCCGATATGGGCAGGAAGTACTACTCTTTCCATGGTCTCTAATGGGCTCAACCCTTTTAACTGGACGCTCTCTAGAATCCCTTTTGGTGGAGGAACAAGACTGGACTCTAGGGTTCACCTCCAGTCGAGATGGTAATTTTTCGGGGTCTCTAGCGCTCAACTGTGTAGCAATATATCCTAACTGTGTCTCAAACCTAACCATCTGCTGTCTATAGCCAGCCATCTCTTGCCTATTATCAACTAACTCTTGCTCCTAACTAGCTAATGCCTGCTATTGATTCTGAATAAACTGCATTAACTTTATCACATCATTACTAGGAGTCTGGCTACTAGAGGGAGCAGGTAAAGCCTGAGGTTAAGGAGCACTAGTGAGACGGGGCTGATTAACATAATAGAAACCTGGGGGATATTGAGGACGGGGTCACTGTTGAGGTGGAACCTAAGGATGTGAACTAAAATCATGGCGACCTTGTCTCCAAGAAAATTTTAGGTAGTCCTTCCAACCCGGATTGTATGTCTTCGAGTATGGATTATGCTCACGAGAATAACCTTGTGTGGCACACACTTGCTCTTTCATGAATTTAAGAAATTGAGATGCTAAAGGGCAAGCTATGGTCTCATAAGATGACTTGGAACACAATGCATAAACATCAACAACTAAAGGAGCGGAGGAAAAACCTATAGAACTAGTCTTATGACCTTGGGATGAAAGAGACAAAGAAATGAATTGATGTAGCTAATTCATCAAAGCCTCAATCTTAGCAGGTAAATCTAAAGAAACTCCAACCTCATTAATACTTCTCTTATTACCTCTCCGACTAGACCTTTCCATGGCAAAATTTTGAAAAGAATTTTTAGCCATTATTTCAATTTTCTCCCATGCCTCGGTCGGTCTCAAAAGATAGAAGCCATCACCGGAGGCGGTATTGACCATAATCCTATTTTGTTCATTTAAACCTCGAAAGAAATATTGCCATAGGTCATGATTGCCATACCCGTGATGTGGACATTGTCTAAGAAGATTCTTGAACGTTTCCCAAGCCTCATGAAAGGATTTTAGATCATGTTGGGAGAAAGTCATAATGGCGGTCCTAAGGTTGGCCGTCTTGGCCATGGGATAAAATTTTTGAAAGAACTTAGATTGAAGCTCAGCTCATGTAGTAATGCAACCATTAGGTAAGGACTGCAACCAAGCCCTAGCCTTGCCCTTAAGAAAGAAAGGAAACAATCTTAAACGTATGACCTCTTGGGAGACATTGGGGACATGGAGAGTGGAACTCATCTCAACAAAATTAGTGATATGATCTAGAGGGCTCTCATTGCTTCTCCCGTAGAAGAAAGGAAGCATAGCTAACATATTAGGCTTAATCTCGAAGTTCGTCTCCCTCAAAGGCTTTAGCAAGAAAGAATTGTCAAGAGTGGATTTCTCATCTATAGGTAGATCCAGTCTACGAGGCTCTCGTCTAAAATGATCTTGGGCTTGATGCCCATGGTGATCATGAGGTGGAATGGGATTCATCAGGGGATTGGGAGGATTAAGAGGATGATTGGGATCGGCCATCTCCTCAAGAAGATCTCCTAAATTCCTAAAATGTCTAGCAATTCTATCGGGTTCTAGATTAAGAGGACTAGGGGATTTCTAAGGGATCTCCTACCAAGCATGCACAAACTATCCTAACTCCGGCCACATCAACCCCCAAAAACTTCAATATTCCTAAAACTACAGCAAATAAACCACAATACTAGAAAGTCTACTAAAAAATAAAGACAAAAGCTGAAATAAATAAACAAGAACTAAAGCAAAATAATATCAACAATAAACAAGATAAGTAGAGACTAAACAAACTATAAAGGATAAGCAAGAAAACAAGAAAAGTAACTACCAAAACTCACAAACAAAGAATGCAAACCACCGTGCCTCCTCAGCAATGGAGCTAAGAACTTGGTACATCTTCTCTCAAGTGCAAGCTCTAAAGATCCGTAAGCGCACGGATCGGTGTAGCAAAGTGTATGCAAGTGCAGGGTCGATTCCATAGGGAGGCTATGTTGGAAGATGGATTCTACGTGTGTGCTCTAGAGTGTGCCTAAAAAGAAACCTAAACTATCTATTTTTGGGATTTTGGATTCTTGATGGTTAGGATCTCTAGCTAAAACGAATTAAACTAAACTATGAGAATAAAAAGTGGGAGACAAGCTAATCTAGAGGAACTAACAAATGGAAAGGTGTTAGGGCGACTTCAACTTATGAATGGGCGATTCTATAGTCAAATGATACGGGATTAAAGAATGATGTCTTACTTTCATAATTGCTCTTAACTAGATTGCTAAATCAGTGTCTTAATTTTTCCCCTAGGACTCGGTGAGGGTCCGTCCCTAGGCGGCGCCTCCTAGAGCTACGACGTGGTCCTTATGACCTAGGGCCTTAAGAGTGACCAATTAGCTTCCTAGGTGACTAAGAATGAACCTACCCTAGTACCTAAATCATTGGTTGGATTTAAATCCAAGACCTAGTGGCATTAAGGTCGACTAAACCTATCCTGAAACCTATTGGCTGGATTTAAAGCCAAAGGAGACTCGACCTAGGCTAGCCCTAAATTGCTTCCCGTCATTCTAAGGTCATTACAGCGAGATTTAACTTGATAGCACATTTATACATGTTCTTGGCCAAGGTGTTCGTGAATAAAAGGATCTATTCAACTACCAAATATCGTTATGCTCGGATTACACCATTAGAAGCAATTAACAACCAACATGTACGCGTTATTGAAGTTATATTCACTACTAGGCATGCAAATACACATTGACATGAATATAAACATTACCCACTTCATAACATCCACATATAAATTCTTTTGCTTTAAGGTGATGAAATGTGTGAAAGAGTGTGTGTAATATGGGTGAAGACTAGGGTGAAGTATGTATGTGTGTGTGTGATGGGTGTGTAAATATCCTCCTCAAAATTGTTAAAAAGATTCCCCTCTTTTAGTGTGAAAATCGGGCTTTTATATCATCTTTTTACGCACTGCTGGTCAACCGGCTTTTCCTCTTAGCTCAATCGGCTTTTTGGTGATGCTCTCTGGACTGGCCGGTCGACCTAGCTGGTCTACTGGCTTTGGAGGGGTGGTCTTCCGGTTATTTTTAACACCTCTCTAGAGTGGCCGGTCGATCGGATCCTTCTCTTAGGTTGTCCGGCTGACTTCCTTCCTCTATTCTTTGTCTTTCCGGCTCTGATCTTCTTTTTTTGACCCGTACATCTCCCATCTTCATCACCTATCATTGCCCAATCACGATCTTAATCCAAAGTTCACCTAAATCATTGAAAACATGCAATTAGTGTAACAATTTGTCTCTTAAACTCAATATGTACATTTGTTTACACTTAAGCCTATTCTTATCAAAAGCATTACACTAATGCATATTTTTTAGCACTTAATAGCTCTTAAACATAGGTCAATAACAATGCAAATACACATAAAAACACAACACATCACTCTTTTCTCTCTGAAAAACTCTCTCTCTCTCCCTCCTTCTAAGCTCTTTGATCACATATGAAGAGTAGAAGCTTGATGCTTCCATAAGGTGATTTGAGAAACAAGTTTCAGAAACTTGGTGCATTTTTTAGGTAATTATATTCCTCTCTAAAAGAATTTTAAATTTCATAGAGTTTGATCCTGCATGAAATTTCTGGGGAAGTCCTTACGGATTCCTATATGCTCACCATCAAAACATGCATATATGTGCAAACAATCTCCCTTTTTTGATGATGACAAACACATATGTAATTTATAAATACATGTATGATGTAGCAGATATTTTGAGAACATAAACAAGAAAGTAGGAGAATCAAGGAGCTCAATTTTAAGGCTAAAATTAGCCGAGAAATCCCATAGATAATAAGCCTGAGAGAGGAATAAAAATATTATTGAATAATTTTGAAAAATTTATATAATAATGAAAGCTTTCACCCCTGTATATAAGCTAGAAATCCAAAACTAAATAAAAACTAAATAGAAAACTAAAACTAATTAGGAAATTAAAACTTCTATCAATCCTTTCCATAACAAAATAGGTAATAAACTAATCCTAATATAACTAGGACTCAATAATAAATAACAAATTCTAAATCCTAACCAGTTTTAGTTACTAATTAAAATAATAAAATTCTGGGCTGCATCAGTCTCCCCAGGTGTAAAAAAAACTCATCATCGAGTTGTCACCACTATCGTCGACCAAATCTCCATGATACAGAACAAGATGCTTGACATTGAAAGCATTTGAAGTAGTAACATAATTAAGAACCTCCAAGTGATAGACCTTATCATTTATCTTCTCAACAATCTTACAAGGTCTAATCTTCCGAGCACTAAGCTTATAGTATTCTCTAATAGGGTAAAAATCACTTGTCAAAATAGCACGTAGTCTTCAACTTCAAACACAACACATTGTCGTCGCTTGTCAGAAACTTGTTTATAAGTTGCATTGTTGGCCTCAATTCTCTCTCGAACTTGCTCATGAATTAACTTGATATGCTTCGCTAAGTACTCAGCTTTTCCACTAAATTTACCTTTGTAAGGAATTGGCACCAAATCCAATGGGCTACTCGGATTCTAACCATAGACAACCTTGAAAGGACTTTGTTTATTTGTTCTATTGATAGTCCAATTGAAAGCAAATTCAACTTGTGGCAGCACAATATCCCACTATTTAAAATTGGTGCCAACTATGCTCTGAATGAGATTGCCCAAACTCCTGTTGGTCACTTCTGTTTGACCGTCAGTTTGAGAATGATAAGCAGAACTAAAATTTAAACTTGTGGCCATTTTCTTTCCATAAAGTTCTCCAAAAATGGCTAACAAACTTGTGATCTTGATCAAAAGTAATAGATTGTGGAATCCCATGTAAACGAACAATCTCTTTGAAGAAGAGATTGGCAATATTGGAAGCATCCATGGTTTTCCTGCAAGGAACGAAATAAGCCATTTTGGAAAATCTATCCACAACAACCGAAACCGAATCCATACCTCTTTGTGTACACAGCAATCCAAGAACAAAATCCATGCTAATATCAATCCAAGGTGAGGTTGGTACTGGCAGTGACATATAAAGACCTGTGATGTGTTGTGTTTTTATGTGTGTTTGAATTGTTATTTGTCTATATTTTGGAGGTTTATTGAGCTTAATAGTTGCATTAATGTAGTACTTGTGCTAGGTATAAGCTTAAGTGTATACAACTGTACATAGTTGAGTTTAAAGGGTAAATACTACATTAATGGCTTGTTTTGGATGTTATATGTGAGATTGAGGATTGTTTGAAATCAACGAAGATGGAGATTGTTTGAACAAGGATTGGAAGCATAATTGAAGATGAAAAGTGGAAGAAAATCAAGTTTGGAGGCTTCTAGACAAAGGTCAAGACAATTGGAAGCAAAACAGAGCTAAAACGAAACCAAAAGAGGCAAAGAGACACTACTGGAACACTGGCTTCAAAGTATTGGTGTACCGGCTCACTATTCTACCAAAAATAGAACGCATACTTCTACTACTGGAATAGAGACCCCTTGGTATCGATGCTCTAGTAGAGTGTTCTGGTAGTCGCAGAAATTAGCTATATAAGCCCGCTTTTGGTTATTTTGTAATGAATTTAAGTTATATTCTTTCACACCCCTCTCCCAAACCCTAATTCCTCTTTCACCCATCTCTAACACACACACACTCACACACTTTTCACTTAGCTTTAAGCTTACTTGGAACAAAGGCTACTCAAGGAATTTGTACAAGAATTGCTAGGATGGAAGGGGAGTTTTCTATTCTCTCTTTCATCCTCTATTATATTATGTTTGAGTAGATTTGTTCACTTGTGTAATGGGTTGATTCTATGCTTCTATATTATGGGATTCAATGGATTAATGTATATACATATGCTATGTTCTTCTTGTAAATTAATATTGCTCAATACATGTCTAGGTGTTCGATAATATGCCTATGAGAGTTACATATGTATAAGTTGAAGTCTATGTGCTACTAAATACCTCTAATTCATTCTATAATCATGTCTATGTGTTTATGTGTGGATCTTATGAAGTGGGTATTGCTTATATTCATGTCCATGTGTATGTTTGCATGTCTAGTTGTAAATATGACCTCAATATTACATACATGTTGGTTCAAAAGTGCTTTTAATGGTGTAATCTGAACATGGCGATGTTTGGTAGTTGAATAGGTCCCTTTATTCACAAACACCTTGGCTTAGAGCATGTATGAATGTGTTAATAGGTCAAATCCCACTATTGTGACCCTAGAATGACAAAGCACAATTAAAGGTTAGTCTAAATCGAGTCTCTTTTGGCTTTAAATCCAACCAATAGCATTTCGGGTAGATTTAGTCAACTCTAGTGACACTACGTCTTGGCTTTAAATACGGCCAATGATTTAGATGCTAAGTTAGGTTTGTTCTAGGTCACCTAGGAAGCTAGTTAGTTATTCTTAAGGCCCTAGGTCATAAGGACTACGCCGTAGCTATAGGAGGTGCTGCCTAGAGACGGACCTGCACTGAGTCCTAGGGAGAAATTAGGATATTAACTAAGCAACCTAGTAAAAGAGCAATTGATGATTAAGCCATTTCATGTAATCCCATAGTATTGGAATCTAGGATCGCCCATTAAAAAGTAGATGTCACCCTAATCCCTTCCATTTGTTAGCTCTCTCTAGATAGCTTGTTTCCATATTTCCCATTCCCATAGAGTAGTTTTATTTACTTTAGTTAGAGCTCCCAACCATCCAAAAACACCAAAAATAGTTAGTTTAAGTTTCCTTTTTAGCAATCTCTAGAACACACACGTAGAATCCATCCCACAACATAGCCTCCCTGTGGTTCGACACCCATTCTTGCACAAACTACACTGCATAGATCCGTGCACTTGAGGGTCTTTAGAGCCTGCACTCGAGAGACACATCAACCTGCATTTGTCGTAGCACTGTTAAAGACTTGAAAAATATGGCATCTATCCACATATCTAGCAAAATCATGCTTCAATTGTGGAATCCCATGTAAACGAACAATCTCTTTGAAGAAGAGATTGGCAATATTGGAAGCATCCATGGTTTTCCTATAAGGAATGAAGTGAGCCACTTTGGAAAATCTATCCACAACAATGAAAATTGAATCCATACCTCTTTGTGTGCACGGCAATCCAAGAATAAAATCCATGGTAATATCAGTCCAAGGTGAGGTTGGTACTGGCAGTGGTATGCAAAGACCTGTATTTTTCATAGCACCCCTTAGAGACTTGACAAATATGGCATCTATCCACATATCTAGCGATATAACGCTTCGATTTTGGCCAAAAGTAAAAAGCTTCAACAAGTCTCAATGTCTTGTCCCTACTAAAATGCCCATCACCATGCAATTTTTGAATGATCTTCTCTTAACAGAACAATCTGGAATGCATAATTTGGTACCTTTAAAGAGAAATCCACGATGCAATGTAAAATCATCATGTGCCATATCCTAGACTTCTTTAACGATTGACCCGAAGTACACATCTTCAGAGTAAAGTTCCTTGAACGTGTCGAACCCCATAACATAAACTTGCATAGTTGATAATGGAGAAAAACGCCTACTTAAGGCATCAACAACATGGTTAGGAACTCCAACCTTGTGTCTTAATGTAAAAGTAAAGCCTTGCAAAAATGAAGTCCACTTAGCATGCCTCAAATTTAGACTCTTTTGGGAGTTAAGATATTTCAAAGCTTCATGATTCGAGTGTAAGATAAACTCCCTTAGAAGAAGGTAGTGCTTCCAGTGCCTTAATGTCTACATAATTGCAAAGAACTCAATGTCATATATTGAGTAACGCAATCTAGCACCATTTAGCTTTTCACTGTAGTAAGTAATTGGTCTTCCTTCTTGACTTCGAACAGCTCCAATTCCAACATGAAAAGCATCATAATCTACCTCAAAGATTTTCTCGAAATTTGGTAATACTAAGACAGGGGCTACTGATAACTTCTTTTTGAGTAACTTAAAGCTTTCCACTGCTTCAGAAGTCCATTTAAAAACTCCCTTCTTTATGCATTCAATAATGGGAACTGTAATAGTGCTGAAATTCTAAATGAATCTGTGATAGAATGATGCCAAACCATAAAAACTACAGACATCATGCACACTCGAAGGTTGTGGCCAATCAAGAACTACTTGCACTTTTGATGCATCAGCCTCTAGGCCTATAAAAGAAAAAGATAACTTTTTCAGTCATAAATGAACATTTTTTGAGGTTAATATAAAGCTTTTCTTGCTTCAAGGTAATCAACACCATCCATAGATGTTCTTTTTGTAGTTTATTAGAGGGACTGTAAATTAGAATATCATCAAAGTAAACCACCATGAACTTCCCTATAAATGGTTTCAAGAAAAGATTCATTACTCTTATAAATGTACTAGGGGCATTCAAAAAGGCATGACCAACCATTCATACAACCCATCTCTTGTCTTGAATATAGTTTTCCATTCGTCACATAAGCGAATACAAATTTGGTGATATCCACTTCTTAAATCTATCTTCGAAAAGATCTTGACAGATGTTAAGTGATCCAACATGTCATCAAGTCTGGAAATAAAAAATCTTTACTTGATTGTAATCTTATTAATTGCTGTGCTATCAATGCATATGTGCCAACTTCTATCCTTCTTTGGAACTAATAATGCTGGAACTGGACAAAGGCTCATGCTTTCATGAACGTAACCTCTTTCTAAAAGTTCACTCGCTTGTCTATTCAATTTTTCTTGTTGTTTTGGACTCATCCGATAGTGAGCTTTATTCGGCAAACTTGCACCTATAATCAAGTCAATACAATGTTGTACATCTCGCGTTAGAGGTAATCTTGGTGGTAGTTCATCAGGCATGACATCACTAAACTCATCAAGAATAGGTTGCACCTCATCTGGTATAGCGCTGAGGGATGATATTTCTTTTCCAATCAAAGTGAAGGCAATTCCAGATTCCTCCAACTCTTTAGCAAATTTGGCCATAGAAAGAAAATTAACAGAATCTGATTTCTTTTGTTTTGACACACTCTCATCTTTAGTAGGAACTAGAATAATCTTCCTATTGTCTTTATAAAACATATAAGTATTTTTCCTACTATCATGTTTCACATTACGATCAAATTGCCAAGGTCTACCTAATAACATGTGACGTACATCCATAGCCACAACATCACAAAGCACCTTATCAAAGTATTTATTACCAATAGAAAAAGAAATGAGACATTGTTTAGTAACAAGTACCTCACTCCCCTTTTTGAACCATGTAAACTTGTAAGGTAGAGGGTGTGGCTCTACTTGCAAACTTAGTTTGTAAACAGCCTCTTCAGATATGATATTTTCACAACTTCCATTATCAATGATAAGCTTACACACTTTTCTACCAATTGTGTAAGTAGTGTGAAAAATGTTAGTACATAGCCAATCATCCACAGAATCTTGTTTTAGAGCAATAACGCTTTTTCGGACCACAAGAGACTCACCAACATCTCCGAATACCGCATCAGCTTCATCATCTTCATAACTTTAAGGCTCTTCTTCTTCTTCTTCATTTTCTTAATTATCATTCACCATCAACAAATTCTTCCTTTCTCTGCTATTGTTTTTTTCTACATTCAACAAATTTATAATTAGGATCCCCACAATTGTAGTAACGATTTGCTGAACCACTACTTGATTTCTATAATTTGGGCTACATTAGATGTTTGATTTGCTAAATTACTCGCTGCACCTGTTTGTGTCTCATGGTTGTCAAAACCCCTTCCTTGACCTTGTTGATTTTGGTTTGCAATCCAGGTCATAAAATCACGATTATTTCTAGCCCGGTTGTTGCCCCTATTTTGTTGTGTTTCTACAACTAACGCATATTAGAACACTTTTGAAACAATCCAAAAATTGTGCATAGCGAGTGTGTCTTGAATGTTTTGCTTGAGCCCACCAAAATATCTTACTACCAACTATTCCTCATTCTCAGATAAGTCATTGCACGCTATTAATTGATAAAACTCTTCTGTGTATTCATTAATAGTGAAGTTGCCTTGACAAAGGTTTTGCAACCTTTGATGCATGATTTGGACAAAATTGAAAGGTAGAAATTTTTCGTGCAACTTCTTTTCATCTTTTCTCAATCTAAAATTTTTGACTTTCCTTTTTTTTGGCGTGTTAAATTAAGTTGATCCCACCATGCATATGGACGCCCTCTCAATCTTAAAGTTACTAATTTCATGTTTTTATTTTCAGGACCATCTTTAAAATCAAAGATCATCTCAACTCCAGCCAACCAATCAATAAATTCTTCTACTTGAATTCCTTCATTGAATTCAGGGATTTCAATTTTAAAACTTCCATCCCACTTTCATTATTCCCATACATAAGGCACTTCTCATTATGCACAATTATGAAACAGGTTTTCAATTATTTCTTCCTCTGACTCATCATCATCACCATCATGAGTTGGAATTTCAAGTTGCACAAGACGCTGAGTTAAGGCTACAACTTGTCTTCTCAACTCTTGTATTTCTCCATCTTGTTGTTGTTGATCAGGGGAAAGAACTCTAGCTGCTACAACACGACCTCTTCCTCTCCTTAGAGGCATCAACTTGAGATTAACTGAAGAAAAACCTAGCTCTGATACCAACTAATGCAGCGGATATTTGGAGAACATAAACAAGAAAGTAGGAGAATCAAGGAGCTCAATTTCAAGACTAAAATTAGCCAAGAAATCCCATAGATAATAAACCCTAAGAGAGGGAATAAAAATATTATTGAATAATTCTGAAAAAAGTTATTTAACAATGAAAGCTTTCACATCTATATATAGGCTAGAATTCCAAAACTAAATAGGAAATTAAAACTAAATAGGAATATAAAACTAAATGGGAAACTAAAACTAGTTAGGAAATTAAAACTTCTACCAACCCTTTCCATAACAAAATAGGTAATAAAATATTCTTAATATAACTAGAACTCATTAATAAATAACAAATTCTAAATCCTAACCAATTTTAATTACTAACTAAAATAATAAAATTCTGGGCTACATCAATGTATTAGACTTAACACTTTAAAGCATGCAATGAATGAAGTGTAAGAGCAATAGCTCCCCTGTTAATATGCATATTAATAACTTAACCACATGGAGTCTTCAATAGGTTCAACTCCCCTCAAAACATGTATTACCAGCCAGGTATATATGTGCCTTTTAAAGCATATTAACCAAAAATTCGAGCACCCTTAATCAACCCAATTTAATGCCCTTCTTATATGCTCAATTTAAAGCACTTCAACACATATATCTCTCTTCAATCATCCATAAATATAGATTCAAAACATCAATCATTTCATATTAAGAATTTTCAAGACATATCTCTCTCAGTATCACTCATAAAGATAGCTTCAAAACATCAATCATTTCATGTCAAGCACTTTATGTCTCTATATCTTCATAATTCATTTACAACACATGTATCTATAACAAGCACTTATATTAATATCAATTTATCCATAATACACATATTGGACCTATTTCCATTTTTTATATTTTGATGATGTAATAATTATAATTATAATTTCTCCATGACTAATAGTTGTCTTGGAAGATATATTGCATATTCATATAAAGGTAATTAATTGACATCATGGCGTAAATGAAGGACTCTTGAGCATGGAATAAACTTGAAGTCTTGAAGCATAAAGTATATTTGAAGATCCTTGAAGACTCGTCTAATTCTCTTATCCTCTTAGCTTTGTTAAATTGATCATAGTGGATAAGTTTTATTCTGGGCTCAAATCCTCTATTGCATTGTCTGAGCATATTTTTACTTGTTCACATATTTGCTTAATGGTGTTTACTTTGTTACATGTTGTTAGTTCATTTTTCCAAATTAGATCATCTTTTCTCCTTAAACATATTACGTATCATATACATGTTAGTCTACTTCTTTCCTGCAGTAATTTCTAACCAAAAATGGTTTTTGACTTAACCTAGTTAGTATTTTACATACCTTAGTTTAAATCTAACTTGTCTCTTCAATTATATATGTATATGTGTAAGAATATATGTTATATCCTTCATATAAACCTACTTTCTGCAATAGAAATCTTATCATATAGATATTAGATTGCATTTAATGTCTTTGTGTATAAACTCAACTTGCATATCATTGAGAATTGTTTTATATGTGTGTATGTATGAAGGGTTTTTCAAACAAAATCTGATGAAATCTTGCTTTTACTTGAGTTACGTAGTTGATTTTGCTTTGTATTTAATGTTTAATTGAATGTTTACATAGCATTTATAAGAGTTGATATGCGAGTGGTTGTTGTTGTTGGGAGTGTATGTCCTAAAGACCATAAGCACATGGTGTTTACTAGATATTAGGCAAAATATGCTCATGATATTGTCATATGATTGAGTTTTACACGGCATATTCTTTCCATTTCTGCATTGATGCAATGTATAAAGGTCTTATGATATAAACCAATAATTTAGGTGCACAGTAAGGCTGGACGCACAATAGGTCCAAGTCTAAATTTGGTGATATCATAAAGTAGTCCATAGCGGATGGTAGTGTTGGGCACTCTACCAGGATAAGGCTATGGTACGCGAGTCTCCTTGAGATAGTGACCTACCTAGGTCATTGGATGATTTTCTGGACTCCTAGTGTGTGTGTGTCACGAATTAGATAAGGCACCTTGAGTATGTCTTCTAAAAATTGTTCCATTACATATAAAACACAAGATACTGACAGCTTCCAAATGACAGATACTCTTAATCTTGAGCATATGTGAATAAACCGATAAAGTTAGGGATAACACTTTGACGTGCCAAAGGAAAGGTCACATTGCCCGGTAGTTAGATGTTGTATTCCAATTAGTTGCGACATGCATATGTAACAATAGAGTTTATGTATCCCCTTGGATCAATCCACATGACCACCAGAAATCTAGTACTACTGATATTACTCTTCGGGGGTATATCCATCATTTGGCTTATGGATCATTCCCTAGATCGAGATCAGTGACTAATGGATGATCATTATATAGGACTACAGATTCCAAAGTTCCAGATATAATCTTAGAGGTGACGGCATGTGAAAGGATTAGCCTTGACTACAGGTATATATAAAAGGGCCTTTTGGTCATTTTACTTGGTTGGTCAAAGACAGAGGTTACTAAAGTGGGACGAGCTCTTGCTTAGCCAATGATTATTCTCAAAGTACAGCTTTGGTCTCTTAGTGGAAATAGACTGAGGTCAAAATGGCCTTAGTGTCGCCGAAGCAGTGGCTTGGCATTTTGGTCATTTTGGGGGCCATGGGTTATTATGACTTTTTGTCCATTCACTAGCCATTAGTCTATTGGATACATTAATTGAGGTATATTAAATATGTGGATTACTTAACTAAGATTTGAGTTTAGAATTAAGAAGGGATTTGATCATCTATATCTTGTTAATATAACTTAGGGACATCTTAATTAGATAAGCCAAGAACACATGAAAGATATTTAGTGTGTGAGATGAAATATTTGGGATATCTTAATCCCTGGGGAATATTCCCTTTCTAGAAGGATTAAGGTGGGGTATTATGATCAAACATAGTATTCTAGGAACCTTATTTTTATTAGGGTTGCCTAGTACTATAAATAGTACAAGATAGGTATAACCCAAGAGGGAGAACCTCATTTTATTCTTGGAGTGTGTTCAGGATTTCACACACTAGCACCAAGAGTACACATTAAATTAATTAGCCTCAATTAAGCTCTTGTTCTAGCTTACCCACTATATAGCTAATTGTATCGAAGCTATGAGTTAAAGAAATACTGGAGAAGACCACTAGAAGGCTAATACGAGGAAGGTATTATGCCAATAGGCCATTTCTTTTCAATTCACACTACAATGGTAATAATTTCTTGCCTTATACTTATTTTGTTTAGCATGTTGCTTTGATACCCATGTGTAGAATGCTTAATTTTGTGCTATGATTCCACTACCATAGTTGTTAATGGGTTAGTCTTTTAAAATCCGACACTACAACTAGATATGGTAATAGCCTATAGATCTTACAGTTATATGTATTAAGGTTTCAAATATCTGCAAAAAAGTTGCTTTTTACTGTGTAAGTGTTGTGTTTTAAACGTTGCATTTATTGCTACAGCTATGTTTAAAAAGTTTTTTAAGTACTAACCGAGCGTGCTGGTCAACTGATATATAGCAACCAAGGGTGCTCAAATAGTAACGCTTAGCCAATATGCCCAGTATGTTCTTTTGTTTTCTACCAACTAAGGTACCTATCAATCGGTAAGGTCCACCAGTTTTTTTAGTGAAAGGATTGAAATCTTTAAGTATTGGGAGAATACATGTGGTCCTTGTGGTGAATAAGGGTTGTGATTGTGGTGAATAAGTGTTGTGATTGTTGTTCTACGATTTTACAATGTATTAAGTAAGTCGATTCACTAATGACATTCTTGAATCCTTAAGGTAGATCTTAAGAAGTGGACTAGGCCCTCAGGAGTTCAAACCACTCTAAATCATTGCGTTTGATCTTCTAACTCTCAAACTCTTTACTTTCAAGTATTATTTCTCAAGATTGTTGATATACATGTCTATTGCAATCATTGATTATTGGTATTATTTGAAAAAGAATTTTAATAGCTTATTTGTGCTCGTTAATCCAATTGACCCCTTCCCCACTTGGATTCATTCGCTAGGCAACAAATCATCCATAACACATATTATTCTCTCTCCCCTTTTTGACATCATTAAAACAGTTGTGCATAAAGGGAATTAGATGACATTTATTGCAATTAAAGTAGTAAGCATTCAGATATCGAACATCCATCAAAATAATAATATTACCCATAAAGAAATCCTAGAAATTGTAGTACATGAATTCAAATGCATGCCAAAATATCCAAAGAGGTTAAAAACATTTGTTCAAAGTTCTTGAAAGAGAAATTATTTAGAAGTGGGAATGACGAAGTGAGAATAGGGATAAGATTTTCTTCAATCAAGGCCTTCAAAAGCAGGTGATTGTGGAGATCGAGGTCCTGGACTCATGTATATGCAAACATATCCTCTTAATCTTGCTAGTTGTTGAAGCTTAGCCAAATTTCTTTTAGCTTCTTCATCCGTTTCAGGGCCCGTTTGGATTGGCTTTTTTCAAAAATACTTTTTTTAACAGCTTTTGAAAAACAGCTTTTTTTGATAAGCTAAAAATTCTAGCTTCTAAAAAAAGCTATAATTGAGCTTTTTTCAGAGTTTCAACTTTTTTGGAAGCCAAATCAAATAAATATTGCAAATTTAATGTAATTTTTTCAGGAAAAAAAAGTGCTTTTTCCTGAAAAAAAAAAAACCCAATCCAAACAGGCCCTTAGCAGGCTTATATTCCAAATACTTGCTTAACTTCCCACAGTTTCTCTTTATGCTAGATTTTTTTGTTTCTTACTAGCAAAAACTTGGTTTATTCTCCATAGCACTCATCTTCTTATGCTTGACACTACTTATTGATGCTCTTTCATCCATTGATTTTCATAAATAAATCGGTAGATGTGGTTTTCATGAAATGGGTTAGTCAAATTTTGCAAAGGATTTGAGTTTAAATGGCAAAAAGAATGGAGATTTGAGGGTGGGTTTGACAGAAGTTTGAGTTAAGAGGGAAAAAGAAATGGTAAAAAATGAATTTGATTTGAAAAGTTAATCCTATTTGCCTTTTCACGCTACATAGTGCGGTTGACTGCCACGATTGCATAGCTCGACTGCATGTGACACACCTGGACCGTTAAAGAGCCCTATTTCTAGGTGTAATCGCTAGGGTACAGTCGACCATATTACCAAAAGCCCCGCCCTCCCCCTACTGAGCGGAGCAGGGTGGGTACCATTGTCATTCCAAACAATGAACATTGGAAGAACCTTACCCAATTAGGGTTACTACACACTACATATAATGGGATTTCATAATACCTAAGAGGGCCTTTTCATTTTTATTATTTCGGTTGTCCAGGAATTTTTATATAGCACACAATGCTGTGTTTATTATATGCTTATCTTAAATCTTATAAGATCTTATATGATAAGATCTTAAAAGATATCTTATAAGAAATAAGCATCTTATTAATAAGATTGTTTGGTATGACACTAATCTTAAATCCTTAAATAAACATATTTGACAATAATACCCTTTGGGTCAAAACTTATGGTATACTATTGTTAGATATGAAAGCTCTTCTAGCTCATATACTCAAATTGTTCAAAACTTTTTGCAGCTTTTTTTTTTTGGGGAAGAGCGGGGAGGGGGAGGGAGGATTGCAAGTTATATAAAATACTCGTATTGGTCAAAACTTTTACATCTTATTTAAGATATTCCTATTTTTGTTAGATGTTAAAATTAAGAAATTGCAAAATTAACAAATTAAAATTAACAAATTAAAATTAAAAAAAAACTGCTAGATGTTAAAAGTTTACAATTAAAATGAAAAAAAATTAATGATAAATAAATTGTAAAAAATAAAATATACAGGAAATATAAATAAGATAAAAATTCAAAGATCAACAAACTAATTTTGTTTTGTCATAATATCCTCAATTCTTTGAGTCATAACTCATTGCATAATATTAATTTATGATTAAAATAAAAAATTAATTATTTTATGATAAATAAATTGTAGAAAATAAAATATATAGAAAATATTAATAAAATAAAATTCAAAGATCAATACACTAATTTTTTTTGTCATCGTACATAACAGAAAACATTATTTTAATATAAAACGTCACAACATAAATTCTTTTCTCTGCCAAATATCATTACACATTCCATCTCAAACACGATCCATCTCCTTTTACTTCAAATTTGTACTAGTACTTTCAATGCTTGTGCTTTCTGTGCTGATATCATTATCTCTTTCTACAACATCTTCCTCAAAAAAATATGTCATCTAAATTTTGACGATGAATATAATTGTGAAGTGCCATTGTCGCCGAGACCAATTTCACTTGTGTATCTTAATTATACCCACAACACATTCTTTTCATGATCTAAAATCTATTCTTCTACACTCCAAATGTTCTCTCTATTATTATTCTCAACGGATAATGACAATAATTGAATAACTCTTTTGGACTTTCAGGTACTTGATTTTTGTTGCCTTGCAAATGATATTTCTCATTTTTGTACAGAGGAAGGAATCCTTTCATATTTGGATATCTAGAATCCTCCAAATAAACTTGATCTACGTGATAAATAAAAAATTAGAAAACAATAAAGTTAAGAAAATAAAAGATTTTTTTATAATAAAGAAAAAACTCCTCTTTTTTATAATTAAAAAAATTAACCTCTAATAGGCATCTTGAATTTTTTTGTTTCATCGTGAATCGTATCGAGAAAGTTATGAGTATCATGCGCCGAACCCTCCCAACCTACCATGCAATATGTGAAACACATATCAAAATTGCAAGTTGCCATGACATTTTGAATTGAGTATCCTTTTCTTCCGTAAAATGGATATCTCATATCAGGTGATAAAAACAACTTCAACATGTGTTCCATTTATTGCACCTATGCAATGCTACAACCAAAAAAAAATAAACAAAGAAAAATAATATAAATATAATATTAACAATAAAGTAAAACTAACCTGAAAATGTGAATGATACTTTGAATTGATATATATATATATATATATATATATATATATGGATGAATCCCTTCCACATGTTGTTGCTTGATATTACGAATCAACATGTCTACCCAAGCATTCAAAATCTCATGAAAAATATTATGAATAGTTTCTCCAGATCGGAGCTACTCTACTACTTTGACTTTGCCCAACAATATATAAAAATATAGCAATTTTCTTCTCAATTCTTACATTTTTACTACACGATACTCCATATTTATTTTTCAATAGTTCACATAAATTCAAAACAGTAGTCTTATTTAATCGAAAATTTTGATAACACCTATCAGTTTTCGATGTATCATTTAAGAGTTCCTGAATCCATAGACAGCCTCTCAACATAGAAGTCCGACAAAGAACCCTTCTAACACGTCTATCAATAGCACTTACTTTATGAAGATAAAAGGTAGCTCCCACTAATAACAATCTTCTTCTATCATTTTCCACACCCTTGTCATAATCATCATCACCATACATTTCAACACCAGAGGTAAAATCATTGATCACAAAACTATTTTCTTCCATTGAACTTGTAAACATTTAAACCACACATATATTACCAATTTGATTTATCAAAAAATTTTAAATTGCAAATTCAGTAATACAAGATAATAGTAGACCATAATAGCTCATTAAACTACAAAGAAAAGGAAAACAAATTGTTCCAAACATCATAAGTAAAATTATTGCAGTAGTCCACATAACTCATTAAACTACCAAAAAAAATATGTTCAAAACATCAAGTAAAAAATCTAAAGTAGTGTAGCACAAAGCTAAGGGAAAACACTTCACCCCTATTCTCGCTCCCATTCAGACTTCAGAAACGATAATTGAAGATCTTCATCTTTCAAAGCCATGAAGACCTCTCTCCATGGTGCATCAACCATCTTATGTGCTCCAAACATCTGCTTTGTGATCCCCATGCAACACCTGGAAGATTTTTCAAGACTGATATTGCAGCTTCAATGTCATTCTTACATTGTTGCATGCAAGATGACGCCGAGGTGCTCTCAAACACATATATAAATCGGTCAAAGTTATTCTTCATTGAAGACGTAGCACTATCGTTTGCTTGCTTCTTCCTTTTGACTCCTTTAGGCATATTACCGCTTCTACTACTTGTTGCCTGGTCATTTGTAGGTAATATTTGGTCTTCAGAAACAAAATTTTCTTCTATATCTGGGTCCCCAATTTATGATTCTGCTACTTGTTTGGAGACCATGCTTAGATGAGGTAAGCCTGATTTGGGTGTATAAGCATGATCTCCTGTGGCAGCAATGCCACCAAACAACTCCTCCATCAAATCATAATGCTCTAATCTCTTGTGCTTGAATTTGCCATATCTTTTATCTTTCTGCAATATTAGACAATTATATTAAAATTTTTTAAATTAATAAATATTATAGGCAAATTATAACAAAATTTTTCAGGAGTACATCTATTTTGTCACTCCACCAGTTTCTAGATGCAAAAATGGTACTGCTTTCTTCTTTCCAGCCAACTCTCGAGGCCATTCTTTTCAATGTCTGGTAAAGTCTCCAATAATTTTTAAGTGCGTCCCAATTATTTCTAAATTGCTTTTGTGTATATTCTTTCCCAATTACCTTATGAAACTTCTTCCTAATATTCTCCCACGCAGCAATATTCAAAGATTTGGGTGACTTTGTTACTTTTCTAATTTCTTCAACACAAAGCTCAAGAAATAATTTGTTGCTCTTAGTATCCTAATGAGCTAACAGCTTACTATTTTTGCCCCAAAAAAAAAGAAAAAGAAATGACTTATAAGAATAGCACTTTTCCTATGGTGAAAACAAAATGGACAATGAAAATGAAGCTTAGGCATATAATCAACATATGCACTATTATCATAATAGAAGCTATTTAAGTAATCATAACCAAAAGTTCAAAAACAGTTTTCTTTCTTTCCTATGTTTGCACATAGTACATAGAATAAATTTAAAACTTAGCAGACCCATATGAAAAGATAATAAAAGCTCACAAATTGAGTTATAGTCAACAGATATCATTGTGATCCATATCAAGAACTCCCTATACATCTCAACAGCATGGATGCCAATGTCACAAGTAGGAAAAATTTTCTGTTCCTTTTACAAAGTTATTCTAAAAAATTCAAGGAGAAAACAAATATCTTGTGCCTACCCAAAAATCCTCAAACAAGGATATCCAAGAAGATAATGTAAAGGAACTTAATAGCATATATGCAGCTAGACACTTCCGCTACTAGAAGAATCAATCAAATTTTGTTTTATCATGCCTAATCTCCTAAGTAGACTTATATGAAACATAACTCCTCTTTCTCCACAGTTTGCCATCTTCTCAGAACATACTCACTTGGCCCTGGCAAAACAAGGCCTCTTGAATCTTCACTTTCTAAGCACAACTTCTATTACACATATATACATTCCTTTCATCAAACTATTATCAAAATTATCGCATATTTCGGAAATCACACATTTGAAAGCCTCAAATTGGCCGTGAGTATCGAGCTTTTTAACCATGCATTTATAAGTTAACAAATTGTGTTTATACCCATCTTTTTTTTTAGCAAAATTACACATTTCAAGTGCCCTTATTGGGTCTCTTTGGTGCTTTATGACTGTAGCCACACGTTGAGGCAATATAGCACGACTTATCTCCGACAATGGGCAAGGAACAATGATAGGACCTATCTTTCCTTTTTGTCAGATAAAGGACCCAACTTCATGCTCATGATACGTAGCTCTACAACGCAAAAGTCAACTATCGTCAACATTTTAACAAAAACCCATTAAAACTCTTTTCAAAATCAACAACAAAAACCCATTAAAACGCTTTTCAAATTAACTATAATCGACATTATAATCAACAAGTTAATGAACTCTATGCACCATCTACAACCTTCACGTCACACATAGCCTCCAATCAAACACCATTTTCACAACACAACTCCAGAAAAAACAAAAAAGAAAAACAAAAGAAAAGTGAGTAAAGAAAATACCACGATGACGGCAAGAAAGAGGAGTCAAAGATGGTAGCCCGTGAATGTTATCATTCGTGAAGGTGGCATCTGCCAGCTTCCAGCTACGGTGGTGGATACAAAGGTACAGAGAGTATGGATAAAGGTATAAGTGATGTGTGCAAAAGGAAAGAAACGCAACAGTGATCTAAGGGTGGAGAGAGTCTAGGGGTATTTTAGGAAACAAAAATTTCATTAAACTTTTCAAAATACTCAGCGTGTCCTCTATTTTTTCTTATACGATTTAAGATCTTGAATCCCATCTTATTTCCTATAGTTGTAATAAAAAGATCTTTTCATTAGTAATTTATTATAAGCTCTAAACATACACTACTTTTTAAAATAAAATCTTATAAGAAATAAGATCTTATGATAAGCATATAACAAAAACAACATAAAAAGACACACCAATCTAATTAGCTCTCAATTAAGTAAAAGTTTTCCAAAACTTATGCATCCCCAATAATAACACCAGTGTAACCAAACTAGAAGAACTTGATTATAGTGGAAAGATTAAGAGAAGGTATCATCAAGGTCTACATACAACAAAAAGGCCAACCACCAAGGATTTCATGCTTAAAGAGTGACAATGTTGGTGTCTATTCTCTCTTTACTTTGTTATTTATTGCCCATACATGTAATCGAAGTTGTATTTGATATTGTTTCACTATCTATGTTGTTTTTTTTATGCTTTAACTGTTTAGAACTTGAAAAATAATGAGCCTAATGTAATAGCAGAGATCTTACAATAGCATGTCATATACTTATAATGTAATATTATTATACATTTGACATACATATATAATAATAATAATAACACATATTGGATTCATTCGCTAGGCCACAACACATATCATCCATAACACATATTGGATTCATTCGCTAGGCAACAACACATATCATCCATAACACATATTATTCTCTCTTCCTTTTTTGATATCATCAAAACAATTATGCATAAAGGGAATTAGATGACATTCATTGCAATTAAAGTACTAAGCATTCCAATATCGAACATCCACCAAAATAGTAATATTACCCATAAAGAAATCCTAGAAATTGTAGTACATAAATGCAAATGCATGCCAAAATATCCAAAGAGGTAAAAAAAACATTTGTTCAAAGTTCTTGAAAAAGTAATTATTTAGAAGTGGCAATAACAAAGTGAGAATGGGGATAAGATTTTCCTCAATCAGGGCCTTCAAAAGCAGGGGATTGTGGAGGTCGAGGTCTGGCCTCCTGTATATGCAAACATATCCTCTTAATCTTCCTAGTTGTTCAAGTTTAGCCAAATTTCTTTTAGTTTCTTCATCCATTTCAGCAGGTTTATATTCAAACACTTATTCAACTTCCCATAGTTTCTCTTTAAGATAGATTTTTTTTGTTTCCTACTAACAAAAAATTTGGTTTGTTCTCCATAGCACTCCTTTTTTTATGCTTGACACTGCTTATTGATACTCTTTCAGCCATTGATTTTCATAAATAAATCTATAGAAGTGGTCTTTATGAAGTGGGTTTATGAAATTTGCAAAGGATTTAAGTTTAAATGGCAAAAAGATTAAAGATTGGAGAATGGGTTTGACAGAAGTTTGAGTTAAAAGGGAAAAAGAAATGCTAAAAAATGAATTTGATTTGAAAATATAATTCTATTTACCTTTTCACGGCGCATAGTGCGGTCACCTGCCATGGTTGCATGGCTCAACCGTATGTGACACACCACGACCATCAAAGAGCCCTATTTCTAGGTGTAATCAAAGTAGTGTGGTTGACCACATTCCAAAAACCCCGCCCTTACCCCTGTTGAGTGGAGTAGGGCGAGTATCATTGCCATCCCTAACAATGAATATTGTAGGAACTTTAGCCAATCAGGGTTATACAGTTGGATTTCATAAGACTTAAGATAGCCTTTTTATTTTTATTAGTTCAGTTATCCAGGAATTTTTATATACACTAAAAAGACACACCAATCTAATTAGCTCTCAATTAATTAAAAGTTTTGCAAAACTTATGCATCCCCACTAATAACACTATTGTAACCAAACTATAGGAACTTGATTATAATGGAAAGATTAAGAGAAGTATCATCAAGTTCTAGATTCGACAGAGAAGCCAACCACCAAGGATTTCATGCTTAAAGAGTGACACTGTTGATATCTATTCTCTCTTTACTTTGTTGTTTTTTGCCCATGTCTATAATCGATGTTGTACTTGATATTGTTTCACAATCTATGTTGTTTTTTATGCTTTAACTATTTAAAACTTGAAAAACAACAAACCTAATGCAATAATAGAGATCTTACAATAGCATGTCATATACTTATAATGTAATATTATTATACATTTGACATACATATATATATATAATAATATTAATAATAATAATAACAACACATATCATCCAAAAAACATATTGGATTCATTCTCAAGGCAACGACATATATCATCCATAACACATATTATTCTCTCTCCCCTTTTTGACATCATCAAAACAGTTATGCATAAAGGGAATTAGAAGACATTCATACTATCGAACATCCATCAACATAGTAATATTACCCATAAAGAAATCCTAGAAATTGTAGTACATGAATGCTGATGCATGCCAAAATATCCAAAGAGGTTAAAAACATTTGTTCAAAGTTCTTGAAAGAGAAATTATTTAGAAGTGGGAATGACAAAGTGAGAATGGGGATAAGTTTTTCTTCAATCAAGGCCTTCAAAAGCAAGTGATTGTAAAGGTTAAGGTCTTGGCCTCTTGTATATGCAAACATATCCTCTTAATCTTGCCAGTTATTCAAGCTTATCCAAATTTCTTTTAGCTTCTTCATGCAGTTCAACAGGCTTATATTCCAAACTTCTCGCAGTTTCTCTTTCTGCTAGATATCTTTGTTTCCTATTAGCAAAAACTTTGGTTTGTTCTCCATAGCGCACCTCTTCTTATGCTTGACACTACTCATTTAGGCACTTTTAGCCATTGATTTTCATAAATAAATCGGTAGAAGTGGTCTTTATGAAGTGGGTTTGTGAAATTTTGCAAAGGATTTGAGTTTAAATGGCAAAAAGAATGAAGATTTGAGAGTGGGTTTCGTAGAAGTTTGAGTTAAAAGAAATGGTAAAAATTGAATTTAATTAGAAAAGATAATCCTATTTACCTTTTCACGCTGCACATTACAGTCGACTACCACGATTGCATGGCTCGACCACATGTGACACACCTTGATTGTTCTAGGTGCAGTCGCGGTGGTACGGTCGACCACATTACCAAAAACCCCGCCCCTACCCCTGCTAAGCGGAGTAGACAGGTACTATTGCCATCCCTAGTCAATGAACATTACAGGAACCTTACCTAATGAGGGGTACCACACACTACATATAGTGGGATTTCATAATACCTAAGAGAGCCTTGTTATTTTTATTATTTTGGTTGTGCGGGAATTTTTATAGAGCGCACTGTAGAGACACCAATCTAATTAGCTCTCAATTAAGTAAAAGTTTTGCAAAACTTATGCATCCCCACTAATAACACTAGTGTAACCAAACTATAAGAACTTGATTATAGTGGAAAGATTAAAAGAAGGTATCATCAAGGTCTAGATTCGACAAAGAGGCCGACCACCAAGGATTTCATGCTTAAAGAGTGACACTGTTGATCTCTATTCTCTCTTTACTTTGTTGTTTTTTTCCCATATGTGTAATCGATGTTGTGTTTGATATTGTTTCACTATCAAAGTTGTTTGTTATGCTTTAACTGTTTAAAACTTGAAAAACAATGGACCTAATGTAATAGCAAAGATCCTACAATAACATGTCATATAACGTAATATTTCTATACATTTGACATACATATATAATAATAATAATAATAATAATAATAATAATAATAATAATAATAATAATAATAACACATCTCATCCATAAAACATATTGGATTCATTCTCAAGGCAACAACACATATCACCCATAACACATATTATTCTCTCTTCTATTTTTGACATCATCAAAACAGTTATGCATAAAGGGAATAGGTGACATTTATTGTAATTAAAGTACTAAGCATTCCAATATCGAATATCCATCAAGATAGTAATATTACCCATAAAGAAATCCTAGAAATTGTAGTATATGAATGCAAATGCATGCCAAAATATCCAAAGAGGTTAAAAACATTTGTTCAAAATTCGTGAAAGAGCAATTATTTAGAGGTGGGAATGACAAAGTGAGAATGGTGATAAGATTTTCTTCAATCAAGGCCTTCAAAAGCAAGTGATTATGAAGGTCGAGGTCTAGCCTCCTGTATATGCAAACATATCCTCTTAATCTTGTTAGTTGCTCAAGCTTAGCCAAATTTCTTTTATCTTCTTCATCTATTTCAGCAAGCTTATATTCCAAACACGTGTTCAACTTCCCACACTTTCTCTTTATGCTAGATTTTTTTTTCTTTTCTACGAGCAAAAACTTTGGTTTGTTCTCCGTATTACTCCTCTTCTTATGATTAACACTTCTTATTGATGCTCTTCAGCCATTGATTTTCATAAATAAGTCAGTAGAAGTGATCCTTACGAAGTGGGTTTGTGAAATTCTGCAAAGGATTTTGAGGTTAAATGGCAAAAAGAATTATGATTTAAGAGTGGGTTGGTAGAAGTTTGAGTTAAAAGGAAAAAAGAAATGGTAAAAAATGAATTTGATTTGATAAGTTAATCCTATTTACCTCTTCATGTTGCACAGTGCGGTCGATTGCCACGATTGAAAAAGTTGTTGTTGTTGTTGTTGTTATTATTATTATTATTATTATTATTATTATTATTATTATTATACACATATTTTATTTTATAATACTATATGTGTGTGTGTACTTATTTATCGACTATTCCAATTTTCTCCTTAAAAATTCTTGCACTATTTGTCCATATCTGGTTGGTCACATCATGCCAACACTGCATATTTTATCTTTACAATATAGCATATTTTGACTATATTTATCGGTACACGTATAATTTTTTTAGGTCTTTATACCTATATGTAAAAGAGAATAAAAATATTTGATTTGATAAAAAACATAAGTAAATTTCTAATATTATTAATTTGAAAAACAATTTCTAATATTAATTTTATTAATATTTTGGTTATATTTATCATTACGTGTATTATAATTTTAACCATAATTTAGAAATTAGTTCAAGGTATAATTTCTAATATTATTAGCCATATAAAATTTAATAATACCCAATTAACATCGAAATCTATACATCACATGGATCACACTAGTAATTCTATAAAGTAGAATAGTGAAATAAAATAAAAAGAAATACTACTAAGAGTGATGTACTTGCTAAATGAGAAAATCAAACACACCATTGCTTATATTCTTCTTTCTGATTGATCACTATTTCTTCTTATCAAATCTTCTCCAACTTGGACATCACCTAAACTAAAGGAAAGTAATATCAATCGGTCATTTTAGACAATTCAAATATCAAACCCATTTTATCACCAAATGTGTAAAATGACTAATTTATACCATCAAATAAGGGCAGAAAACTCCTATACGTGTATACAAACAACCACAAAAGAAATACATATACATCAATACATTTGCTAACACCAATACCAATGATAGCGCAATTAGGGAGTTAGATAATCATTTTATCTCTCCATTTAGTCAACATTGTTTTTAAATGAGATATGTATTTCATGTATTAAATTTAATTGTTTAAGATGGATTATAAGAAATAAACTTTTACTATAGAATAAATAGAAATGCAGTTTCTTTTATCACTAGTTCAAATTTTTGCCCTAGAAAAGCTAAATTTAAAAGAAGAAGTAGGACATATAATCAAGAACTGAAAAATTATGATTAGACAAAACAAGTAGGTAGAATTCAACCTATTTAATGTTGGTTCGTGTAACAAAAATGAAAAAACAACTTGTAGAAACATTTAATCAATATATAGATGTCAATAACTAGTTGCAAACTTTGGAGTGGGTAATGTATGAACAATACATTAGTTTTTTAGAAAATTTTTATAAAACAACTATGTTTTTTAGGTTCATATGATGTTACTATTGCATTTGTTCATTTATGTGATATTATTGAATTATTATTGATTAATATAAGTTACCCTTAGATATGTGAAGCATTATAAAAAATGAAAGATAAATTTGTTAATATAGGATCCTTGGATATGTGAAGCATTATAAAAATGAAAGATAAATTTCTGAATATTAGATTATTGGATTACTGTTTCCTGCATTTATTGTGTAGTTCCAATGCTAGATCTGACAATAAATAAATTGGTATGGTAAAATGCACCAGACCTCCTTATAGTCTACCATAAATGGACAACACCTGTTATAGTTCCTAAAGTCTCACAACAAGCCCTTGTAGTAAGTAAAAGTTTCACGTGCACCCCTTACCATAGTACATTCCCTTAACGATGTTAAAATTTATAGCAAAAATACATTTATAGCCTTACATCAAATTTTATTTTATTTTTTTAATTGTTTCTCAATTTGAGAAATTTTGTTTGTTGATGTAAGAATTATTAGCATGTGCCAGAAGCTCTTCGATGCCTTGCAAACCAGAGGTATGCAAGATATTCTATAAGATTTTCGTGGACTAGGTAGCAAATAAGCAATATGCAACAGTTGTACTGAATTTTAACTTGTTTTATCTTTTAACTGATAACTTATTGACTTTTATGGATGCCTTTCTCAACTTATGGGGAAGAATTATAGAAATTTTTGTATCTATTGTTTTGATAATGATTATCTAAAATATTTCGTCTTTTACATCTCTTTAGTAGTTTTTCTTGAGTTGTTTGTTCATACTTCAGTTAGATTACGGATATTCAACTATTAAAATCTATCATGGAACAATTAAAAAAAGAAAAGAAAATTTGAAGTAAGGTTATTAAATGTCTTTTTTGTTGTAAATTTTAACATTGTTAAGGAAGTGTAGATGGTAAAGGTTGTATATGGAATTTTCAGTCACCACAAAGACTTGTTATGGAACTTTTGGCACCACAAGGAGGTTTCATCCACTTATGGCAAACCAAAAGGGGGTCTAGTATATTTTACCCTTAAATATACCATGCTTTAATTAGATTATCTAGACAATATATTATTGGGATTGTAAGCCCTAAAGACAACAAGTACATGGTGATTACTAGATATTAGACATAATATGGACTAGAGATTCCGAGGTTCCAGATATAGTCTTAGAGGTAATGGTACACATAGGACCGACATTGACTATGGGTATACATAAAGGGGCATTTTTGTCATTTCATTCAATTGGTCAAAGACAAAAGTCACCAGAGCAAGTGACAAGCTCCTACTTAGCCAATAATTATCTTTGGAGTGTGGCTTTAGTCTTATGGTGAAAATAGACCAAGGTCAAAATGGCCTTAATGTCGCCAAAGAGGTGGTGAGGCCATTTTGGTCATTTTGAGAGCCAAGGGTAATGTCTTTCAGTCTCTCCACTAGCCATTACTCTATTGAATACATTAATTGAGGTACATTAATTATATGGATTGCTTAATTAAGATTTAAGTTTAGAATTAAGAAAGGATTTAATTATCCAAGTCTTCTTAATATAACACATGGATATATTAATTAGATAAGCAGGTCCCACATAGGATATATTTAGTATATGAGGTGGAATATTTGGGAAAGTCTTATCCCTAGGGAATATTTCATTTCTAGAAAGGACTAAGGAGAGGTATTCTAGTAAAATATAATATTCTAGGAACCTTATTGCTTATTAGGGTTGCCTTGTACTATAAACAGTACAAGATAAGCATGACTAATACAAGAGAGTGAGATATTTTCTTAGTAAGTGTGTGTAGAAAATATCACACACTAGCACCAAGAACATACACTAAATCCCATAACCTTAATTTAGCCATAAAAATTGCTTGTCCACTATATAGTTAAATGTATCCTAGTAATAGAAATTTGAAAATAGTGGAGAAGACCATTAAGAGGCTAATACGAGGCAGGTATTGTGTGAAGAAGTCATTTTTACATTTGGGTTGCACTACAAGGGTAACGAATATTAACTTTACTGTTGCGTTTTGCTTGATTGTGATGCCCATGTGTATAATATATTATATGTATGCTATGTTTTTGCTCCTATTATTGTTAATATGATTTTGATTTTTTAAAATTTGAAATTATAACTAGCCATGGGAATAGCATCTAAATCCAACAAGTTGCATCAGGGCTTAGGTGCCGTTATACACATGGTTATGGCTTAAAATTGCATAATGGAAAATAGAACGAGTAAAAATCTTGTGGATGGCAAGATTTATGTATTTCTATAGTGTACGTGTTATAGGCTAACCTTTGTGGTTGCAGCTTATGTTTGATTTTGGTCCTAATCGATGGTTCAAATCTATGGATTTAAGTTCTTGCGTAGAAAGTTAATGGAGCTTCAATTTGATAGAAGCATAGGAATAGGAATTGGCTTGTATTTGGTGGCCAAATTTATATTTATTCTTATAGATGAAACTTGTATAGGCTGATTTTCTATGTAATTCCTTGTAATGTATTGATTCGGAGCCAAAGTAGGTACTGTGCATGAAGTTCAGAGTAGATCTAAAGTAGTTGGTCGAGCAGAGTTCTAGGCTCGACCGGCAGAAACTGGAAGCATTCTAGAAGTTTCGATAGACCATGATAGACAACCAATGGAAGTCTTTGCTCAACCGGTAAAAGAAGCTGACATTCTAGATGTATCGGTCCACCTAGCCGGTCAACCAATAAAGGCAGTTTGCAGTTGTTTGAAGTTTTGGCAAGTCTGATTACGTTGGGTTTTGAGCCTAGGGCATTATTACAGGGAGCCATTGATGTGCCGTGAAGGTGCAAGCCCTAAGAGACCCACAAGTGTATGAATTGTGCAGAATAACGTATACAAGTACAGGTATCGAACCACAGGGAGACTTAATGTGTAGAAGAAATTCTATGCTAGTGTGCTCTAGAAGAAGCCTAAAAAGGAACCTAAGCTAACATGTTTTTGAACTTTTTGGATTATAGGATGCTAAGGGAAAGATAAAAGGACTACACTATGAAAATGGGAAAGGGAAAGAAGAAGTCTAAGCTAGTCTAGGAGGGATTTAAACCAACAAGAAGGTGATAGGGTGACCAACACTTGCGAATGGGTGACTCTTTACTTCTCTGCTATGGGATTCGGAGCATTCGCTTATCTAAGTGATGCTCTAATACTAAGCCGCTAACTAGTATCTCAATTAATCCTTAGGACTCGATTTGGTTCCGTCCCTAAGCATACATTACCTAGAGCTACGGCATGGTTCATATATATCTAAGGCCATATGAAGGACTAGAAAGCTACCTATATGTCCTAGAACGATCCTACCCTAGCTCCTAAACTATTGGTTGAATTTAAAACTAAAGCCTAGGGTTACTAAGGCTGACCAAACCCTACCTAGACTCCTATTAGTTGTATTTAAAGCTAAAGGATCTCAAACTAGGCTCGTCTAAACTTAGGCTCCGTCGATCTAGGGACATTATAGTAGATATTTGGCTATTAAGCACAATGCTATATGTTCTAAGCCAAGGTATTGTGAATATATGGTTCTACTAACTATCAAAACATTATCATGTTTGATTCATACCATTAGAAACAATTGGGTATCAACATATAGTAAGATTAGAGCTAGTATTTACCATAAAGCATGCTTATACTCATATAGACATGAATATAGCAAACCCACCTCATGATATCCATAAATAAACACAAAGACATGCATATTCAATGGATTAGAGGTGGTTGATAGCAAATACACTCCAATTTATATACATACTACTCATTCAAGAATTTAATCAAACATATAGACATGTTTTGATAAAAAGCTATTCCCATGAAGAACAAAGTATGTATATATATAAGCCAATAGATTCCTATAAAAAAAATAGTATAAAATCAACCTATTACACAAGTTTAGTCGCCCTAGTCTATCTATTCAAGCATCAAATGAAATAGGATGAAAGAATGTTGAGAGAACTCCCCTTCCATCTTTGCTTGTTTTTGTACAAACTTAAGCAACTCCTCACCAAATGTTGTTGTAATCCTCCAAGAAGAGCTTAGATCTAAGTTGGTGTATGTGTTAATGTATGTATTAGAGATAGGTGAAGGTAAGGTTTGGTGTGTGAGAAGTGGGTGTGTGAAGAGGAGGTGAAAAGGTGTTCAAAAGATTCCTCAAATTATGTTGAAAAATGCTTAAATACAGCAGAATTTGCGACAAGTCGGGAGACTTGGCCAATCAACTAGCCTAGCACTTAGGTCGATCGGCCTAAGGGCTTTAGCTACTAATTTGGCTGGTCAAATAGGCCGGTCAGCCAACCTAGGATAGGGGTCAACCAACCAGGTTAGTGCCCCTGGCCGATTTTGTGCGTGTTGATCCTGTTTCACTCTAGTTGCACTTTTCTTTGCCCAGTTGCATCCAAAAGCTTAGTTTATGCTTCTCCCATGTCCCAAAGAGCTCTGGCTTGGCTCCATCAACAAAATCATCATCGATTCAAGCCCTTAGCTTTGACCTAACTTCATCAACACGAGAAACAAGCATGCACTTGTGTAGCATTTATCTTTAAACTCACCTATGTAAAGTTGCATACGCTTAAGCCTATCTTAAGCATAAGTAATGTATTAATGCAACTAATAAAGCTCAAAACACTCTTAATACATAAGTAATTAACAATGCAAACACACACACAAAACACAACACATTAGCCATCGATTGAGGACTATTTATTTATGCTATGGATGTTTATTTTGCGATAGTTATAGACATGTTTGTTGTATGGATGGATTATTGTAATGTGATCACATAGCAACATGTCAACCTAAGTAGGGTTTAAAAATGACTAACCCTTGGATCTTGTTTGGCTTGAGTTTGATAAGTCCCTCAAGATTGCTTAGGCAAATTGTTCGGTAATTAGTGATTCTAAAGAACAATGCATGAAATTGGTTAAGGACATTAGTTGTTTGCAATACTAATTAACCAATGGACTTATCTAGATAACTCAAGTGTGCCAACCTAAGGATTTTCATAATCCAAATTTAGGTTTAACCCTCTATTTTGGTACGGATATGACTTAGTAACACAAAGTGAATTTTTTATTCAAAAGGGGGTTTAGAACTAAAGTCAAAGTACCATAGCTAATAGAGGAAGTCAAGTTGTCAACTTATAGGTTTGTTAGAAAACCCAAGACTAGGTCAAATCTATTGAGTACCATGAAAAGTTTTAGAAACACAAAATTGAATCTTAAAGCATAAAAGGTGTTAGTGAGTTCGATCATCCCGTCGGTGGAGTTCTTCACTAAGGGTCACCTAATGGAATGTTAACAAGAGTGGCTACCCTGTTAGAAGACTCAAAATAAGAACATTCCAGGGTTTTTTTTAATTCAACAATGGTTTTAGATCTAAAACATGTAAGACCTAGATAAATAGATAAAACCCTTAAGGTCAAAATATTGAGTGAAAGAGGGGATTAGAAACCTTATGACCTTCCATGTTCAGTTTACACTAAGGGTAAGTGGCATTAACATCCCTGTCAGAGGGTGTCACAGTTACTTAAATTTAGTGAGATGGACTTAGCGGATTCATTCATAAAGGCATTGGTAGAGGTCAGCCACCCAATCAGTGGAGTTCTTCATCATAGATTGTCTCACAGTATGTGGATAAGAGTCACTACCCCGTCGGAGGGCTCAAATCTAGACATAATAGGGAATGAACAAAAAGGAATGGTTATTAACCCTCAACTCAAATCATGGGTTTGGCCACCCTACCGGTGAAGGCCCCAAAGAGATTTGAGAGGCCAAACAGTGATTGAATACCATTAGATAATGTCTATCTGGATAAGCATTATCTAAATAGGCTAAAGCCCAACCCAACTGTTCATTTATTCAGCCACGCCGTCCATGGAGTTCAAGTTGATAGGGTTGAAACACTGTTACATCATAGTAGTTTAAGCATTTATCTACCAAATGGCAAACGATATAAAAAGGCTTGATGTATGTTGTTTTCCACTATTACATATATATCATACTTGTATCATATTATTTTACTCATTCATTTCCAATATCATTATGTGTACATCCAGTAAAATGTCGTGCAGTTCTTCTAGTGGTTTGGTGGGTATTCTCTTTGAGAATAAGTTAACTGACCTAAACTATGTTCACTGGAAAAGGAACTTGACAAAGTACTCAACGAGAATGGGTACAAGTTTGTCGTTACCCAATCCCATCCCCAGTTAGGGATCAGTTCTACCAATACCTAGCAAGATGCTAAACAGAGTTGGGTGAGAGTTGATTATGACCAAGTGCTATATATTAGTATCTTTATTCGACAGTCTACTGATATAGCACAAGGGTACAAAGACTACTGTGAAAATTATGACCTTACTGTTTAAGATGTTCAAAGACATTAGCAGCCCGACTATGTAAGCTATTAAGGGAGACCATGAATTCTAGAATGGTAGAAAGGGAATCTGTCATAAAGCATATGCTCAGGTTGATGGATAACTTTAGCATTACCAAGATCCTAGGTGCTCAGATTGACACTACAGCTCAAGTTGAGATGATACTCGAGATACTACCTGAATCTTTCAAAAAGTTCAAGTTGACTTTTAAGTCAAGCTATTTGAACTTGACCCTTCCCGATTCATTGAAGGAGCTTCAAGACGTAGAGTTCATCATTCAGCAAAAGGCCCAGGATTCTGTGTCTAAAGTTAAACCTTCTGGTACTGTTCAGTCCAATGATAGAAGGAAATAATTAAAACATGGAAAAGAACAGGTGGATAGTTTTGAGCAATGGCAAGATGTCAATCCTAGAAAGAAATAATAGAAAGTAGCAGATGACAAGCCCAGCGGGAAATGTTTCTAGTATGGCACGTAAGAGCACTAGAGGATGCATTGTCCCGTATACCTAGCCAAGCACTAGAAAGATATAAGCTTTACTTCTCACAGTGAAACCTTTACGGTAGTTGGTCCTACCTATGAGCAAGCCCTGAGCCAGTAACCATAATTACTATTTCTAATAGAGGTTTCAAGAGACGCGGATAAGAAGTGAGGAAGCTTTACTTTCAAAGTACACAGCAAGGCAAAAGTATAGGCTTGTACAGTGAAAGTTACATAGTGTTTGGATATTGATGTTAATATTTATGTTTCTAAACATATGAAAGAACTTTGTACTTGATTTTGGTGACTTCATATTTCTATTCTATTTTCAATATCAATAGATATAGAAATATTTGTCGTTCGATAGAATACATAATGGTTTAATAATATCCTGTTACACTGTCACTGGATAATATAAAGCAAATTTGATCCATGGAAGGATACTTTCTCCAACCAATAACACTTTGGACATACTTATGCATAAAACCTTTCATCTACGGATTGATGAGAAGTTAGTTGAGTTTGAGCTTCGTAGCTCATTAGATCTCAAAGACATAACTTTTAATTTTGTCTAAGGGACATCTCGTCTAAGAGCATGACAAGAAATTAGTTGAGTGTAGGCTTCGCAATTTGCTAGATCTCGAAGATATAACTTCTATGGTCTTGTCTATGAGAAAATTTGACTTGCAAAGGTCCTTTCTTCCAGAAAGTGTTAGAAATTGGTTCACATTTAGTGTAAAAGTTTCTATTAGCTAATTAGTTCATAAGGTTGTGAGTACCAGTTTCAACTAGAGCTTGCTCAAGAATACAAATGTGATCATTTAACGTAAATGTGATTATTTGATGTTACACAAGTCTTTAGTGTTTTGAACTAAGGTGGAGCAAAAATTAGATGAATACATCAAAGCCTCTTTAATCCTAATCAAAGTGGAATATGCCCAACATGTGAACTCAGGAAGTTCCTTGGATATTATAGACTATAACTCAGTAATCCACATCGAGTTTTTTCCTCACAAGAAAAATGGTGTAGATAAATGGAGAAATTGAACACTCGTAGACATGGAAAGGCTCATGATATTTTCTATATCACTAAATATGTCTTCGTAGGAGTGCGATCTTGAGATGACAGTTTACATCTTCTATTTGTTAACATTCAAGGCAATACATGGGATATTATGAAAAATGTGGTTGTGCCACAAACTTTGTTTAAGCTTAGTTCCATATATGTAATATTCCAACTAATATGTTGAGTATCCTTGATAGATGGTACCAAAGGTTGAAGATGTATTATTTCTTGGTACATCTTTTTGGATCAGAGGTAGAATCATGTATTAGTCTGAGGAGCCGGAATGTGTGTTGGCGTTCATGCTAGATACTTGGAGAATGATAGTATGATTAAGTACTTGTCAAAGTCTAGAATTGCTCTACAGGAGATCTTTTGGTCTTCAGATGCATCTTCATCATCTTAAAAAGGGAAAAGTACTCTATGTTATCATTGTTACACCTAGAACCTTATCGTAGTGAGAAGATTACCATGAAACCTAATAGATGCTCTGGAAAGTCTTTTTGACAAGTTTCCAAAGTTTTGGGTTGTGGTTCTCATTAGACACGATGAAACAATTTTTGACTTAGATGTTTGCCATTGATGCATAGAAATAAATTTATGAGTTTGTTACTCTAATTATGTCCAAGCTTTTGTAGTTGTATCTAAAAGGTTGAAACCCATAGGATGCAATTGGGTCTACAAAGAGCAAAATAGAGCTAAAGGAAAGTTAAAGCCTTCGTAGCAAGGCTAGATAGTGAAGGGTTATACTCAGAAAGAAAAAGGATTGATTATGAGTAAGCCTTTTATCCAAAAGCCATGCTAGGATCTATTAGGTGACTCCATTGCTATCACTTGTCTTAGTGACAGTGAGATATGAAAGATATTATCAAGATAGCTTTTTCTTAATTGAAAAGTTTGACAAAGATATCCAGGTTCATAAGCAGACAAGAGCATTACTAGAGCAGATATCACATGGCATTTATAGCTTAAGGAATTCTCTTAAGGGCTTAAGCGAACATTAAATATACGGTATCAAATCTGATTAAAAAAAAAAGTCTTCATTTTGATTAAGATATTGAAGGACCATGGGTACATAAGGAAGATAACAACTATAGAGTAAAGGTTAACTCTATCCAACGTTTGTGTATTTAATTGGTCTTAGGTTAGATTAGCATGCAATATTCCAAGGAGTGTTTTTACCTCCTAGCTATTGGAATATCTTTATCTAGGGTTGTTTGATACCCAGAAGGATAAAGAAGATGTTTTAAAGCATTCTATGCTTTAGCACAGTAGGAGCTTTACAGTTTACATGCTGAATACTAAGCCTAGATATCAGCTTTGTGGTGAGCATGGATAGCAAATATTAATTGAATTTTGGACAAAAACACTTGGGTCAGTGGATTTTCTCATATCCTAGTATGTTTTAAAGAACGAAGGATTGTGTGCTAAGGCATTAAAAGGAAGATCAGATAACCGTGGTGAAAAACTATGTGTGCCTATAAGATATAAGTCTTGGAGAGTGTGTTTGCTACATAAGTTGAGTCATTTCGGGAGTACAGTTTGACGGTTGTGATCTTTAGTGCAAGTGGGAGATTGTTGGGATTATATACACTAAATACCACAAGCACATGGCGATTACTAGATACTAGGCATAACACACTTATGATATTGTTCTTATGATCGAGTTTTGCACAGCTTATTCTTTCCCATTTATGCATTAATGCAATATGTGAAGGTCTAATGATATACACTAATGACTTGGGTATACAGTGAGGCTGAACGCACAGTAAGTAGAAGTCTAAATTTGGTGATATCATAAATTGGTCCATAGCTAGATAGTAGTGTTGGACACTCTACTAGGACAAGGCTATAGTGGGCGAGTCTTTTTGAAAGGATGATCTATTTAGGTCATTGGATAGTTTTTCAGACTACACTCCTAGTGCATGTCTTACGTATCAAACAGGGCCATTGTGAGTATGTCTTCTGGGAATATACCATTGCATATAGAAAACGAGGTACTCACAACTTATGAGTGACAAATGCTCTTAATCTTGAACATGTGTAGATGAACTGACTAAGATAGGCTGTAATACTTTAATGTGCCATAAGGAGAGGTCTTGTGTGATAAGATAGTCTACCTCGTACGTTGTGTGTTGTATTCTAATTTAATTAGGACATGCATATGCAACAGTAGAGTCTATGTACCTCTTGGAATTGTATGCCTTAAAGACCACTTATACACAGATATTGAACAAGATATTTGATCATTTATTACATTTAAGAGCACTCCTTACTTATATTATCTCTGTTATGTATGCATGATAAATTGTGTAAAGATCTAATGATGTAGTCCAATGACTTGGGTGCATAGTGAGGTTGGGCACGCAGTAGGTCCAAATTTAGTTTTGCATATATCATGAAGATGTCTATAGCCAGATGGTAGTGTTGGACACTCTACCCAGATAAGGCTATAGTGAGCAAGTCTCCCTATATAGGCAATCTACCTTGGTCGTTGAAGTGTTTTTTTTAACTTGACTCCTAGTACGTCTGTCACATATTGGACAGAACCACCGTGAGTATGTCTTTTGGAACAATTCCATCATTTATAGAGGACAAGATACTCACTACTTCTTGTAACTGATGCTTTTAATCTTGAACATATGTGGGTGAACTGGCAAAGTTAAGGTGCAACACTTTGATATACCCTGAGGAGAAGTCTTGAGTGATAAGATTGTCTGCATTGTACATTGGGTGTTATGCTCTAAAAAATCAGGACATGCATATGCAACAGTAGAGTCTATGTGCCGCCTTGGATTTGTCTTGTTGGTTATTACAAATCTAGATCTAGTGTTTGTCTTATTGGTCATTACAAATCTAGATCTAGTGATATTATCTTTCAGGATATATCAATAATTTGACTTGTGGGTCGTTCCCTAGATCAAGAGATCCATGACCCAGTGGCGATCATCCATTAGACAAGAAATTCCAAGGTTCTAGATGTAGTCTTGGAGGTGATGGTGCCCTTTGATTGAACTTTACTATGGGTATACATAGAGGGGTATTTTGGTTATTTCGCTTGGCTAGTCAAAGACAGAGGTTACTACATGTAACAAGCTTCTACTTAGCTAGTAATTATTGTTGGAGTATGGCTTTTGGTCTTCTAGTAAAGTAAACCGAAATCAAAATGGCCACGATGTCACCAAAGTGGTGGCAAGGGTATTTTAGTCATTTTGAGATCCAGGGGTTATTATGTCTTTTGGTTTCTCTACTTGTCATTTCTCTATTAGATACATAATCGAGGAATTTATTATGTAGGTTGCTTAATTAACATTTGAGTTTAGAAGATAAGAAGGAATTTAAATATTCGGGTCTTCTTAATATAACTTATGGATATTTTAATTAGATGAGCGGGGATCATATAAGAGATATTTAGTATATGACATGGAATACTTAGTTATCCTTTTATTCCAAGGGAATCTTCCTTATCTAGAAAGTTTAATGAAAGGTATTAAGAGAATTTTTATATTCCCTAGATCTTACCCTTTAAGGGTAAGCTTAATATTACAAATAGTACAAGATAAGCATGACCAAAGATAGCTCTCTTTGATATTTTCTTTCTTGGTGTGTGTGTATTATTTTTCACACACTCGCACCAAGAACATATACGAATAATATCTTCCTTATTTTAGGCTTTATTTTGACTTATCCACTACACAACTAAGTATCCTAGTTCTAGAAGAGTGGTCATAGTGGAGAAAACTATAATGCGGTTACTTCGAGGAAGATTTGACGCAAAGAGACTGCCAATCTTTGAATCATGTATCAAGGGTAACGAGATCTATACCAGTTCTTGTTTGTATTTACGTATTTAGCGTTGATCCCAATGTGTATAACCTGTAATTATGCTATTTTCGGCTAGCATATATCGATTATGGATTAAAATTAAAATCCAGTACCTAATCTTGAATATGGTAATAGCATATTAGATCTAACAATTGGTATCAAAGCATAGGTTCTGTTATACATATAGTAATGGCCTTAGATTGTGTAATAAACCAATAGAATGTGTAATAATCTTGTGGGCAGCAAGATTAATGTGTTTCTATGGTGTATTTGTTATAGGCTAACCATTTGTGGTTGCAACTTGTGTATTATTTTGGTCCTAATCGATGGTTCGAGTATATGGATTTATTTTCTTGCATAGAAAGCTATTGTAGCTTCAATTTAAGAGAAGCATAAGAATGGGAAAATGGCTTATATTTTATGGCCAACATTTTGTTTCTTATTATAGATTGTATAGGTTGTTTTGCTATGTAATCCTTGCAATATTATAATTCAGAGCCAAAAAATGCTACACAGCATGAGGTTCGAGGCTTTTTGAAAAAATCGGTCGACCCAACTGGTCAACCAGTAGGAGCTCTAGCCTAGCCGGCAACAACTGGTAGCTTTTAGGAAGAACCGGCTGACCTATACATTCAACCGGTAGAAGCGGAGGGTCTTTGGAAATACTGGTCAACCTAGCCGATTGACCAATTAGAGGCATTTGTCAACCAGCAAAGGTGGACTGCAGCTGTTTGAAGTGTTTTGGCATTCCAATTGCTTTGGGCTCTGTGCCTAAGGCTTATTTATATGGCGCCATCGATTAAAGACTGTTTAATTTTGCTATGGATGTTTGTTTTGCAATATTTTTATACATGTTTGATCGTATGTATAGTTATTGCGGTCTATCACATAGCAATCTGTCCACCCAAGTAGGGTTTAAAATTGGCTAACCCTTTGATCTTGTTTTGGCTTGAGTTTGATAAGTCTCTCAAGATTGCCTAGGCTAATTATTTTAATAATTAGAGATCCTAAAGAAGCAATGCATGTAATTAGCTATTTATTTGTTTTTTCTACACTAATAATTAATGGACTTATCAAGATAAATTAAATCATGCCTACTTATGGATTTTAATTCGAAAATAGGTCCAATCCATTTATGGTATTGAACGTGTTTTTAGTAACACAAGGTGGAATGCAGCAATTCCTAAGGGTGTTAAGAACTACAAGGAATACCAAGATAAATGAAGGATAAAGAAAACCCTCAAAATTAAAACACTAAGTAGGAGAGAGGAATGAAAAACCCTGCAACCTTCCACACTTGGTTCACGTCAAAGGTAAGTGGCATTAACCTCCTATCAAAAGGTGTCACAAGTACCTAGATTTGAAGAGATAGACTTAACGTGTACATTCATAAGGACATTGGTGATGTTTGCCCATCCCATCAATAGAGTTCGTCATCGTAGACAATCTTACGGCATGGAAATGAGAGTCACTACACCATCAGAAGGCTGAGTCTAGATACATGACGGGGAATGAGACACTAAGGAGGTGGTTAGTTACACTCAACTCGAATCATGGGTTCGGCCACCCCATTGGTGGAGGCCCCTAGGAGATTGGAGAGGTCAAACAAACAATGATTAGATTCTACTAAATAGTGCCTATCTAGATAAACGATATCCAAATAGGCTACGCCTAACTCAACTATTCATAGTTAAGCCATCCTATCGATAGAGTTCATATGATAGGGTTGAGATGCTATTACATTACTGTAATTTAAGGGTTAAACTAAAAAATGGCAAATGATGTAGAAAGTGCAATGTATGTTCTTTTTCTACTGTTACATACATAATACATGTGTATATAGTGTATGATGCCTGATTATTGATTATGATCTACTGTTCGATATCTTGTATGACTTCCTTCAATCCACTAGCTACCAATCTGAGCGAGCATAAGCTCACTAGTCCAAATTTTATAGATTAGAAAAGGAATCTAGACATAGTACTCACCACTGAGGATTACAAATATGTGTTGAATACTCCTTGTCCTATAGTAAAGGCAAACTCTTCTGATACCGTGTGCGATACTGAGCAAAAATGGCAGAAGGCCAATAGCATGGCCAAGAGTTATATGTTGGCCTTTATGTCAGACGTTCTGCAAAACAAGCATCAAAACATGGCAACTACCAAAGAGAACATGACTTCATTGTCTCTTATGTTTGTTGACCAGAGCAGGTCTACTAGGCAAGATGCTACGAAAGAGCTTATGACTATTAGAATGGTAGAGAATACACCTATCAAAGAGTATGTGCTCAAGATAATGAAGTGCCTTAATACTGCCAAGATCCTAGGTGCAAACATTGATGAGCAACTGCAAGAGGACATGATCTTAGAGACCCTTCCACCATCGTTCAATCAGTTCAAGCTCAATTATGATATAGGCAAGTTGAACACAAATCTAATGGAGCTTATGAAAGAGCTTTAGGAAGTAGATGCTATCATGAAGCCTTCAGGTCATACACATGTCTCTTAGGCTTCCACTTTTGGGCATCACCCAAAAGGGGAAAAAATTTCCAAGACAAAAAGAAAGCAGCAACATACCAAAAGAAGAAAAAGAGAACCCTTGGGCCAAAGCAGAGAGTGGGTGTTGGTAAGCCTAAAGGGAAGTGCTTCAAGTGTGGCGAGAAGGGCCACTAGAAAAAATACTGTCCTAAGTACCAAGCTACTGGGCAGGAAGGTATATCCCTTATGCTCTACACTGAAAACAATTTACTGGTTGATTCTACTGCTTCTTGGATTGTCGGTTCAGGTGCCATTAATCAATTTGCAATTCTTTGCACGGGTTTTAGGCCATGTAAAAGCTGAGTAAAAGGGAGTTTGCTCTTAGAGTCAGCATAGGAGCGAAAGTTTGGGTTGTTGTAGTTGGACGAGTTTGTTTGTCGTTCTCTTGCAGTAGGGTTTTAGTTTTGAACAATCTTTATTATGTTTTAAACATTCACAAAAACCTAGTTTCCATTTTATAGTTGTTGATGGATGGTTTTTCAGTATGTTTCCATTCTAATGTTGATATCAGTAGAAATCGAAGTTTTGTATGTTCTAGTAAATTACATAAAGGCTTGTTCTATTTATACCCTACTTATGCTACAACACATAACACTGAAAGAGTAGAATCCCTTAAAAGAAAGGTTCCTAAAACCAATGATACTTACATTTCGCATTTGCATTTGGGACATATTAGTCAAAAATGCATTCAAAGGTTAGTCGAGGATAGGCCTCTTGGCTCATTAGATCTCGAAAATCTACCATAATGTATTTCCTATCTCAAAGGGAAGATGACAAAAATGTCATCCTCTTCTAGCAGACGGAGGGCCAAAAAGGTATTGGAATTGATGCATACTGATGTATGCGATCTTATGAGTATACCAGCTCGTGGAGGTCATAAGTATTTCTGTTCACGGATGATTATCTGATGCGACATAAGTCTAATTCCTTTGAGAAATTCAAGGAGTTTAAGGCTGAGATGGAGCAGAAATTAGATAAACGTATCAAAGCCATTCGATTTGATCATGGTAGCGAATACCTCCCTGGTGAATTCAAAGATCATCTCACACAATAAGGGATTGTGACATAGTTGACTGCAGCAAGCACTCCTTAATAGAATGGTGTGGCAGAAAGAAGGAATTATATCCTCTTAGAGATGGTAAGGTCGATGATGTCTTATGTATCATTACCTATATCCTTTCGGGGGTATGCCCAAGAAACAGTAGCATTCTTTTTAAACTTGGTACCATCTAAATCAATACCTAGGATGCCTTAGGAGATATGGACGGCGCATGAGCCTGGTTTAAGTCATTTATGCATTTAGGGATGTCCAACTTATGTGCTGAGTGGTTTTACTACAAAGTTAGAACCTAGGTCAGAACTATGCTATTTCATTGGGTATCCTAAGGGAACCAGAGGTGGGATCTTCTATAATTCTAAGAAGTAGAAGGTGTTTATTAGCATATATGCTAGATACTTGGAGGATGACATGTGATATGTTGTGTTTTTGTGTGTGTTTGCATTGTCATTTACCTATATTTTAGAGGTGTTGAGTGCTCATAATGATGCATTAGTGTAGTGCTTTTGATAAGAATAGGCTTAAGCGTAAACAAATGTGCATATCGAGTTTAAGAGACAAATTGCTACACTAATTGCTTGTTTTCAATGATTTAGGTGAACTTTGGGTTAAGATCAAGATTGGACGATGAAAGGTGATGAAGATGGGAAATGCACGAGTCTAAGAGAAGACCAGAGGCTGAAAAGACAAAGAATGGAGAAAGAAAGTGAGCCGGACGACCCAGAAAAAAAAGCCGGTCGACCGGCTAGGTTGACCGGCCACTCCAGAGAGATGCCAAAAATAGCCGGACGACCATCCCTCCAGAGCCAGTCGACCAGCTAGGTCGACCGGCCAGTCCAGAGAGCATCATTAGAAAGCTAGTCGAGCTAGGTCCAGAGGCCGGTCGACCTAGACGGTCAACCGGCAATATGCTGAGAACATATAAATAGGGCTCGATTCTGCAGAAAAGAGGAGGACTTTTTGGAAGAATAACACACACTTCACACCAAAAATTCTCACACACTTAACCCTAGATCCCACCCACTTCACACACACTTTTCACACATTTCTCACTAAGAACCAAGCTTGATTTGGAGGGTTCAAACATTTGGAATCAAGTTTGCTCAAAAGCTTTGTACAAGATTAGCTAGGATGAAAGGGAAGCTTCATTATCTCTTTTTCATTATATTTCCTATTATGATTGAGTAGACTTGTGTAGGGTGATTTAACTTATGTAATGGGTTAACTATATACTCTTATGATATGGGATATGATGGCCGAATATATATACATGTTTCGAATTTTCTTGTTCAAATGGGTATTTTCTCATTCATGTCTAAGTGTTTGATAAAATGCCTAGATGAGTAACATGTGTATAAATTGAAGTTTGTTTGTTACTAAACACATCTAATCCATGTTATAATCATGTCTATGTGTCTATATATGGATGCTATGAAGTGGGTAATGCTTTTATTCATGTCTATATGTATATTTGCATGCCTAGTAACGAGCATAACTTCAATAATGCATACGTGTTGGTTGTTAATTATTTCTAATGGTGTGAACTGAACATGACGATGTTTGATAGTTGAATAGGTTCCATTATTCACGAGCACCTTGGCCTTGAACATGTACGAACGCACTAGCAAGTCAAATCCTGCTGTAGTGACCTTAGAATGACGAAGTATAATTTAAGGCTAGTCTAGGCCGAGTCTCCTTTGGCTTTAAATCTAGCCAATAGGTTTCCGGATAGGTTTAGTCGACCTTAGCAATACTAGGTCTTGGCTTTAAATCCAACCAAAGGTTTAGGTACTAAGGTAGGTTCATTCTAAGTCACCTAGGAAGTTAGTTAGTCACTCTTGAGGCCCTAGGTCATAAGGACCTCGCCGTAGCTCTAGGAGGCACCGCCTAGGGACGGACCCACACCGAGTCTTAGGGGGAAATTAGGACACTAACTAGCAACCTAGTTAAGAGCACTCATGATAGTTAGCCATCATCCCTTAATCCCATAGCATTTGAGTATAGAATTATCCATTCATAAGTCGAAGTCACCCTAACCCCTTCTCAATTATTAGTTCCCTCTTGACCAACTCGTGCTCCCATTTTTCATATTCATAGTTTAGTTTTATTTCCTTTACCTAGAGCTCCTGATAATCCAAAACCTCAAAAATATGTCTAGTTTAGATCTCTCTTTTTGGCACTTTCTAGAACACCGAGCATAGAATTCACCCATATTATTCACGCCTCCCTGTGGTTCGACACCTGCACTTGTATACACTATATTGCACGATCCGTACGCTTGCGGGTCTTTTAGAGCTTGCACTCAAAAGATGACACCAGGTGATCCAAAAAATGCCAGAATCTAGAGTTACTCTTGAAGAGATTTCTGATAAGTCTCTAGAGGCACCTGCAGATATGAAAAAGGAAAAACAGCTAGCTACTAGTACACTGGAGCCTCATCAGAGTAAGAGGATTCCTAGGCAGCCTAATAAATACTATAGGGAGTATTTTAAGACTTCCAAAGAGGATTAGGTTGAGGATTCCACTAGTTACGATGAAGAAGTTTCTAACATAGACGCTATCTAGTGGCGCAAGGCAATGGATTTTGAGTTGGAGTCATGTACTCTAACGATGCCTGGGAGCTTATAGAAGCACCTGAAGGGGTAAAGCCTTTAAGGTACAAGTGAGTCTAAAGAGAAATAGCGGAGCTAATGGTAAGGTTGAAACCTTCAAAGCTAGATTGGTAGCCAAGGGTTACACCCAAAAAGAAATAATCGATTTTGAGGAAACCTTCCTACCGGTAGCCATGCTTAAGTCCATCAGGATATTCCTTGCCATTGCTTGTCACTATAACTACCAGATATGGCAAATGGACGTCAAGACAACTTTTCTTAATGGAGAGCTTGACAAAACCATTTATATGGCCTAGCCAGATGGATACATTGCAGCAAGTTAGGAACATATGATGTGCAATCTTAAGAAGTCCATTTATAGGCTTAAACAAGTATCTAGGGCATGAAACATCAAGTTTGATCATACAGTCAAGTCCTTTGGGTTTGAGCAAAACATTGATGAACCATGTGTGTATAAAAGGTGCAACAGAAATGCTATGGCTTTCCTAGTTCTATATGTGGATGACATCTTATTGATTGGGAATGATGAGGGAATGCTTTCATCCATAAAGGTTTGGTTATCTTCTCAGTTCTACATGTAGGATGTGGGTGAATCAAGCTATGTTCTTGGGATCAAGATTATATGAGACTGGAAAAACAAGATGCTTTCATTATCCCAAGCTTCCTACATAAAAAAGGATATTGGTGAAGTACAACATGGCAAACTCCAAAAAAGGTCTTTTACCTTCTAGGCATGGAACTCTATCATAGGACCAATGTCCTAGGATACCTAAGGAGATAGAGAAGATAAAGAAGGTTCCTTATGCTTCAGCAATTGAAAGCCTTATGTATGCCATGATGTATACCAGACCAAATATCTATTATACTGTTGGCATGTTTAATAGATATCAATCAAACTTTGGACCAGATCACTGAACTGCAGTAAAGCAAATATTCAAGTTCCTGTGAAGAATTAAGGAATATGTACTAGAATACCGGGCAGATGATCTAATACCTTTTGCCTATACGGACTCGAACTCCTAGTCAGATAGAAATTCTTAAAGGCCTACTTTTGGCTTTCTTTTTACTTTGTCAGGAGGTACAGTTTCATGGCAAAGTGTGAAGCAAAAATGCATCGCAGACTCAACCATGAAAGCAGAGTTCGTAGCAGCGTTTGGGCTGCGAAAGAGGCTGTGTGGTTGAAAAAGTTATTCACTGACCTAGAGGTTGTCTCAACTGTATAGAGGCCCATTATTTTATACTATAACAATACAATTGCTATTGTATAGTGCTAAGAGCCCATGAATCACAGTAATGGTAAGTATATAGAGAGAAAGTACCCCTTGATCCGGGAGTTTATCTAGAGAGATGACATAATACTAGAGAGGATTGCTTCAACTGAGAACCTAGCAAACCCATTCACAAAGACTCTTCCAGAGAGAGTGTTTGCCGCACATGTAGAGTCTACAGCTGATAGGTTCATAGGCAGTGACATTTAATGCAAGTAAGTGATTGTTGGGATTGTATGCCCTAAAGACCACTTATACACGGATATTGAAATAGATATTTGATCATTTATTACATTTATAAGCACTTCTTACTTATATTATCTCTGGAATACACATGTGATATATTGTGCAAAGGTCCAATTATATAGTCCAATGACTTGGGTGAGCAGTGAAGCTGGACGAATAGTAGGTCCAAGTTTGGTTTTGGATATATCATAAAGATATCCATAGCCGGATGATAGTGCGAGACACTCTACCAGGATAAGGCTATAGTTGGCAAGTCTCCCAATAAGAGTGATCTACCTAGGTCATTGAAGTGTCTTTCTGGACTCAACTCCTAGTACGTGTGTCACGTATTAGACAGAACCACCGTAAGTATGTCTTTTAGAACTGTGCCATCATTTATAGAGGACAAGATATTCACTGCTTCCGACTAATCGATGCTCTTAATCTTAAGCATGTGTGAATGAACTAGAGAAGTTAGGGTGCAGCACTTTGATGCATCATGAGGAGAGGTCTTGAGTGGTAAGATTGTCGGCCTCAATCAATCAGAACATGCATATGTAACAGTAGAGTTTATGTGCCGCTTTGGATTTGTCTTATTGGTTATTACAAATCTAAATCTAGTAATATTACTCTTCAGGGGCATATCGATCATTTGGCTTGTGGGTCGCTCATTAGATCAAGAGGTCCATGACCAAGTGGTGATCACTCATTAGACAAGAAATTTGAAGGTTCCAGATGTAGTCTTGGAGGCAATGGTGCCCTTTGACCGACCTTGACAGACCTTGATTATGGGTATACATAAAAGGGTATTTTGGTCATTTCACTTGGTTGGTCAAAGACAGAGGTTACTACATGCAACAATCTCTTGCTTAGCTAGTAATTATTCTTGGAGTGTGGCTTTTGGTCTTTTGTTAGAGTCGACCAAAGTCAAAATGGCCACGATGTCGCCAAAGTGGTGATAAGGGCATTTTGATCATTTTGGGAGCCAAGAGTAATTATGTTTTTTGGTTCTTCCACTAGCCACTTTTCTATTGGATATATAATTGAGGAATTTATTATGTGGGTTGCTTAATTAAGATTTGAGTTTAGAAGATAAGAAAACATTTAATTATCCAACTCGTCTTAATATAACTCATGGATATCTTAATTAGATGAGCGGGGATCACATAAGAGATATTTAGAACGTGACATGAAATATTTGGGTGTCCTTTTATCCTAAGGGATTATTTCTTATCTAGAAAGTTTAATAAAGGGTATTGAGGGAATTTCTGCATTTCCTAGATATTATCCTTTTAGGGTAAGCTTAGTACTATAAATAGTACATGAGAAGCATGACCCAAGATGAGCCTTTGTTATATTTTCTTTCTTGGTGTGTGTGTAGTATTTTTCACACGCTAGCACCAAGAACAAACACTAGTATCATCTTCCTCATTTTAGCCTTTATTTTAGCTTATGCACTACATAGCCAAGTATCATAGTTCTAGAAGAGTGGTCATAATGGAGAAAACCACAAGGTTGTTACTTCGAGAAAGATTTGGTGAAGAGAGGAAACTAATCATCGAATCACAGATCAAGGGTACCGAAATCTACACCCGTTCTTGTTTATATTTACGTATTTAGTGTTGATTCCTATGTATATAACATGTGATTATGCTATTTTCTACTACCATGTATAAATTATGGATTAAAATTAAAATCCTGTACCTAATCTTGAATATGGTAATAGTATATTAGACCCAATAGTGCCCCCTTGGATTTGTCTACTTGATCATCACAAATCTGGTACTAGTGATATTACCCTTCAAGAATATATAGGTCATTTGGCTTGTAGGTCGCTCCCTAGATCAAGAGATCCGTGACCAATGGATAATCATTATATGGGCTAGAGATTCCAAGGTTCCAAATTAGTCTTGGAGATAACAATACACGTGGGACCGACCTTGACTGCGGGTATATATAGAGGGGCGTTTTGGTCATTTCAGTTAGTTGGTCAAAGACAAAGGTCACCGGAACGAGTGACAAGTTCTTGCTTAGCCAGTAATTATCTTTGAAGTGGGCCTTTGGTATTCTGGTGGAAATAGATCGAGATCAAAATGGCCTTAGTGTTACCAAAGAGGTGGCGAGGGTATTTTGGTCATTTTAAGAGCAAAGGTAATTATGTCGTTTGGTCTCTCTACTAACCATTACTCTATTAGATACATTAATTGAGGTAAATTAATTATATACATTGCTTAATTAAGATTTGAATTTAGGATTATGAAGGGATTTAATTATTCAGTCTTCTTAATATAATTTATGGATATCTTAATTAGATAAGTGGGTCTCACATGGAAGACACTTAATGTGTGAGGTAGAATATTTGGGATAGTCTTGTCCCTAGGGAATATTCCATTTCTAGAAAGGACTAAGGAGGGGTATTAAGCTGAAACATAATATTTTAGGAACATTATCCTTATTAGGGTTGTCTTATATTATGAATAGAACAAGATAGACATAAACAATACAGGAGAGAGATATTTTCTTGGTAGGTGTGTGCAATAAATTTTACACACTAGCACCAAGAACACACACTAAATCCCATAACCTCAATTTAGCTGTAAAATTTGCGTGCCCACTATATAACAAAGTGTACTCTAGCAATAGAAATTTGGAAATAGTGGAGAAGACCATTAGGAGGCTAATAAAAGACGGGAATTGCGTGAAAAAGTCATTTTTGCATCAGGGTCACGTTACAAGGGTAGTGATTCTTAACTTTTCTCTTGTATTTTGCTTGCTTGTGATGTCCATGTGTATAATATAATATATTTATGCTATGTTTTCGCTCCCATTGTTGTTAATATAATTTTGATTTTTTAAAATCCAAAATTACAATTAGCCATCGGAATTCCATCTAGATCCAATATATATATGAATTAAATGAATATGAACTAAAGAGTTTTAAAATTATTTTAATGAACTTCATTCTTGCTATGATTGTAAACTAGGAACCAAAAAGCCCTTACCCCCATTCAAACATCTCCTCGTAGCCATTTTAATAAATCTTTTAATTGGGGTAAAGTAATAGAAGAAGCTAAAAATATTAGAGGAGGTTTTAGTAAACTTTACTTATATTTGTAACATCCACATGAAATAGATGAAAGAAAATTTTGAACTTTTGTTATGGTGGAAAGCACAACAGAATAATGGCTTCTTTGGAACTATTTTTAGAAATAGTTCTTTCTTTGCTTTTGAAAATAGAAAAACATAAAAACTTGTTTGGAATCAGTTCTTTCTTATCATTGTTTTTGAAAATTGTTTTAAAAAATGTGTTTTAAAAAAAAAAAACACTGAAAATACATTTTTTTTTTTTGCTTTCTTGTGTTTTTAACTTTTTGTTCTCAAAAGGACAAATTTCATTGTTTAACTTTTTTTTATTGTCTTTTCCTTTTCTCACCTCATCCCCTACCCACCCCTTTCAACCTCAATGCACTCTTCCCTCTCTTACTTCAACAAACAACATTTACACACACGTACTAGTATATATAAGTGTATCTAATATATGTATACATAAGTGTATACATATGTGTATTTAAAGGTGTGTATATTAATACACCTAAATATACATACATAGATATATGTCGATTTGGAGAAAAAATAAAGAAAATATAAAAGAAATGAAAGAAGGGCTCAGTCTTTTAATACTTTAAAAATAAATAAATTTGTCTTTTACCCAAACAAATATTACAATCTTTTGTTTCTAAAAACTGTTTTGGAAAATTATTTGGGAAAACTATTCTATAAAATAAAAAAACAAGAACACTTTCAAATAGGCCCTAAATATCTTCTGCTTTCCGCCACGAGACATGACATACTAATTATATTCCATTATCCACAATTGAATTTAGAACTGCTTTTAGTGAGGGAAAAATAGCTAAGTGAGAGAAGTCAACCAGTAAGAAGGATTTTGGATGGGTTTATTTGCTTAAAAAATTGGGTTCATGGAGAAAGAAGAATGTAACGATTTGAAACAAAATTTTGACTTTCATCATGAATTATTCTTGTAACGATTTGAAACAAGATTTTGACTTTCATGATGAATTATTCTCCAATATCACTAATTTCAAAGCAAGAATACAAGAAGGAGAAGAAGAGGGAAAAAAATCATTTTCAAATTCTTACTCTGTAATTTTTTTAAATTTTAATTTGAAAATGTAATTTCTTTTTCAAATTATTGTCAATGAAAGTTATGAGGTATCCAAATTATTGTTAATGAAAGTTATAAGGTACTTATTAAAATTATTGTTATTCAATATTGTAAATCTTCTCCATTAATATTAATAAAATCAAGCATTTTCTTTGGTCCACTTTGTTGTTATTTAAAAATTTTTATATTATGGGATTTTAAGGCATTCTACCACCCAGTTAATTCTACTCCACTTAATCCCTCTTTCATGACCATATATCTTTCTAGCTAATGGATGAAAAATCTTTATCCTGTTTTCAGTGATTTTATAAGACCTTCTCCAACCACTTATCTACTTTTTTCCTTATATGTAGGTGTTTTGATCTATTTTCCTATATTTTAGGGTCTCTTATTTTATTCTCACTACAACAACGCTTCTACTTTTAACCCAACCTTTATTTTATGGACTCTTTATTTTAATTTCACTCTTTAGCTCCCCTATTTTAAGGCCACTTATTTTTATTTCACTCTATCTTTTCTTAATTTATTAAACACACCATTAATCTTTTTGACATATATTTGATTGTTAATTATTAATCATTATTAATTACTTTTATTATTTTCAATAATATTTTTTATTAATTATTAATTTTTTGTTATGTTTTTGAATTTTTTAACCATTAATTATTACTATTATTACTATTATTATTATTATTATTATTATTATTATTATTATTATTATTATTATTATTATTATTATTATTATTATTAATTATCATAATGGTTTTTATATCATTAAAAAAAGATTAGTTAAACTTAATTAATTTGTTTTATTTTCCAACAAATTTTTTAATATCAACTTTAGGATATTGGGAAAGGGTTTTGGTTGGGAGCTCATAAGGGGAAGGGGAGAAGGAAGGAAGCCTCAACTTTTACCGTCAGTTTGGATTGAGGGGAATGGGAAGAGGGAAAAAGAAATAGAAGGGTTAAAGGAATTCTTGGTTTGGGAGTAGATGGAGGGGAATGGTAAAGAGGGAATGGGCTTGAAGCCCCTCAAATCTTTTATTTTTAATCCCTCCAAATTGAGTAAAATGCGAGGAGGGGATTATTCAAATCCTTTATTTTTAATTATTTACACATAAAATTTATCTCTTCCTTCCATTTCCTTCCTAATCTAGACACAAGATACCCATAATTTTTTATGTTTTTTTCCTTAAAAAAAATACCCCAATCCACATATGAATTACCCATCCCCTCTCTCTTCCTTCATAATTTTCATAATTTTTCTTTTCTTTTTCTTTATTCAAATTTTTCCCTTCAATCCAAACAGGGTGTTAAGGGTTAACATGGGTTAAGTAATTTTGTTCCACCAAACCCGTCCGTCAAAAGAATTGTAGGAGCTCGATTTGGGAACTGTCGACGATGGTCTAAAACCCAATCGCATTTGGGTGTGGGCGTGGGCCTACGTATTTCAAATTTAGTCGTCTGGCCCATTCCTGCCCTTTGAAGCATGGAAGCCAAACCAGGCCCAGCCCACAAATACCTGGTTAACCGGTCAAACCGGGACCAACCTGTTGAACTGAAAGAGAAAAAGAATGAAATTTAAAGAAAAACAGAAAATGATGAAGCTGCTGCTTCTGATCAATTAACCCCATTTCTATTTTCTACCTCTGAAAATCTGCCCCCCGAGTTTTTCTCATAAACGCAACGATTCTTCTTGCTGGTTTTTACTTATCGTTTCCTATACTTTAAATTTCCTCTCTTATCTCTAAATCAGCTTGTTGATTGTACATTTTGCCATTAAAGATTGGATGCAAAATATTGAAGCTTTTCTGGCGATTAACCAACAAAATCTCGACATCTTAAAGGATTGCTTTCTTTTTTTTTTTTTTTCATGAGCTTTATGCAAAAGGATCCCTAAGATATTTGAATCAGTTCTGAAAATTTTGTCCGTAAATTGTCCATTTTGTCATGAAAAATCTCATTTTTCCAGGAAGTTCTCAAAAGGGTCTCTGAGAAACTGCAAATTTTCTCAATTTTTTTTTGCATTAAAGACCACTTTCTCTGAGCATAATAGCAAAAGGGTCGGCTAAATGTTGCAGATTTTCTTCTAGTTTTTCTGTATATGCATATATTTGTACATGTTTTTGAATGGATTCTTGAGGAGCTGAGTTTGTGAAAATTTGCCCTCCCACTTATTTCGCGAAAAGAAATTTGCGCTGCTACTTTGTGAAAGGTAAAAACAAAAAAAAGAAAGAAAGAACAAAGAGAAAAGGTTGATGTCGCCTGCTGCGGTGGAGGCGGCGGCGGCGTTGGTTGAAACGGCATCGTGTTCTCCTCGTTTTAGCGACTTGAGAGGTGTAAGATGGCGTATCGGCTTGGGGATTTTGCCGTCTTCTCCTTCCGCCTCTATCGATGGTCTTCGCCGTGTCGCTGCTGATTCTCGTAGAAGGTGCATATATATATTTTTTCCCTTTAATTATTTTTGAGTATTCCCTTTCTTTTTGGTGAATTTAGTTTCCTTTTATGATTTAGATAACCAATTATTAAGAAATTGCCAGCGTTTCTGTTTTATTTGTTTCTTACTTTCCATTTGTATATTTGTTTCTGCGTTATGACAGAATGTTTGCTACTGTTCCTATTTTTGTTCTAATTGGAAGATTAATCTTTTGCTTGCTTGTATTGTAAAATTGGTATCTGAAGTACCATCATGCTTGTTTTGCATAAAATTTAAGCCATTTTTAGGTGGAGGGATGGGGTGGGAAGCGGGGAAGAGGTGTGTTATAGTCGAGATGTTCCTGAGGATATTCGGTTTAGTTAAAGATAGTAAGTGGGGTGTTGTTTTAATTTTCTAATTTTTACTGACTTTGAAGTCAACAAAATCCTAATCTGATGTATATTTGGCTGGTAGTGGAATTTCAATTGATCCTGTATTACTTGTTGCTTAATAGTTAAATTCTAGACCTGGCTCATTGGCAGCGGCACTATGCCATTATTTTGCATTGGCGACATCTGACTTGACTTCTGTTGATTCTCGAGTTTTAGATATTAGGATTTGCCAACTGCATTGATGAAGAAAATAGTCAAATAGTAGAAGTGTATATTGGTGATTGTCTTTCTGATTCTAGTTGATACTGGATTACCTGTAGGTATGCTGCTCTAAGGAGGCAACTTCTAGTTGATCCTCATGTTCCTAAGGAGGGCAGTACTTCTCTTGATCTAATTGATAATCCATTGTCACAGAACCCAGGTAAGATCTCTATACCATGTTTGAATAACAATGGCTTAGTGGCTCATATGTACAATCTGTCTGCAGTTGCTTGTCCTTGCGTTTGCATCAAGATCGTTATTTTCGGTCACTATACCTATCGGTTACTAACCATGGGCTATCTCTATAAATGAATGTTATGTCCTGCTTGATAATATGCTAATAATCTTTTGTAGATAGCATGTGGGGTCGTTTCTTCAGAAATGCTGAGCTGGAGCGGATGGTTGACCAGGATCTTTCTCGTTTGTATCCTGAGCATGGTAGCTACTTCCAGACACAAGGATGTCAAGGCATGTTGAGACGAATTTTATTGATTTGGTGCCTCAGGCATCCAGAGTATGGTTACAGGCAAGGTAATTTCAACCACCTGTTGGTTATGAATTTGACCTGCCACTGTGTTGTACCCCCTATCCCACCACCCAAAACACATAATGAAAAGAAAAAGGAAATTATTTTGCAACTAATTTATGGTTGCTTTCTCTCCAACATGAATGCAACTACTTTATTTTTCAAGTTATCAAAATGCAGTTAGGTAAGATTTAATTGGTTGATCCTGAGGCATTAATAATTATAACTTTCTTCTTTGATTGTTTTGCAGGAATGCATGAAGTCTTGGCCCCTTTGTTATATGTTCTCCATGTTGATGTAGAGTATCTTTTGGAAGTGAGAAAACTTTATGAAGACTACTTTACTGACAAATTTGATGGCTTCTCCTTTCATGAGAATGACTTAAAATATAAATTTGATTTTAAGAAATTTTCAGAGTCCATGGGAGATGGGAATGGATCTGAAGAAGCTACAGGAAAGATAAGCAGTCCCAGTGATCTTGATCCCAAAATACAAACAGTTGTGTTAATAAGTGATGCTTACGGGGCAGAAGGCGAACTTGGTGTCCTGTTGTCAGAGAAATTTATGGAGCATGATGCTTATTGTATGTTTGATTCTTTGATGAATGGGGCTGGTGGTGCTGTTGCTGTGGCAGAATTTTTCTCCGCTTCACCTGTTGGCAGTTCAAATAGTGGTCTCCCAGCTGTAATTGAAGCTTCAGCCGCATTGTACCATTTGCTTTCTATTGTCGATTCATCAGTGCATAGTCATCTTGTTGCCTTAGGGGTTGAACCCCAGTACTTTGCACTTCGCTGGCTGCGAGTACTATTTGGACGTGAATTTGCACTAGAAGATCTTTTGACAGTTTGGGATGAAATATTTGCATGTGAAAATAGCATGTCGAGGAAATGTACGGAAAACGATGTGGTGACCAGTTGTCTCATCCTTGGTTCAATCCGGGGAGCTTTCATTTCAGCTTTTGCTGTTTCAATGATACTGAATTTAAGATCTTCACTGCTGGCATCCGAGAATGCTACTTCCTGTCTTCAGAGATTGCTGAATTTTCCCGAAGATATAAACCCATTGAGACTCATAAAGAAGGCAAAATCTTTGCAGGCCCTTGCAATGGATGCTATCAACTCAACCCCTTTGCTGAATCATGCTGGACTGTATGATGGAGAGAAGTCAACAGTTGCAAGAGGTCATAAGCTTTCCTTAGATTCAGCTTCTCCAAGAACTCCTTTAAGTTCGGTACCTGATAGCTATTGGGAAGAAAGGTGGAGAGTTTTGCACAGAGAAGAACATAAACAAGGTGTTGTTGAGAAACAAGTTCAAAACCACAAAATAGGTTGGTCGGAGAAAGTGAGGCTGCAGCTGTCTAGAACTGAATCCGACACCTCTGCTTCTAAGCTTGATGAGGGAGAAAAGAATCCAAAGTGGTCTGTAAGGAGAAGCTTGTTGGAAGATCTCACCCGGCAGCTTGGATCAGATGAAGACACACAAAAGATCATGGGTGATGAAGATTTAGGCCAGATGGATCCTGCTAAGGGGAGTGGACCAGATGATGATGACAATAATGTAACTTGCACACCTGAGCAGAATTGTTTGACTGGAAATGCAGCTTGCGAAGAAGGCTCTTCCATTTCGCCAGATCCCCTAAGCCCTCGCACTGGAGCCGTTAATCATGACATCGGATCTGAAAGTAGTAGTGTAGCATCAAATTCTTCTGTTAAGGGAAATGATATAGATGATATAAGAGCAGGTCGATGTATGATTTATCCAGAAGGCTCGCCTCTTCCTGTTTCGAGTAATCCTGAGGATATTTCATTAAGACCAGGTCAGAAGGATGATTCTGTGGGAAAATCAGTGGCAGGTATGAAGGAGCGGAAGCTTCTGTCTGGTAAATTTCAGTGGCTCTGGAAGTTCAGGCGGCATCCCGGTGAAGGCACCTCTGAGAGAGGAGGTGCCTTTGAGGATGCAAAAGCTTGTTATGGTATGACTGATCAGAGCAATATAGCTGACTCTTCTACGTCTGACAGATGTAATGTGTCCTCTGGAATTAGTAAAGGAGAGACCATAGACCAGAATTTGATGCTTACTCTGAGGAATCTTGGGCAATCTATGCTTGAAAATATCCAGGTAATATTCAGACTCATAGTGCTTTAATAATCTTCTTGTTTACTTCCTACCTATGATAGGAGATTACAAACTAGAGCTGTTAGAACTATTATGGCCTAACAACGGTTGTAGCATAACTAGTAGTTTTGCATAAGAAACCTACTTTTCTTCTTGGACCAATTCTCTTTCTTTACAGTATGTTGGTCAATTCTCAGTTGATATGATCACAAATGATAGAAGTTGAGTATATGGAAATTTTGTGAGGCTTTTGCCATGAAAAAAGATGCTAGATGAGCTGAATCTTTGTGTCTGAGCTTAAAGTTTTTGTGTAGCTCAATCTTGTGAATGTGTAAATTTAGTTCAAGAGCGAAGCCTGATGCTTTATACTGAAGGAACAGTAAAGTGCAATAAATTTACTCACATGGTAGAGCACAAACAGTATTTGAAACAATCTAAAATATACCTAGTATAACTAAAAACCTTCATATATGTACATTTGTTTATTTACAGACATGCAAAAAGCTTTTATTCACAGACATTCAGAAGCTTTTATTCTAAAAGGGCCAGAAGATTTTCATGCCTAGGGATTGGATGTTAGTTGTCATCTTGTTGGGGACTCATTTAACCATTTTATTGTGGCAAACTTCTCGTTCTCGGTTGGACTGCTATCTAGCCACAATATGAATTTCAACCTTTCTTGATTTCATTAGTTTGATTCTAGAGTTCCTATAACCTTCTTACACTTTAACCTCCCGTCCCCTGCCCCGAGTGAGATTTGAACTTAGGTCATCACTCCAAGAGTAGAAAGCGTCTATGACACCTTTCATTTTTGCCCATATAGGTTATTGAATCGGCTTTCCAGCAAGATAGGGGTCAAGTGGGGGCCTTGGAGAATTTCTCCAAAAATGTTATTGTTGGGAGAGGACAAGTTACAGCTGTGGCAGCTCTGAAGGAGCTTCGAAAAATCAGCAATCTTCTATCTGAAATGTAAGGACGGGACATTGATTCGGAAGTGTATATACATAGTTGTAAAAACGAGTTGTTGACATTCATATATCTTGTATTAATTGTGTTTCTTGAGATATGTTCAAATTTTATCAAATGTTTGCAGTAGGTACGGAACAATAAAAAAGGAGGAAACAAGCTTTGCACAGAAATGCAACAATCATATTAAGAAATGTAGCTTGTGTTCAAGGATTTGGTCGTGGTAGACTATTGATCCGCCAGCGTATCTATTGGTGTTTGTTAACAAGTCTAACTTCTCCAATATTCTATTATTATTATTATTATTATTTTTAATTTTTGGTTCAATAAGTTCCCAAATAACTAAAACTTGCCATGGGAAGCCAAAGCTAGTGTGTGAAACCTATATTGATATTTGAGTATTCTTACACTTGGGAGACTAAAATTTATAAGGGTTTTTACACCCAAATTCTGATGGGTTGGTGAAAGATTCGAGTCTATTCTGAATTATGTTATTATTGCTTCTTTGCACAAATTGAAAAATTTTAAGCAGCGGTTATCACATCCAAAAATTGCCTGGTTGGTTATGTACGATCGCATCACTTGGAGAGATCCAAACATCGATTTGATGAGAGGATGAGGTGGAATTCAGACTACAATATGACCTTTAGACTGTATAGTGTGTTCATGCATCGTGCACTATGCTAGCAGTATGCACCCATGTGCGTGCTCTTCACGTGCTTGGTCAAAACTCAAAAGTTTAAAAGCACAAGCTGTAAAATCGCTAAAAGAAATTGCATCGACTTCTTTTGTTGGTTTATTGAATATATATCTTTTTCTCTTAGAACCCACATACTCAACCTAACTCTTATCTCTGACAGGATTTAAACCCTCACTCCTGAAAGGAGATAATATCAACCACTTGAATTATCCCTAATTACAAAAATATTTTGAAATTTAATCTAACAAAAGTTACAATGTATTGATCAATCAAATTTGTTATGTAAACATTATTAAAATTTATTTGGCACTTTGGCTCATCTTTGGACACTTGAATGCTTATTTTGCAATTTCAAAAGTCTATTCTAAAAGAGGTTTTAGATAAATGTCAAAAGAAAAAAAAAAGCTAAAATTGTTCAAGAAAGATATTTTTCAAAAGTTATTTTTACATTATGCAAGAAGTTGTTTATTTTTTAAACTAAAAAAATGTCATTTTATACTTTTGAAAGTTGAATATCACTTTGAAAATAGCTAATAAGATATCTAATATTATATAACATCAATTATATTTAAGTTAGAGGTTATGTTTTGGTAAGGAATTAATTAAAAGATAATCTACTTCTTACTTTTTTCTCACGATCCAAACTCATGTCTCACATTTTCCTAACTACATCTTCTGTTAGATCTTCAACAAACCCCAATACCACTCACACATTACATTATCTAAATTCAAGTTTAATGTGTATTAGCCTATCCCAAACATGATATCTCAGGCACGCCATTGCGTTACAGGATTTATTACTTTAAGGTGGATATATTATGGTCCTCTGTCAAATAAATTCTCTAATATAAAAAAATAGTATATATCAAAAATTGAGCACATACACACATACACACCAATGCAAAGTGGAAAGACATACAAGAACATGCAACATTTTTAACGTGATTCGACCCTCTGCCTACGTCCACAATCCCCCTCTATGATAAAATTTTACTATTCAACAATATTAGTGTTATACTATTTGTACGAACAGAACTCTAATGAAAAACCCTCCCAATCACATAGGACTTTATAAACAAACAAAGTCTAAATCCTCCCCTGTCGTTTTTCTTAGGAAAAACACGCAAAACTCTTATATGGTACTCTCAAGCTCTCTCATCCACATCCCCATGGGGTATGGCCCCTAAGGCATACCGATACAAGTTAGAAGACCCTTTATTTACAGGAAAGAAATATTTGTTCGCCAAGAGGAGAGATTTCTTCTGTACTATTACAAGCAGGTCTAGAATTATGTAACGCTCTTAATTGCCTTCTTCTTGTTTCTTAATTTGTATGGGCTTGGATTTTGAGGCACAACCTAACAAACTTTTTCTGCTAGCGAAAAGTTTGAAACTTCTTTACCGCAATTGGAACCTCTTCACGATCTTCGTGATAGAGCCCTCACTCAACAACATTCTTCGCGGCAATGACTACTAACACATCCTAGTAGGTTCACGAAGTCATCACTACTATCCCTCTCCATGCCGTCTAAGCTCGACCTCTCAAGGTTGTTTGCATCCTTCCTCGACACTAGGCATCTTCGACTTAGTCTTCCCTCTAGCAATAGCTCTCCCCATTAGGTGTTTGCCCAAGACTCTGGTCATTGAGCTATGTAGACTCTTATCCTATGACTTCTCTTTCGAAACAAACCTTCTTTAACTAGTTTACTTACCCAAACTTCTTTCTACTAGAAGTTTGATCACCAGTTGGCTGATGTGTTTGCAAGTACAATGCTTCAAAATTTTCGCATAATTCAATCACAACTCAATCGTTTAACCCAAATTCAAGGCTCACCCTTAATACATCAGGAATTTGTCAAGCTGAACCTCAAAAATGAACTCAGGATATCCAAAAATGGTATGAACACCCTCGATCAAAGCGATCAAACCCTCAATCAAAATCAAACCACGTCTTCTACCTCCATCTTTCTCGACAACTTTTTTCATCCTCTTTAACTACGATAAATTCACCAATGATATTAGTAGCGATCTTCCTCAATCTATATGCCTCTCATTGGTTTCTTGGTATGTCTTCCCTATGACATCGTTATGCCTAGTTCACCAATTGGACTCTGATACCACCTATTGGGAAAAATTGAGGACATACACACTCATGCATACATTAATACAAAGTAGAAACATACACAAAACACATAATATTTTAATGCAGTTCGGCCCTCTGTCTGCGTCCATGATCCCCTTCTGGGATAAAATTTTACTTTTCAACAATATTCGTCTTACAATATTTGTATAAACAGAACTCTAATGGAAATTCTCTTACTCACACAGGACTTTATGAACGAAAATCCTCCCTATGCGGCTTTTTTTAGCAAAAGCACATAAAAATTCTATCTAGCACTCTTAGGCTCTCTTATCCACACCCTCATAAGGTTTGACCCCTAAGGCACACCTATACAAGTTAAAAGACCCTCTATGAGTAATTATCTATAGGTGATTCTTTTGTTATTTATTGAAAATGATTTATTTTTTTTATGTATTTGTTTTGGGTAATTGTGATTTATTGTGTTTTCAGTACTTATTTTTTCTAATGAGTTAAACAAGGAAAATTTGCATTTTAGTTTTATTTGTGAAAAGTTTTTAAGTTATAGGACTATTGAATTGAATGCTCACAACATGCTTGTGAAAATGACCCAATTGTTAAGCTGCTTTAAATAACTTTTCCAGATTAATGTTTCTGACAATCATTACATTTGTTGTTGTCTTTTTCCCCCTTACCATCCTTTACACTCTCAATTGGATTCCTAGCATAGAAAAGTAGCAAGATTACATCATGTGCTTGTTGGCTCGTAATTGCTTGTGCATATATTTATATGTAATACTTGACAAAACGTTTTTAATGTGTCACATATCTTTGCATTGTTGATTTCTATTTAATACACCATTCTTATATAAGAATGAGATACCTACATGCAAATCAAGTTCTTTAAAGTGTTGCGGACTATATGCTTAGTTATTTTTACTATATATGTGTATATAATATAATTTTACTAAACAAAAAGGAAAATGCAAGGTTAGACTTGTGCATCTTTTGACTATTTTACTATATATGTATATAATATAGATAAAATACAATAGTAACCTTTCTCTTGAGATGCACTCTTTTGGGTTGTAGCATGCTATTCTTTTTTCTTCTAATTAAAACATACAATTTTCTTTTGTCATACAGTTAATGGGTTGCTTTTCATGATGCGTTATGTGTTTGGACATCTAAATTATTATCTCATAATTCTTAATATTGTCGTGCTAGAATTAGTTTGAAAGAGTTAGATATATTTCTAATTGTAACTAAAACCTGAGTAATCTATAGGATTTCTAATAAACAAAAATCGGTCAAATGGTAGGGGAAAAAAAAGTAGGTAGTATTTCATAAAGAAAAAAAATTATTTTAATACATTTATTATGCATGATATTGCAAGTTATCAAATTATGACTAAAAGGAACCACTTTTATAGTTTCTACAAATCTTTTGTTGCTACTATTAAGCAGGTCTAATGTATTAAAAGAAGTAATAGGTATTGATGAATTTCATGTCATGTTATTATTTATTCTAAGCCTCTGAAGCTAGGAATCACCAACTTTTCTAATTAATTTTCACAGGAAAAGTATAGTTTCTATTGTCCAACCCATAGGTTATATACATCTTGGTAATCATCTTGGCGCTATAAAGAATTGGATTGAATTGCAAGTAAGGTTCAATTTTGTTATATTTATGTCCTGAATGATCTTTCCCTATGGTGATATTGCATATGTTTAGATGCTATGATTTTAATGTCATTCTAGATATTATCGTAGTGATGGTTCTATATGGTGATATTCCTATAAATGTAAACGCCTACAATTAATATCTTAACCTTTCCCTTAGAATAAGAGCCCTTATTAATAGAAAAAGGCTGCTAGTCTGCTCAAGGTTAAGGATAAATATTTAGGCTCGTCACTCTCTCCCCTTATATAGATGCTTAATCTCCTAGATTTTAGGCCAAAACCCCTGTTAATGTACGGAATTTGCTTACTAATCAATTAAGCACGCGTTTGCATGAATTATGACCCTTATTGATTTGTTTTCATGTTCTCGTAAGTCGTAAGGTTGACTTACCATATTGGTCGTGCATCCTCTCTACTCTTGGCACGGATTGGTTTGCATTAAAGGCCATATCATTATGGGCCCAAACAGTTGCCCCTGACTCACCAGTCCATAAGGCGTGGTGGTGTGGTGAGTAGAGTTTAGTTTTATTGCAGCCTTAATGTGAGGTCAAAGGGCCTTACGAAATTGCAGCCTTGATCTAATCTCCCCTAAATTTGCAAAAAATATCACGCAAAATAAGGTTGCCCAACCATCAACGATGTTCGTGAACAAAGAGGAGAATCAAGCAGAGTTATGGCACTAGTTTGACGTAGTGGACAAGTTGAGACACCATGTATTATCTAGGATTGTGAAGAATTTCCTAGCATTTTTACATGGCTTCAAACTTCAATAGAAGGCACAACATCTTGGCATTTCAATTTTACATTATGGTTGTGACTCAAAAAGGCCCTTTGATTTGACATCATGGCCATAGCATATAAAAGGTCCTTCAATTTTACATTAGGGCCATGACTCAATAAGGCCCTTTGATTTTACATCAAGGCTATAACATATAAAACATCCTTCAATTTTACATCAGGGTCGTGACTACAAGGCCCTTCGATTTTAGCCACCTTTCAATTCTAGTGTTATCAAATTACAATACAAGTAAGCAAGACATGATGCATTCATGGCTATGTGATTCTTTATTGTGACCTCAAAAAACTCATCAAATGGATATCTTCTTTCAGTTTAAAATATGATTAAAATACCATCCACACATTGCATTGTAATGCTTAGCAAATTCAACAAGTATTGAAAACATATACAATTTTAAGACATAAATATTAGTTTCCAATATGTTTTTTCCTATGCAATTTATTTGCAACATGATGTACTCTCTGGATAAAATTTACCAAGCTTCTACTTGGCAAGTTATCAAGATGGTAGTAATCATAAAAACATGACAGTGGCTCTAAGCTAACAAAAAAGTTTTCCCTCAAGTAAATGTACATAATAAAAAATGTAATTCCAAATATTTTGGAAGAATCCCACAATGAATTATCAATCATACAACAAACTCTATACAAAAGAGAATGCAGGAGAAACTTTTAACAAACATGGATTAAAATAGAGCATATTGGTATTCAATTCTTTATATTCAAAATAATGCCCGTGCTTACAAGGATAGGAGAAAGGCCAATGCACATATACACCAACTATTAAGCATATCAAAGGTATGAACTTCTGCGATATGCTAATCTCTTTCTTTGGGGCATGGAAAGCAAGATTGAATATAGTTTTTAAAGAGAAAGCTATAATCCATTTCCTAAGCCGATAACCATAAAGCTCTCTATATTTTAAAAGGAAATCAGAATAAAATTCCTGCAAACTATGCTACAAGGAAATTCTATGAAGTACTTTTATTTAAACAAAATAAAACTAAAAACAAAAATAGAATAAATTAACAACATAGCTATTTTCTACAGTAGTTTGGTCCATAAAAGATAAACTACTAGATATTAAACTGACTGAAACAACAACTTGTGTAAAATTTCAGCAAAAATTCATCAGTTATTAATGATTAAAAAATCCACACAAGAAAACTAAAACTAGGAATTAATAATCAAAACCCTTAAATATAACAGTGACCAACAAAACTTATCTAGAGGAAAAACTAGAAACTACAGCCTGGAATCTTCAAAATCCAAGACTTTCTATGATAAATTCTCTAAAAGGAAAATATCTAAAAGCACAAAAAGGTAAACTACTAGTAAAAATATTTCATGTTTTACAATAACATATTATTAATGTCTAATGAATCTTCAGTGCAAAAAAAAAAAAAAAAACTATGCAACTAGTAATCAAGTCAAAAGATGACATTAAATTGTGCAATGCCATATCAAATTCATAAAAAAGTAAAAATAAATGACCTATACTATCCCCATATAAGGTGCAACTTGTAAAGAAGGTAAAATGCATATTAGATATGCACTGCTAAAAAATGATGTTGTCCAAGATGAGTAACAACTGTATTTGTGTATGGTGTACTCCAATTAAAAATTATTTTGTCTCATTTGTCTGAGATCTTTTTGTCACCAGCAACCCCATATTAGGAGCCAAATTGTAGATGTCAACACCTACAATTAAGATATTAACCTCTCTCTTAGGATAGATCAAGACCCTTTGTCAATCGAGTAGGGCTGCTGATGTGTTAAAGGTTAAGGATAAATATTTACACTCTTTTCGATATGCTCGATGAAGGTCACACACACACACACACACACTCTCTCTCTCTCTCTCTCTCTCTCTCTCTCTCTCTTTCTCTCTCCCTCCCTCCTTATATGCATGCTTGATCTCCTAGATTTTAGGCCAATCCCCCTGTTAATGTACGTAATTTATTTATTCCCTCAATTAAGCACATATTTTCATGATTTATGACCTTTATTGATTTGTTTCCATGTTCTTGTAAGGTTGACTTACCATATATAGGCAGTGTATCCTATCTACTCTTGGCACAAATTGGGTGCGCATTAAAGGCCATATTTCTAGGGGCCCAAACAATTCCATCTGTTAAGATACAAACAGAAGGGCTTGTAATATTTGACGGAGTTGTGCATATTATTCTAGCTAAGTTTGCTATTGACAAGAATATTAATCTAAACTTAAGAAATGAGTACGAAACTAGATTCATATTACTTTTTTGTCAAGAAGGTTGTTAAAGAAGTTAAAAACAGAATAAGTCAAAAGAAGCTATAAGAAGAATAAGAAAAGTTAAAAGTTAAAAGAAGAAGTTAAGATAAAGAAAAAGTAAAAGTTAAAAGAAGTTACAAAGAAGAAGAAATTAAGAAGTTAAAGAAGAAGAAAAAGTTAAAAGGAGGCGGTGGAGGAGGAAGAAGGGAAGAACAAGAAAGAAGAAAAAGAAGAAGAAGAAGAAGAAGAAGAAAAAGAACAGGTTACAAAGAAGAAAAACTTAAAGAAGTTAAAAAGAAAAGTTAAAGAAGTAGATGAAAATTTTAAGTTAAAGAAGAAGAAGAAGAAGAAGAAGTTGAAAGCAAAAGAAGAAGAAGAAAATAAGAAGTTATAAAAGAAAAAGAAGTTAAAAAGAAGTTACAAAGAAGAAGTTAGTAGTTAGAAGATATGCGTAGTATTTGTATATGCCTATTTGCATTGATGTTCTTTCAATAGTGTAATATTCTTAATTTGAATAACATGTTGCTTTATTCAGGTAGTAATGATCGACTTATTTACCTTCTTTTACTATATGAATAGAGATATATGTCAGAATTCCAATGGGGTTTACTATATACCTAGAACTAGATCATAATGGTGTTCGAGTAAGAGAAAGCTTTGGTGCATAACAGAAAGCAAAATCTCAGTCTTTACAAAGAAAACAAAATCACAGGCGTTTGCAAAGAGAGGCAGCCATATCACGAGTAATTAATACTCATTCATATGCTAATCACATTTGTAGCTTTAGAGAACCAATGCTTATATATTGATAGCATATCAAGAAATTCATATTAAAATAATTTGAAATAAGGATTAAATTCATATGTATAATTTTAATACCATAGGTTCATTGATTCAAACATGTTGGCTTTGATACCACATGTTGTAAAAATTTAAATACCATCCATGATAAATCTATGAACACAATACACAATTTTAATCAACAATCCGAATGAAGAAACTAACCGTTTGCTTCCATTGCTGCAGAGTTTTGCTCCAGAAACTTATTCGAGAACTGTATCAAAATCTTATTTAGCACTAACTACTCTTCTTCTCCCTGATTTCTATGAAGTGTTTGATAGGATAAGAGAAAACAACGTCTGTTCTTTTATAAAGCCTAAAAGGAATAGTCGTATCCTTTCTAAACATAAAGAAGCAATTTCCTTTTAGAGATGGGATAGGGGACCAGTCAGTATTTTTAATTTTTGAAGACATAGGCCTATCTATCACAAGCCTAATGGCCATAGCCTAATACGTAATCCATATACATGATATGGGCTTTTATTGATCACATTAAATAAATAGTGTAGTCCAATATTTTGCATATTTCACACTTCTCCACATTTACAACTTTGAGATAAAATGAATTTATAAGAGATATAAAAATTACATGAACTGATCAAATCACTACTTCTATTTGAATGTAAAAAATAACATTATTTTTGTAGTCTTCTTAAACCAACCCACTCTTAAGTTGGTAGAGTTTAGAACACTAAGTTGAAGCCAGTAGAATCTGAGAACACAAGTTTCAAGCTAATAATCTTGAATTTGTAGAAAAAAAAAAAGAACATATAAAACTTGAAAATTGTCCTAGTTTTAGCACTTCCAAATCAACTCAAAATTAAGCAAATTCCTCAACAAATTCTCTTCAGCACTAACCTTCCCTATCCTATTATCCATCAAACAACCCCTCTAACACCCCCCAATTTCACACTCCATCATAGATTTTTATTTTCTAATTTACAGATCTACTACCATAATATCCATATGTACAAAAAAGAAGAAGAAAGCTAGAAAATAAATAATCAAGTTTACTCATTGAAAAGATAAACAAAAATTAATCATAACAGTAAAATAAACCTTCAAGTTTTTCAAATTAAATGATCAATTTCATAAAACTAAGTCAAGCATAAAAAGAAAATTATTCATCTACGTACTTATTCTCGAGAAAGAACAGGCTCTTTTTTTTCTAAATGCTCCATTTTCTAGTTGGATTTCCAAGTAAGTGCTTCAGTCCATACTCAAAGCGGGTCATGAAAATGTCAAATGAGGACAATGTGATACATTTTCCATTCACATTTGACAATAAATAACAAAAAGTAGAAAAGTAGCAACATGGAACTTTTGAAAAATAATATTAATGTTAACTGAAAACTCAAAAAAAAAATCCCATTTTAGATATCTCTTTATCATCACCTATGTGGTCACATGTTGGGACTTTTTTTTGCAAAATTACGCGTTGAGGACTTATTATACAATGTATGGTGTAGTAGACTTTTGGGTTTTTACTCTATTATAAAACGTATGGCATAATAGACTTTTGGGTTCTCCACATGCAACAAAGTTTTATTAGATGTATTAATTAGATAATACTGATTAGGACTTTTTATGCTCTTTTATTTTAATGTTTTTATGCCTCTTAAACAAAAGACTGAGATGATATGTCATCTAGTAAAGAGATTATGTGGTGGTTTCTAAAGCTTCGACATTCTTTTAAGGTATAAGTAGTATCGCTGGAGCCTGTGTTTCGCACGGGTTTATTTCTTTTTTCTAATTTGTTGACTTAATTTTTCTATAAGTTCTGATTTATTCCTACATATAAAATTGTTCCACTAAGTAATGACTTCAAATCTATATTATTGGTCATTTAAAATTAATATATGGGCAACCATACGACTTTATCTTCCTTCTTGGTGTATTTGTTGCACGTATGAAAAGTTAAAATGGTTCAATTATCTAGCAGGACATTATGCCCAATTTCGACACATCATCCTCTCAATTTTGGGGCAAATTTCTTTTTTTTTTGTTCTTTTTTCTCATACTATGATAAAATAATTAATATGAAACAAAAAATTATATCAACTCTTAATTTTTCAAATGAGATAAATTTGCTCAAAAGGGAAAAAAAAAACTCTATATTAGTTCTACTCACTTGGCAAAAAGATAGATGTTGATGTGACACTCTTCTTTAAATCCCTTTGGATTAACTTTGATCTATAAAATCTATAGATAGATAGATAGATAGATATAGAATTTTATTGTTTTTAAATTGTTGTGTATTTTTTATTATTTCTAAATATCTATAAAAATTAATTCTAGTACTTTTTATTATTTTTTTTTATTTTTTAATTAGGATATGATGCATAAATTAATTAAATTAATGAGTTTTTTTGGACTTTATGACTTTAAACTCATTAAAAAGAAATATATAGGTGGTGCATAAATATAATTAAACACTAATATATAGATTTATAACAATGTAATAATATTAAAAATATAATTTATGATGACTTGGTAAATAGATTGGTGCTGATGTGGCACCCTTTTTTAAGCTCTTTTGGGTTTAACTTTTATATTTCTAAATATCTATAAAAATTAATTCTAGTACTTTTTCATTCTTATTTTTTATTTTTATTTTTATTTTTTTAATTAGGATATGATGCATAAATTAATTAAATACAAATATATAGGTAGTGCATAATTATAATTAAATATCTTGTAACTCCATTACAATGATGAGATTAGGAAGTGGTACATAAATGTAATTAAATACTATAATATATAGATTTATAATAATGTAATAATATTAAAAATATAATTTATGATGACTTTACAAATAAATGGGTGCTGATGTGGCACCCTTATTTGAGCTCCTTTGGGTTTAACTTTTATATATAAATAGATTTAATATATATAGCATAGAATAGTATAGATTCTTAATTTGAAAAACATGTTGCTCTATTCAGGTAGTAATGACCAACTTATGTGCCTTCTTTTACTATTTGAATGGAGAGATATGTCAGAATTTCAATGGGGTTTATTATATACCTAGAATTCTAGTTAGGGTTATTCGTATGCATCGTATATTAAAGATTATTGGCCAGCTGTTAATGTCCAAATGACAGTACCAAAGCACCTGAAATGACAAAAGAGGAGACCGAGATCACAATGGATACATAACAAAATGGATCTAACTGAAGGAAAATTAAATTCGTTGTAGGCTATGTACGCAGCCAGGACATAATAGGAGGAGGTGTCCAAATAGGGGATCAAAGTCTGCTTCTCAACCAAGAGTTGGTTTTAGTGCATGAAGTGCCATCAAACTATATTTTGTTTTAAAGTACATGTGAGAAGGAAAGAGAGAAAATAGTTATAGTGAAATGAATGATTGTTTTATTATGATTTGTAGGATGAGCATTGATCAACAACTATTTTTGCATGCTTAGGGCACTTGTGAAGCCAAAGCACAAGTCTATGAAAATTCTTCATTTCTTTCTGTACATTGAAATTGTACTTATATTCATAACTTATCCTAATTGTTGGATAATTTAGGGTTCATTACGTGAACTTATTATGTGCTGTTGAATGGAAGCAAGTTTGTATAGATAGAGGCCAACAGCTCCCAAATTAAGTTGTTACTATAGCAGGTAGAATTTTACAGTGTATCACAATTGGGTTTCATTCAGTTGCACTGGGGTCTAATGACATCCTTTGTAGAGAGATGAATACCTGAGACCCATATTTATCACCTACAATAAGGCGAGTCTACCATTATGGCATAGGTTGTTGAGGTCTAGTTTAGCTTGCGAGTTGATGGGTTACCCTTCACTAATGGTACACTGCTTGGTTTTGTAATGCAGTTAAGTGATTATTAGGCTTTATCCCATAGGAGACAAATTAAAATGGAAAATGTCTAAAGTTGTCAGCTTTACGTCACTAATTCTTAGTATTACCACTAGATGCATCTGATGGACAGCACAATAGCATGCACAAGCATACATCTTATAGCTTATGGGTGGGTACTTGTTTGCTGACAAGTGTCAATCTAAAGTGTATCTCATGTTCTTACAACTATTAGAGAATCTTGAATAGGCTAGTAGACATAGTTGGGCGAGTGTTTGCCTTGAGTAGTTATACTGTGAGTCGTGTTGTGCCTCATTGGGAAAGTTAGAGGAAATTGCTAGTCTTTTGATACTATTACAAATTTGGGCTTGGGATAGATGTCTATATATTGCCTCGGCAGATTACAATCACGTCACTTAGAGGATATGCTCGCATTTTTCATGGTCCATTAATAGTCAGGTAAGTATATTTACTCATAATATTTCTATTCAAATCATGTTCTTCTTATTGTATTATGTATCATTTTTAATGTTCTTTTTTGTATCAAGTGGATGACTGAGCTCTTGACCAAGGATCTTGCCACACAAGTTGTGTTAGGGTATAAATTCCACCTAGATTACATGACACCATCTTAGTTTGTGTGGTAGGCATACACCAATGAGTTGTTGGCATCGCTTGCAAATTATTGCACACCAGGAAAGAACATTTGGACTTCATCTGTGCCTTTGATATGTTTCTACATAGGAACACTACCACCCATCTCGAGTGATACGACAATTTAGATGACAATATGATATTCCTCCATCTTGTACTTTATTTTATAGATCTTTATAAGATGGATAAAAGGGGGAATGACACTACAAATTAGGTTACAAATCATTAGATATACTTGCATTCAGATTTTGTTACGCCGACTATGATGCACCCCATGTATACGTTAGGCATGTCATCTTACATAGAGCCTTTGTCCAATACATAATACAAGGAGGATTTAGAGAGAGGTTTCACAAATGACCCTGGAGACATAACACAGGTGGATATACAATTGCACGACCAAGTTCTACATGTTATTCAAGAGGCCAACAAACAAGCTCGTCCGGTCATCTGCTGAACATACAGAGGCTTAGCCTAGATTGACACCTCATATGCCAAACGTGTCGCATTCAGATTTTGTTACACTAACTATGATGCATCTCACATACACGTTAGGCATCTTACATGGAGCCTTTGTCCAGTACACAACATGAGACTATCCTTTTCATGTTTCAAGACAAGGATTTAGAGAGGGGCTTTATAGATGACCTGGAGGTATAACACTGGTGGATACACAATTGCATAACTAAGTTCTATATGTTGTTCAAGAGGCCGACATAGAAGCTTATCCATCAACTATTAGTATAGATCCTCACAAAAGCTTAACCACCAATTATTATCATATATAATAGAGAGTATCTCTACCATAATAAAAAGAAGCAGAAGGTTGTGATTTATGCCCATCATGTTAGTATTGAAAAAAAAATTCAAGTATTATAATGTGTAGATATGTAGTATGTTATTAGGTTTCTATTTGATTTTCGATTCTTATTATTATTTAGATATTTATTTATCATATTCAGGAGTTCCATTTGATAGGGAAAACGTAAAAAATTAGGGAACATAACGCCAAAATTTCTAATAATTTTTTATCTATTGACAAGTAAAACTAAAAAAAGAAAACAATGAACATATAAAAAATGGAACAACTAATACTTCTCGTTGTATCATTTTCAATTAACGATAATGAACATTCGTAGTGCCAAGGTTATACTACTTGGTCATTATAGATGCTAAAATCTACAATCACAAATTCTAGCAACCTATGAGGTAGAAGGCAAAAAGAGCAGGGTGAGTCTTTGACGTCAATACCAACCACAGGCACTTTGACACTTAAGCCAATAATTGAGCAATGATGAATAGAAAAATAAGATATAGAGAGGATTGAAAAGCCAATTAGGAGATGAATAGCCAGATTATGCATGATGTGTTAAGTATGAGAGCAATCAGAATGCTATTAAGAGTAATTGGATATGAATAAGAATAGCTGGAGTGTTGCGTAAGGTGTTAATTGTGTTGACCCTTCTGGTAGGAGGGTTTATTTATAGACGATGGTTGTCGAGAGTTTGGAGACCCATAAGATTTGTTGTTAGCTATCTACATGGGGTAAGATTAAATTTGTTAAGTTTAGCCTTTTAAGGGCGTTTAGATGTATAAAAGTCCAAGAGTCGTGATCTACGTGGATGGGTTAATGAGTTTGTTTGCGTATCTATGCTTGTTGCTAAATAGTTTGATGTTTATTTATGTGCACCAATGAATATATGTATGACCGAGAATGTGAATGCTTGTATGTGTCCATGAGTGAGGGTATGGTTATGCTGTTAGTGAAAAGAGCAAAGAAGAATAATTCATAACAAGTGAAGGGCAAAAACAAAGAATTACAAAAGTAAAGTTAGAATGAGGGTTTTAGGGTTTCAAAATGAAAAAAAAAATTGGAAAACAAAATGAAGGGTCTAGGTTTAGTCAACAGAAGTCCCTCTGACTCAATGAATATCAATGGTAAGTTGAGATCGATTGGGCTTAGTTGATTTTTTTTAGAAGAGAAAGTAGGTTTCGGGGGTTTCATTGATTAGTACATCTCTCGTGTTGGTAAGGTGGGGATAATGGTCCTCTATCTTTGGTTTGCTAGGCGATAAGATTATTGAGATTGACCAGCTAACTGGATTGGACTAGCTATTCTTTTTAAAATTATGAATTCAAGTCACAAGTTGTTTAAAATCATCACTCTAATATTTCACTTTTTTTTTTATTACATGCACTAATTCAAGACATGACTTCATTTTTCTTTTTTTTTTTTTTTGATTTTTGATATGTTAGAACCCTATTTTTTAAACTTTACTTTTCTAGTAGTTTGTTTTTTTGCCTTCACTTTCTTATGAGAAAAAAATGTAAAAAAATAGAAAAAATGAAATCGAAGCAATTTAATAAAAAGTGAAAAATAAAAAATACAATGAAAGATAAAAAATTAAACAAAAATCAACACACAATTTCAATTAAACAAAATAAAAAATAAAATTATGATTCACGATCCCGGTCAAGGTGGCTATTTTATTTTTCACTTTGTCGTTTTAGTATATAGTCTATAAAATGGAGTCAATTTGGTCATTTCACCACAAATCTTGGTTAACAAGTTATTTTGTTGCAAACAAACTGAGCTAGCTTTATGTTCCGATTCATTCTCCATTAGAGATCTACGGTTGCAATTCTAGGGTTCTTTTGTCTGCTTAAGGAAACTCTATTTTATCTCTCTCTCCACCAACAATCGTCACAGTAGCTTAAGATGGATTTGAGCGTAGGCGATCTGAACGCACCCCACTCCATGGGGACCACCATCATCGGCGTGACGTACAACGGTGGCGTCGTCCTTGGCGCCGACTCTCGCACCAGCACCGGTACGCTGTGTTTAACATTTTCACTTTATTTAACTCTAATAATTAGTTTTAGTTAAGAATGGATTCTCTAATTTTTTTTTCTTTTTTCTTTTTTTTTCTCGAGCAGCTATTTAATGTTTTAATTGAAAGAGTGAATTCACTTGTTAACTGAAATCTCAGGAATTTGTTAACTGAAATCTCAGGAATGTATGTTGCGAATAGGGCTTCGGATAAGATCACTCAGTTGACTGATAATGTATACGTGTGTCGCTCCGGATCGGTATGTCTCTGTTGCTTTTTTGCATATACACATGACTCAATTCAGCCATTTTCGCGCAATGGATTAACTTATATGCGTTGGTGAATACGTATGCATAATTAGTTAGTTTGTTTGTTGTTGTTTAACAGGTTGGCGATTCTAAAATTACTTTTGGGTTAGAAATGTTTGAAGTGAAATTAATGATAAATTAAGTGTACGCTTCATGTTGTGTTATTAGTAAATTCAGAATTGAAAGGTAAAAGAGAGATATGTATATATTTGCCAGTGAAGAATAAGACTGTAAGATAAATGTATTAAAAAGGGAGGGCTAGCTTATATAAATTGAGCAAAGAGAGATATGTATATATTTACCTGTGAAGAATAAGACTGAAGAATAAATGTGTTAAAGGGACTCACTGCATAGTTGTCAAATCGTGAATCGTATCGTGAATCGAAATGTCATTTTTTTGAATCGTGAATCGTAACGATTCGGCCACAAACTTAAAAGTACATAAAACAAATATATCATGGTTCCATTTGATGTTTAGCATTAAAACTTTTTATTTGAATTGATATTGGTACATGTTTTTTTGTTATATTAGGTTATTTTAATGGTAAAATTTAGAAGCAATTAGGTATTGGAAGCTAAAAATATTTAAGTTTTAGTTTATATGAACATGTAATTATAATTTGTAAATTACTGGAAAAGAGTAAAATAAGTATATGTTAATGGGTTCAATACCATATTACTTTATAGTTATATAAACATCATCTTATGTTGTAAAACACTATGTTTTTATTTTTTCTTTCTTTTTGTTTCTTTTCTAGATTTATTATGTTTGATCTTTGATGTTTGAATGGAAGATATTTTAATCATCTAGCAAATGGGCTTTTCTTTTTGGTTTCTTTGGGTTTACAATAGGTTTTCAATTTTATCTTAGCAAATGGACTTTTTAGTGTGGGTTTAAATTTAGTTCAATGTGAATCGTGGTGATTCAGTGAATTGTAGGTGAATCGTACGATTCGAATCGTGAATCGGCAACGATTCACTAATAGCTACGATTCACCTTTAGATATGTATCGTTTTATTGGTGAATCGTATCGAATCGTACGATACGATTCGTGAATTGTACAATTTTGATAACTATGAAAGGGAGAGCTAGTTTAAATAAATTGAGCAATAATGTCTCTCTAACCTAGTTTTGGAAATATGTATGTGAAGCAATCTCTTGTAAGGGTGTTTTCTTCTCTGTTATCTATGAAGAGGACAATTTTAAGGGAAATAGTGTTATTTTATTCACTTGAGCCAAAATACAGAAAAGAAAAGAAATAGCAGGGAACGTTTCTGCTTTCTTTCATCAGCTCACTATTTGTCTATATATAGTGGAGCCTTACAATGCCTTCTATGCTCGATGTATTCCCTAACCAACATTCTGTTATGACCACTTATTTGGTCGCTTAGTCTTCAAGGTATTTGGGGTTGTGGCTTCTTTTGATGAGCTGGCTTTGTAGTTGGACTGATGTTGCCGATTGGGCTTGATCTACGATTAGACTGATCTGACTTGTATCCATAAAATTCCCCCGTGGTTGAGTTGAATCTTGTCCTCAAGCTGTAGATGAGGGGAAGTCTGCAATAATTCCTGTTCTAAATCCCATGTTGCCACTTCAAAAGGAAGATGAGCCCATTGAACTGACACTTACTGTTGGGTTTAATGTGCAAAGTTAGAACAATGGCGTTTACAAATAATTCCTGTTCTAAATCCCTTGTTGCCTCTTCAATAGGAATATGAGCCCATTGAACTAACACTTCCTGCTGGGTTTGATGTGCAAAGTTACAAATGACGTGCTGGGATTGTGTGAGGTGCAAGATTGGGCATAAAGCAGAATGATAGTTTGAAGCTTGTTGTTGCCTTTTTAGCCTTTTGCCTTTATCGGAGTGAGACATATAAAAACAGATGGATTTTCTCATTATCTGGCAATTTGGGCCTATAAGTTGCTACCCCAATACGTTCCTCAATCAAGAAAGGACCAAAAATATTGTTTGCCAAATTCTGATTGTTGAACACTTTAACAACTTGTATGGCTGTAATTGCACAACTACCTGATCACCCACACTAAATTCATGATCACGTCGGTGCTTATCAGTAAACATCTTCATTCTTTGTTGAAAGCGACTCAAATTTAATTTGAGTTGAGTCAAAGTATGGTCATGAAGTTGCAATTCCTGGTTGACTGCTTCATTGGAGAACTATGAGGTGAATAACGCGGAATAGATGGAGGATCTCATCCACGAACTGCTACAAATGGTTTCATGCCAGTAGAAGAATGATACAAAGTATTGTACCAGTACTCCGCCCTTGGCAAGAACTTAACCCACTTTTAGGCTCATCCATCACAAAGCAACAAGGATACATCTCAAGAGTTTAATTTGACCTCTCTGTTTGACCATCTAATTGAGGATGAGAAGTTGTGCTTAACTTTAAGGAGGTCCCTTGTAACTTGAGCAATTCACGCCAAAAAGAACTCACAAACACCATGCCATGAAGACGAACAGTGTAAAAACATCTCAGCCAATTGAGCGCTATTTGTGTGGCGGTGTAGTGTGATAAAGTGGCCATACTTTGACAAATGATCCACAATAACCAATATCTCAGTAAAGCCTTTGGAATAGAAGCATAGTAATGAAATTCATGCTTATATCATCCCAAATATTATCTGGAATAGGAAGTGGTGTAGCAATTTGGCTGGAGCAATATGAGAAGCTTTAGCTTGCAAACATGCAAGACATTGTACCACATAACATTTTGATATCCTTTCGCATAGAATTCCAAAAGTAATTGGCTGCTACTCTATGATTAGTGCTGAGAAACCCCGAATGACCACCCACGTGAAATACTTCATAACTTGTTATCCCATTGTTGATGGACATACCAGTCTGTTTTTGAACAACAACAATCCATCTTGGAAAAATAAACCCAGGCAAAATATCTGGCTAATGAAGTAGCTGCAGTAGTTTGAGAATTCAGGACCAGAGGTCGTGGCTTGTCTTAATTCATCCATGAATAAACGCTGAACTGTGAAGAGGATCATATATTGCATTTCACCCAGCATTCAAGATAGAGCATTTGTTGCTGTATTATCCTTTCTTGGCTTGTACTCAAAATCATATCCGAGGAGTTTAGTTAACCAACATTGTTTTGCTGGCGTTTGAATATGTTGTTCTAGCAAGTCTTTGAGACTTTGTTGGTCGGTTTGGATCACAAAATGGTGGCCCAATAAGTGTTATTGCCAATTCACCATAGTGGTGGTAATGACAAATATTTCTCATTGGTGTGTTGATGTTGCTTGCGTGGACTGGGCTCCCACCCTAGCGCCTGATGCATCTATTTCCAATATAAATGGTAAGGCAACATTGGGCAAAGCCAATACTGGTGCTGCGGTGATAGCTGATTGAAGTTGGTTGAATGAATTTGTCGTTGCATTATCCCAGTGAAATGAATCCTTTTTTAACAAGTTAGTGAGTGGCCGAGAAATGGCTGCGAAATTTTTCACAAAACATCTATAATACCTTGCGAGGCTGAGAAATCCATGAAGTGCTTTAATGGTGTGTTGTAAGGGCCACTCAAGGATTGCCCGCAACTTTGAAGGATCAATAGCCACCCCATTTTCGGTAATCATATGACCTAGATACTCCACCTAACTTTGACTGGATGGGCATTTGGACTTTTTTTGTGAAAAAAAAAAAAAAGGATTTTAGAGAAGATTTGAAGAACTCTGCCAAAATGCTGGAAATGAACTTCAAAGTCAGCATTTACACCAAAATGTCATAAAAAATAGTAAGGCACATTTTCAAAGAATGGACGGAATAACTCATTTGTTAGCCCCTTGAAGGTTGAGGGTGCAGTTGCTAATCGAAAAGGCAATACTAAGAATTTGTAATGTCTCCCATGAGCCTGGAATGCGATCATGTGAACATCCTTTGATTTCACCCTGAATGGTGGTAGCTGGAGCGGAGGTCTAACACTTTAGTCCTATGCAATTATCAAGCAATCCATCTACTATTGGGATTGGAAAATGGCCTTTAATGGTGACTGTGTTCAGTACCTGATAGTTGGTGCAGAACACCATGTAACGTCTTTTTTTCTTAACCATCAAAACATGAGAGGAAAAGGGACATCTACTAGATTGAATGATCCTTTCTTTGAGCATGTCGGCCACCATTTTCTCTATCTCTGCTTGTTTGGAAATGGGCAAAAATTCATTGGAGATGCTCCTTGTTGCAAATGGATGGCATGATCAGCTAATCTTTATGGAGGTAGCCCGTGAGGTGCCTTAAATACATGATTAAATTTATTAGCTATAATTATAATTTAGGATTAGAAGGAGTTAGCGTAGCATCAACTGAGCAAACTTGCAAACTTTAAGTGACATCAATCCTGGTGGCCTGCATTCTATGCACTTCTACAAAAGAAACAGGCTGGACCAAACTTGCAGCACCTTGCAGAGTAATCTGTTGTTCCTTACGGGTAAAGGTCATGGTTAAAGTAACATACTAATGCACAACAGGCCCAAAACTAAATCTGAACCTTCTAATGGAAAGACATATAACTCAGCAGTGACTTCATGGCCTTGAATATTCAAAAGAACGCTTCAGATGCAACCTTGGCTGACTAGCTTTTGGATTATGCACTGAAGTAGTACAATTAGGTTTTGATTCAATTGGAAGGTTGAGAAATTTGGTGACACGGGTTTTGGATGAAGTTATTAGTATTTCCTCCATCCACTAAGACTTGCATGGCATGGCTATATAAACCCCTTGTGAAGCATAATGTGGTTGCCGATCGATTTCCAGAAATGCGTTTAGTTCAATTTTTGGCACGGTATTGATTTACTCCGATTGTAGTTGAGTTGCTATTTGCTCGTTGTTTGCCAAATGATCCTCAAGTTCGTCATTAACAACTAAGAGAAATAACTTTGAGGTGGTCTTACAACCTAGTACATACACATCACTGGTAGGGGTCTTGTTCACATTGTTCTTGCCTATGAAGCACAGATAGCTTGGGAAGGTTGCATATCGCGTGTCGGACACGTAACCAGCACTAACACGCTCCGAACATACTCGGACACGTGTTTGACAATTTTTTCTTTTTGGTTTTTTGGACACGTTTTGACACATTGCAGAAACGTCGGGATATGCGTGGGTTATTTTCAAAATTTTGAAATTATTTGGGGCTCAAATGTAATTTTTAAGTTTATGGGGAAATTAAAAATTTTTTAAAAATCCCAAAGTTGAAAACATCCCAATTCAGTCGAAATCAACATAAACCCTAATTGAAAAATCTGAAGTTACCTTGAATTCAGCTCTGTTTCGTTATATTTTGATTGCTGCTGCCAAGATTACATGCAATGATAGCTGGGAAATTGACGTGCACTCATTTATTATGACAGAACTTGATAGTGGGTTGCAGCTGATTATAGTTATGCCTTTTCCTTCTCTGTTGGGCTTATGCTTCATCCTTTGACTGGTCTTATGCAGGCTGCAGATTCCCAAATTGTCTCAGACTATGTTCGCTACTTTCTCCATCAACACACGTAAGTGAGCGTGTGGTTTTAGTTTGTTCAAGTAGAAGACCACATTCAATGTTGTGCTATATGAATAGTATATGAGTTGCTTCAGTGTCTGGCTTGTTCTAATTTAATTAGTGCAATTAATATTTAATTTGTAATGCTTGAGTCTCCTGCCTTTTTTTGCTTATTGACAGGATGTGCCTCAAGTCTTTATATATTCATATGCTTTTTAGTTGTTTACTTGAGGTTTCACTTCTACATGCAATTCCTTTTATGATGTTATTAAAAGAGCAGCCTGGCGCATGAAGCTCTTGCTATCCATGGAGTCGGGTCGGGCTCATTTTGTGGTCTTCTTTGTGTAGCCTTGCCTTGCAGAAAAAGATAAATTGAATGGTTGCATCCATGTTAGAGGGAGACAACTTTACTGTTGAACTACGACTCCCCTTCCTTTTAGGGTTCTTTATTAATCCAAAATAAGTAAATTTTTCGTAGATATGTTTTAGTGCTTCCGACGAAAATACTGTTCTCTGAGTAAGTAATTGAAGGCTGGATTCTGCTTCTTCATTCTTTTACTTGATATTGTTCCAGCCACATGGACTTACAGGTTTTGTTAGCTGCTTCTTATCCCATTTCCATGTTATCCTTCTAGATCTCAGGTTATGATATGTCCAGAAATTACGGGAAGGTCCCCAGTATTCTCCTACAGTCATCGATAACTATTTTAAACAACCTAAGGCATCTAAAATACCTAAATTGACTAATGACTTCCTAGAAGAAGCCTATATATGTGTTTTAAGCACTTTTACTGTTTTGCAATAAAAGATGGTCATCAGATTATGTTTTCCAAATTTGACATTTTTGTCTTGTATATAGGTAATACGAATTTCACATAATAAGCTGATCTTTTCAATATTCATATCTGTGAAGAAAATGTGAGAACTTCTCTCTGTTGGAAATAGTACTTGCCTCTCGAATTCAGTATTAAAAGATTAGCTCACAATTACAATAGAACTCTTGTTGATCAGGATACAGCTTGGGCAGCCTGCAACTGTGAAAGTAGCTGCTAATCTTGTCAGATTATTATCTTACAATAACAAGGTTAGTCTTCAGTAGTTCCCATTTCCCGTTTTAATGTCTATATGCTAGTATAATTGCTATCTGCACTTAGAACATGTGTCGGGCATTAACAGAAACTGTACTCCTCTACAGGCTTGTTAATCTTTAGTTCCTTGGGAATCAAAAAATTAACTATAAAAATTAGACTAAATTGCTGATGTTTTAGCAGTATCTAGTTGGCATGATTATTTGAATAGAATGGTTGTTCTGGACTAATATGCTCGCAGCCACCCTGCAAATTCACATGCTTTAGATTTCTCAGGTGTTGGTCATGTTGCTTGATGCTCTAGTCCTCTCGATTTGAAATGGCACAAATCTCATTTAGATATGGAACAGTGTAATCACGTAAGAAGGGCATGACATCAATGGAAAGTAGGAGGCTGAAGTTGCGGATTCACGTGTGGAAGATTGTTAAGGACATTACATAAAGTAGTATCAATTTCCAGGTCTAGAATGGATTTTATTGGTATGGAGAGACTGTTGTTTTACAGAGTTATATGGCAAATTCAGTATCAGTTAATGTGAAATTATGAACTGTATAATTTATGACTGTGCTTGTTTAGGAAAATGTCTTAAGAGTAAGAAGTCATTGTTTTAGAAATCTCTGGGTTTTTTTTTTTTTAATTTCTTTTGTTTTGTTTAATTTTGTTCTTTTCTTTTTGGGTTTTTTTTTTGTTTTGTTTTGTTTTTTTTTCCCTTTCTCTTTTTCTCCTGAGAACTGCTATAGAAATTAGGCTTTATATTTGATGTGAGGACTTGAATATAGGTTCCTTCTTCTCTAGTAGGCCACCTTTTTTTTTTTTTTGATTGCATAATAGGCCACCTATTACACACCTCTTATTACACTTTTTGTTACCCTTTTCTCGACTTCAATGTATTGCTTCTCATATTAGTTATGTCGCAAATTATGCAAACCAAGCTGTAATTTGTAATCTTCATGGTTTCTTAATTTGTACGATGAATAAACAGAATATGCTCCAAACCGGCCTTATTGTTGGTGGATGGGACAAATTTGAAGGAGGAAAAATATATGGAATCCCTCTGGGAGGGACGATATTGGAGCAGCCTTTTGCAATTGGAGGTATGCTCCTCTGTTGTTATGCCTTAATTGTCGTACTTTCATCTACTTCTCTTGGTGTTTCTTATTGTAGAGTTTGACAAGTTACTAGTTTCATATGTAGTCTTTTAATCCTCTGTTTTACTGCAGTTATGCTTTCAGCGAGTATTTTCTTTCATGTATAAACTTTCAAAACCTACCTGTTGTAAATTGTATTACTTTTGTTTGCCGGGTACAGGATCTGGCTCGTCTTATTTGTACGGTTTCTTCGACCAGGCATGGAAGGCAGACATGCCTCAGGAGGAAGCTGAGGTTTGTACATTTTTGCTTTCTATGTTTGTGCAAAAATGGTCAAATCAGGTGTTTCTTTCAACATTTGTTAGTTTTCGTATTTATTTATATGTTTAGATTGGGAAGGACTGTACTTTATGCTAATTATTTTGGTTATGTACCTATCTGTAATTAATTCTCTTCCTTCAATCTGCAGAAGTTAGTGGTCAAGGCAGTCTCCCTTGCAATTGCTAGAGATGGTGCTAGTGGTGGTGTTGTCCGGACTGTGACAGTGAGTCTTCTTTCAATTTGTATCCCTCTTTTGGATACCATTTTGACAAAGTCAAGGCCTAATGGAGTTTGGTTGCTTATTTTCATATTATATTTTAATTTATATTCCTCTTAAATTTGTGGGAATGGAGATACCTCATCCTCACTAATTTGTTTCTCATGAACCCGTTCCTCACTCGTCCTCTTCGACCTGGGGTGTGGGTTGTTAGACATTTAAAAATACGATAACACTAACAATATGTTCAGAACCGGATCCTTGACTAACCTCTTATTATGAACCAGACAAAATGTCTTGAGCACAAATGACACATGAAAGTATTATTGGTAGGATGAAACATCCTTTTATAAAAAGATAAATTATACTTGCTCTATGTCATTCAGTGATAATGTAATCGTATATGATTTAAATTAAATCATTATGTATTTTACTGAACATTAAATCGTTTCATTTCTATTGATGTTAAAACCATAGTAGAAAACACAATAATTGCAAAGTTCGAACAAAGTTCTTTCATAATCGTTTTTCTATATTAAATGAAAAGTATGTAACATTTTTAAATTTTGTATTGGGATCAAAATGTCATATTAAAATCATTTGAAGTCGTTTTGTAGTTATGAACTTTAAAGAATTTTATCCTTTTTTAAATATTTTTATTTGAAATTGGTAGTTAATTTTTGTAAATTTTTCCTTCTTTCTCTTTGCTTGATAAAATTCTCACTTAATATTATATAATATTTCAAAATAGTTATAGAATAATGAATTAGTAAGTATATTTTTTTTTTGATTTTTGTAGTATTTAACATACATTATTTTGTTTTTTTTTTATGGTCTTGAAATTGGTAGTGTGACTTTTGTAGTTTTTCTCCTTTTTACTTCGTTTCATTACATTGACTGCATAAAATTATGTTTATGATTCAATAATGTTGTGATCTTTCTTCCTCTTCTTACGCTTGAAATTCGATGAATTTTTAATCTTGCACATTACTATTTGCAAGATTATATAAATGACTTTACTCCCTCTCTTGGTGTAGTAACAGTAAGTTGTGTTTGCTGTTGGTTTGGGCAGATTAACTCAGAAGGTGTCACTAAAAAGTTTTACCCGGGGGATCAACTTCCATTGTGGCATGAAGAGATGGAGGCCCATAATTCACTGCTGGATATTTTGTCAACGGGCAGTCCTGAGCCAATGGTCAGCTGAAGGACAACTGCATTTGAAATCGATATTGTAGTAGTTAGACCTGGGTTGTTACTGAAGCGTCTTCGCCCCTAGACTTGGGTTGTTACTGAAGCTCAACCCCCCGTGTGTGCATGACTTGTACGACATATCAATTTCATGTTTCGGTAGATGATTTAAGTTTGAGTTGAATGAATTGTTTTGAAATTGAAACTAAGGCTCCTTTGTTTCGCAGGGAAATACTTTCCTGGAAAGTATTTTTCACGTTTTCCTGCATTTGGTTATTTAAACAAAAAAAATAACTCTAATATTTAGGGTCCATTTGGATTGATTTTTTTTAAAAGTGTTTTTTTAACAATTTTTGAAAAATATTTTTTTTTGAGAAACTGAAAATTCTGACTTTTAAAAAAAGTTATATTTAAGTTTTCTTTTTTCAAAGTTTAAGTTTTTTTTGAAAGCTAAATCAAATAATTATCATAAATTTAACGTAATTTTTTTAAAAAAAGTATTTGATTTTTTTTGATAAAAAGTTAATCCAAACAGGTCCTTAGTAAGCCAATGGAGAATTGCTTCATTGTTTAGGGAAATAACTTCATTTTTCAGGAAAATGACATCTATTTTCGAAAATGGAGGTCATCTTCCTAAACTTTATCAACTCAACTCATGCTGCATATGGTCATGCATTATACACACACCATACATTCATAGCGCACCACACAAATCATACACATACAAATATACATTACACACGTTATATATACTGTGACAGGTTTCTACTGGAGAAACCCTATTAACCAAGCCCTAAGGGATTGGGAAAGGAGATTCCCCGAATAGACTTAGCTTTGCATCCAAGAAAGAGAGAACAATCGAGAGTCAAATGAGGAAATTTTATTGATTGAAATGAACATTACAATTAGCTCTTAGTTATATACAAATCTATCATGAAAATTAATCTCATCCATGTTCATCATATGGATCAAAATTGCTATTTGAACCTGAATTTCTAGCTAAAATTCTCTCCAACCATACTCTACTTTCTTTCATTACCATGGCCAACCTCTAGTGGTTAACCCTTAACCTCATCTCAAAATCTAGATTTTCCTCAACTCTGTCTAATTGGGTCTTTTCATAATTAGTTTTGAATGAAAGAGATAATAGTTGAGGTTGTTGATGAGACAGAGAACCTCGTCGCTCAAGCACCATGTTCTATTATGTGGAACAAAACTTCCCAAGCCATTCTCTACCGAGAATGTCTTACCTTGACCGACCAGATGAGATTTTTTAGAATCCATTTGTAGTGGTCCTTTACATTGATGAGATTGAGACTCTTGAAATCGCTAAACATGCAATTGGTTGGGAAGTTTGACAGAATGCCTCCTATAGTCGTCTTTGGTGAAGCATTTTGTCGATTCAAACTGGCCGCTGCCTATGAGGTATAGATTTTTGATTTTAAGCATGTTTTCATCAAGTGCACTAATGCAATTAGTTAAAAACTTTAGGCCAAAGAGGAATAGGTTGTTGGTGGTACCATAATGAGTAGTTACGAATTAGATTGAGGATTAGGTACCCGAAGTGAAATCTCTAGTGGTACCATTTTCGATTGGGTTTCCATAATTGAGAATCACCTATATGATTGTTTAGCCATTTGAATGTTAGCTAGTATCATTGGAAAACCTATCATGATGGATGAACCTACTTCAAGAGATACTAGACCTTTTGGCTTGAGTTCGATTGGACAAAAATCCCTCCCACAGAAATTTGGATCCATTTTAGGGATAGAAGAACTAGTAGAAATGGGAGAGAGAGGGGTTACTTGCAAGAAGTTGGATTTAAAACTATGTCAAAATATTGTATTCAATGTAAGTAGGTGGGTCATAGCAAAGCTAACTGTGTTTGGGCTCACCTTGAAGCCTCCACAGAACAAAGAAGCTAACACTTATGTAAGAAGAGAAGCTAGACCTAAGTAAGGTGGTTGAGAGTCTGATAAAAACCAAAGAAGGAAACACCAAAGAGTTGTGATGAGAAGAGATAGGAGTCAAAGTTAGAAGAATGGTAGTGGCAGAAGTCAAGTGTGTTTTATGCCAAAGGGTCAGAATTTTTGGGCAGAAGGGTGCAGGAAAATGGGTTGAATATCAAAATGTTATTAAAGTGTTGAAGAAAAAGGACATAGCAGATGGAAGTGGGGGAAAGCGGCAAGGTACCTATGCAAAATCAATTTAAGGCTTTTAATGACAGTGGAGAAGAATAAGTTGTCGCTGTTGATAACTAAACAGTCTCTCAACTTGACAAGGGAACTAAGAAAGGGGAATTACTGATAGAAGAAGATAGGATTGAAAATTGATAATGCAAAAATTATCAGTAAACCTTTTTCCTTGGAATTGATTGCCCGATCCAAACGTGGCTTGGAAAATAAGAGAACAAATAGGCGGGCAATCTTGGACACTAGTGTGGTGCTGGCCAAAAACTCTTTGACGCTCAAGTCAGTATTGAGCTTCAGATAATCGAGCAAAAATAAGTGCTATGGTACTCTGAAAATATAATAATATAGGGGCGAGTGATGTACCTGCAGGTGTAGATTTGCTCCATCTTTATAGAATGTGAGAGATGGTCTTTGGATGTATATGGGACCCTTAGTAGATAAAGGAGAAGGATTCATGTAATGGAGTCCGATCTTATTTGATGTTCATCTGTGTATCAAGATAATAATCCTTAGGGCCCATCCAATAAGGGTTCTAGTTAAGTCTATATAGTGCTCTTAGTTTTTTTTTTTGGCGAGGTAAGCGAGTTTTTCCATTCATAACAAAAAGGTACAAATTAGTGTTAAACCCCTCATTCCACTAACAATAAACCTACGAATCAAGGAATGAAAGGCAACCAAATAAAATAACAAACAAAAAATAAACTTGAAAACAAGAGAGTGGAATCCATCCAAAGAAGAAAAACCAACAAGTACATTTAAAAAGCAACCAAACAACAACAACCCAAAGAATCAAGGAGTGTTCGGTGCAAGGGGCACCAGTGGGCTCTATTTTTGATCTTCTTTCCTTTCCAATGCATCAATCAAGGCAAAATTAGAGGGCCAATCATCCACATCAATTTCATCAACACTTAATGCATCAAAATGGCTTTTAACTTGCAAAGCATGCAATGGATGTGAAGGAGTTTTCTTGGGAGAAAGAGGCCCAGTGGCCATTTTGCGTGAGAGCTAACATCATGTGCTTTTCTTGGATAAGAAGTGAGCAGCATTTGAGAAGAATCTTCCATAGCTTGATCAACATTTGGGGCTCGCCTTTTTTCATCCATGATCCATTCATTATGATTTTTTTGGCTTAAGAGCCCTGGGGACAATCTTCGAGTGACATTCTTGAGTGTTTTGATTCACTAGGCAATTATCATAAGTGGCCCACCATTTTACATTTGGAGCATTAGATGGTCCCCATGCATAATCAACTTCAACTTTGGCCCTAGAACCATCTCTAAGTTTTGGATAAATAACCTCTGGCAATACTTCCTCAAGATTCACTTCTACACAAACCTGAGCAAACTCAAGATTGTTTCTTGATTTCGTAAGGGAATACATTTGCAAAAAGATATCAGTAAAAGATGCCACACAACCGAGACCTCTTCTTGACCAAAGGCTAAGGGGATCATCCCTTAATTTTACCCAAATTGGAGCTTTATCAATCCTTAGGTTAATAAATTAGAGGTTACACTCCTATTTCCTAAGGAGTAGTAGCCAAGGGTGGGCATGCCAGAATTGTTGAAGGACTTTTTGACAAGAATCTTCATTTTTGAACTTAAAGATAAAAAGCCTTGGCTTTTGGTTTGGCTTCAACTTTATTGTATTGCTTCCATGCAAATTCAACGATGTTCTTTATGAGGAAGAAAGGGGGAAAAGTTCCTAAAAATTGACCAACAAGACAAAATTTCCAATAATCATCACCATTATCACAGAGGTCTAAAGGAGGGTCCTCAACATCTCTTTTCTCATCAACATAAATGGCCTTGTACTTCTCAAATTGTTTCTCATTAGTGTAATATTTAGCAAATGTAATGCCCCAATTAGGAGTGGGATCATTTAATGTAGAAAGATACCTTGGCCTAAGTGGCATTCTCCATGCATTATGTGGCATTTCTCCTCTTGTTTAGAGTTAAAAATTTCCAATTCAATTTGGTACACTATTGTAAATGTTACTTGTATAAACCCTTTGAGATGCATTTCTTCCTAAGTATCCATTTGGTGAGTGGCCATGTGAAGTAGAATGCTGAAAATCATTTTGGAATTGAGTTTCCTTATGTGTGGTAGCATATTAAAATTTATTCTGGACTTTACCTTGCTAAAGACCGTTCTTAGATGATGTGGCTTCATTAAATGACTTGCTAGCCATGCCATTCAAGAGGCTACCACATTGGTTAGCAAAACTTTCAACTATTTTTGCACCTAATGGAGGAAAATTCTCCATGTAGTCAGTCGAATATCCCATTTGAATTTGTGGATATGCTTCATTCTTGGAAGTAGAAGGGTAAGTTATCAACTTGTGGTGAAGTGCAACTGCCAACATGTCCTTTTGTTCGAAAAAAGTACCTGAAAATTCAAAAAGTTGCTTTAGGGGACCAACAGAAGACCTATTGGGTATTACTTGATAGTTGCTACCATCTGCATTTTGCATACCCGATCAATCTTGAGTTTGATTTTTCTCCATTTTTGAGTGTTGTGAAAAGGAATTAAAAGCAAGATTATCCTTTTTCAAACGATAAGGGTAAGATTGAGACCTATAAAGATAAGGTAAGGTCAACTTTTTATGAGACAAACTAGAATGGGTAGCCATGGAAACATTCGACTCAGCTGAGTGTGAGTGAGCATCAATGCCGTATAAATGATTGTGTTCCATGCTTGCAATAGACAAATCTTCATCTGATTTCTTCTGATTGAAATCAACCTACTGCTCATGGCTTTGCATGAAACTATGCACCCGATTTTTCTTTACTTCATCATACTTTTGCTCGGGTAGAACTAACTGTGTCCTTACTGGTCGACCTGTCTTACCTAGGTGTTTGCCATTAGATGGCATAGAAGGTGCTTTATGCATGTATCTTGTTGATGTTCTACAATGTGATTGTTGAAATGACACTTGAGCTTATCTAGCTCGTCATGCAAGCTGAGTTCGGAAACTTTTATCTTACATGTAGAGTTGTTATATTGTGTAAAACTTCTTCACCTTTAACCTAAGGTTGAAGAGTTGAATATTAAAGTATAGGACCATTTGTCTAAGACATGGGCTTGACTTTGGTCGTCACTTTGTTGATAGTCGAAGATTAGATTTGGGACCATGGTTAAGCTAAGATGGCTTGTGCGTGTTGTTAATATCCTTCGTAGCCAATGCTCGGATGAGTAGTTGATCAAATTAGAAGCTTGTGAGCTAAACTAAGTTGTTTGTGTAGACCCCGGGAGCATGAGTACTTAACCAAGTATTAGAATGTCTTTAGGGGTGATAGTCCACCGGAGTGTTAATATGTTCTTGGGTAGTTGACCTTGTCTGGATAATCAATTCTTCCAAAATTTGTAGTTGAAATATTGCCACAAGTAAGTCTCAATTGAATAATTAAATACATTCTTGGGACAAACTCATCTGATGGTATTGTTTAGAAGTGAGCTCGATTGAAGTGTAGTGCGACTCTCAGAAGTGAACTTTACCAATCCAAATCTAGTACCAAATTGTACTCAGGAGATGACTTTACCAAGTTGTGATATTCAGATAGTGAGTCATACTGAGGGGATGTCTTGACCAAATTTAATCTTAGGTAGAAAGTGGTACTCAGGAGATAACTTGATCGAGTTTTCCAGTTAATTTGTAAATTGTACTTAGAGGAAGGCTCAACCAAGTTAATGCTAAGTGATCAAGTGAAGTCGGGAGAGGACTCGATCGAGTTCAAGCTTTAAACAATAAATCATTTTTGGAAGAAGTCTCGACCGAGTTTAATATTTAAGTAATACATTGTACTCAGGAAATGACTTGTCTGAGTATGACATTAAGTGGCAACTGGGGCTTATGAAATGACTCAACTAAGTCTAATATTAAATGATGAATGGTACTTAAGTAGTGACTTGACTGTGTATAATGCTAAGTAATATTTAATACTCGGAAGCAAACTCAGTTAGTAGCTATGTAGTGCCCGGGATCGAACTCAATCAGTAATTATGCAATGTCATTCTAGGGAGTGCACTCGACCGAGTGTTATATAATGTTCGAGAGTAGACTCGATAATTATATCTAAGTAATCATGTAGTTTCGGGAGTCTACTCGACTAAATTAATTATGTAATGAAATTTTTCTTGGGAAACGCTTGTCCGAGTTAATTATTTACTTGTTCTCAGGAAAGGCTTAACCAAGTTAATTACATAATGTCTGGGAGCGGACTTTACCGGGTTTAATGTTAAGTGGTAGGCGTTACTCAGGAGAGAGCTCATTTGAGTAACGTGGTAGCAGGTATAACCCCTTCCATACTTAAAAACATAAAGAAGAGATAATACATCATAATTCTTTTACTTGGTTCAAGTGATGATAAGGTTCTCAAGAGTGGACTCGACCGGGTAGTCGTGAGCTTCTCAGCTTTATGTTGCCGATCTTTATTAACTAGTTGGGCCTTAGCTCAACATACGTGCTCGCTCCATATGGACTTTCTTGACTAGCCCCATGGTGTTCTTGCATAAGGGCTTAAACTTTCACAAATTATAAGGTGCGCCCTCACTAAGGTGCACCTTTATGCGCGTGATAGCACGCGCTTATATATATGCGAAAAAAAAACTGAACAGTCACACAAGCGCCATCTTTTTCGTTTCTTTATTTCTCTGTATTTTCTCTCTGTTATTGCTCTCGCACGATGCATGAAATTGAAGACTTAGGGATTAAGTTGTTGAAAAGTAGTCGAACGCACGATTATTGCATGAAGCATCATTTTTTGGACGAAGCAAAATGCACGAAGAGGTTTTTAATCTTTGTTTTTTGCTCTCTAGTTGTATTTATAGTACATTGATGGTTAGTTTTGTTTTGTTTTGGTTGATTTTTGTTTATTATTACATGTTTTTGTGTTTTGGAACCCTAATTTTGGTGTATTTTTGGTTTATAAGTTGTGTTGTAAGGCTATGGCTTCTCGTAGTAAAGATATGCAACTTGTTTCGTTTGCTGGAGTGAGTATTCCTCCATTAGTTGAGCTGCATTGTATTGGTTCTTCAAGTGATGATGATGACAAGAGGTAAGTTTAACAATGTTTGTAATATTTTTTTTTTCAATAAATATGTATATTTTGTGGTTGTTTAGTGTATTTTATGTATGTGCTTAGTATTTGTAGTGTAGTGTATTTGTTTAGTGTTTCTGTGTTTTTGCAGTATATTTGTATATGTGTAATGTTTGCATTTGTGTATAGGTTAGATTTTTTAACTATTTTTTTTCAGTATTTATGTATGTTTGTTGCTTTTGAATGTGTGACGTTTGCATGTATGTATAAGTTAGTAATAGTGGTAATAGAGATTAAGATAAGTTAGCCAAAGATAGGTATAGAAGCAGATATCATGAAATTGAAAGTACAAGAAGAAAATTTGTTTGTTCAGTGATTGATAGTTGTTGGTTAAGTGATATATATTCGTTTGTTCAGTGATTTATGTGTGTCATTTGTTTTTTGCCAGATAAACATTTGTATGTATTGTGTTATTAGTTTTGAATATTTAATATTTGCATGTGTGTATAGGTTAGTAATAGTGGTAATGGAGATTAAGATAAGTTAGACAAATATAGGTATAGAAGTAGATATCATGAAATTGAAAGCACAAGCAGAAAATTATTTGTTCAGTGATGTATAGTTGTTTGTTCAGTGATTTATGTGTATCATTTGTTTTTTGCCAGATAAACATTTGTTTGTGTTGGGTTGTTAGTTTTGATGTTTAATGTTTGCATGTGTGTTTAGGTTAATAATAGTGGTAATGGAGATTAAGATAAGTTAGCCAAAGATAAGTATAGAAGCAGATATCATGAAATTGAAAGCATAAGTAGAAAATTTGTTTGTTCAGTGACTGATAGTTGTTTGTTCAGTGATTTATGTGTGTCATTTGTGTTTTGCCAGATAAACATTTGTTTGTGTTGGGTTGTTAGTTTTGAATGTTTAATATTTACATGTGTATATAGGTTAATAATAGTGGTAATGGAGATTAAGATAAGCTAGCCAAATATAAGTATAGAAGTAGATATCATGAAATTGAAAGCATAAGCAGAAAATTTGTTTGTTCAGTGACTAATAATTGTTTGTTCAGTGGTTTATGTGTGTCATTTTTTTGTTTGCCAGATAAACATTTATTTGTGTTGGGTTGTTGCTTTTGAATGTGTAATGTTTGGATGTGTATATAGGGCAGAAAATTTCTTTGTTCAGGTTCAGTCACAAATAGTTGTTTGTTTAGTCGTTTATGTGTGTCATTTGTTTGTCTGCCAGATAAACATTTGTTCAGATATTTGTGAATGGGTTTGTTGCTAAAGAAACTAGTTTAGTATCTATGAATATGTTTGTTGCTTTTGAGTATACTGTTTGTGTTTGTTTAATGTTTGCTCAGTTTTGTGTGTTTTTTTATTCCAAGGTGAAAGAAGAAGGAAAAGAGGGCAATGTATATCATCGGAGAAAAAATTAGACAAAGAAGAAGGTTAGTAGAAAGGTATATCGGTCAAAGAGGAATGTAAATGTTGAGTTGGGTGAGAAAGAGTGTGAAATGGAGAGTTCTAGGGCAGAGATGGGTAATGTTGATGGGAGGGATGTGGAGAAGGAGAAAGATATGGGGAAAGGGAATGATATGGAGAAGGAGAAGGATATAGGTAAAAGAAAGCATAAGGAGAAGGTGAAGGATAAGGAGAAGATAAAGGATGAGGGGAAGTTGAAGAGAAATGATATTAAAAAAAATTCTGGAAAAAACAAAGATGAGTGTGGTGGAAAAACAAAGGTTTTGGAGAAAAGTAAACATGTTAAGAAAAAAAGTAAGGATGATGAACAATTTGGAAGAAAGAAGTTGAAGAAAGGTAAAAAGGAAAAAGATGATAAGGAGTTTGTGTTCCAAGCAAGAGGTTCTATTTCAAGCTTCTTTGTGGAATTTATAAGGGTGTTTGATGATGATCAAAAAGCTGCAGTGATGGAATTGGGTTTAGATGTTTGTTGTATTTGGAGGCCAGTGAATTGAATGGGAAACTCAGTCGATGGTTGTGTGAACGCTATAATCCTTACCGTAAGAGATTAGAGATTAGGAAAAATGAATATATTAAAGTAGTATCAAGTAATCACTTTATGCTTATGGTCTTTAGGGCATATAATCCAAACAATATTGCAGTTGTACTAAAGATCACAATCGCCTAACTGTGTTCCCAAATAACTCAAAATGTGTAGTAAACACTCTCTCTAAGAGTCATGTCTTATGGGCACACATGGTTTTTCACCACAGTTATCTGATTTTCTTTCTAATGTCTCAGCATACAATCTTCCGTTCTCTAAAAGATACTAGGATATGTGCAAATCCACTACCTAGGGCGATCGATTCAATAATTCAATTGATATTTGCTATCCATGTTCACTGCAAAAGCCGATATCTAAGTCTCGTATTTAGCATTTCGTTTGTAAAGCTCTCACTATGCAAAGGTACAAAATGCTTTAGAACATCTTCTTTATCTCTCTGAGTATCGATCAACCCTAGATAAAGATATTCCAACATCTAGGAAGTAAAACACCCTTTTGGAATATTGCATGTAGATACTTAACTAAGACCAATTTAATATAGAAACACGAGATAGAGTTAGCCTTTACTGTATATATGTTATCTTCTTTTTATACCCATGGTCCATCAATATCTTGATCAAAACAAAATTTCATTTCTCTGATAAGATTTGATGCTATCTATTAGATGTTCGCTTAAGCCCTTAAGAGAACTTCTTAATATATATATGCCATATGATATCTGCATCTAGCAATGCATTTGTCTGGCTATTAACAGGATGTCTTCATTAAACTTTTCAATTAAGAAAAAGCTATCTTAACGAACATCTTTCATATCTCATTGTCACAAAGACAAGTGACAGCAATGGAGTCACCTAATGAATCTTAGTATGGCTTTTTGGATATAATGCTTCCTCATAGTCGATCCTTTTCTTTCTGAGTACAACCCTTCACTATCCAATCCTATTATGAAGGCTTTAACCTTCCCATTATCTCTATATTGTTCCCTGTAGACCTTACTACATCTTACAAGTTTTACCACTTCAAGTGCAATTACAAGATCCTAAACATAATTAGAGTAATAAACTCTAAGTTTATTGCTATGCATCAATGGCAAACATCTAAATCAGAAGCTGCTTTATCATGTCTAGTGAGAACCATAGCCCAAAACTTTGGAACCTTGTCAACAAAAGACTTTCTAGAGCATCTATTAGGTTACATGGCAATTCTCCCACTATGATAAGGCTCTGGGTGTAACAATAATAACATACAGCACTCTTCCTTTTTTTAAGATGATGCAGATTTATTTGAAGACCAAAAGATCTCATATAAAGTAATTCCAAAATCTGGCAAGTACTAAATCATACTATCATTCTCGAAGTATCTAGTATAAATGCCGACGAGCAATTTTGCTCCTTAAATTGATATGTAATTCTGCGTCTGGTCTAAAAGGATATACCAAGAAATAACACATATTTAACTTTTGGTTCCAGCTATCAAGGATACTTAACACATTAACTAGAACATTACAAATATGGAACTAAGCTCAAACAAAGTTTGTGTCACAACCACATTTCTCATAATGTCCTGTATGTTACATTGAACAATACCAAATAGAAGATGTAAACTGTTATCTCACGATCACACTCCCACTAAGAAATAGACAATGATATTGAAAATATCATGTCTTTCCATGTCTACAAATGTTCAATTTATCCACTCATCGGCATCATTTTCCTTGTGAGGAAAAATCTTGATGTAGATTGCTGAGTTACAATGTCCAAGGTATATTCTGAGCTCACACGTAAGGCTATATCCTACTCTGATTAGAATAAAAAAGGCTTTGATGTATTCATCTAATTTCTACTCTGCCTTAGTCTCAAACCACTAGAGACTTGTGTAACATCAGATGATCACATATGTATTCTTGAGTAATCTCCAGTCTAAAACTAGTACTCAAAACCTTGTTAACTAGTTAGCTTATGAAACCTCATACATTAAGATGAATCAGTTTCTAACACTTTTTGAACTCCTTGTCACCTAGAGAAGAATGTATCTTTACAAGTTGTCTTTTCTCATAGACAAGACCATTAGAAGTTATATCTTTGAGATCTAGTAAGGTGTGAAGTCCATACTCAACTAACTTCTTGTCATGCTCTTTGACAAGATGTCCCTTAGGCAAGATTGGAAGTTATGACTTTGAGATCTAATGAGCTCTAAAGCTCAAACTTGACTAATTTCTTGTCATGCCTTACACATGATATCTTATGCATGAATGTGTCCAAAGTGCTATTGGTCGGAGAAATTATCCTTTCGTGGATTAAAATTTGCTCTATATTCTATAGTGATAGTGTAACAGGATATTGTTAAACCATGATGTATTATACCGAACAAAAAACATTTCTATATCTACTGATATTTAAACCAGAATAGAAACTGCAAAGTCTAGAACAAAGTTTTTTTGCATGTTCGAAACATGAATATCCAAAACACTATGTAACTCGCACTACATAAGCCCATACTTTGCCTCGCTACGCACTCTGAAAGTAAAGCTTCCTTGCTTCTATCCACATTACTTGAAACCTCTGCTAGAGATAGCAATTACAGTTACTGGCTTAGAACTTACTTACAAGTGAAACCAACCACCATAAGGGTTTCACTGTGAGAAGTGAAGCTTATATCTTTCTAGCTTGACTAGGTAGACGGAACAATGTATCCTCTAGAGCTCTTGCAGACCACACAAGAAACATTTCCCTATGGGCTTGCCTTCTGCCACCCTCTATCATTTCTTTCTAGGACTAGTATCTTGCTGTTGCTTAACACTATCACTGTCCCTTTCCATGTTGAAGGATTTAATGGAGCATACATGACTAACCCTAGGTCAATTTTTAAATTATTAACCCTAAGTGCAGTGGAAAAAATAAATACTTGCATACAATAATACCACACATGCATAGAATAAACAAGAACACAAAGTAAAACTGTCAGAACAAATTTACCTCCTGGAGCAGAAAAACGACCAAAAATTTTTATTGATTATCAGACTACCTTTTGGACCTTTGATTGACAATCCAACCATTGGATTTGAAGCCCTGGAATACTAGAATTTCCTCCTAAAATTTTAGAATGATCCGATAAGTGATGGACACCCAATCAAGTCCGGATCTAAGATTGTGCAGGCTTTGATCGGAAAAGATAGTTTCTATCACTTTGTGTTTTTAAACCTCTAGAAGAATGACCCAAAAAGCTTTTGATCTTCCCTACTATGACCGGAAAGATTTTATCATTAAGCAAAAAAACAAATTCTTGGTGAAAGAATTGGTTTTTAGAATTGTAGAAGTCTATTTTTGTTTTTGGTCGATCAAGAGAAGAAGAGAATTCTTTCTTTTCTAAACTTCTCCAAGAATGTACGTATATCCAATCTTATTTGACGTACAAAAAACTTTTGCATTTTATCAGACTCAGTTGACCCCTTTTAAGAGTTCTTTTAGCAATAGAACTCCTATGTAGACTAGGACTTTATCTTGAGGAGTTTAAATTCAAGTAGAAGATCTTTAGGTGATAAGAACTTTAAATTAAAACCAACTCTTGACCTAATTTTTTAGAATTTAAATCCCAAAAAATCTTCTAGAATACGTGGGGCTCATTATCTCTTTCTTCTTTCCAAATTTGGATGCCTCCCTATAAGACGACTTGACAAATTGAATATTCCAATAGAGGAAACTTGGAGTTCAAGATATTTGAATTATCTTGTAAAAATATAGCAACTCTATCCTAGTTTGGAAACCTTACTCAAAAGTCATGTCTCGCACATCTAGAAGCTTTAGGAAAGAGATTAAGACACTTTCTAATTATCTACATTAAAACTTGGACCAATAAGAATTAAGAACAAATCTTATTTCCTATTTCCAAGAATCCTAATGCAATTAAAACTCTTATGAAAACACATATTTAGCTATTGACCAATAAGGAAATATTCAAGAATAGGCTTCTCATGCTTAAAACAACATTCAGCTAATAGAGGGACCACAAGGCATAACTGTCCTTGGCTCTGAAAATGATCAAAATGCCCTTGCCTCCTTTAGGTGACATAGTGACCATTTTGACCTTAGTCTACTTCACCACAAGACTGAAGCCGCACTTCAAGGACAATTACTGGATGCCAAGAGCTTGTCATAACAATGAGTGACCTTTGTCTTTGACATACTAAGCAGAATGACCAAAACGCCTCTCTATGTACACCTGTAGTTAATGTCAGTCCTTTGACTGTACCATCACCTCCTTTATGACCTCTAAACCTTGGAATAACTTGTACAAGATATCAATCAACTTCTGGTCACATTACTCTTGATCTCGGAAGCGACCCACAAGTTAAATTATCGATATACCCTTGAAGGGTTATACCACTAGATCTAAATTTAGATGATTATACGGACAAGACTAAGGGGGCACATAGAATCTACTATTGCATATGCAGGTACCAACTATCCAGAACTCAACACCCAATGCATAAAGCTGTTGACCCTAGCCAAGCAAGGTCTTGCTCATAGTGGATTAAAGTGTTGAACCCTGATTCTATCAGTTCATCTACATATGCTCAAGATTGAGAGCATTGGCCACTTAGCAGTAGTGAGTATTGTGTTTTCTCGTAATGGTCCGGTCCAATGTGTGACGCACGTACTAAAGAGACAAGTCCAGAAAGACCTCCAATGACTTAGGTAGGTCACCCTTACAAGGAGACTTCCTACACTATAACCTTATCTTGGTAGAATACCTAGCACTACCATACGGTTATGGACTTATTTATGATATTACTGAGTCTTGACTTGGACTTACTGCGCGTCCAGCCTCGCTGCGCACCCAAGTCCTTAGTTAATGTCATTGGGCCTTTACTAATGCATCACATAATCATACACCAGAGACGATGTATAAAAATGAAATTCAAAAATCATGATTAAAATAATTATAACAATATCCAGAAAACAGTATCCAAGTAGTCTTTAGGGCATACCAATCCCAATACATGTTCCAATTGTTTCCATTATCGCTAGACTGAAAAGTACTAGAAGGTTTAACTTTAGGAATGGAAACTTAGGCATCTTGTTGAACGATAGACTCTATGCCCTAAAGCTTTTCCATTAAATCAAAAAGGGTCAATGTTCAACTTGCTTGACTTAAAAGTCAGCTTGAACTTCTTGAAGGATTCAGGTAATGTCTCGAGCTCCATCTCAACATGAGTTGTAGTGCCAATTTGAACACCTAAGATCTCAATAATGCTAAAGTTATCCATCAACCTAAGCATATGCTTTATGACAGATTCCCTTCTTGCCATCCTAGAATTCATGGTATCCCTCATAGTAGCTTGCTAGCCAACTTGCTAATGTCTCTAAATATCTCAGACAATAAGGTCATGATTTCTACAGTAGTCCTCAATCCCTCATATTGTATCAGTATACTATCAGATAAAGATGCAAATATATAGCACTTGGCCGTAATATTAGCTCTTCTTCAACCCTACTCAGCATCTTACTAGGTATTTGTAGAATTGATCCCTATCCGAGGATAGGATTGGTAACAACAATTAGTAGAATCGATCCCTATTCGAGGATAGGATTTGGTAACAACAAACTTGTACCTATTCTCGCTAAGTACTTTGTCCAAGTTCCTCTTCTAGTGAGCATAGTTTGGGCTGGTTAACTTATTCTCGAAGAGAATACCAGCCAAACCACTAAAGAAACTGCACAACATTTTACTAGATATACATATAATGGTATCGTAAATGAATAAGCAATATAATATGATACACATATGATATGTATGTAACAAAGGAAAACAACATACATCAAGCCTTTTTACATCATTTGCCATTTAGTAGGTAAACCCTCAAACTACTATGATGTAATAGTGTCTCTACCCTATCAACTTGAACTCCATGGATGGCATGGCCCAACAAATGAATAGTCGAGTTAGGTTTTAGCCTACTTGGATAACACTTATCTAGATAGACATTATCTAATAGTATCCAATCACTACTTTGTTTGGCCTCTCAAATCACCTTGGGGCTTCCACCGATGGGGTGGTCGAATCCATGATTTGAGTTGAGTGTATTTAACCACTCCTTAGTGTCTCATTCCTCGTCATGTATCTAGACTTGAGCCCTCTGATAGGATTGAAACTCTTATCTCTATGTCGTCCATAAGATGGTATATGCTGATGAGCTCTATAAATGGCATGGCTGAACCTCATCAATGCCCTTATGAACGTACACGTTAAGTCCATCTTACTAAATCTAGGTAACAGTGACACCTGCCAATGGGGAGGTGAACGCCACTCACGTTTAGCGTGAATTACACAAAGATGGCTTCCAATCCCCTCTCCTACTCAATATTTTGACCTTAAGGTTTTTATCTATTTATCTTGGTCTCATATGTTTTGGATCTAAACACCACCTTTGAATCAAAAGACCTCGAAATGTTCTTGACTTGAGTTAGTCAATGGGGTAGCTACTCTTGTCAACATCCCGTTTGGTGATCCTTAGTGAAGAACTCCACCGATAGAATGACCAAACTCACTAACGCCTTTTATGTTTTAAGATTCAACTTTGTGTTTCCAAGAACATTTCATGGTACTCAAATAGATTTGACCTAGTCTAGGGCTTTTAACAAAACCATAGATTGGCAACTTGACTTCTTTTATTAGCTATGGTACTTTGACATTAGCTCTAAACACCCTTTTGAATTAAAATTCACTTTGTGTTACTAAGTCATATCCATACCAAAATAGAGAGTCAAACTTAAATGTAAGTTATGAAATCCTTCCATTGATGCACTTGAGTTATCTTGATAAGTCCATTGGTTAATTAGTGTCGGAAACAACTAATATCTCTAACCAATTTCATGCATTGCTCTTTTACGATCTCTAATTACCAAATAATTAGCATAAGCAATCTCGAAGGACTTATCAAACTCAAGTCAAACAAGATCCAAAAGTTAGCCAATTTTAAACTCTACTTGGGTGGACATGTTGCTATGTGATCACATTGTAATAATCCATACATACAATCAAACGTGTGTGTCTATATATATATATATATATATATATATATATATATATATATATATATTGCAAAATAAATATCTATAGCAAAATTAAACGGCCTTAATTGATGGATCCCTATTAATAAGCCTTAGGCACAAAGCCCAAAGCAATTGGAATGCCAAAACACTTCATACAACTGCAGTCTGCCTCTGTCGGTTGGCTGATACATCCTATCAATCAATTGACTAGGTCGACTTGTACTTCCAGAGACCCTCTACTTCTATCGGCTGACTAGTAAGGTCAATCAATACTTCCTGAAAGCTACTAACTGGACTAGGGCTATTACCGGTTGATCGGTAGGGGTCAATCAGTTCCTCCAAAGTGCCTCAAACTTTATGCTATTTAGCTTTTTCGGCTCTGAATCATTACATTACAAGGATTTACAAAGAAAACAACCTATATAAGCTTTATCTATGACAAGAAACATAAATATTGGCCACAAAATTCAAGCCAATTTCCCATTCCTATGCTTCTCTCAAATTGAAGCTACAATAGCTTTCTATGCAAGAAAATAAATCCATACATATGAACCATCGATCAGGACCAATATAACACATAAGCTGCAACTACAAAGGTTAGCCCCTAACAAATATACCATAGAAACACATAAATCTTGCCATCTACCAGATTATTACTGGTTCTATAGGTTTATTACGCAATCTAAGGCCATTATTATATGTATAATGGAACCTATGCTTTGATACCAATTGTTAGATCTGGTATGCTATTACCATATTCAAGATTAGGTACCACATTTTATTTTTAATCCACAATTTATACATGGTAGTGGAAAAAATACCATAATCATATTTATACACATAGGATTCAACCCAAAATATGCTAATATAAACAAGAACGGGTTTACATTTCATTACCTTTGATGAGTGATTTGAAGATCGATGGCCTCTTTTCGTCAAATCTTCCTCAAAGCAGCCGCCTTATGGTTTTCTCCATTATGACCACTCTACTATTACTAGCATAGTTAGTTATGTAGTGGGCAAGCTAAAATAAAGGCTAAAATGAGAAAGACAATATTAGTGTGTGTTCTTGGTGTAAGTGTGTGAAAGATACTTCACATATACTAAGAAAAAAAAATAACAAAGAGGCTCTCAAGGGTCATGCTCTTCTAGTACTATTATAGTACTAAGCTTACCTAAAAGGATAAGATTTAGGAAATATAGAAATTCTCTCAATAGCCTTCATTAAACTTTCTAGATAAGGAATATTCTCTTGGGATAAAAGGACACCTAAATATTCCATGTCACACACTAAATATCTCCTATGTGGTCCCTACTCATCTAATTAAGATATTCATAAGCTATATTAAGAAGACCCAGATAATAAAATCCCTTCTTAACTTCTAAACTCAAATCTTAATTAAGCAACCCACATATTAAATTCCTCAACTATGTATCTAATAGAGAAGTGGCTAGTGGAGGAACCAAAAGACATAATTTCCCTTGGCTCCCAAAATGACCAAAATGCCCTTGCCACCACTTTGGCGATATCGTGGCCATTTTGACTCCGGTCTACTCCACCAAAAGACCAAAATCCACACTCTAAGAATAATTACTTACTAAGTAGGAACTTGTTACATGAAGTAACCTCTGTCTTTGACTAATCGAGTGAAATGACCAAAATATCTTTCTATGTCTACCTGTAGTCAAGGTCGGTTAAAAGGCACTACCACCTCCAAGACCACATTTGGAACCTCCGAGTCTCTAGTCTAATGAGTGATCACAACCTCGTCACGAATCTCTTGAACTAGGGAGCATCCCACAAGCCAAACAATTGATATATCGCTAGTACTAGATTTCTGGTGATCAAGTGGACAAATCCAAGGAAGCATATAGACTCTACTGCTGCATATGCATTTCCTAACTAAATTAGAATACAACACCAAACATACAAGGCAAATAATCTAATCACTCGAGACCTCTCCTTATAGCACATCAAAGTGTTACATCCTAATTTAGTCAATTCATCCATACATGCTCAGGATTAAAAGTATTGATTATTAGCAAGCAGTGAGTACCTTGTCCTCTATATGTGATGGCACAGCTCCAAAAAACATACTCACAGTAGTCCTATTTGATGTGTGACACACGCATTAGAAGCGAAGTTCGAAAAGACCCTTTAATGACCTAGAAAGATCACCCTTATTGGGAGACTCACCTACTATATCCTTATCTCGGTAGAGTGTCCAACACTACTATCTGATTATAGACTAATTTATGATATCACCAGAACTAGACTTGGACCTACTATGTGTCTAGCCTTACTGCGTACCCAAGTCATTGATATATATCATTAGACCTTTATACTTTGCACCAATGCATAAATAGAGAGAATATATTGTGCGTAACTCAATCATATGAATAATATCATGATCGTATTATGTCTAGTATCCAATAATCACCTTGTGCTTGTGGTCTTTAAAGCATATAATCCCAACACAAAAGTATGGATCGTGTTTAATATAGTGCGTGTGTACGGGTGTCGTCTCCACAAAGAGGCTACCTTAGTTTGGTCTCTATGTGCTTAGTGCCTAAAACTCATAAGTGTGTGTGTCTCTATGTGTGTATGCTTTCTTAAGGATTAAAGGGAGCTCGTGGAAAGGAAAATAAACCTTACCTAGCCTAACCTAACCTAACCTAATCTAATGGAGAAACTTAGGGTGCCAAGCTAAGGAAAGAAAGCTCTACAAAATGAAAGGGGATTTGGGGTGACTGCACTGCAATTAGCCTCGGGCTATAATAACGATTCAGTCTCTCTATGGTGGGCCTCTTTAGTGTTGATTAACATCCTATGAAAGAGACTAACCTAATAGTATTGTTTTAGACTAGAGATTAGACTCTTAGAGCATTAATTAGTGCTAATGGGTACTCTTTTAATATTGTTTCTGACTAAAGGTATACTCTTACCACACTAAGTCATCAATTAAGCAAGATAATCAACACACATTAGTTGCAAATAGCACTCATGTAATTAACATGGATCAAGGCTAAGGTGAGACCACTGCCAATAATAATTAAACACTAAAGAACATATGTATCTTCACTTAGGCATTTTACCAAACACATAGACATGCTTGATTTTCAATACATAAACATATTAAATCATGCCATTAATCAATGTAAACAAGCATGTATTAAGAGCCAAAGATATACACAAATCCTTTATTCATAGCTGTAATCTAATATAAAACAGCAAACACCCAAAGATCTAGCCTAATCTAGCAACATATTTACAAGAAATAGAAAGAGAACAAGAACTCCCCTAAATCTTGCTTCCAAATCCGTGCAAGCCCTTCAAATCCTTGTTAGATGGTTCAATCTTAGCTTGGTATAGGGTTTAAATGATATATGGAGGTGTTAATTGAAGTGGAAAAAAGGGTAGGGTTAATAGGTGTGAGAAATTATTGGGTTCCTCTCGTAAAAATGGCCTAGAACAAACTATTTATAGCTATTTTAGCGCACAGCCGGTCAATCTAGCCAGGGGCCTGGCCTAAGGAAGAGGGACTCCGGCCTAGAAAGTGAACATTGTCACTTGGTCGAGGGACCGACCTTGGCAGGGGGCTACTAATTATGGCAGCTAAAATGCTTATAACTTGCTCATTTGGCTCCAATTCGCGTGCAATTTTTTCTATTGACTCATACCGCTTCTTGGGAGCTTGAAAGCCATTTTTCATCTTTTCATGCCCATAAATATCTCTAAACTTTGTTCATGCTCTCTACATCTTTTACCAAACTCAATTTCTTCTCCTGAAACGCACATCCTTGCTTGTGCTCGATTTGCGTTGTCCTTCATTTCTTCTCCTCCAAATCAACCCTAGCTTGGCTCTTTGATTAAAGAATCAACATTTAAAGCTCAACTCCTTTTTCCAAAATGTGCCTAAAACACAAAATAAGGCACTTAGTGTAGCATCTATGCGTTTCAACACCTATATGCACAAATATGACTAGTAGTGCACAAATGCAACCCTAAATGCACTCAATAAAACTCAACACACCCTCAAGAGTATATGCAAACAATATATACAAACATACACAAATCACACCCATCAACGCTCCTCAGCCTTCCCCTTGCTTCTCCCCAAGCAAGCCTAAACTAAAGTTTATCCACATGCTTTTCAAAGAGTTGCCGGTTGCATTGGCTTTCAATTTTTTCGTCTCCAAGAGGTATAAGGGGTCAGTCCTTTTGTGTAAAGGCTACCCTAGCCATTTTTGGGTTCTCCTCTTAAGCACGTGGGGTCTTGCACCCCTTGGAAACTTACTAAGTAGCTAGAATCACCACAAACTTAGGATTCCAACTCATACACCTGGGATGTTGATACTTTGTGTCTTATCAACTAATATGCCCTCTTAACATGCACTTAGCCATAAAGATACCTGTCAAAGAAGAATACACCATAATCACTCACAATTGACATGAGAGCCTTATTCCAATACAACGAAATAACAAAATAAAACACTTGTGTCGAATTGACATTGTATCACTTGACACTTATTCAATCATACTTCACTTTTCAATCTTTTTGTTGCCCTTTGGCTTTTTCTTATTTTCACTTTTTTTTTCAATCTTTTTCGTTTTTTTTTCATTTTTTCATTTACCCTTTTTTTTTGCATTTTTCTTAATACATAACATAAACAAAAAGAAAAGAAAAAGAAGAGGCTAAGACACACTAAAAGAACTAATTAAAGAAGGGACACTCATATCAACAACCCTCAAAAACACTGTTCCCAACCAATTTGCAGGAACACTACAAGGTGCATTCTTAGAAGTGCTCACCCCCCATAGTTTTCAAAAGGATGCTCTTCAAAGTCTTGGTCATACCCTACACTCCACTCACTCCCTATAATACACCCTCATATTCTCTAATCAATTAAGTCAATAACAAAGGGCAACTCTCCAACCAACATGGAGATAAACAGCTCAAAATATGCCAAAAAAAAAAAAATAACACATGTTGAGCAAAAACAAGGGATGCTATGCAAATCTATCGTAAACATGATGTAAATAATAAAGGAACAACCACACCCTCAAACCTAAACTTTGTTTGTCCTTAATCAAACAACATGAAATGTATATGAGGAATATGTAAGAGATAAATAGGGACAAGTAAAGAATAGAGAGATACAACCTTGTTTACATGTAATCTGCAAATGCCAAGTGTAGGATTGATGCACCAATGATGGAAAAGAGCAAGAACAAGGGAGGAAGCAAAAATCTACCCTATTAAGAATGAAAATAAACAAAAAAAAGCCTAAACTATCTAAATGTAAGGAAAAAAAATGTAATCTAATATACTATATATAAAACAAGAATGAATGAAAGAAAACTAATCTATTATATACAAAATCAAAAAGAATAAATAAAAAGAAAGCAAAGAAAATATGAACATGTCTAGGGTGCCTCCTAGTAGCACTGGATTTAACGCCTTCAGGCGGGTGCCAATGTTAGAGCAAACATGCTTGAAGTTTCTTGGCACAAATTGCCAGATAATCAATGAAGGACAAAAGGTAGAGGGAAAGGGATCATTCAATAAATGATAAGGCAAAGAATAAACAATGCAAGCCCTTTTCAAAATATCCCACTCCCGAAATGTTAAATATGGATGTGTGCTCAATGTGATAGGTGTCATATAAAAGCATAAAAGATCATGCCTCGTTTGCTCACTAATTAACTACCCCATAGCCTTCTTCTTATTATCTAAGGCTAAGAACACACCGTCCCCATGGGTCATGGATAAATCTAATACCAGCAAAGTGGGCGATATGTGTCCTAGTCCTAGGTGAAAAAGTTCTATGTAAGAAGACATAAATGTGAGGTCCAAAGAAGAGGGGGAATCAACATAATGGGAATGGGGAGTAGGGACTACATCTAAAGAGAGAGAGTCAGAAAGATCAAGAACTAGGGATAAGGAAACACTAGGTGCTTCTTCTCTATGAGGATATGGGATGATCAAACAAGGGTTGCTTTAACTTCTTACAGGGGGCGGACATGCATGGAGGCAGTAAAGTAGACTCAAACAACTTATCATGCAATCAAGCAAGTGTAGTGGGAGTATGTGCACTCATTGTCCTCCAAAAGGCATCAGAATTGAATTGAGCAATAATAACATCAAGTTCATCCTCCAAACATTATTGGGACGTAGGAAGAAAGGGAGGGGTAAACTCAAGAGACCCGCTGGAAGAAGGTGAAAGAAAAGGAGGATAGGGTAGCACTTCCTCTAAAACATAACCTAAGTCAACTTGAAGTGGAATATAATCATGCCCATCCTCATCCTCACTACAAAAAGTAAACTCTCTATCAACCTCTCTCTTTATCTCTCTTCCCCAAACATCATCATTTTTACCATTAGTCTCTTCATCCATAGATCTCATTCCCATCCCTTACATCCGATCTAAAGGTATCTTAACTCTCTCACTCACGGGTTGTTCATTCTCAACTTTTCTACTCAAGCACTTGACTATTCCGGATAATTGTTCGATTATCTCCTTTAGTCTCTCATGGTTGGAACAAATTAGGGATTTGAGATATTCTAACTTTCCATCTTCACATGAAGGAGACCTAAAAGAAGACGGTTCACCTAAGTGGAAATGGTAATCATTTTGTACACAATCATTAAAAAAACTAGGGAGAAGAATAGGTGGGAAAAGATAGTGTTGAAGATGGACTCTCAAAACAAGGAGGTGGATAGAATAAAGAGTCATCTCGACCCTAAGACGAATATAAATGATAATGCTCCCTATAATCATGATAGCTAGATGACGATGCATGAATGGGCATATGACTATAGGGACAATGCCTCAAATAAGCACTTGATAGGGATTGTTATTATATGCAAGGGGACAACAAATGGTACAATGCTTACAACTACCACATAAGAGACAAGTATTAAGAGCATAGACAGATGGTGGAGAAGAGAATACAAGTGACCGTCAAGAAGCATTAGGATCATTCATACATAATTAGCACAAGTAAACCTCTTCTCAAGTTAAATTCCCTTTTTGGATTTTTCAAAGTTTTTTCGATTTTTCAAATTCTTCAATTTTCTTTTGGTTTTCAAGATTTTTCATTTTTTTTTATGGTTTTCAACTAAGGGAAAGCAAGTAAAGATAAAACATATGCAAGCAACCAATCATAAACACAAAAGCACACAAAGAACCAATATCATGCCTCTTCGGCAACGGCGCCAAATACTTGATGTCTTCTTAGTGGGGTGTGGAAATAAAGCACAAATACAACCAAGTTTTACACTCACAAGTGTACGGATCATGTCTACTATAGTGCATGCGTACGGGCATCATCTCCACAGAGAGGCTACCTTAGTTTGGTCTTTTAAACAAGCATGTATTAAAAACCAAAGATATACACAAATCCTTTATTCATACTTTATCTAATATACAACAACAAACAACCAAAGGTCTAGTCTAATCTAGCGACATATTTACAAGAAAATAGAAAGAGAACAAGAAGAACTCTCCTAAATCTTGCTTCCAAATCCTTACAAGCCCTTTAAATCCTTCTTAAATGCTTCAATCCTAGCGTGGTATGGGGTTTAGATGGTGTATGAAGGTGTTAATCGAAGCGGGACAAGGGTTAGGGTTAATGGGTATGACAGATTATTGGGTTTCTCCCATAAAAATGGCCTAAAACTAGCTATTTATTACTGTTTCAATGCATAGCCGATCGACCTAGCTGGGGGCCCGGCCTAGGGAAGAGGGAATCCATCCTAGAAGTGAACATTCTGACTTGACCGAGGGCCCTAGCCAGGGGACCGGCCTTGGCAGGGGGCGATCGGCTATCACAGCTAAAATGCTCACAACTCATTCATTTTGGCTCCGATTCACGCACAGTTTTTTATTGCCTTGTACCGCTTCTGGGGACCTCCAAATCCATTTTTCTTCATCTTTTCATTCCCTTAAATATCACCAAACTTTGTTCATGCTCTCTACATCTTCAACCAAGCTCAATTTCTTCTCCCGAAACACACATTGTCGCTCGTGCTCAGTTGTGTTGTCCTTCATCCAAGAGCTTCCAAAAAGACTTTTCTTCATTTCTTCTCCTCTAAATCAACGCTAACTTGGCTCCTTGATTAAAGAATCAAGATTTTAAGCTCAAGTTTTTTTCCCAAAAAGCGTTTGAAACACGAAATAAAACATTTAGTTTAGCATTTATGCATTTCGACACCTATATGCACAAATATAACTAGTAGTGTACAAATGCAACCCTAAATGCACTCAATAAAGCTCAAAACACCCTAAAGAGTGTATGCAAACAATATATACAAATATAAACAAATCACACACATCATGTTTTATTTTGTGTGTGCATAAGGGGATCATTGGTCGGGGGGGGGGGGAAGGCGAATGATTCAATCTGGTGGGGGAGGGATGTTGTGCTTGGAGTCCCATCTCTGTGAGTGGAAAAAAGAACAGTCATTTATTTCCTTTGCTCAGGTTAGATTATTAGAGTTCGGACACAAGCAGTAGCTTTAGAAATTTGGTGCTTATTTTAATGTGACCAAGTAGCAAGGTAGGATGCTTCTGCATACAGTTGTGAGGCTGAGAAGTTGATGCTGGAATAATTATATAGTTGTAGATTTACAGATATTATGGTTTGATTTATTGGAATCTTCTTGGAGGTTTGAAATAGTATGAAGCTTAGTGCTTAGTTGGTGGTTAGTGTGGAGGTTGAATGCCTGTGACAGACTTTTCGGTGGCTAGCGTGAAGCTTCATGGACTGTGCAAAGAGCTTTCAGTGGTTAGTGTGAATAAGAGGTTTCAGTGGTTACTATGAAGGTTGATGAACTGTGTACAACCAATTTGTGGTGTTACGATCTGACAACGTGCATATTCAGATATTTGTTAAAAGTTTGTTTATGTGACCATTAGGTGGACCAGTTGGTATGCTGATGAGCGTACCTTGCTCTTTTTAACATTTGTAGCAGTGTAGGGATGTTGTTGATCGCCTCAAATGTGTATATTGCTCGTATTATTGTAATTGTTCTGCAGGTTTGCTTTATTTGCATTTTGCGGAACTTTATTATCATGTACAGAGCCATGTTAATGCAGGACATTAGTTGGCATAATTGATTATTGTGAAACTGAATTATGATATTTCTGATCGAGTATTGGCTATAAATGTTCTCAACAAATATAGAAAAGTGTATTAGCTTTTCCAATCTCTGCGAGGGAATAAATATTAATGTCATATAGAGGACAATCATGATGTACAAATGTGTCTTGTTGCTATTCATTTTATTATAGGTATATCTTAACTTGCTTAAGTACCTAATGGGAAAAAACTGACAACGAGTTTATTGACATAAAATTCTGCTTCTAATCTTCCAACAGTCCACTTTAGCCATTAGCGTATCAGCAATTCATAAATCTGTTTTGTCCTAGAAACCCTTGTTGGTTCCACCCTTTTTTTCTTATTTGAGTTACTATTATATCTGTAGTCAAATTTTAGTAATCTTAAGTTTGATCTCCTCTTTCCCATTAGATGTATGTGTCATGTGATATTGCTTCTTAAGCAGTAACAAGGTGACTTGATCACACTGTTCCCTTATGTATTTCACAAAGTGATAATTTTTTCAACTGGCGCATATTTGTTTCTCTGGACTGTATGGCGTTAACATTGTAAACGGGGTATATGCGTTCCCTCATAATAAACATTTATTGCAGTAATAGTTTCTGATTTGTTCAATTCTTTAATTTTCGATTGCAATTATCTGGTTTCACATTTACACAATCTTGACTCCATTTAATGCAGCCACTGAATAGAGTTTTTTATCGGCAGAGTCTATGAAACAGTCAAAGTGGTTTTCTTCATATGAATTCTGAACTAATACTAATATTATCAACTAACCAGAATGTTTGATTATTAGACCAGCTGATTTGCCAAATACATCATTATTGTATACTCTTTCATATATATAGCGCAACCCAAATTTTTTCTCTTAAAATAAATAAAAAAAAGTAAAAAAAAAATGAATTTGAATCCCATATGCCTAAGTTAAGAACCGTGTGAATCAAATATTATATTGATTCACGCATATATTTTATTGTTTAGGGGGAATTATGCCTATTTGTTTTGCTGTTATTTTATACGTATATGGTTACAACTATCTCTTACAACCAACACAATCCTCCGTTCTTGGAGAGAAGCAATTTGCAATCCTCTTACCCCTCCCGTTAAGGATGTTCTATAAAAAGCATCTCGATTCAATGGAGAGAAATAGATTTTGATATAATGCTGAGTGAAAAGAATTTAAGTCTTACAGAATTGATGAAAAAGAGCGTATTGATTATCGAACAGTCAAAGTGGTTTTCTTCATATATTTATGAGAATGACGAAGCTGATGAATATAGGGCTGTAATGCAGGGTTCACTTTCTGAATGGTATATACTGTCATGCTGGTTTTGTAGGTGAATGACTTCTTGAAGTGATACAGCAAACAGGATTATTTAGCAAAATGGCTTCAGTGGGTGTAGGACCTGCTTCTGGTCTGAGAGAATCTAATGGCCTTAATGTTGCGGTTGACAGGTTGCTCCAGGAGATGAATGACATGAAAATTAGGGATGAAAAGGTATGCGTCTCAAATCATTTAGAAGCTTGTATTTTATTTGTTTTTGCTTTCCTATTTGCATAGCCGCTCTGTTTTGACAAACTTTAGTTGTTCATTGTGATTACATGTTCTCTAAAGAGTAGTTTTAAATTTTATAGGATATGGAAGCAACAGTTACTGATGGTTATGGACCTGAGACTGGCCATATTATTGTGACCACTATTGGTGGTAGAAATGGGCAGCCGAAACAGGTAATTGGCATAAAACCTTGCTTCCCTTTCTTCAACTATCTTTGAGGTATCATTTTGCTTCAGAAAGCTTTACTTTTTCTGTTCTCCTGGTGCATGAAGTTCCCACTTTGCATGTTGTCCAGGGAAATGTAGGATTTGTTTTGGGTCTATTGTGTGCAGCTTTATCGTGCATTTTTGCAACAGGTTATTTCCATGATTCAAAACAATGACCTTTAGGTCACAAGGAAACAATCTTTCATTGGGCCAAGGCATGCCTTTGTGTACAAAGTGTTATTATAGGAAAATACTTAATTCTTTTCTGGTGATTTAAAGGAAACAAGAATGAGATCCGTTTTCGCCAATCTTGGCAGAGTAGATATCTTTAGGACTTGGTTTTGTTATGAGATGCATGCTATTTTTCTATTTAGGTTTCCTATTCTTGTGATCTGACAGTTTGCGTCGGGTGTTTACTTATTTGTGGATTTTCTTTTTGACTTCAGTCTATTAGTTACATGGCTGAAAGCATTGTAGGGCAGGGATCATTTGGAGTTGTCTTCCAGGTAATGTTTTTGTTAGATGTGGAAGTCACTGGGCAGCCTGGGCTTTTCCTTTTCTCCATCTTTCCTCCGGAAACAATTTACATATGCTCATGTTCTGTGATTGCTCAGGCAAAATGCTTGGAGACTGGCACAGCTGTTGCAGTTAAGAAGGTCCTTCAAGATAAGAGATACAAGAACCGGGAATTGCAAACAATGCACCTTCTTGACCACCCTACTGTTGTGTGTTTGAAACATTGCTTCTTTTCAACAACTGAAAAGGATGAATTATATCTTAATCTAGTGCTTGAATATGTCCCTGAAACTGTTCATCGTGTTATCAAACACTACAGTGAGCTGAACCAGAGGATGCTTCTGAGATATGTGAATCTTTATACTTATCAGGTATATTATGGTGCCAACTGGGGCTTCGTTATGTATACCATTTTGATTAATGATGTTGATGAGAATTACAAGCAAATATTAGTATTCAATTTAAGTTGAATTTCTGAAAACTATGGAGACAATGGCAAGCAATTGAATGATATCAAAAGTTTAGCCATTTTTTTCTTGTTATATTGTGTGCTTTGTCATGGTCGTCAATCATGGCATTGTGAGAGTTGTCATCTTCTTTTGTAATGAAGAACTTCTCTTTCGATGATATTCTTGAGGAATTTATGAGTTGAGAGCTTTTTTCGTAGTAAATTTGTTTAGATTGTAATGTGGTGTGTTATATATGGCAGACTTTTGGGGCATTATCTTACATCCATCGCAGCATTGGAGTTTGTCACCGGGACATCAAACCTCGAAAATTTTTGGCGTGGTTAGAAGTTCATTTAGTTCTCATTGTACATGACAGATATTAAGGTTTAGTTTTGGGGCTTCACTTGGATGATTTATTTCAAGCAAAAAATCTAAGATTTCACTTTCTCTCTCATGATCTAAAATTTTAAAAACGAAATGATTTGTTGTTAGAATGACAACACAGGTATTAGTTAGGAGAGATATTTGATCCGTACAGAAACATTAAGCAAAGCTAGCATAGCAGTGTTGTTGAGATCGCTGGATCCCTTTGACATCAAACATCCATCATCTATCATGCCATAGTTTTGTGGCCTTTTATTTCCATGGGCCCACAGGCACTACCTTAGGGCCTAGACCCAGAATCTTCCTCCCTTCTTTTTAAAAGGGTTAACCAAAGGAGAACCCCTTTCCCACCTGGCCAGAGGCCCCTTAACCAGGCGGGAGGTAAATCGAGGGATGTGCGTGAGTGGCAGCCCGACCAGGGAGAGGACCAACGGGCGTGGAAATCCAGCAACAGCCCCCGCAATATTTCAGCGGAGTACTGCCGCCACACGGACTCGATCCCGCGTTGTCAGGGTGTCTCCACCCTAATCACCTGGCCACTTACCAACTCACCTATGCCCCTGGGGGCTCCTCCCTTCTTTTGTGTGTCTAATGTTGTGTTCAACCTTGCTTGTAGTCATTGGATTCAAACACCAGACTATTATGAGTTCAAAATAGATAAATAAGCTTAAGTTTTTTTTAATATTTTGCAAGGCTTGAATTCCTTTATATTCCAAGTACCGAAAGTTATTTATATGTATGATGACAACATTGCATTCGTGGGGGAAAATTAAAAGAGTTCATATCAATTTTCGGATAGAAAATTGTAAGTTTTATGTACCTTTTGATTTCTGTACTACTTATGTTTATAATTGGATATATTAAATCTTATGTTCTTCTAATTTTTTGATATGTTTCCTCTTTTTCTTTACTGCTATATATCATCATATGATTGGCTTATTTTAATTGTTACAAAGCTAAAGGGCGGCAGTGTGGTTTTTTATTGCTCCAGGCATAATTAATGGCGCTAGAGTGCTTCACATGGATACCACATCTGTTGCGTTCCCCAATATGCTTCTTTCTAAGTCATAAAAGAGGGTTTGGTCCTCTTCCTAATGATATCTTGATCGATATTTGAAGTAGACTTCTTGGACATTCTCTTCTAAAATGTCGAAGGGTCTGTTAGCACTGTGAGCATTAATTTCATCAAGTTATTTTATCACATTACAAAATGAAAGAGCTTCTAGTGATATTCTTGTTCAATGTGTTGATAATCTTTTTGGACATGATCCTGAACTCTTTTTATATGTCTTTGACCAAAATACTAGAAAGTTGGGAAAGATGTGTTTAACGTCTCAGGTGAGTATGAAGAAACACAATCTGGCAACTATATTCTCATGTGGTGATCTAAATTAATAGGGGCTCATGAGACGTTAAAATTGTCAAAATCCTTGCGGAAAGATTTTAGTTGAAATTGAAAAAGTTAATTATAACATTAAACGACATGGGGCACACGAGTGTCATACAAGACCACTCAAGCAAACCTTCTACCTCTTATTCTCAGTCAATTTTATAAGGAGTTTAAATAAAAGAAAAGTGGTGGGAACCACAAGATCACTATATATATATATATATATATATATATATATATATATATATATGTGGATGTGTGTGCCAAAGGGGGAGAGCAAAGAAGTTGGTGAGAAGAGTTCATAGAAGCAAACCTTGTGCCGCGCTCGTCAGGAGGATTGTGAAAATCTTCTTGTGACGATCTTCTCCCATTATTTTTTCAGATTCATATTTATTACTCTAGAGTTTGAATTGTTTACTTTGAGTACTACATTTTTTTTTCTTAAGATTTAAAATTTAGTTTTAGTTTATTATTATTATTATTATTATTATTTTTAGAATTATTTTTAAATCTCAGTTTTATTTTTGGAGTATTGTTTTAGCATTCAATGGTTGTCTTAGATTTTAATGTTTGGTTTTGACCTTTGGTTTTAGATTTATAATTTGTTTTCAGTCCATAACTTAATTTCAATTTTATATTTTATAATTTTAATATGTCTCAATTTATTAGTTTAGAATTTATATTCTTGAGCATGAGCTAAATTTCTGGTATTAGAGCTATGATAAATCTTTGATTACTATGTGATATTTTTATTTTAGGTTGTGCATTGAGCTTAATTTTTATGCTATTAATTTAATTTATATCAATTCATATTGTTCTTAATGCTCTCTTTTGATTGGCCACCAATTGAGTTGACTTTAATTGCATGTTGAGACCGAGAGGTGATATATGTAGTGGACCTATATGAGTTGATGTTAATTATTTGTTGCATAAAGATGGACAAAGTTAGCATAGCCTGTGTAAAGATTCCGGAACTTTAGGCACACTTACGGGTTATTTTTGCTTACAGATATAGCCGAGAAACTTGTGAATGTAAGATTAATTATGCTCGAGAGAGATAATTGATTAATCTAAAGAATCCGACTACTTAGATTAAGTTAATAGGGGAAAAGTGCACAACTAAATAAAATATCTAGATGGTGTCTTAGATAAAATCACATACCCTAGTTATATTTATTTACAGGTTCTTGTTCATTTATAAATTTTAATTTTAATTTGTTTTTCTTTTATTAATTATTTTTAATTTATTTCTTGCGAGTTTACTAGAAATTTAGTTATTTATTTTGAATAGAGTTTTCTGTACTATTTTCTTTTGGTTGTTCAAATAGTAGTAAGATTTGTTAATTTCAGTACTTGACAATACAATCTTTGTGGGAATAATACCCACACATCACTCTATTATTTGTTACGATACCGTGCACTTGCAATTTTCACGCAACAGATTTAAGAGGATTATGCAAACTGGAATTGGGTAAGAATGTACAGGGTGAAGGTTACTTTGGGATGGAAATGACCTGATGGGAGAGTTTTTACAAGTATAGATGTACGCATACAGTACCATAGGATAAAGGTTATAAGCATCGAGGGAGATGAATTATTTGTTAATTGGTCTTCACGTGGATTATATATAGAAGTGGCAAATGGGTACCCGCAGGGCAACCCGACCCGTTTACGACGGTTTCGGCGGGTTGGGTCGGGTTGACCCGTTTAATAAACGGGTCATGGGTTTTAAACCCTAACTCGACCCTAATGGGTTGGTGGGTTAGGTGGGTTATTATAGCGGGTCGTTTTGGAGGGTTCGCGAGTCATTTTGACGGGTTTGCGGGTCGCTTTGGCGGGTTATGTGGGTTAGGCGGGTTTATGGGTCGTTTTTGCACGTTTGGCGGGTTGGCAGGTTATGTGGGTCATTTTGGCGGGTTCACGGGTCACCCGCGGGTTGACCCAACCCGACCTGTCAATTTGGCGGGTTGGGTCGGGTTGACCCGTTTATTTGGTGGGTCACTAAATCATCAACCCTAACCCTATTTTTTGACGAGTTAGGCGGGTCGACCCGCGAGTATCAACCCGTTTTGTCACCTCTAATTATATATGCTACATTTAAACTGAAAAAAAATTCCAAAAAATTGATGTGTAAGATAGAAGTACGGATGGGTCATTGATCTTTTGTTATTGGCTTACACCAACAGTCTGATGACCCCAAATTCCTGTTTCTTATTAGTCTCCCCTGTTAGGAATAGTACTCATTTGTTCTTTGTCTTGATGTATGTGTTATTAGCAAGTATTCTTTATTAACTAATGTGTCTGCTTAGATTGACTTTTTTAAAAATATTTTTTTATTAATTTTTAAAAATTAATTTTTTTAAAAATTAAAAATTTTGACTTTTAAAAAAAATTATATTTGAAATTTTTTCAGAATTTTAATTTTTTAAAAAATCAAATCACATAGTTATTACAAAAAAATATTTTTTTTTGGGAAAAAAAAAAAAGTCAATCCTAACAGAGGTCCTATGTTTGAGACAGTTAATTGGTTTTTTTTATTGCACTTGTTCGCTCATTTTATTTACCGATCAGCACTTGCGCAAAGTATTCTAGTAATTAAATTTCCTTGAATAAGAAGTTTTACTGGTAATTGAACAATAAGTTGGGGAGAATAAGCACTTCAAATAAGCCAACCCTTTTCGTAGGTTACCAAACGCGTAAAGATATTTATATTTTTGCAAGAAAATAGTTGTTGTTATTTTTTGTACAACTTACCAAATGTCTTAAATTAAACTTATTTTTTTAATTTTTTATTATTAGAAAATATTGTTCTAATAATGAATAATGAGTATTTTTTGTTATGCTTGTAAGTAGCTTTTGTTTATGTTTACAAACTAGACAAATAAGAAAAGAATTCTTTGGGTAATTTGTGACATAAGTTACATTTCCTTTTTGGTAAATAGAAGCTTTGATGTACTAATATTTGTTAAAATAATTAAAAAAATAGTTTATTAATTAATATTAGTATACACTATCGACTTCTAATTTGTAATTTAAATTTCATTTCGAAATAATTTTTGAAACATAATAGTCCATAAATATACACAGACCAAATATTTAATTTTGACTTAGAACTAAATAGCACTTTATTATTCTATATTATGAAGATTTAGTTGCATGATTATAAAAATAAATAAAATAAAACAACAATCCTTCTAATGACCATACGGCTTTTTTGTATTTATGATTATTAATTGTAAAGGTTCTTTGAATATGGTTTTAAAAAAATGCTGGATAACTAAAGCAAGTCTTCTGATATAATAACAATAACCTTTTTTTTTTCCTTTTCGATTTTTTTAACAAATTCTTCACTTGCAACCCGACCTCTACGGGATCTAAATCCAAGTATCATTCCTGAAGGAGGTAATCTCAACCATTTAAATTACGATTTAATCCCGTAATAACAATAAATTATCCATATTATTTCTCTATAACTGCATAGGCAATTAATCAGGGTCCGTTTGTTTTTTTTCTTTTCATGCAAGAAAAAAGTACATCATCTTAGCAATAAGTACTTGAACTAGTTTCAAAAAGTACAACATCATTTTACAAGTTGCAAGTCAATATATGTTCAACATTTTAGTCCTAAATCTTCATGTGTTAGAGTTGATATAAAACTTCTCTTGTAACATTATAATGTTTGACCTAATTATAGAAGCTACATGTTTAGCGTTCTAGTCCTAAACCTTCATATGTTGTGGTGAAATAAAAAGTTTATGCTAGGTGATATTTGCAGTCATCTTAAAAAAAGTTATAATTTATAGTATGTTTGAAATGATTTTATTTTAAGATACTTATTCTATTGGAATGAAAAGATATTTCATAATATTTAAGATATCTTATCACATACATGTTGCGAAAACTTAAAACAGACCATATTTTTATGTTATATAAGCAATTCATCTTTATCTTTTTTTTACAATTATTTTATAGGATTAGATAACTTAAATCTAATATCTCCTCGTTTTAATAAGATAAGTATCTTAAAATAAGATTGCTGCAAACACACCATTATTATAACAGAATAACTTATTTATCTTTTTGGTTGGAGAGTTATCTTAATATTAATAGAGTATTAGATTACAATTCAACCCACTTTATGCACCATTTGCACTATGATAAGTTTAACATCTCATCTAAAAACTTAAACTGATACATTCATAGAATTTTGTTAGTCTATTTTATTTATTGTACTTAATACTTCCTCTCACATTTAGGAACTATTTATTTTTTTAGATTCGTACGTAAATAATTTTAATATTTTTAAAAGGATAATGATAATTTATTATGATATAATGACTTATACTATTAAAGCTTTTTGTCCGGGGCGTGCTTTAGTGGCTACACTAGTTTGATCCCCCTGCATTGCATAGGTTTTTTGTTTTATGAATTTAATATTAATAAGTTTTACGAATAAAAATAAAATAAAAATAAAAATAACTAATGCAAATTTTGTGCATTCAACCCACTCAAGCTTTGTTAAGAGGTTACTAAGATGAAATAATAGAAGTAGAACAATTAAAAAAATGCATCTATTCTAATTTTGTAGATTCAATGTTTGATTTTTTTTTTCTTTTTTCATCATGGATGCTCATATGCAAATTGTACATATCAAATGGCATGAACTTTTAGAGTTATGCATTGAGTGGTTCAAATGCAATAAAGTTCGTAATCCTTATTTAGTGGAGTTTTCAAATCCAAATCATCCATAAAAGAAAGAAAAACAACTATTGTTTGCTTTAAACATTAATTGTCTCGAAATATGTTATTTTCCTACAAATAATTTTTCTCTGATGAAGCTGATGGTGTCGCAAAATCCACAAAAATGAAAAACTTGATAGATGGCATTGATTGTCTGTTGACCACGTAATGCCCATTAGACTCGCAGTCCATCCTTACTCTTTTCTTTTTCCATTATGCTCCGAGAAAATTAAAAGAGAAAAAAATTATCCCAAAGAATATGGGGCTTTTTTTATAAAATATAAAATATAGATTATGAAATTAAATTAAATAAACCACAATCAGATTTATTTAATTAAAATACTTCAATTGGTCAATTTTTCAAAAATAACTCAAAATGCACAATTGTGTCTAAGAACAAATTAAATATCAAATATCAACATGCACAAATTTTAAAAAATACATTTTTATCAAATGTCAACATCCAAAGTGTTAAAAATATATGTACATACATATACATACATACATACATATATATATATGTATGCATACATATATATATGTATGTATATGTATATATATATCTATATATACATATATATATATATATATATATATATATATATATATATATGGAGCTTTAGTTTTTCCAGAAGTGGTGGGTTGTGTATGGAAGATATAACACTATGTATCAAATGGACTAATAGAGAGATTACACATCACATAGTTCACATGTGACATTATGGATAACATATATATATATATATACAACTGCAAAAATATGTGCATGCATGGACCAATAAGGACATGATAGTGAGGATTGACATTTAGGCGGGAATTAATTGCTCTGTCTCTGGTCATTCTCTTACTACTAGTAGACTATTATTTGGCTCGGTTTAAACGCAATTGAGTAGTGATAAGTTAATAGCCCATTTAATAACACAAGCTGGTAGAAAAAATTTGGTTAATTTTAACATTTATTTATTGTATTTGACAAGCTCCCATCTCGTGCGGGGATGATTTGTTTTTTTAACATCGCAAGTAAACAAATTTAAAATTTTTAAATGACTAATAGTGAAACTCAAACTTATGACATGACTCTAGTATCATATTAAACTATTTGTTTCCCTCGTGCATTGCACAAGAAGAATTTGTAATCTTTGTTATCAATAAATGAAATAATATAAGATTGTAATTGCATATAGTTTAATTAAGAATACATAAAACATTAATTGACATACTAATATAATATTGAAAGTAGAGTGAAATTCACTTATGAGTTTTTTCCTCATATTTCAATTGGCTAAGTTGAATTGTAAAGAAAATCAATTCATGTAGTATAATAAAGAGTGTAAAATAAAGTAATAAAGTCATATATGCAGAATGTCTAAAGCCTACATTGGTATAATAAGTTAATTTGATATGATATGGAAAATTTTCCTTATAACAACAAAGCTCCAAAGGTGTGAACTTAAAAAACTAAAGCTCAAAAGTCCTACAGCGTATGAAATACATTTAGTATAATACTAAAGTGGCTCTCAAATAATTATAATTGGACGCTTGAACTATAAGACTTAACTTTCTCCTGCAGCACATGCACGACACATATACTTCAAGACTTAGACTTCTTTCTCTCAATGACACTCCAAAGAACTAACATCACTATTTTGAAGTAATGAAAGTTAATCTAAATATATTTTATGAAATTTTGTTTATTAATTAACTTCCTAAGAGTATGTCACTCATTAGTGAAGATGTTTATATAAGTTGTTTCTTTAACCACAATAAAAATATCTATAAGTGTGTCACTTATCGGCCACCATGTTTGTACGAGTTTTTTCTTTAATCACAATAAAAATATCATTTCGAACGCAATTGATTAAAATATAATATAATGTAAAGTATTATTAATTACCAAAAAATTAATGTTGAATCTCGTGCATCAAACAAGCCCAAAAACTAGTTATACAATATAACTGTATTCAATAATAGCTAAATGTATATAAACTATCCTAATAATAATTAAATGCATATAAACAGTCTTAATAATATCTTGCAAGAGGGAGTGATTCCTTTTAGAGAGAATTAGGGCGCTCTGATTACCTGAAATCACATAGGATAAAAACCTATATATAATCGTGTATTCGTACATGCTATAAGACATCAATAATCTTAATGACATTATACTGGTACGTTAGATATCAATAATTATTATTGAGAAATCAATATGTCAATGCCAACTGTTGTCTTATTCATATGTCTGTAGGTGTATTCTTGAGCAACTATTTTTGAAGTTTATTGAAATGGCTTAAGTTCATAGGTATCTTCACTACCATTAGTTGGGGCATCATGAGGCGTATTAGAGTGATCAGCAGATCCAACGACATGCCTTCATCTACATATCCGACGACATGTCTTGATCTCCATAATCTTTTATTTAGTATAAATAAATAGACATGGCAATGGACATATATTTACTTAATCTAATATAATCATTGAACTTTCTTACATAAAGAGAAAATAAATAAATAGATAACTTCACTGATTTAAGAAAGAAGAGGTCATAAAAGTAGCATAATAATCTCCAAATCATGGTGGTTCATCCGTATTCACATCGTATTACTGTAAGTTGGTGAAATTTGAACTAGATGACTGCTGAGGTTTCTACATTAATTAAACTAGCAATTACTCAAAGGCTTCTGTTACAGAAGAGGTTAATTCAACAAAGATTTCAAGGGGAAGGAAGAAGAGAGAAAGTAACATAGCATTCATAGGGGGACACTTCCTGGCATGCTCTGGAATCAACTTCACTAAAGTCTCACTTGGACACCCTTTAGCTCCGAAGACGCCAGGAAGAAATTCAACATTTTAGTGGCACCTTTAATTCAAAAGGTAAACCAAGTTGGAAAGAGAATAAATCACCATTGAGAAAAGCTATTTTTTACATCCATTTGATGTAACTCCAAATCAACATGTGCCACACGAGCCATTATGATCCTAAAAGAATCTTTTGTAGAAATAGGGGAAAAGGTTTCATTATAATCTATCCTTTCTTTGGATAAAACCTTATGCAGCTAATCTCGCCTTCAACATCTCAATCTTCCCTAAAGGATGTCTCTTGGTCTTGAACACCCATTTACAACCAATAAGCTTATAACCTTTAGGGAGATCAACAAGTTCTGAAATTTCATTATCAATCATAGATTGCATTTCCTCTTTCATAGCACCCATCCGTATCCTAGATTGAGCCCCATTAATAGCCTCACGAAATGTAACTGGGTTAGCTATACTTCCAGAATCATAATTTCCTTTGCCCAAGTAAATAAGATAATCATTAGAGTTGGCAGGTCTTCTTTCTTTAGTAGACCTCCTCAAATATTTTTCCTCATTAGGCTCATAAGGCTAGGAGCCCTAAAGTTGTGGATTCTCATTTGCTGCAACATGTTCATTTTCTACATGCAACCCACTAGTGTCTTGTCTCTCAATATGAGTGGAAGTATCAGCTTGACTATTTGTTGGTAATAGAACTGAGACAGTTTCTTTATCATTACTTTTAATAGCAGGCTGAGAGCATACAACATTGCCAACATCCAATTCCAAGAATTTTACAGTATGAGATTTAATAATTTTAGTACCACGTGTAGGAGAATAGAACTTATATCCTTTAGATTGAGCTAGATACCCAATGAAATAACAACGAGTAGGCTTAGGGTTAGTGGCTTTCTCATTTGGATTGTAAATCCTTATCTCAGCAGGACAACGCCAAACTCATAAATGGTTCAAACTAGGCTTTCTCCCTAACCAAAGTTCAAAAGGAGTTTTAGAAACAGGCTTGCTGGGAACACGTTTAAGGATATAATAAGCTATTTTAATGACTTCATCGCAAAGATACTCTGGCAGGTCTATAACACTCATCTTGCTCTTCATCATATCCTGAAGGGTGCAATTTTGCCTTTCGGCCACACTATTTTGTTCAAGGCTACTAGGCAAGGTTTACTGGGCAACAATCCCACAATCTTGTATGTACTTGGCAAACAACCCTATATGTGGTCCGCGGAAACCCTATATCTACCATAGTACTCACCTCCTCGGTCAAATCTAACAATTTTGATAACCTTTCCTAGTTGTTTTTCTACCTTTGTCTTACAAACTTTAAATTTGTCAGTAGCTTTAGATTTCTCTTTAATTAGATAGAGGTATCCATAACGAGAAAAGTTATCAATGAATGTAACAATATATTTATTACCACACAATGTAACAAAATATGGTCCACTAGTATCTGTGTGTATTACTTCTAAAAGGTTAGAAGTATGGGTAACATATTTTTTTTTAGTTTTAGTAAGCTTACCCCTTATTCACCCAATGCAAGTTTCAAGTTCATCAGAATTCAGAGAAGGTAAGATGTCACTTTTAATGAGTCTTTCAACTCTTTCCCCAGAAATATAACCTAACATTTTATCTCATAGCAAAGAAGAAGTTTCTTTAATTAAACTTTATTTAGAAGCAAAATTTTCTATATGAAAAGAGTCATGAGAACTTTCTGCAAACAAACACAATTGGTATAAACCATTTGATAAAGCACATTCACGAACAATTTTGGAATTGAAAAAACAATTGCACTTTGCTATTGCTATAAGCTAAAATCATAACCAATCTTGTCTAAACTAGAAATAGAAATCAAGTTTTGTCTAAAAGATGGTACATAGAAAATATTTTCTAAAACAAGTTCAAAACTAGTGCTCAAACGTAGACTAATGGTCCCTATGTATTCTACTCTAACAGAAACGTTATTCCCAACTTCGATCTTGGACACTAATTCACTTGGACTTCATTTGTTTTTGAACCCCTATAAAGAAATATCAACATGAACTGTTGAACCACTGTCAATCCACTAAGTATTTGATAGTACATCAACTAAATTGGATTCTAAACATAGGCTAGTAAATTACCTTCTTTTGCTTTCTTTTCTTTAACCAAGATTTGTATTTAGTACATTGAGCCCTCTTATGACCTTTTCTCTCACAGAAGTAGCAGTTTTGATCAAACTTACGACAGCAGATTTAGGACCTCCTACATTGTGCTTTTGGTTTTGTTTCTGACCTTTACCATCCTTTTTAAAACCCTGAACTTTCTTATGAGCATGACCCTTAGAAGGGTTCAGGTTTGGAAACAAGCAATGCTACCTCAGGGTTTTCACTCTTAATTTTGTTTTCCTTAGCAACACAATGGGTAATCAAGTTATTAATGGTCTATGATTCCTTTTGGATGTTGTAGGTAGTCTTTGTGTGGGAAATCTCAGAAGGTAAAGTGTTAAGAGTATTGTGGATTGTGAAGGATTTGGAATTGTGACTTTGTGGGATTGGAGTTTTGTTTGAACATGAACCATTTTCAAAATATAATCTCTAATCCTACCTTGCTTGTTATATTTCATTCCTGTAAGCTCACTCATTAGGTCTTTAGTCTCAGCATAATTGGATACTGGGGATCTTTTTCATACAACAGTTAAAATTTATTTTGCATTCTCAGTTTCAGGCAAACCATTCATTAAATGTTCCGCTATGGTCCTCTTCATAATCATGAAGGCAAGATGGTTAGACCTTACCCACTATTGATAATATTTCTTATCCTTATCACTACTTTCCTCTGTTAAATCATTCAGTGCATCAGAATGTAGGGCTAAGTCGAGATCAACTACACCCAGATAGAACTCAATGTCTGCTTTCCATTTCATAAAATTTTGTCCATTTAAGACCTCAAAGGTAGTAACAGCATTGTTCAAAGCAAAGGAAACTATCTAAGAAAAGAATGCAATATCAATAAATACTATGCACACATGCCATATTATAAAAGTAAGCATTATAAACAAAAGAGTCCAAGCATATCGTTGTCATATCCATATTTGGGCAGATAATTCAATATATGAATAGACACACTTTAACATAAAGTAACATAAAAGATCACCCCACTAAAAGAAAAGTCAACCACCTTTGGGCAATTGAACTCCCTAACAGTATTGTAATCTTGGTCCATACTTTATGTTATGCTACCGGGCTATAGCCATATAGTGATCTCCTGTGAAAGAGCATTGCACACTTTATCATGGTAGTTTCCTAAACAAAACAAGAAAGTCACAAATTTAATTGAGCAAATCATTTTGGTGAATTTGCCAACTTAAATCTATGCTATCAATTCATTGGGAAAAATTAATTCTTAATACAATCACGAAAGCTATGTATACGCTTGATCACATAATATGAAACACTTCTATATATGTCATAGTGATCAATTTAAAATTGCATTCCTCAATAAATATTTAGAAAACTTTATATAATACTCAACATGGCACATAAGAATAATTTAATAATAGAAAATATGTAAAAGTCATAAACCTTCAATACGTTCGACAATTGGATCCAATTATAAAGAAATCCATACTCAATGATAGAAGTAACAGAATATACCATTGCAAAATAAATACTAAATGAGTTCAAAACTCATTTCAAAATAATTGGTAAATCCAATCAATTAATGAATTGGTCCAATACCAATTATTTTACTAATAGAACCAAGGGTCATTAAAAAAAAAAGAATTAAAATCCAGTTAAAATCAATAAGATAAGAAGTCAAAATTAAATTTCATCATGACCATAAAATATAAGGCACACAGCAAAGGATGAACAATTGTTTGAGTGACTCAGTGGCAACATGAAGACTTTGCTATAATTAAAAGGTCAATAGTTAGAGTCAATTAGCATTGCATGCCGTTTTATTTATTTATTTATTTATAAATGATATAGAGAAATGATATTTCAAACAAAAGATAGATGAAAAACTTGCCATGTTGTAGCGGTGTTGTACTTGACATTAGACCTTACTTGAAATAATCGTCCAAAGTTGGAATCTTGTGTAAGTTTCTCATCCATTTGCCAGAGAAGATATATGGCGAAAGGATGGGAAAAAAAATGCGTGGAACAATGGCTAGAGATAAGGTTATATAATGCTTAATTTATTTTGTATACCAAAGTTGAAAACCCAAAGCAATGAAGTTTTGGTTGGTTTGGTGGCAATGCTCATAGGTTAAAGTTGATTACGACCAAAGGCCTAGGTATTGAAAGTTCTTATCAACAGCCTTTTTTATTTTTATTTTTTAATTATATCATATGCCTTAATTAGAAAGCATACCAACAAATATGACAATATCATTTTATTTTTTTTAATTATATCATGTGCCTTAATTAGAAAGCAGACCAACAAATATGATAATATCATGGGTTGGTATCGTGGCAAGACAATGAGGTTTGAAACTTTATGCACAAAAGATTAGGGTTCGAGACCCCCTAAAAGCCCTATTTTTTTTAAAATAATCATGCCCTAAAAAAATTAATGCCAGAAAAGGAGCACAAATAGTTCTTGGAAAATCCCCAATCAATTTTGTGAAATTACATAACAATTTAATATTTACAAAATAAATCAAGAATTTTCATATTTACATGCTCAAACAAGTGTCTATATATAATATGTAAATCCATGTATAAGTGGCTCTGATATCACATGTTAGCGCAACAAAAAAAAAAAATTACATGAATTTATGGTATAAAGTTAAAAGAAAAAATTGATAGTGGAAGTGTGTACTTGTTTGAGCCATTATTGTTAAAGAAATTGTTAAAAAAATAATTGTCACTTAGTCTAGGATTAGATATTTTTCTCTCTACTCTACTTAATATTAACAAATGCTTATGGGAACAACTGTTAGGTTAAGAATAGGAGAGAGGACCTAACTCTATTTATAATAAATTCTAATAGTCTTACCCATAAATAAATTTATCATAATATATGGGCTTATACACAAAAGAACTGTATGGAATTATGAGGTAGGCTTAACCCAATATGATTATAGAGCCAACTTGCGAACCAGATATTCAGTCTATTTTATAAAATCAAAAATAATTAATGGTAGTCCACTTTAAATAGAAATATTCCAAAAAATTTCATTCTCAAATTCATACCATGAGACTTGAAGTTGAATAATGGAGAGAGAAAAAAAATTACCTTAAGTAGCAAACAATGCTTCTTGGGTTGGTGGAACTAAGAGAATCAAAGAAAGACATGAATAATAATTGTTACAAAACATAAATGCATGTTATATGCAATATATAATGAAATTAAAAAATAAAGAAAAGAATTCCAAAACTCAGATTACCTTTCTACACTATCACAACTATAACACTGATAAGAATGGACTGAGCAGTTACAAACACAACTATCAGATAAATCGACTTCTTATAATGCGGAATGAAATTGTCAAGTCCAGGCATCTTCCTCGAAGTATCCAATTTGTATTGAAGAACTTGCTTTGCTCTTGCCTAAACATCTGATTATTGATCTAACTGTTCACTAACTTCCTCCACAAATTTCTTAGCATCTTGAGAGAAGAACTGATACTATGTTTTCAAGGATTCAACAAGAACTTGAATCCTTCAAAATTTGTAATGGAATAAACCCCATGCAAAGCCCACCCCAACACCAAACAATAGCACCGCTATGACAGTAGATACCTATGCAACCACATTTGGCACTTCTTCTCTAGGAAAATTAAAGATACTTGCCATTGTAAATAAGGCAACCAACACTTGCATAGTGACACCAAAGATGGTTAAAATTCCATCAGCTCAGTTTTCATAGGTCATTTCTTCCTTCAGTAACATCCTCTTTGTTTTCTCGAGCTCCAAAAGATATTTACTTTTATCCTTAGATAGCTGTGAAGGATCTATTTCTTCAAGCGCTACCCCAAATAGTAGTCCCAATCCTTCCAGCGGTGCATCTTTAGGCACTATTACAGGCTCTACCGCTACTTCTTCAAGTGATATTGCTACTAGTACTTCTGCAAGTGCTACTGCTACTACTACTTTTTCAAGCACAATTGCTATTGCTACTTCTTCAGACACAGCTACGACTGCTACTGCTACTTCTTTTAGGCGCTTCCCCTAATAATGCTTCTTGGATTGCTAGATCCTAAATAGAGCCATAACCACCTTTTACCACAATAGAAAATAAAAACTAAGCGTGCGAAAATAAAAAAGAAAAGCATAATATTTTGTTAAAAAAAAATTAAAAAGAGTTTAAGATTATGAGAAGACTAGTTCTTCCTGATAGTGATAATCATCACTAGTCCAATCATTTGTAGTTCCACCTATGTATTATAATAAGTTGTTACCTTATGTAGACAAGCTCTAGATTATGTTAGGAAAAGGCAAAGTTCTAATTTGCTAATAGAACCTGTACGGATGATACCATATGAGAAGAGATATTGCCCGTGAATAGTCTCTGCTATATAATTATCATCAAATTGAAGAGTACAATAAAGTTTTTGAGTATAACTAGCAGTATACGTGCCTATCTTAATCTAGATAAACAATATTTGATAGTATCCTACACCACATACACAACTTGATAAATACACTATTTATTTAACACATACTTGTATCATATTATATCTTATATTTACATTGTGAACATATATTTTCTCCAAAACAATGTTCACTTTCTGAGATTTATCTCATGTAATAAGTTCTAATCTTACCTCACTATGAATTTATGCAATATTCATATAAAGTGCGTGTAGCAACCCATTTGTTCAAAGACCAAAGTTTACAAGACTAAAAAAAATTACCAAGCCAATGCTTCACCCAATCCTTCAAAGTTGAGAAGGACAACTTAAATCTTGCTCAAAGACTAGAAATAAAAAACTTCTAAGAAAAAAAGATAATATAATACAAAAGAAAAATTTATGACAACAAAATGTTAACAAAGGAGATATGCATGAAGAAAAGAACCAATAAGTACATATGAAGACATGAGCGAATCTTGCTCTTCCTATGGTTTGGTCAAGAACTCGAGGAATTCTAAAACTATGAGGGCACAAAGTAATGGTACGAGGGGTTTGGCTTCCCCAGATAGAGGGGCTAGCTATTACACATGATAATAGACGTAACACCACCACCATGACAACACCACTGCCAACAATGATAGTTCTAGCAAGAATAATCCTAATGGTGATGGTGTCATTAATGGAGCTTGAGATGCTGATGTTTTTGCAAGACTTTGTTGTACCTTCTACTTTTTCCTAGGTATGACCTCAAACATCAAGGCCTTAGAAAAAAAAAAGTACATGTGGAAACATAAGAGAACTTATAAAAGAATGGGTAAGTATTAAAAAAGAAAAAGAAAAAAATACACGAGATAAGATTAAGCTGCTAGGTTTCTACTCATTCGGCGCCTTGGAGTCTAATTAAGGTCTGGCTCTCCATGGATAGAGTAATTTCATCAGTACTCATACTTGTCTCTATGAAGATTTTGCAAAACAGAGAAAGTTGAAGGAAATGGAAATTACAAAATATTAAATTTTCACTTCAAAACTTTCCTATCAGCTTTTTATAATGGCTCTATATGGTTGTCCATAGCAGTGCTTGGCGTGCAAAAGTTGTTCTTTTGTTTTCGTCGTCCTTTTACAAAAACTAATAACCAATAAATTTTGCAACTTTGATAAGTACCTTTTCATGTTGCACCAGCTAGCTATTAAAATTTTTATTCACATTTATGTCAATACACTTACTGCAATCATTTTATTAGAAATACATTTTTTTAAAATAAACAACTATTAGAATTATTTTTTAAAAATTAAGATTTTTAAGCATTATTTGCAAAAGGTAATTCTTTGAAAATGAATCTTGGCATGGAGTTTGACAAAAATAAATAAATAAAAAAGAAAATCTTGGCATGGAGACATTTCTAGTGGAAAACTTTAAGACTTTAATTCAATGGAAGGGTTTGCCCTCCAATACGAACAAAGGTTTAGTCCAATGCTATGACCCTTTTATCATTTTTAAATAAAGATATGTTCTAAAAATAATTTTTTTTAAATAAAATTATTTTTTAAAAATTTCAAAAACCAAAACTAATTTAATAAGCAATTTTCAAAAATTAAATATAAACAATAATTTTAATAAAGTTAAATTATTTTTCACGAAAATATTTTTGAAAAAATAAAATATTTTTTAAAGAAATAATTTCTATAAATCTTGAATTATTTTTAAAACAATTTTCTCAAAGAAATAAAATCACTTTTAGAAAGAAAATTAGCAAAAATAGTAAGACTATTTTTTGAAAATAATTTTAATAAAATAAAATTAATTTTTTAAAGAATAATTCTTACAAAATCAAATTTGCTATTAAATAAATAATTTTTAAACAATTAGAGTTTATTTTTTGAAATAATCAAAAGATTGATTGTGATACATGGACGCGAAATCCTACCCCCGTAGCCAGTATTAGCGACTACGGGCTACAAGGTATCTAAGGTGAGAGCCCGCTAAGCTAAGATAAGCCTTAACCCTACCCATGTTGAGCCTCATGCATATACTAAACAATTGCATAGCCTACTAAGGAACCCAGTAAATTGTACTAAACTAAGTACATACTTATTTCCGGGACCACTTGATTCAGCATACAGCAGCAAGCATACATCAGCTTATGTAGCAGGTCTCATGATGGTTCGTTCTGGTGAACCAATTGATAATTTTATGATTGATACCTACTATAGTGATGACTACTCACCTTTTCTTGGATTCTTTTGAAGAAAGGAGTACTAAGGTACTTTATGACTTGGTATTAAGGATATCTAGGATAGTATTGATTGTGATGCAAGAAGAGAAATATTACTATATATTAGAAAATGTCAACCGATTGAAACAACAAAAAAAAAGTTCCACTTTTCTCTTTGGTCCTCTGTACTTGAAGTTAGAAATTAATTCTAAAAAAAATTAGTAGGACAACATCCTCATGAGGAATCCTTTGTTTTATTTATTTACTAGTGAGGGGTGAAAATGATAAGTTTAGGCTGCAAGTCTGTGTCATAGAAGTAAACACAATAAAGTGTTTAAGATAAGTGTCTAAGCAATACTATTTAGCCTATCACATGTTAAAATCCCCCACCTGACATGACATTAATCAGTATATATTACTATTCAATGACACCCTTAGAGAAATATTGAAGCAATCCATGGTACAATACCTGTGATAAACTACTATCATGCAAGCATTGAGAAAGCAAATTCAACACGTAATGTGACATTAGTAGGGATTACTTCCCTCAAACCTAAGCTGCCTTGACCAAAGTGATTTGAAAATATAAAAACTTAAGAAAACTTAGGGAAACACTTGTACAACATAACAAGAAAAAAATCTAATAATCATTTATAGCTAAGTTAGTTTTTGGCAATAAACAATAGACTTAAATCATTATGAGGATATGGCAATATCATGAGATCACTTATATAATAAAAAGAAAAAAATTTAATAGTAATTCACATTTATGTTAGTTTCTTGCATCAATAAGGAACACAAGGTCCTTGACACAAATGTTTATTCATCCACAGTATTGTTTACTGTGTACTTAGCTTTCTACAAATTAAATAAGCATTACAATCTGGCTAGTATGTATAATATTGTAATACATCATTTATAATATCATGTAAACTATAAAGAGAAAAGTGCATGTGTGCGTGCGCTTGTGTGCATGCATGCAAAATTGTATATATTTAACTTTTACGAGAAAGTTATCGATGACATCTGTATTTGAACAATCCAATGACATTTGGCTTTCAACATCCTTAATAGTTGCCATACTTGTATACCTACAAAGAAAAAAGACAGTTGTTAAGTACAATAAATAAACACAACTAAATCCTCTCTACAAGCTTAACCTTTTAAATAAATGGTAACCTTATTATAACAGTACATCATCACATCTTTCACAAAATATTACAGAAGCTACTCTAAAATCATATACATGATACTTATCACCTTTAGTTTAATTGATTTCCTTTAAGACATTTCTCATACACTCGTGCAAAAGTCATTACTCTACCTTCACATCATATGCATGACACTTATCACCTTTAGTTTAATTTGATTTCCTTTAAGACACGTTCTCATACACTTGTGCCAAAGTCATTACTCTACCTTCACATACTTATTGCCATATCACTATGTACAAAATAATGCCATGAACTTAATTATATTTTCACCTCATGTATATACATACAATCAGTCGTTACTAAACTTTCTTCACTTAACTCATATTTAGTGCAAATTGGCATAAAAATATCATCCAAGATCAATAGTGAAATAACCAAGTATAAACTTTAGACTCTGCTTGCAATTCTATAACAACCCATAAATTACCACATCCTCTTAAATAGCGAGTAAGTATAGTGATGTATATACATATACTCTTACTATTACTTCACATAATCAATAAATGAAGTCATCTTTTCATGACCCTTAATCCACATATTTTTTACAAACATAATTTCAATTCGTGCATCCAACTATTTGAACATATTTCATGTAATTTTTACAAATAAAATTCATGGCATATGCATGCATCTTAAATATCATCCTTTATTTCCAATTGCATGGCAAGCTTTTTGCAAATTGTCATCATTTAAGACCCAAGTAATGTCAATTGAAGAAATCAACTCAAGGAATCTTTGAAACCCAACCCATATGTACCTAAATCCATATATGCACACATAACACATTAAACCCACAGTATCAAAAGTATACGACTTACGTCTAACCCACCCCCATCCTAGGAGTTGATAAATTCTCCTGTTCTATTAAAATTTATTCATTATAATATTATAACATTACAAGAGATCAAAACTTAGAATCGAAGAATGATAGTTTTAGAGTTTGGGACCAAGAATGGCTAATAAGTAATAAGTAGGAGGATATGAAAAAGAATAAGGGCTCATTTGGATTGACTTGTTTCAGAAGTATTTTTCTAACAACTTTTAAAAAAGGTGCTTTTTGAAAATTAAAAGTTCTGGCTTCTGAAAAAAAAAAATTGTATTTGAACTATTTTCAAAGCCCTATACATATACATTTATACAACGGGAAAAACATAATTTTAAGCCTTGAACTTTGAAAATTATGAAGTTAAGAGCTTGAATTTGAAAATTATTAAAAGAACGGCTCGAACCTATACAAAAGCGATACTATTAACTAATGTGTTAGTTATGTTCTTATGTGACATTTTTTTTCCTTTTAAACCTTATGTAGCAATATTTTGTTCCTTTACATCTTACATGACATTTTTTTTTTATGTGGTATTGCAAATCTATCATATATGCACAAATATATCAATTCAAACCATACAATGTACATGTGTACATGTATATAATTTTGACTTTTTTAAGATTTGGAATATTTTTGACACACACACACACATATATGTATAATTCCAAGTTATATGTTGAATATTTTTAAATATGCCTCTTGTATAGGATGACAAGGGGAAAAAAAGTAAATTACATTTATCACGGCTTTTTTTGAGGAATAAGATTCTTTTTTCTAAGTTGGCATATTATCTAATGAGTTCTTTCAAATCTATAATCAACTTTTGTAAATTGGCTTTTCTGATATTTTAATAGTCCCTTTTTTTATAATTGTATCACTATTTTTTATTTCATAAATGGAGCACATATGTACAAGTTTGTTTATTGGTTTATTGTAATTTTAATTAATTTTATCATTTTTAATGCTTAATACACACATTTAATTTATATTTTTTTAAATTCCAACTACATCAACTTTTTTATATTTAGCCAAAAAAATTTAAAGAGCTTGTATTAATGATTGAGACTTTAAAATCTTTGTAATTTATATTTCAAAAGTCTAAAAGAGGTCCAAAAATTATATATATGCACATATATATGTCATATAGCTTGAAATTGTTGTATTTGTATATATATAACATGTAAAATTGGCAATATCATGTATGAAAAGCCACATAAAATTAAAAAAAAATTACCACGTAAGATTTGAACGTAAAAAAAGCCACATTAACAAAAAACTAACACTATTAGTTAGCATGTCTAACATGTTACTTTCCCTAAGTTTAATCCTTTCTATTAAAAATTTAAAATTCAAATCCTTAAATTTATTTTTCATAAAATTTAGAATCTAAAACTATCCTTTTCTTTTACATAAAAAACTAATTATTATATGACTTTGAGGGATCTAGAGAGACAGTTGGCAGTCGTGGTGATGGATAGTCTACCTTTTAGCTTTACAAAAGTAACATGGATGTCCAAATCTTTTATGTAACTTCTTTTTTTTTTTTCCTCCTCTTTCTAATTTTTGATATTGCTTGAAAGGAATAACTAATTTATATTTTTTAAATATACATACATTTTTATTTAGCAAATAATAAAAGAATATGTAGAAAGAGTTGTATCAATAATTAAGATTACTGTTAGGAGAAAAATGAAAAGAAAACCTTTGTTTGGATTATAATTGTTTGATTCTAGCTACTTATTTGTAAATTTTTCTTCATTTCGTCATTAATCATATAATTAATTGTTCCTCTAAAATCAATTATGACAACTAATTAATGATTTAATATTGTATAATATCAACTAACTAAATTCTTATTTTATATATCTTGGAAATATTCTAAACTACAATACGAACTTCAAACTCGAATGTATAGATAAAACTTCAAGGGAAAGTATTAATTTAACATAATATGATTCTTTTAGATATTTTTAATATTAGTTTCCAAATGCATTAAAAATATGATTTTTTTCCTTTGAAAAACTTTATAATGTCAATAAGAATTCCAAACAATTAATATATAGTAGGAGAAAAAGAAAGTATTTTTAATCCCAATTCTGAAACGTCACATGTCTACCATACCCACAATCAAAAATAAGGAAAAATTTAAAGCTCTGGAAAAAAAATAATAAAATGGATAAAATGAAAATACAAACAAGAAAATAAAAAAGTACTAAAATTGTAAAAAAAATAGCAAAAAAATCAGATTTATAATATCCAAACAATAAAATATCTTAAAAATACAAAAACACCAAACATTAATATATATATATATATATATATATATATTAAAAGACCAAAATTGTGAAAAAAATGAAATACAAAAAAAATCCTAGATATGCAATCTCCAAACACAAAGTCACCTAGCATGACAAAAATACAATACCAAATCTCAATACACATACATACATGTACCAACATATATATTTATGGCAAAAAATATTTATAAATTATTAAAATTATAAATTTTAATAACCATGTATTAACCAAACCTCACTTTGGCTACTATCAACCAGTATAAGAGTCAACCTAAGTATGAAATTTTCTCCAAAGTGGAAAACCTTGTACAACCTTCTAAAATTTCTTAACTTTGAGACAAAAAACAAACCTCTCACCAAAATTAAAAAAAAAGGGGAAAAACTCCCAACCCTACTGCCTCAAAAACCACTAAAAACAAAGCTGCATCGTCTATATTTTTAAGTCTATTAATTAATTAAATTTGATATAAAGGTACAACTCATGATCTAATTTAACGAGAAGAAAGAAAAGGAAGGAAAAAAAAAAGAAGGAAAACACTCATTAAAAACAAAGTTGCATGCTCTATATATTTTTGTAACTAATCATTAGAATGAAGGCAATACCACAAAACACTTTGAGCACATAAATCTTTCATTGTATAAGGAGGTTACAACCATTCTCATCCTATAGTACTACCTATCTGATCAAACCTAATGGCTACTCTGTACGTCATAGATTACACCAATTACTTAGACCAAATATTGACCTTATTTTTCACATTTAATATGTTTTACTTGGGTACATTGATTTTTCTATAACCAAACCTGTTCATACCATAAAACCAACCCAAACTTCTGCTGCTGGATCTTCATCTTCAGCAACCACCCCTTTTGATTGATTTGCCTATGCAAAATTTCTTTAATTATGTTGCGGGTCGAACTTCTATATCAAGCTATAGCTAAACTTGCATTCAAGTTGTTTATTTGTTGTAATTATCTCTTATAGTTCTTTATATATCAAGGATACTAGTATCGATTACTCTTTGTATGTACTAATATAATACAAGGGCAAAATTTTTTTTCCAGCCTGGTAACAGCTTACTCTTGACATCCATCATTCGATCCTATTCTTCCCTAGCTAAATCTCTTGCTTCTTTTTCCTAAAGCCTTGACTTTCTGTGTTTTGTTTTTCTTGTGTCTGTCAATGGCCATCACAGAATTCAAAAGTCTCATCTTTTCGCCATACGATATAAAAATCATTTGACCAACAACAATTTTCGTACATGGAAGCTAAGTCATAGGTGCAATATTTCCTTCATGACCTTAAAAAATATATTATGGCTCTTTCCTAAACCTACTTCCAAGGATGCCTACTTCATCTTTACCCAATGCATCCCTGACGAAAAAGAAGCACCTGGCGGATTATCAGCTAGAAAGAGCACATTATCGATGTAATATATGAAAGCTAAAAAAGCAATGCAAAAATGAACCCATGAACAAAAGAAGAAAGTAAGGTCATTTGCTTACTTGTTGTGGTCTTCAAAGGGAGCAGTAGTGATATTCAAAGGGAGCTGCAACAATATTCTTCAAGCCGTGCTTATAATGGAAGGACTTACAAGATTCTTTTGGGCGAAAAAAAAGAAGAAAAGGGTTGAGCAAAACCATCTGATTGTAATATATAAAAGACTTTGGCCACAAGAACTAATAATAAAAAAAATAGTAATATATAAAAGACAAAATCAAGAGAGCGTAGTGTTGTATGGTAAATATTCTGAGTACACGCAGCTAGTCACAGGTAGTGGGAGAGGGTGTGTTGACTGAGCTGGATGATTGAGTACGGTAATGTTTTTTCTATTGGTAGATATAAAATTAGAGTTAATTTTTTTAAGCTATTAGATGGTAAATCTTAAAATAATTAGAGTTAATGATTTATTTAGCCTTCTTTATTAATCTTTTGATAGTTAAATTTATTGTCTTTAAAACACATCAAAATTATTATTTTTATCTTTGGCCAGATATCATTGATTTTTAGATGAGAAAATTTTTTTTAAAATTAATAATTTGGACATGTAAAAAAAGAAGTTAGCATACATATAATATTTTCGATATTGAACCAATCTAACCCAATTGGATATATTTCCAAATTATTAGTTGAAGTACATGTAAAATGTCCAAAGTAATATACAAAACTCACGTGACAGTTAAAAAGCTGTAAAAAAAAAAGCAAATTCTTTTAATAAGAAATTAAAATTTTTTACTCTTAAAAACAGGTGAATTTAAACTTTTTTTAGAGTTTCAACTTTTTTGAAACCAAGATAATTACTTATCATTTAAAAAAAAACTTTTTCATTAGAAAAAGCTCACTCAAATAACCCCTAATCATGTATAGACTAGCTCCTGCCAAGTGTTGCCACTATATTTTTCAACTTTTTGTCAAAATTAGGGTCACCAATGCAGTCATTTTAATTACATTATTTAAATAGAAATAATTCATATGTCTTATTTTTATATAGAAAAGTGGAACTGGAATATATATGCGCACTTTCATCTAGAAACTATATAAAATCTTGAATATGTCTAAGAGAATAGTAAAAATCATTTTGAAAAAGTTCATTACTTACAATAGTTTAGGTTGGCATTTTTTTTTCTTCATTAAATATACTGATCTATATATATCTATACTATATTGTATAGAAAAACCCTTTACAATATAATAATGACAAGTGTCCCACAAATAACATTCTTAACATTGATTTGTCAGGTGACTCTTTTACATTATGTTTTAATTGAAAAAATCATGTTTCTTCACAATTTTGCTTAACATCACAAAATTGAAAATTATCACAAAAGATGGAAAAGTTGTGATTGATTTGACTAGAGTTATGGGTGGTTTTGCTTAATGTTTAAGTTATTGCTTCAATTACGCTTATTATAGGACCAGAAAAGGAAAAAATATTATCTTTTCCATCACATGTTATGTGTCTTGCTATATTTCTCCCGCCAATTTGCTATATAAAATTATCTATATATATAGATATAATCTTCATGTTTCCATATCTACTTATCTTTCTCATTGTTTCTTTTTTACCATAACTACAATGCATACAATAATTTTTCCATATCCAACTATTTGCCTTTTTTTGTGCTAAATACAATTTTTTTGGATTCAGTGTTCATCTATAATACCACAACAGATAATTACATAAATTCCCTCTAAAATAAAGCGTCTGACTTATATATGGAGTTCAACTACGTTTTCCAAGCTTACATGATTACGATTATCGAAATGATTTTATTCAAACAAAACTTACACTAATCTCGATCGTGATTTTTGATGATGGATATTTTTCCTTCTATTATCGGGTGGCCTTACTCTTATATATATATATATATATATAGCCTTCTGTGTTTTGTCATAAAACTCTTTGCTCATATCTTTTCAATCAAACCTCGCCTAAATTCTAATCTTTTTATAAGATAATGCTTTGAACTAATTTTTTTCTATATTCTTTTTTTCATTAACTTAGTGGTGGTTTTATTTTTTGTTTTGGTATTTATGATTAAATGTTCTTAGATAGGTTGATGTGTTAAGATTGGTTAAGTGGAATTGTTTTCTCTATTTTTGGAGGTAGAAAAGGTAGAATTTTATTTCTTTTAGCACCATGGGATTGGCTTATGCAAAGTACTTTTTCTTTGTATCATTTTTGAAGGGAAAAACACTTTCTATCAGATCCTTAAACCTTTAGGGAAAACCCCAATTCAGTTTTTCTAGAGAAGCCCAAATTTTTGGCTTTCGAAAAAGAATTTTTGTTTTTGGTGGAAAAGGCCAATCTAAAAGAGACTTAGTTTTGTGTGTAAATTCCAAGTTATATTCTAGATTTTCCTTCTCATTTTTGCTCAACATATTGTCAGTAGTATGAGTACTTTTAAAGGAAAAGTTAGTTTGCCAGTTTCAAAATTTGTCATAAATAATTATTTTTTTTCATTAATATACTCTCTTTACTTTTGTATTGTATATTTTTCTTAATACAATGTGCCATTATTGTAAATATTGGTATTCTTAATGTCTTAATTTATATACAGATTCACATTTATTTAATTCTTAAGATATAATTTGATTGTAATGTTTAGTAATATAAAAAACTCTATTTTTAAAAAAAAAATCAATCATATATTTCAAAACCTGTGCATGCCACGGGTGTTAGACTAGTGCTATATACATAGACACATTTAAACACTCTGTCTGTGTTATCTCTTCGTGGCAATACATGAGATGGTAAAGTGTATGGCTAAGAAAAATTCAAATTGAAAAAGACAACTAGAGTTTCACCTTGAAAGTTGTTTTTTGTGTGATTAAGGATTGTTGTCCATATTTAGCAAAAAAAACAAAAGAAGAGAATCACTGTACAAGTTTGGTCTTTAATAATGCCATTTCTAGCTATTATCTGATAAAAAATGAATGCCTTGCTTTTTGGAATTTAATTCTTTAACTAAAATCTAAAACATCATTTGTATGGACTCAAAATTTGATTAACGATAGTTATTGTGATTAAATGTGGGAGACAAAAGTGAAATTTGGAAGTTTCTTTGCACAATTTCTTCTTAGTTTATCGTGTGAATATTATGCACTTAGCTCATCTTTAACTAGAAGTTTTTCCTCTTTGATGACAAACAACTCACGTCTAGAAAGACTATAATTAAATTCACTCTAGAATTAAAATTGATGTGATACAATGATTTTTTTTACACATATTTCACATTAATGTGAAAACTAAAGAATATTTGTGCTAATTTCATTAAATAACCCAAAAAAATGTTGCAACAATTAAAAAAAAAAGAATCATATGAATTCTATTGAAAATTACTACCAATTGTATGTAATAGCCAAAATTAATGTGAATGCAACAAGAAAAAAAAATCTTTAATATTATATTCACCTCTTGCACTGCTATGATCTATGAAACATCGACACTCTTTGAAGGGTCATGTGTTTGTGTCCAACACGTGTTGGTTACCGATACTATCCCGACACTCTCTGATACATTTTCAATAATTTTAATTTTTTTATCCTGACAATTTTCAATAATTTTAATTTTTTATTTTTCTTGACATTCTCCCGACACATTTCGGCACTTCTTAACACTTTCCCAATATGTGTCTGCCAAATGGCTAACAATGTTTAATCTTTCTTAGTAATAACTAAAGTGATAAATTTTGTATTTCTAATGAAAATGTACCTCTATAAGTGAAAGGTAAAGAATAAAATATTCTTTAGAAATATAGTGTATGACCTTTTAAGTATATTTGTTATAGAATATTTCTAAATATAATTTTATAATATTTGAACTATCATCTTTAAAATAATAAGTAGTTAATATTTTATGCTAATCTATTTAACCCTCTGTTTCACCCTCTAATTGTATTATATGATAACCTATTTAATTCTCCATTTCAGCCTACATTTGGATTAGTTCTATCTTCTTTTTTCCTTTTGTAATTCCTATATAAAATTTTATCTTTCAAAACTTATCTAATTTCAAAACTACTTATCTATTACTTTGCTCAACAATAGGCAATAGGCCGATATATTTAGTTTATGATAAAAAATTTATTTAGTATATATAATAAATTTAAATATATGTTATGGAACTTAAGTCAATGTGTTGTATCCTAATTTTCAGAAAAATATGTATTGTCGTGTTGCATTGTGCCATGTCACGTGTTCGAGTATCGATTCTATGCTTCATAGGCTATGATTATACTTTACCAAAGTTACATAAGCAACTCCCATAACAGAGCAAATTCATAGTAGCTATCAATATAGGAAGCACAAATTAACAAGATAAGACAACCATAAAAAAAAAAGCAAAAAACAAAAGAAAAACCAAAAAACACACTAACATGTAAGTAAAGAAAAATCATACCTAAATATAAGTGCACTATATTTTTCAACTTTTTGTCAAAATGAAAGTCGCCAATGCAATCAATTTAATTGCATTATTTAAATAGAAATAATTCATAGGTCTTATTTTTATTTAGAAAAGTGGAACTAGAATATATGTGTACTTTCATCTGAAAATTGTATAAATTCTTGATATATGTCTAAGATAATAGTAAAAATCATTTTGAAAAAGTTCGTTACTTACAATAGTTTGGGTTGGCATTTTTTTCTTCACTAAATATACTGATCGACACACATAAACACTCTCTGTGTTGTCCCCTCGTGGAAATACATGAGATTGTAAAGCCTATGGGACAACTAGAGTTTCACTTTGAAAATTGTTTTTTGTGTGATTGTTGTCCATATTTAGCCAAAAAATAAAAGAAGAGAATTGTTGTACAAGTTTGGTCTTTAATATTTCCATATGCAGCTATGATCTGATGAAAAATGAATGCCTTACTTTTTTGAATTTAATTCTATAACTAAAATCTAAAACTTCATTTGCATGAATTCAAAATTTGATTAACGATAGTTATTGTCATTAAATGTGAGAGACAAAAGTGAAATTCGGAAGTTTCTTTGCACAATTTCTTCTTAGTTTATCGTATGAATATTATGCACTTAGCTCATCTTTAACTAGAAGTTTTTCCTTTTTTGATGACAAAGAACTCACGTCCAGAAGACAATAATTAAATTCACTCTAGAATTAAAATTGATGTGATACAACGATTTTTTTGACATATATTTCACATTAATGTGAAAACTAAAGAATATCTCTAATAATTTCATTAAATAACCCAAAAAGATGTTGCAACAATAAAAAAAATCATATGAATTCTATTGAAAATTACTACCAATTGTATGTAATAGCCAAAATTAATGTGAATGCAACAAGAAAAAAATCAATCTTTGATGTCATATTTGCCTTTCGCACCACTATGATCTGTGAAACACTGAAACTTTTCGAAGGGTTGCGTGTCCGTGTCCAACATGTGTTGGCCATTGATATTATCCCGACAAGTGTCAGACACATGTCCAATAATTTTAATTTTTTTATTTTTCTTGACATTCTCCCCATATCTCTTGACACTCCCTAACACTTTCCTAATATGTGTCTGTCGAATGACGAACAATGTTTAATCTTTCTTAGTAATGACTAAAGTGATAAAATTTGCATTTCTAATGTAAATGTACCTCTATAACTTAGAGGTAAAGAATAAATATTCTTTAGAAATATAATATACGACCTTTTAAATATATTTGTTATAAAATATTTCTAGATATAATTTTATAATATTTTAACTATTATCTTTAAAATAATAAATAGTTAATATTTTATGCTAATCTATTTTACCCTCTATTTCACCCTATATTTGTATTAAATAATAACCTATTTAATTCTCTATTTCACCTTACATTTGGATTAATTATATCTGTAGGATCGATAATATTACATTTGGTCTATCCTAGTTCATATTTTAAAAAATTTTACTAAGAAAATATGCTAAGAAAATAAAATAACCACATAACACATACAAGAACATGGTTAAGAACATATAAAACAAAACTAGTGTTTGAAAAAATATGCAAAGTTAACCTCTTGAAGCGTGGGGCCTTTGATGAACTATAACCATCACAAGCTTTGTTCCCGCTCACGAACAAGACCACAAAAAATTTTACTATAAGGGTGTCGCAATAGGCAACTCCCAAGTCTTCTTCCCTATGATTAAAAAGATTTATCTTGAGAGAATATCCTCTTATGTGGGAAGAAGCAAAATAATGTGCTCTTGAAAATTTAGAGCAAAAACCACACAATAAGTGTATACTATGTGTTATAGTATTCTCTTGCCAAAATGGAAGAGATCGACTACAAAACTTTTTGGATGTTAGAATGATTTTGGATCTTTCCTATTTATAGAAAAAGTTTGGCACCTAAACCTTGTAAACTTTCCATATGGGAAACTTTTTCCTAATAGTAAATGTTTGCGACATCTCATGGAAGTTATTTGTACAATTTGAATTCTTCATATAGTAACTTTCTAGCGCATGTCTTGGAAGATTGGGCCAAGCCCACAATCTAAGCCCAACACATAGTCTATAATCCATGTGGAGGCCCAAGCCTAATAAGAAACCATTCAAGCCCAATTAGGTTATCTTGGACTCTAAAGAATGTCCAAACCCAATTCCAAGCTTTGGCCCAATAAGGCTACTACCACAAAATGGAATTTGCTCTTTCAAGATTACTCTCTCAAAGTGATTTTAACTAGGGAAGGGACCAAGAAGACACAATTAACCTTGGCTTCCAAAAATAATAAAAAATGTCCTTGCCCGATCTAGGTGACATAACAATTATTTTTAACTCCGATCTATTCCACCATAAGATCAAAGTTGTACTCTAAGAATAATTGCTATTACCCAAAAGCCTATCACAAAAGAATGTGAACTTTGTCTTTGACCTACTAAATAATCAACCACACATAATGCCTCTCCATGTATACCCGCAACAAATGCCGGTCCTTTGGCTTGTGTACTATTACCTCCTTAGCTACATCTTTTTTCGGTTGGGTTTCTTATCCTATTGCCAACCATCCTTGGTCATGAAATCTCTTGATCTAGGGAGCGACCCTCAAGCCATATGACCGATACACCCATAAATGTAGTATCACTAGATCTAGATTCGAATGATAAATTTGGACAATCCCAAAGGGCGCACATATATTCCATATTACATATGCATGTTCCAATTAATTAGAACTTAGCACTCAATACACAAGGCTGTTGACCCTAATAAAGTAAGATCTCACCCACAGTCAAAGTACCAAACCCTAACTTCATTAGTTCATCCATATATGCTCAAGATTAAGAGTAATGATCGCTTAGTAGTAGTGAGTATCTTGTTTTCTTTCTTTGATAGTACATCTCTAGAAAACATACTCACAATGGTTCTTTCTAATACGTGACACACGTATTATCGAGACAAATCCGAAAAGTCCTTCAATGACCTAGGTAAATCACCCTCAACGAGGAGACTTGCTCAACATAACCTTATCCCGGTAGAGTGTCTAACGCAACCATTTGGTTACGGACTCAATTTATGACGCGACTAAATTTAGACTTGGACCTACTGTACGTCTAGCCTCACTGCACACTCAAGTTATTAGTTTAAGTTAAAGGACCTTTATGCATACATCAATAAAACGTACCAGAGATAACATGTAAGAAACTCATAATGCCATTTAACAAAATGATTATACATTGTTTAACATCCAAAATGTCATATACAAGTGAGCTTTAGGGCATACTAATCCTAACAACATCTTTTTTTTTTTCCTTCTGTAATTCCTATATAAAATTTTATCTTTCAAAACTTATCTAATTTCAAAACCACTTATCTGTTACTTTGCTCAACAATAGGCAATAGGTAGGTATATGTAGTTTATGATAAAAAAGTTATTCACTATATATAATAAATTTAAATATATGTTATGGAACTTAAGTCAAGGAGTTGTATCCTAATTTTTAGAAAAAATACATATCGTCGTGTAGCGCCGTATCACGTCACTTTTTCGCATATCGAGTCTATGCTTCATAGGCTATGATTATACTTTACAAAAATTACATAAGCAAGCGTAACAGAGCAAATACACAGCAACTACCATGACAAGAAACATATATTAACAAGATAAGGCAACCATTAAAAAAAAAGCAAAAAACAAAACAAAAGAGAAACAAAAAAACACACTAACATGTAAGTAAAGAAAACTCATACCTAAATATGGCAAGCCTTTAACTTATGTGTGTTAGGTGGTTCTTGGGGTTAAAAGCTGCAAAATGGTCGGCATGTTTAAAACAATTCTTAGATATAAAGACAAAAGAAGTATGTATATTTAATTTGTATGCTTACATGTTGATACAGTCCCAAAATTATAGAAAAAAAATAATGCAGCCAAATAGCAAGGGACGTCTCATGCAAGCTTATTATGATGACTTAGGACGTCAGTATGGCATTATATGCTTCATTTTTTCATGGAGATAGCATTTTTGCTGTGAACTATTAGATGGGTTGTTTCTTGATGATTAATAAACTATTTCTTGTAATTAATATCATGTGTTTGTCTCACCTTAAATTGCCTTTGTTGGTGAAGCTATTTATGGTGTTAAAGTCTTCTATTATTACTATATATTTTCTCCACAACTTTGCATACTAAGAAATTTATTTTAAAAAAAATAGCAAAATAGGAGCTTAATGATCGCTATTCCTGAGCACAAGCCTAAATAGTCCACAGGCTCACAGGTTGTTTATAGTACAGTGTGTGCAAGTGCAAGGTCGAATCTACGAGGAGTAGTGTCTTAAGCTAAACTTGTCCTAAAAAGTTGTGTTGGGGTCTTAACTACGATGTTTTTGGGTTTTCGGGATTGAAGGGAGTTCGGAAGAGATAAACCTAAATTAGGAGCAAGGAAACAAAAGGTGGTGTATGTGTGTGTGTATATGTGACGAGGGAATCAAGCGATCTAAGGGGAGTCAAACATTAGAAATGGGTACTAGGGTTATTACGTCTTGCAAATACGTGATTACTACATCTTTCTAGGGTTGCTTGATAGATTACTTAGATGCTCTAATCTAGACCTCTAATTAGTCTTCTAATTGGTACCCTAAGTCTTAGTGTGGGTCCGTTCCTAGGTGGCGACTCCTAGAGCTACGGCGTGGTCTTTATGACTTAGGAATTAGGCCTAGCTAATAGGATTCTAGGTGAATTAGATCGATCTAACCCTAGCACTTAGTCCACTAATTAGTTCCCTAATCTATCCTTAAGACTCGATGCAAGTTCGTCCCTAAGCATCGCCCACTTAGAGTTATAGTGTGGTCCTTATAAACCTAGGGTGTTAGGATGGATTAACTAGCTTTCCTAAGTTAACTAAGATCAACTAAACCTATCTGGACACCTATTGCTTGGATTTAAAGTCGAAAGGCACTCGACCTAGGTTAGTTACTGGTTGTGCACCGTCGATTTCATCACCATAGCGGAAACCAACGTTTGAGCGCAAAGCATACACATCTAGGGCATGGCATTCGAGAATATTTCGGAGTATTCTACTACTAAGCATATAGACATACTTAGATTACACCAATTTAAGCTATAGCACTCGACATGTAAGCAATAGAAGCTATTTATACTATTAAGTATGCTAACACATATATAAATATATATATAGGCATACCCACTTCATGTAATCATCACACAAATGCATAGACATGTATGTAAAATAGCCATTAAAAACCATAAGTATATATATATATATATATATATATATATATATATATATATATAGATATGCAAATCCAGAGATCGACATTAACCAGAATGCAACTTAGAGACACGTATGTAAATTTGCCATAGTAACCCTAAGCACAAGCATATATATTATATATTATATATATATATATGTATATATATATATATATGTGTGTATAATCCATCAAGTTTCGATTAATAAAAAGTAGTAATCAATCTACAGCACAAGATATAATCACCCTACATATCTCTAGGGCCTATTTGTATTGGTTTTTTTTTTTTCTTTAAGAAAAAGTACTTTTTTTCCTAAAAAAAAGTTACATTAAATTTGCAATAACTATTTGATTTGGCTTCAGAAAAAGCTAAAACTTTGAAAAAAGCTCAAATACAATTTTTTTTAGAAGCCAAAATTTTCATCTTCTCAAAAAAAGTTATTTTTCAAAAGTTGTTAAGAAAAACGCTTTTGAATAGAGTCCATCCAAACGAGCCCCTAATCATACATAATTAGACTTAGGACAAAAGAGAGATACCCTTCTATCCATAGCCATGCTTTACAATCCATGAGCTATGCCCAAATCTTATGTTTGATCCTTTTAGATCCTTGATTCCAAGTGCTAAATGTATTTAGAAGTGAATGTATGAGGTGGGTTTAGGTGGATTTAGGGTTTAGGGAAATGGGGGTGTGTATATGGGGTGAGAGATATGAAATGAGCTCAAAATGGGCTTAAATAGGCCATTTCCACTACAAAAGTCAGTCGCTGGGTCGGTCTCCTAACCAAAATCAAGTGATACCGACCAAAATATGTTATATTCTAGCTAAGGTCAGTCGGCCGACCCTAGACAGCAGTGCCACTGGCTTTCAACAGTTTTGCTCATAACTTTCTTATTTTAGTTCCAATTCGTGCACGGTTTTTTCAATGGCCTTGTATCGCTTCTGGGCACCTCTAAGGTCATTTTTGTTCATCTTTTCATCCCTATAAACATGTCCAAACTTTTTCTTTTCCCTCTATGGATGCAAGCTCTAAATTCTGCTCCAATTGTGCTCGGTTTCACCTAGTTGCTTCATTCTTCTTTCAGGAGCTTTCAAATAGCTTTTTCTTCATTTCTTCTCATCCAAATCAAGCCTAGCTTTGCTCGATCATCAAATCATCATCTTTTTGAGCTCTAAGCATTGCTTTAAATCTCACCTAAATCAAGTAATAAGCATGCATTAGTGTAGCATTTACATCCTACGCTCAACTGTAAACACGTAAACCCTAATATGCACTAGTATAAACTAAATGCTATACTAATACACCTAATGAAGCACAAAACACCTCAAAAAAAGAATAAGAAAGCAATACATAAACACACATAAAACCAACACATCACTTAACACATCCATGTATAGCACGTAACATGAATAAAACTTTAAAAGCTAAGAAAGAAAGTAAAGAAGAGTGTAATAGATCCCATGTTACCTTAAAGAATAAATAAGAACACACTTTAATGTGTAAAGAAAGAAAAAAAGAAAGCTTTTTTTTTTTTACTTCATGACTATGGTGTGTATCTTAGAGCTTATAATTGTGACCTAAGCTGGGAATGGTGAATGGATGGGGTTAACCCGGTGGTGGTTGGGGGTTGGGAGAAAAGGAGGGGGAGAGACGTGCTGTTGTGTATGATGTCCTTTTTCTTCTCTTTTCTTTAATTTTTTTTTGGTGATGTTTGTTGTTGTCTTTTGGTATTTTTCCATTTTCATGTTAGAATTTTTAGCTCGATAATGGGATGCATTAACATATGCTTAGTCAATTATATATATGTATAAACAAATATGCACACTATAGATTCTTATGTATATGTATATGTATAAACAAACATGTACACATACGGATTCTTATATTGTTCTTATAAATATAAACTATTTTGGTGAGATGCTGCAATTGTTATATTTTTAAATTTTTTATTTTATATCATTAATAATTGAATGACTTTTAGATTTTAAGAAAATTAAGGAATGTATAATTATAGGAATTTAGGAAAATAGGATATTTATGATTTTTAGGAATTTAAGAATTTAAGAAATTTATGATTTATAGGCTTTTAGGACTTTTATGATTTATGATTTGCAGGAAATTTAGGAACATTTAGGAATTTATGATTTATGAAATTGTAACTTATATGGTCTTCCGGGGATGTCTTAATGGTAAGAGATGGAGACAGACATGGCTCATGACCTGGGCTCGAATCTAGTTTGTTGCCCTGGATTAAGTGCCCTCGACTTAATTGCTTAATTGATTAGGACCAAAATCACACACAAGCTACAACCACAAAGGTTAGCCTACAACATATACATCATAGAAACACATAAATCTTGCCAACCACAAGATTGTTTCACCTCATGAAATTTATTACCATGTTCTTGGCTTAAAAATATGTGCAAGTAGAGCCTATGCTCTAATACCAATTGTTAAGACCAAAAATTGCTACACCATAGACACATAGATTATCGTGTTTTTTTAAAAATAAAAGTAAATTTAATATGGTGGCAGAAAAAGCAATGAAAAAACATATTTGCATATATAAGCACAATATGATCTAAATATAGAATCAAATGGTGAAGTGATATACCTTCAAAAGCTAGTAGATGTGAGTGGATAGTCTCTTTACTTTGCAAACGCTCCACCGAACAGCCTCTTAATTGATCTTCTTCACTATGTTCACCTTCCAATAGCTTGGATGTGTAGTGCTATATAGTAGGCAAGCACTTAGGAAAGCTAAGAATAAAGATCTGTGGAGTAGTATGTGTACTAGGTGTGCTATATGAAAATTCCTACACACTTATTCTAAAATTGCAAAGAGACCCAAGTGGGCCTTGCCATAATTTCACTATTTATAGTTTATGACAACCCTAATTGGGTAAGGTTCTAGGAATAATATCTATTTCTGTGTGGGTCCTGTTTGACCTATTGAGATGCTCATAAATTTAGTAAGAAAAAATTTGGATCAAATCCTTTTTCACTTTACATTAAATTTATATCTCAATAGAGCATCCACATAATTAGATGATCTCAATTAATTACATCTAATTGGAAACACGATTGGTGAAAAGACCAAAAGACATAATTACCCTTAGCTCCCAAAATGACCAAATTGCCCTTGCCACCACTTTGGCCATATCAAGGCCATTTTGACCTCAGCCTATTTCCATTAAAAGACCAAAGTCGTACTCTAAGGATAATTATTAGCTAAGCAGAAACAAGTCATATCAAGTGACCGCTATCTTGGACCAATCGAGCGAAATATCCAAAATACCCTCTATGTATACTCGTAGTCAAGGCAGATCAAAAGGTACCATCACCTCCAAGACTATATCTAGAACCTTGAAATCTCTAGTCCAAGAAGTGGTCACCAACTAGTCATGAATCTCTTGATCTAGGGAGCGACCTGCAAGCCAAATGACTAACATACCCCTAAAGGGTAATATCACTAAATCTAGATTTATGATAACCAATAAGATAAATCCAAAGGGCACATAGACTCTGTTGTTGCATATGAATGTTCCAATTGATTAGAATACAATATTCAATGTACGAGGCAAACAATCTTATCACACAAGACCTCTCCTCATGGTATATCAAAGTACTGCACCCTAACTTTGTCAGTTCATCCATATGTGCTCAAGATTAAGAGCATTGGTCACTTAAAAGTAGTGAGTATCTTGTCCTCTATATATGATGTCACGATTCTAGAAGATAAAGTCGTGATGGTCCTGTTACACACATACTAGGAACGAAGTCCAGAAAGACCCTCCAATGCCTTAGGTAGATCATCCCAATTAAGAGACTCACCTACTATACCCTTATCCCAGTAGAGCACCCAACACTACCATCCAGTTACAGACATCTTTTATGATATATCCATAACTAGACTTGGACTTATTGTGCATCCAACCTCACTCATTGGATTTATCATTGGATCTTTACACAATATATCACACAAATATACCAGAGAAAATGTATATAAAGATGCTTATAAACAATAATTAAATGTCTAGTTCGATATCCATGTACAAATGGTCTTTAGGGCAGACATCCTAATTGTCATTCCCTTTTTTTGATCTGCGATTGCTTGCCCTGTGAATTAGGGTTACTTTAGGTTGGATTAGGTTTAGGTTTAGTTTGATACCCTGTATGTCGTGTACATTTTTAGAGGCTCGAGATTCAGTATGGCTACAATCTTTTTAGGATTAGCCTCAATGCCACAGTGTGTCACCATAAAGCCTAAGAACTTCTCAGCTTTTACTTCGAAGATGCATTTCTCAAGATTTAGTTTGATGCCATACCTTTTCGTTGTTTATAAGGCTTTATTCAAGCCAGACATGTAGTTTGATGCTTGCTTGCTTTTGACAATCATGTCATCAATTTAGATCCCCATATTCTGACTTATTTGGTCCTTGAAGGCCACGTTAACCATGTATTGATATGTTGCCCTGGAGTTTTTCAACCCGAAAGGCATGACCTTGTAATAGTAAAGTCCTCTATCGGTAATGAAAATGGTGTGCGGCTGATCAGCGGGTGACATCTTTATCTAGTTGTAGCCTGAAAAGGTATCTATAAATGACAGCATCTTGAATCCTGCAGTTGAGTCAACTAGCTGGTCAATTCTTGGTACTGGAAAGCTGTCCTTTGGATATGCTTTGTCCAAGTCAATAAAGTCTACATAGAATCTCCAATTTCCCTTGGCCTTTTTAACCATTACCACATTAGAAACTTATGTCGGGTATTTTATTTCCTAATTGTGGCTGGTTTTAAGCAGTTTTTGCACTTTTTCGTGGATTGCCCAATTTTTCTTAGCAATGAATGGTCATCGTTTTCGTTGGACCGGCCTAAATGTGGGGTCGATGTTCAAACAGTGCTTGATGGCTTTTGAATCTATCCCTGTCATATCAACCGAATCCCAAGTAAATATATCATGATTTAAAGTCAAGAATTGAGTGATACCTCATCAAGTTTCCTCAGTCTGATTAACTTCGATGGAGGTTTTTTTGTCAAGTCCCACGATCTCAATAATCTCAAGTTCCTCAACTGGATTTGCCCTCTCGGGATCATTCTTAAGCAACTCCACTATCATGTTTTCAAGCTTCTTTTGGTCCTCCTTTGGCTTTAGAGTCCCTTAAAACCTAGTTGATTCCCCATTTCCATAGCTTGTTTTCCCTTTGTCATTTTCCCACTTTCTTTTTAGCTTTAGAATCTTTTAGTTTAGGTTTAAATTCGAGTCCACTTGATCCAAAAACCCCCAAAGATTGTAGGTGGAATCATACTTAACCATTGTAGGATGCACTTTCATATAGGAACCACACTTAGGTAGGCCCTTTGAGAAAGACAATCCCCATACTCAAGCCCTAGACTACAAAGTCCTATGTGCTTATGGGTGTTTTAACTTAGAAGCACATCACATAATCGTGCATAATGGCATGTGCCTTACGTACGGAAAGGACAAAAGTGGGATGGAGGTTTTAAAATTACAATCCCTGAATTCGATAGAGGAATTCAAGCAGAAAAATTTATTGATTGGTTAGTTGCAGTTAAGAGGATCTTTGATTTTAAAGATGTTCTTGAAAATAAAAGATGAAATCAGTAGCTTTGAGATTGAGAGGGCGTGCATCGGCATGGTGGGATCAACTTAATCAAAGAAGGGGAAAGTAAAAAATTCAAATTAGGAAAAGATGAAAAGAAGTTATGTGAAAATTTTCTACCTTTCAAATTTGTCCAAACCATGTACCAAAGTTTGGGCAACTGCATTATCATTGAATACATAGAATAATTTTATCAATTACTAGCACATAATGACTTATCTAAAAATGAGGAACAGTTGGTAGCAAGATATATTGGTAGGCTTAGCCAAACATTCAAGACACACTTGCCCTACACTATTTGTGGACTGTTTTAGAAGCATTTCAACGTGCGTTAGTTGCAAAAAAGATGCAAAGTAAGGTCAACAAATTGGGCTGAAAATAATCGTGATTTTACCACTAGATTTGCAAGCCAAAATCAACAAGTCAAGGAAGGGGTTGTGGCAACCTTGGACATAATAGGTGACCAAGGAGTAATTCAGCAAATCGAATTACAAATGTGGAATCAAATAATAAAAATCAAGATGGTGGATCAATAAATCGTTGCTATAAGTATGGGAACTCTAATCACAAATCTGCTGAGTGTAGAAAGAACAATAGTAGAGTAGGGAAGAAATTGTTAATAGAGAATGATGATCAGAAGAATATAGAAAAAGACGAAGAAGAAGAGCCTATTTATGACGATAGTTGTGAATATGATGAAGTTGATATGGTATTCGGAGATGTTGGTGAGTCCCTCATGATCTAAAAAAGCCTTATTATTCCAAAACAAGACTCTGTGGATGATTGGCTACGCATTAATATTTTTTGCACTACTTGCACTATTGGTGGAAAGGTGTGTAAGCTTATTATTGATAGTGGAAGTTGTGAAAATATCATATCTAAAGAGGCTATTTCCAAACTCAATTTGCTAGTATAGCCACACCCTATACCTTACAAGCTTGCATGGTTAAAAAAAGGGGAGTGAGGTACCTATTATCAAACGTTGTCTGGTTTCTTTTTCTATTGGTAATAAATACTTTGATAAGGTTATTCATGCTGTGGTGGCTATGGATGTGTCTCACATGTTATTGGGCTATGGATATGTGTCACATGTTATTGGGTAGACCATGGTTGTATGATCATATAAAGCATGATGGTAGGAAAATTACTTATATGTTGTATAAAGACAACAAGAAGATTATTCTGGTTCTCACTAAAAATGAGAATGTGTCAAAACAAAAGAAATTATATTCTGTTAATTTTCTTTCCATGGCCAAAATTGCTGAAGAGTTGAAGGAATCTTGAATTACATTCACTATGATTGGAAAAGAAATATCATCCCCTATTGCTATACCAAATGAGATGTAGCCTATTCTTGATGAGTTTAATGATATCATGCTTGATGAACTGCCACCAAGATTACTTCCAATGAGAGATGTGCAGAATTGCATTGACTTGATACCAGGTGCAAGTTTGCCCAATAAAGTTTACTATCGAATAAGTCCAAAACAACAAGAATTGAACAGACAAATGAGTGAACTTTAGAAAAAGGTGTTACATTCGTGAAAGTACGAGCCCTTGTGCAGTTCTAGCATTGTTAGTTCCAAAAAAAGATGGAAGCTGGTGCATATGCATTGATAGCAGAGCAATTAACAAGATCACAATCAATTATAGATTCCCTATCCCTAGACTTGATGACATGTTGAATCAGTTGACATCCGCAAATATCTTTTCAAAGATCGATACAAGAGGTGGATATAACTAGATCCTTATTGGCTCAGGTGATGAATGGAAAATTGCATTCAAGATAAGAGATGGGTTGTATGAATGGTTGGTAATGCCTTTTGGGTTATCGAATGCCCATAGTAAATGAGAGTAGAGTGATGAATCTTGTCTTGAAGCCATATATTGGGAAGTTTATATGGTTTACTTTGGTGAGATTCTTATTTACAGTCTCTCTGATGAATTGCACAAAGAACATCTGTGGATGGTGTTGATTACATTGAGGCAAATGAACCTTTATATTAACCTTAAAAAATGTTAATTTATGACTGATAAGGTGATCTTTTTAGGTTATGAAGTTTCTTTTGTAGGTCTTAAAGCCGATCATTCGAAAAGTGCAAGCAATTGTTGATTTGTCATAACCTTCGAATATGCATGATGTACGTATGTTTTCATAGTTTGGCATCATTCTATGTAGATCATTCAAAACTTCAGCACTATTGCAGCTCCCATTACTGCGAGCATAAAGAAGGAAGTTCTTAAGTAGACTTCTGAAGCGAAGGATAGCTTTAGTTACTCAAAAAGAAGTTGTCAGAAGCCCCAATCTTAGCATTACCAGATTTTGAGAAAATCTTTGAGGTAGATTGTGATGCTTCTCATGTTGGAATTGGAGTTGTTCTAAGTCAAGAAGGAAGACCAATTGCTTACTGTAGTGAAAAGCTAATTGGTGGTAGATTTTGCTACTCAACATATGACATTAAGTTCTTTCCAACTGTTCAGACATTAAGGCACTAGAAATAGTACCTTATTCAAAGAGAGTTCATCCTACACCCAAATCATGAAGCTTTGAAGTATCTTAACTCCCAAAAGAGTCTAAATTTGAGACATGCCATTTTTGCAAGGCTTTACTTTTACATTAAAACACAAGGCTGGAGTTCATAACCATGTTGATGATGTCTTAAATAGGTGTTCTTCGCTATTATCAACTATGTAGGTTAATGTTGTGGGTTCGACACTTTCAAGCAACTCTATCCCAAAGATGTGTACTTTTGGTCAGTCTTTAAAAAAGTCTAGGATAGGGCACGTGAGGATTTTACATTGCATGATGGATTTCTCTTTAAAAATTGCAGATTATGCATTCTTGATTATTCTCTTAGAGAAAAGATCATTCAAGAGTTGCATGCTAAAGTGCATTTTGGTAGAGACAAGACACTAAAACATGTTGAAGCTTCTTACTTTTAGCCACAACTGAACTATGATATTGCTAGATATATGGATAGATGTCATATTTGTCAAGTATCTAGGGGTGCTATGACAAATGCAGGTCTATACATGCCACTGCCAGTACCTATATCACCTTGGACTAATATTAACATGGATCTTGTTCTTGGATTGCTGCATAGATAAAGAGGTAAGGATTTGGTGTTTGTTGTTGTAGATAGATTTTCCAAAATGACACATTTCATTCTTTGCAGCAAAACCACGGATGCTTCCAATATTGCTAATCTTTTCTTCAAAGAGATTGTTCATTTACATGGGATTCCTGAATCTATTACTTTTTATTATGATCACAAGTTTGTTAGCCACTTTTGGAGAACTTTATGGAAGAAAATGGGGACAATTTTAAATTTTAATTCTGCTTATCATCCTCAAACTAATGGTCAAAAGAAGTGATCAACAAGAGTTTGGCCAATCTCATTCGGAGCTTACTTGGAAATAATTATAAATAATAGGATACTGTGCTACCACAAGCTGAATTCGCTTCAATCGGATTGTAAATAGAACAACCAATCAAAGTCCTTTTGATATTGTCTATGGTCAGAATCTGAGTAGCCCATTGGATTTAGTGCCTATTCCTCACAAGGGTAAATTCAGTGGAAAAGTTGAGGATCTAACAAAGCATATCAAGTTAATTCATGAGCAAGTTCGAGAGAGAATTGAGGCTAGCAATGCTGCATATAAGCAAGTTGCTGACAAGTGACGATGACATGTTGTGTTTGAAGTTGGAGACTATGTTTGGGCTTTTTTGACACGTGATCATTACCTTGTTGGAGAATACCACAAGCTTAATGCACGGAAGAGTGAACCTTGTAAGATTGTTGAGAAGATAAATGATAATGCCTATTGCTTGGAACTTTTTACTCATGTTACTACTTCAGATGTTTTCAGTGTCAAGCATTTTGTTCCATAACATGCTGATCTGGTGGATAATGGTGATACAACCTCGAAGACAAGTTCTTTTCACACCTAAGGGAGATTGATACAGCCCAACTCAAGCCAAAATTAATTTTGATTATCTTACTTTTTTTAATTGTACTATTCATGTATTACTATTCATGTGTTACTGTAGTAATATTTTGGGTTTTTATCTATTTCCTTTTTTAGATGCGTAAGATTAGAATTTAGTCAAATTTTTTCATAATTATTCAATAATATTTTTATTCCCTCTCTTAAGGTTTACTACCTTGGGAATTTCTTTGCGAGCTCCTTGGTTCTCCTTATTTCTTGTTATGTTCCCCAAATATCTGCTATGTTGATTCTTCTTGATCATTTTTCCTTTGTTGAGATTTTTTGAAGAATATAGACTTGTGGATGTTAGGAATGGTTTCCTAAAGTCAGTCATCTATTGTAGATTTTGCATTGATTTGTATATGAATTGTCTTACTTTCGGCCTTACGTCATATCACACATCTTGTCATTAATTATTAGATCATGACGTAGTCCTTAGGATGACCTAATAGAGCTATGTGAATAAGGGATAGCTCGGTTGTTCTTCAACTTGCTTCGTAACCAAATGATAGAATCAATACCATGACGTTAATTCTATGAAGCATAGGTTATAGTGCGTCACATGAGTTGTTATCCTCATGACCAAGAAGTATGAAGGCACCGGTGTGTCCCATGGTGAGGTGTGGAAACATGCTCACTGAACATGACTCTATTATGAACGTCTATGGTATCTACCCTACTGTCAGAGGATAGCTTGTGATGCACATGGATGTTGCATTCCCTCAAACTGAAGACCGCCATAGAGACTTGTGAATTACTTCCCATGCTTTGGTATTAGACTATCCAAATTTCTAATCTGATAACAAAAGGCTACTGGGTATAGGCAAGTGTCGTGAAGTCAATACGTAGGTCAAGATAGGATTGACTGTTCCGGGTATTAGGAGAATGATATTCTACTTAGTCCTAATTCGTTAAGACTTTGGCCAAAGCTTTTCACGTGATGTGTCACATGGTTATGTCATGACAGGATTGGAAGCTGATTAGGAGTTTGACAGTTTACCATGCCCCTAGGATTATTTCAAAATATTGATGGTCATAGGGAATTCATCATAGTGCCCAGGTTGGTTGAATATTGCCTTGCAACTATTCGACTTATCCAGACGTCAAGAACAGTTGTTAGACGGTATCATCAATTAGTACAAGGAAAATCCTTGTATTACTGGCTTAAGTTTGAATCTATGGAGTCATGCACATGGATGATAATTAGTTGGAGGATTGGTCCTATTATCTCAATCATGTTTAATTGAGAATTAGACGTGTTATTATTTAATTATAATTAAATAATATTAGGGGTAATTAACATTATAGATATTTAATTGAGAATTAAATATTATAATGTTTAATTATTTTTATGGGTCACGGAATTAATTTTGAACATGTCTAGCTAGCACTAGATATGGGGATCAAATTAATTCATGGGCTATTGTTTGTAAATTAAATATGGATTTAATTTGGGCTTTAATATAGATTTGAGAAATTCATAATTTTAAGTCTAAAGAGTTGGACTTAGTAGGTTATGGGTATGGGCTTTATGGAAAGCCCATACCTTCCTAAAAAAGGAGAGTTCATATTCTTTTCAGTAACGATGATTTTTGAGAAAAACCTTAATCCAAAACTATTGTCAGAATACTCTTTCAAACCCAGAAATCAAAATAGCCTCCTACTACTCTTCTTGATCACATACAAAGAGAAGGAGCTCGACGCTTTTGGAAGGCAAGATTTTTAGCGTAGAAATACGAGATAATTCTAAAACTTTTCTTGAAATTTTTTAATTTATAGCTTGATCCTGCGATGTGAAATCTGGAAAAAGTCTCCCCAATTTCCTATGGTGGAAGCCAATAATAGGAGTATGTAGAAAATTAATAAGAAAGCTTATAATATCAAAACTAGTGTTTATTGAAAAAATAATGTAGATAAATTATTTGATATTTGTCTGAATCAATCTCATTATTTTTTCCGCAATTTGCAAGGGTGAGCATAGCTTTTACATGTTGTGAACATAATGTTCAGAAGTTGTGAACATATCTTAAAGAGTTATAAAAAGGTAATTCATCATTGTGAAAATTTTGATCATATAATATAAAAGCAGTGAATAATTGAATTGTGTTGCGATGGTGTAAAATGCTTTAGGTGAACAGTACATGCGTGCGCAATTTTCATTCATTTACAATTTTTATATTATATGTTCACAATTTTTCATCTATTCACAATTTTTATATTATACGATCACAATTTTATATTACATGTTCACAATTTTTAATTATTTGCAAATTTCATATTATATATTCACAATTTTAATATTTTTAAATTATTTCTACACATATGTTAACAATTTTAATAATTTATGTTCAACACTTTTAATTATTCATAATTTTTATACGATATATTCATAAGTTTAATTTTTCACTACTTTTGCTCTATATTCAAAGTTTTACATTATATATTTTTAATTTGTTACCAACACATTCACATATTCGATGGCAAGTTTAGACCCGTGAAAGACGTGTTCATAACTTTGATCGAGACTTTCACAATTTTGAACAAAAAATTCACATCCTTAAACAAAATGTTCACAGCTCCTATTACACAATATCTAAAAGAGCAAACTACAAATCTCAACATCCTAACAAGAAATAAAAAAAAAAAAAAAGCAAAAGAAAATCAATGAAATGACCAAACTTGTCAACTAATGCAATTGTTTTTCAACTCGCCGCTTTCACAGGGCCCTGTGGCATGGTCAAAACAAGCCATGAGCTCACTACTAATGAGTGTTTTTCATGCTTGCCAAAGCAACATTATTTCAGTAGAATCCTTGCAAAAACCAAGATTTTCATATTGAAATCTTCGGCGAGAGAAATATATTGAATATCCGATCAAGTTCGTAATAATTTAGGGCTTTTCGAGAGGGTTGAGGAGCAAGGAAAGGGACGATTTAGGCTGAAAGTTCATGCTGATGGTGGTGATCAGAGGGACAAAGTGACAGTGGTAACGATCTGGCTATTCGGTATTGATCAATCTTCGTGCATGTATATTTTCTCTGATGGAGCGACTCCTTCAATTTTTTTCTAGGTGCACTATTTTTTCCCCAAAACAAAGCACGTTGCACAACACGCTAGAAGGGTGTACCGTGCTCTAATTGTGCATAATATTTGGGTGTACCCCATCCAGACAATTGTACAACTCTTAAATGTAAAAAGTCACATTTATAGAGACAATACATGAGTAGTTAGATAAGGATAGATACATACTTTCATCTGAATATATATTATTAATAAGTAAATTAAATCATATTTAGTTTTAGATAATGATAAATTATATTGGAGATGAATATCCAAAAATTAATAATTTGATACTAAACTCTTTATTTTAATTATTACACAATATCTTTTCCCTCATTTGTTTTTTAATTTAAACATTTATTCGATAATGAAAGTTTTTACTCTTTGGGATGATTATATCCTTTTAAACAACTATATTCCAATTGGCCATACCCAATTTTCATATTCTTTAACAACTATAATTGGGTTATTAATAAAATACCTTTTTGTTAAAAGCTCAGGGTATAATATAAACTAAATTAAATAGAAACTAAAAGAAAAACTTAAGGAAAAAAAATGTTTGTAATTCTTGCAATTTATATAAAAATTAGACCATTAAATAAGGTGGTAAAGGAAAGAAGGTAAACCAATAAACACACACTAAGTTCTTTTTTCGTTTATGGTTTAGTTCTTAGAATCTCAAACAAAATTATGCTAGATATAGCCTTGCTTTTTATCAGTCAAATACGTTTTATGCGTGTTTAATTAACAAGTATTGAGAAGGAAAAAAGAAAATCAGTTAGCCAATTAGACATGCGTATTGGGGCGACAAAATTAGAACGATATCCACCATTACTAGCTCTACCTACTACATGCATTTGAGCTTTTTGGATCATAATTTTTTTTTCCTTTTCTGTTTATTTATTTTTTCTTTTTTCTTTTGGGTGCGGGCATAGTTTTATAAGAAAGGAAGCTGTTATATAGGATAACGATTTGAAGTTAGTTGCAATGAAATTATGAAGCAAAATTGTGATAATAATTAACCTATTAGTTGGACATTGCAGAAATCATCTGACAATCCTCTTGAAGATCGCATGTCTGCTTCACTGGTGTATGAAGAGTAGAAATCATCATCGATATCCTTGTCTTTCACCTCTTCAATCTTTTCAACAGCCTCCTTGAGATCCCATCTCTTGTCAGCATCAGCTTCACAGCATCTCAACCCAATTCTCAACAGTTTAATGATTTCGCCTTCACAGCCTTTTGTTCCTGCCATGCCTTTGTCGAGCACCTCCTCCACCGCCAGGTGATCGTCGTCTGGAACAATGGATCGCACCCAAGTTGTTAAATCCGTGTCGTCGCGGTCCTTCTCTTGTTGCACCAAGTTTGGAGGAGATTTTCCCGTCAAGGTTTCCAGAATCAATAACCCCAGACTCCATACGTCAGTTTTGTTCGTCAAACACCCGGTTTGCTTGAACTCCGGGGATTTGTATGCTATCATGTTCTCTCGAGCATGTAGTGAATTGACTATGGGGATTAGTCCATAGTCAGTGAGCAAGGGTTCTGATGAGGAACCTTTTAGGAGAACATTTGAGGACTTGAGGTGACCATGGGGTGCAACTATGTCTGGTAGCTCATTGTGGAGGTACACAAGCCCTCTCCCTACTCCTCTGATAATTTTCAATCTTGTTGGCCAATCAAGGCTTACTTTCCGACGAGATTTACTACCTGGGATTAGTACAACGTCGCAACAAATTAACAAACCATAAAATTTGTATGTATGATTAACTGGAAAAGGATAATATTAAAGAAACGGCGTACCATGAAGATGAGCAGCCAAGCTGCCATTGTCTACATGGTCAAGAATCAAAAGCTTCTCTTCCTTCCTATAGTAGAATGCCACAAGAGGAAGCAAGTTGTCGTGGACCAATCTTCCTAGCCTTCTCATATGCTCATGGAACTCCAACTTGTCCACATTGGTCATTTGCCTATACCGTTTCACAACCATCACTGGCCCATCGTTCATGGCTGCTTTATAAGTTGATCCGAATGCTCCACCGCCCATTATCTCGGCCGAGGCTTTTAGCAAATCAGTCATGTCAAATCTCGTCCTGTTCTCCATCAAGAATGAAAGCTTCACGCTTTGGTCTCCCCTCTTGCTGCCATCCGAAGAAGAGTGGTCTGGTGACACTGACCCTTGCTCCAATTTATCCAAATCCGCGGATGCAAATTTTTTATGACCCTCTGGAATTGTTGAGGTGTTCTCCTGTTGATTTGTTTGCTTGCGCCTGTTAGAGATGATAATAACTGCAGCAATTGCCGCTACTACAGCAACCACAGCTGCAGCAATGACGATAATGTTTACAACGGAGAGATTCGCCGAACCAGCTCCAGAGGCGGCAGCTCCAGAAGCGGCATCTCCAGGGGTAGCTCCAGGAGCAGTGCCGGGAGCTACAGCTGGGCATTGTGGGAGTGGTGCCCCACAAAGATTTTTGTTGCCTATTTAATCAAAAGAGAAGTTGTCACATATAAATGAGATCCTGTTTTCGATTGGGCAACCTTTATTTCTTTCTTCATTGTTATAATTGCAGGTACGAAGTCGATTGACAGGTTCCCGACATGTTTCATAAGTACATTATGATAACCAACACGAAACAATTTCATATTATAATGTGACTACAAATATAAAGTGATGGTACACAATGATTCATTGACATAATAGGAAGATATAAGGAACCAACGGTAAGTTTTAGATGCCTTTGTGTAAGCTAATTGAATCCAACCCATTTCATGATTATTTGCATGGATACAAATAGCCAATATTGTTCACAGAATGCTCAAATTGTGTCACTCAAGCGATTCTCCCTTCCACCCCAAAAAAAGAAAATTAAAAAAAAAGGAAAAAAAAAAAAACAGTTTACATGGAATGTTTACTACCAAATCATATTAATTATCAATCCATTTCATGATTGATTATGGAATGTTATTAACATCATGTCTCATGCTGATTTCCATAGAAAGGCTGAAAATAATTGCGAAAAAGCTGTTCCCGTCTAATGTGATCTTATAGCAGATGATAACTCACCTGAGAATGCGCTCGCGTCCACAGAACTGAGGCTAGCAGGGATTTGTCCTTCCAGTTTATTGTTGGAAAGATTAAAGATTGTCCACCTCTCTCGCTTAAAATTTGGTATCTCCCCTTCAAATTGATTATCTTCAAGGGTAAGTTCGACGAGCTTAATCGCGGTGGCCAAGGAGGAGGGAATGCGACCAGAAAATCTGTTGTTAGCCATGTGGAGTTTCTTTAGTGATGTCATCTCTTCAAAAGCATTTGATGGAATTTCTCCGGAAAACTTGTTGTTGGATAAATATAGCGTTTTCAGGGAGGTGAGTTTCTTAAATTCTGGCCAGGTGCCATCGAAATCATTGCTCATGATGCTTATAGATCTCAAAGATGGCAAGTCTTTGAGGGCATCCACATTAATTTCACCCTTTAGCCCCATATTCTCCAGCTTTAGGCCCCAGATATTCCCATTCCCACAAAGTACCCCTTTCCAATTTGAAGCACGGTCATTACATGGTGGTGTCGACGCGCTCCAATCTGACAACTTTCCGTTATGTTCTAAGGACTCCCTAAACCTGAGAAGTATTTCGCCATCTGACTCACCCGAAGTTAATGTTACAACAATCTTCAATAATATGACGATCATAATCAAAGATTGAGATCTAATTTTGTGAGCCATGACAGCATACGACGATGACGACGACGACGACGGTGACGGTGCTGCACGCACTGGTAGGTGCGCGCCCATAGCAGGGGGCCTCCAACAAATGACAATTGGTTTTGCTGTGAAGAGGGTGACCAGAGAAGGTTAGAGAATGAGTTGAAATTTTGTGGGCATGGAAAGGAGAGAGAAGTCCAAGAATTAAGTGTTGTTAGTGAGGCTAGGAACGGTGGGCAAAAACGGTTAAGACGTGTGGTCATGTTTTACTTTACAAAGCTTGCATGGGATGCAAAAAGTGCATCCTGATGAGAGATCTATGGTCCACCTTTAAATTCACCGAGAATGCGAAACTATTTTCTTCTTTCTTTGCAATCACTCTATGTATACAACGCCTGATGTGGATGCACACATCTCAAATTAACTCTTATACTTTCTCTACATCTGCTAAGTAAGGATCAGAGTTTGTATCCTAAATTAGGAATCTTATGTACAAGAAATAGAAGAAAGAAATCTCACTGGTAAAATAATATATAAGATCAAAGTTTGTTCGGCGCAATTAGCAGATTAGGTAGTGAATAGTTGTTTGAATAGCGGATAATAGTTTGGGTAGTGGATAGCTGTTGTGTTTTAGCGGTTAACGGATAGCTGTTTAACAAGCAGATTATTTTAGATGTGTTCAATAAAACTAGCTTTTGAGTTAGTTGGTGAATGTAAAAGGACAAAAAAGATATCGATATCGGGTTATTATTGTTGTGATGATGATGATGATGATAATAATAATAATTATTATTAAAATAATTAAAATAATTCATTTTATAATTAAATATATTTTTCTTAAAATATATTTTATTAATAAATCATAATAAACTTACTTTTTTTAAAAAATTAATTTTATTAATATTATAAACAAATTTTTTATTATAAAAATATTTCAATTGATTGAAAATTTATATTTTTGAAAAAAATAATGAATGGACAAATAAGACCTGTACTTTTTAATATATTTTGATATGGATAGAATATCAAATTAATTTTTGTGTTATTTTGTATTTATATTCATGAAAGAAAATGTAAACAAAATTGGATAGAGGGTACAATTAATAGTAGTATTACCAAAAAAAAGTTGAAACACTAAACTCTACGTTGAAACGTTAATAATATTAGTTTTTCACAAACACTACTTCAAACACTATTTAGAATAAAAACATTACTTAAAACACTATTTTACTGAACAACCAAAATGAGAGGAAGTAATATTTTGACTTGGTCAAGACACTAAATATTACTTAAAACACTGTTGCGAATAGGGCCCAAGTCTTTTTTTTTTTCCCCTTCTAGGACCTTTTTGTTCATGAAAATCACTTTTCACGTACTTATATATTTTTTCTTTTGTTTTTTTAATTAAAAAAAACTAGTTGAAAATTGTTCACACAACCATTTAGCGTTTCCTTTTGCGTGCATTATCAAGATTACATTGAATCGTCAGAATCTCAAAGAAGCTCTAACAAACTGGTATCAACAACTGTTTTCATTAATGTATTTTATGGTTCGTACCGTATGTCATCACTCTTGTTATCAAAATAATGAGAAAATAAATGAGATAGAGACAATAAGAAGTAGAGTGAAAAATGTAAAAGAGAGAGATATTTCCATTCTTTACATTGTAAACAGTCCTATTTATAGCAAAAATCACCACAAAAAAACTAAGAATAGGTGACAGTTTTACTACAAAATGATGAAGAATAGGCGGCGGTTTTACGATATAGGCAGGGGTTTGAGTAATACATAAATATATTGTTATGCAAGATAACTAATGAATGTATTTTTAGTTTGATTGGTGAATGGTATGATTATAGAGTACTACAATAAGGAAAGTTCAAGGTTTGAACAGTAGATAAAATATAGTGTGATCTTTTTTTTTTTGGAATTCTATATAGGTGGCGTTTTAAATAGCCGACGCTTATACTAGCGGCAGTTTTAAAATAGGCGACACCCATATAGGCGGCAGAAAAGCCATCGCCTATTACTCACTTTTTTTGTAGTGAATGTAGGAGCAGTTAAATGGAGCTAGAACTTGTTTGAATTTAAAATATATAATTTGATGCAACTTCATCGTGTAAATAAGGATCTTTATGAACTACATCTAGTGTTCGGATAATTGTAAACTAGATCAAAGATGAATACCTTTAAGTTGATAATTTCATAACATCTTCAAATATTCATTTCTTAAGATGATGATTGGTATGAGGAAATGGTTTAAGAATGGAAGGGCATCACTGAATGTATTTTAATTCCCATGATGGGTATGATAGAATGCTATAAGGAATGTTATTCCTAAGGATGACAATGGAACAAATGACATAGGGTACCCGATATCGACTGACCCGTTACCCTTTAGTCACAAACCCAGAACGGGAAAAGAACAATTTTTAATACCTATTAGGGTTTAAGCTGGAATTGGGGTTATCGCTGTCACAACCCAAACATTCACTTAAGTGAATCGTAAGAGCATGACTGCAACAAACCTAAGAAAGAAAACTTCCCTAAACCTGCAAGGCATATAATAAAGATCACAAGCATCACACATAATTTTCTAAGTCTCAAAGCATCTAAAACCTTGACAACCAAAAAAAACATAGTCCATGTCTCAAAAACAATAAAACTCCAAAAAAATTTACATTGTCCCAAAAGCTTAATTAAAACTAACATGTTCAGAAACTTCAATTAACCAAAGTCCTTGGAAAGGTCATCTACCCCAAGTTTAGAATCACGAGCCTACTCCTTAGTATCTGTGGAAGACAATTTCCAAAAGACAAAGAAAAATAACAAATTAACGAGATGTCAATCTCAGTAAGTAGTAAGATTCCCACAATAATTAAAAGCAAATATACAACATAAAATAACATGATAGCTTTTTCTTTTAAATTCATAAAGAATAATAGATTCCCTTTTTCCTTTATCAATAAAAGTAACATGATTCAAAAGTGTGTAAAACAGAATAAACTATAGACAATTAGCATCTAAACCAAAATTATTCACACGTGCCATAACAAAATCAAACCCAATGTACCAATAATGGATCCACAAATATATTGCCAAAGCTACGTTCCTGGTAGCATAGTCCAAAAAGTGATTTGTTGTCGCACAAATCACCAAAAGGAAGCGAGAATCCCTTTCAAAATGATAGTGTACTACCCCACAATATGTCAGTGTACTATTCCCACCAACAAGGGCTCAAAATCACGGCTTCAAATACATGTCACTAGGGTTAATTTCATTATGTACATAGCAAAAACTTCTTTTTGTACAGGAATCAAGTCCTAATTTTAGCTCAAATCTTTAGCATTTACAATTTAGATGATTTCAAAAAGGAATGACCCAATATCAAAATAGTTAGGCTTTAAATCATAGGTTACTGCAAGAAAGATGCAAAAAAAAAAAAAAGGAATACAATAAACTCGAAGTGATGATGATGATGATGATGATAATAATAATAATAATACCAACCAGGATAAGAATAATACGTAAATAAACAAATATATATATATATATATATATATATATAATTTTGGAACAATAAGGGTACTATTCACACACACACACACATATATATATATAATTTTGGAACAATGAGGGTACTATTCACATGAATAATACCCGAGCACTATTCCTATGAACAGCAACCAAAAATTTCTTTTCCTTTTTTTTTCTTTATCAAAACATATTTTATTATTTTAATCAAAATAAATTGGTTCACATCATTAACAAGAACAGTGGGTATACAATTCTAAGCATTAGCACTAGAATAATACGTAAATAAACAAAAATAATTTAGGAACAATGAGGGTACTGTTCACGTGTACAGTACCCAAGCACTATTTCTGTGAGCAGTAACTAAAATTTTCTTTTCTTTCTTCTCAATCTATAAATTTAGGGCACTATATGATAGTATCCATGTTTTCCTATTTATGTGTTCCTATATCTATGAACCAGAAAATCAAACCTTATACTAAAAGATTGGAGTCCTTACTTACCTTTCTTAGGACCTTGCATAGTAATCAAACAACTCCCTATGACACCGAATGTCATTCCTAATCTCTTTCTCCTATGTGGAGGCTACCAATAAAAATTAGATATTTATTACCCTTCTATAGGTTTTTAATTTAGGGTTGGGCTCTAAAAAATTTATTTAAGAACTCACTTATATCTAAGTCTAATTAGGAATTTTTTTCTAGCCCCTAAAATAAAATAATTAACTTTGGCCCGCCCAATATATATACGTGTATGTGTGTATTTTATAAGTCATTGGTCCTAAGCTTATGGGTTGTTACAATCCCCTTGGGTACTCACATCTTGAAACTCGGTTTCTAGAAACTGTTACCATCTTAGGTACCTAAAACAGTATTCGATTTTTGTCTCAATTGTAACTAACCTTTTGCTTTTTGAAAATTTTAATTCACACTGCATATATATATATATATATATATATATATATATATATATATATGGATACAATTCAGTTTCCCAGTTGACCCATAAACCTGATCCAACAACACATATCATCATGCGAACCCAGCAAGAGTCACCCCTGATGTGATCCCTTCATGCGCCTGGTACCTTGTTCCAAGAATAGAAGACACATGTATCGAGGGATGATCTATAGACCCTGAATAGTGTGCACAGAAAGTGAGGTAAACCTTTTCCATATTAAGAAAACTACTTTATATAGCATATTCTTTCCTTTTTTAAAAGAGAAAAAATACCCTTCTGAGTTGAGTGTTGGAAAACCTTTGACTACCACCACATTAGTGTCCAGCTGTTATTATTTTGCCAAACATGTAATCACCAGAAGTCACACATTTGGAGTTTGACCAAACCATTTTCTTAAACTAATTCTTTACCAAATCAGTTTGCATCATTTGCGGGAATCGTGTGCTATACTCATTGAGTACACATGCCTAAAACTAGGAGTAAAGCCATTGTCAACCCTTCCCCAGCGATGAGTAGAGAAGACAACCATAGTAAAGATCATTTGGAGCAAAAGGTTTCTGCCAACGGCCTTAAAAAAAATGCCCCGCATACGATCCCTATATATACAGAGACATTCGCGTCTATACCAGGTCCTTCAAGACCAATACCTCTATTGCAAACCATGCCACAAGCCCGCCCGGATCCCCAATTAGTAGCACTAGCAAACATGTTAAATAACATCCAGAGTACGGTAAACCAAATCTTTGGCACCCGAAGTCACTTACATTCGAATGCAGCATCCTATACACACCTACACCAAACACAGTAACCATACACTGAATCCAACTTGCCACTATGTTCTAAGGTTTAGGCTTGGGTACTCACATACCAAAACCCAATTTCTAGAAATTGGTACCACTTTGGGTACCCAAAATAGTACCCAATTTCTGTCTCATATATATACATATATATATGTATATTAATATATATATAGAGAGAGAGAGAGAGGGAATTAGGTACAATTTGATTCCCTAGCCATCCTCATAAACCCAATCCAGCAACGCATATCATTATGCGAACCCAATGAGCAAAAGTCACCCTTGACGTGATCCCTTCATGTGCTTAGTACCTTATTCTACGAATAAGACACATGTGTCCCATGGAATACTCTATAAATAGACCCTGTGCATAGAAAGCAAGGTAAGCCTTTTCCATATTAAGAAAACTACTTTATATAGAATATTCTTTCCTCATTTAAAAAAGGAGAAATACCCTCTGATTTGAGTGTCAGAAAGCCTTTGGCCGGCACCACACCGGTGTATAGCTCTCCTTATTTTGCAAAACACATCATAACCATAAGTCACACATTCAGAGTTTGAGCAAACCATTTTCTTCAACTGATTCTTTGCGTAATCAGTTCGCGTCGTCTGTAGAAATTGTGTGCTACACCCATTGACTACACATGTCCAAAACTAGGAGTAAAGCCACTGTTAATCCTTCCTTGGCACTGAGTAGAGAAGACATGGAGCAAGAGGTTATTGCCAACAACTTTCAAGAAGATGGCCTGTACATGATCCCTACGTATGTTTAGCCATTTGTGCCCATACCTAAAGGACCAAACACTGCAAGATCAATAACTTCATCGCAAACAATGCTACAAGCCTACCTAGATCCTGAATTAGTAGCCTTAAAAAACATGTTCAACAATATCCAAAGTATGGTAAACCAAATCTTTAACACCCACGGTCACCCATCTCCGAATGCTGCATCGTATACACACCCAAACCAACCACACTACCCAAACATCGAGCCCAATATTTATCTTCAACCGAATCAACATTACCAACCCTCGACATAGCTAAAGGTATGTCCTTAGAAGCACGATAAATCTCGATGTCACAGGGACATCGAGACAAGAGAGGTCATTATGGCTACATGTGTGTAGGCTGAGTATGTTGGATCCCATTTCCTTGCTCTGACTCGTAGCTTTGTAGCTCTCAAGACAAAGGAGTTCTTAATGAGTTAGAAAACTTGTATTTAAGTTGAACCCTATCCAAATGATTGTCTCTATGCTAAGCTTCATCGTTCTCAAGATTATCTTCCTTCGAGCATATCTAGTTTTATGGTTCTTCGTGTATATCCATTAGGGCGACCAAGTTGATCATGCAGTCGTACTAGGAGGTATAGAGTAACTCAAATGAGAATTTAGCTTGTTACAGGCTTTAACTTTGGGCCTTTAAGTGAATGACTCGGTAAACTGAACCGTGAATCTAACAGCAAAATGGGCCTTTTAAGTCTACATGATTTTTGGCCACAACACTAAGGGAGGAGATCAATGAAGATTCTTTTGGCTTGGAATGATGCTTTTTCAGGTCAGTTTTCAGTTTCCTCTGCCTTTAATTTAATCAAAGATGTGCCTAAAGATTTGAACTTCCTATTATGGAAAATCAAGTGCCCACATAAACACCTTCATTTTATGTTGCAAATTTTACATAAGAGATTACCTTGTAAAGATAATTTAGTGAGAAAAAAATTGAGAAGGATGATCTGTATGTGATATGTGATAGGTGTTTTATAGAGAATGAGGAGCATCTTGTCATGCCCTACCGATAGAGACGCCACATGGGCAGTAAGATGACAAGACCGAGGCTTGTACGGAAGCACATGTGGCACTTTCTCGTGCTAGGGCAACCCCGATGATGCAGACGCCATGCGAACAACCATATGGCAAAGATGATAAAGCTTGAAAGGATGCATGCATGGCACTTCTCTCCAGGAAGGATCTAGAAGATACACTAGATAAAGATAATATCAAATCCCCTTTGATTGAGGGATTAGGGCTTGAGATTGGTTGTAAATATCCCATGATTAGGGTAGAATCTTCTAGAAGCACATATTAGTCTTTAGATTGAAATAATCTTAGCCATTCATTAGATTACAAGCATGTATAAATAGCCTAGCATTTTCATTTGTAAGAGACAGAGAAAAGCTTGAGAGCAATACAAATGTCTTATTCTCTCAACTCTTTACTTCCACTGCTTTATTATTTGCTTTGAGAAGCCTTTTGTTCGTGGTTTTCATGCTCACTTAGCCATTTTTGCTGTAGAAAAGTGTCTAAGTGCCACACGCAGCGCTTAGTTTAGGCTAAGGGCGTGACAAGTGGTTACCAGAGCCAAGGTCACACGCAAGGTGTTTGTAATTTTGCTCCTTTGAAGGATGTCTTCTTCAGGTATTGAGAAGAGCGTTGATGCTGGTAATGACGAGAGGGGAAGGGAAGTCCTACCCCCTTCTGCAACAGCCAAAGGCAATAAGAGGGAAAAGTCTCGTGATGTGCAAGCTGTTTTCGAAGCACGTTTGACAAAGGCAGAAGACGTTGTTGCTGATTTCATGCAGAAATTTCAACAGCTTGGGTTTGATGATGAGGAGGCACTAAGTTTGGGGGACCTCTGTCAGGAACTCAAAAACCTTCAAGCTCGAGTACAAACGGTAGAAGAGGCGGCTAAGAATGCACTAATTGAGAAAAAAACCATTGCCGATTGGTTACAGGTTAAAATTAACGAGCAAGATCGCAAGATAGCTGAACAAGACAAGATCCTTGAGGAGATGAAGAAAGATTGGGTTATGTGTAGAGAGGCAATAGCCCGTGGCGCGTCAACCCACCATGTAGCACCAAAGGTGGACGTGCCAAGGCCTAGTCCCTACAACGGGAAGCGCGAAGCCAAGGAGGTGGAAAACTTCTTTTGGCAGATTGAACAATACTTTGATGCAATTGGGCTCGAGGAGGATGCTAGCCGTGTGAAGACAGCAACACTCTACTTCTCAGAAGATGCAGCTCTATGGTGGCGTATGAAGCACCAAGAGTTCCAAGAGGCCAAGAGGGGGCTACTAACTTGGACTGCTTTCAAGGAGGATGTATATGCCCAATTCTACCCTGAAGAGGCCGAATGGGAAGCTCGTGACAAGCTTAAAGTCCTGAAGTATATAGGGACCATACATCAATATGTTCAAGAATACATCTCCCTTAAACTTCAGGTACGTAATAAGCCCGATTATGATCACATGTACGACTTTATCAAGGGTTTGTAGCCATGGAAACAACAAGAAGTACATATGAGAAAGCCCAAAACCTTCGCTCAAGCGGTTGCCATGGCTGAGTCCTTGATAGAGGTAAAGAAAAAGAACAACCCCGCCGAATCCCCAGGAGATTTGAAGGAAAACGATGGGGAGGACGAGAGTCACAAAGGGCAAGACAAGGATAGACGTGGGAGACAACCTTTCAACAAGGACGAGAAGAGAGATAAGAAATCCATCAAGTGCTACTTTTGTCTTGGTTCCCATTCATGGAGAGAGTGTCCAAAAAGACAAACATTCAACATGTTGATTGAGAAACGTGAGAAGATCGGTGAAGCACAAATAGGTTCTCTTCAGTTGCTGAATTCTTTGAATGCCAAAATAACACCAAGGGTCACATCAAGGGGTGGCTTGATGTATGTGGAGGCATTGATTCAAGGGAAGCTCTCTAGGGCCATGTTGGACACTAGAGCTTCTCATAATTTCATGGCAGAAGACGAAGCCAAGAGATTGGGACTTACTCTTAACAAGTCTCAAGGGTTCCTCAAGATTGTCAATTCTGCCCCACGCCCATTGACAGGGGTGGTGAAAGATGTTTCTCTAACAATCGGTACCTGGCAAGGGAAATTAAATTTTACGGTGGTACCCATGGATGACTTTGAGCTTATCCTTGGTATAGAGTTCTTTAGACAAGCAAAGTCCATCCCCATACCCCACCTTGAACATATGATGATCATGGAGGAGAACACCCCTTGCATGGTCCCGGTGAAGATCCAAGCAAAACTCGAAAAGAGACAACTTTCGACCCTCTAGGTAGACAAGGGAGTCCGACAAAATGAGAGGGCTTACTCAAAAGCCATGAAAGGAGTGAATAAGGGTGAACTGGTGGTAGATAAGACACCAAAAGAGGCCGCCAAAGGCTGTCAAAAGGTGGAAGAGTTCACATCACCCTTGGTACAAAAGAAGGCACTGCCTGTGGAAAAGGTAGATCTTTCATGTGACGCAACCCATGGTGCCAAATCAAAGAGAAGGGCAACCATACGTGATGAGACACACATTTCCCTCAATTTCCACGGGAGCCGAGCAATGGGCAAAAAGCCGGTTGAAGTAGAAACAAGTCAACGGATCCTTGCTGCTCACACCAGAGAGTCAGAGACCAAGTACAAAACAAGTTACCCTCAAATGAAGCAAGCTAGTTCATCAAAGATCTGCCTTGATGAAGCAGCTAGCAATAGGATCAGCGAAGGAAGTCGAGGAAAGAAGGACATAACCACCAAGAGTCTAGCAGCCACACTGTTAGATCCTTGTGACAAGGAAATCGATTTCATTGAAGTTGATTGCGTAAGGGGACTTCCACCACGGCATGAGTACTTGGTACATTGGAACGGCTTGCCAGCAAGTGAGGCAAGTTGGGACCAACAGACTCTCTTGGAAACTTTATAAAGGAGATTGTGGAGTATCATGAGAAGATCGCGATGAGGACGTTCGCGAAATTGGGTGGAGGAGTATGTCAATCCCTGCCGATGGAGATGCCACATGGGCAGCAAGATGACAAGACCGAGGCTTGTACGAAAACACATGTGGCACTTTCTCGTGCTAGGGCAACCCCGATGATGCAGGCGCCATGCGAGCAACCATGTGGCAAGGATGATAAAGCTTGAAAGGATGCACGCATGGCACTTCTCTCCAGGAAGGATCTAGAAGATACACTAGATAAGGATAATATCAAATCCCCTTTGATTGAGGGATTATGGTTTGAGATTGGTTGTAAATATCCCATGATTAGGGTAGAATCTTCTAGAAGAACATATTAGCCATTAGATTGAAATGCTCTTAGCCATTCATTAGATTACAAGCATGTATAACTAGCCTAGCATTTTCATTTGTAAAAGACAAAGAAAAGCTTGAGAGCAATACAAAAGTCTTATTCTCTCAACTCTTTACTTCCGCTGCTTTATTATTTGTTTTGCGAAGCCTTTTGTTCGTGATTTTCAGGCTGACTTAGCCACTTTTGCTGTAGAAAAGTGTCTAAGTGCCGCACGTAGCGTTTAGGTTCGGCTAAGGGCGTGACAATCTGCTTAAGTGTTTGAGCAATTGCTGTAGTAGGAATGTTTCACAAAAAAACATACAAGAAAACTAGTGGAATATTTTGTTTATTATTGCTCTTTAGTAGGTATCGAAATGGAGAAAAAACAGGGCATTTGGACACAAGAACAAACCTAATCCCTAAGGGAAAGCTATGATAATTAAAATCGCTTATTGAGATTGCGTGAAATATCAATAATGCAACTGGGAATTAAAGAAAAAAATGGTGAAACTCATCAATTTGACTCTAGCCAAAGAAGGTGTGAAACTCAACATTTATGGTTGTTTAAAAGGAAATCCAAGCCAAGCTACATCAGATGGTTCATTTTAGAATAAACTAGGGGTGTGGTTACGGGGATTTGTCATCAAACTTGGCGTGGCTTCAAACAACAGTGCTGAACTTCGTGCTTTACTTGAAGGCCTTTATTTAGTAGAAAGCATGGGAACCACTAAGTTGGATATGGAATCAGACTCGAGACTACTCATACACTGGATGGAAGATAGTGCTAAAGTAGAAGGACTATTTGTTCTTTTGATTGAAGAATGCCAAAGAATTATGTTGCACCACCATGAGTTCTCACTCAATCATGTGTATAGACAAGCTAATCGTAGCGTGTATTGGATGGAAAATTTAGGATTACAATTTGCCATCGGAGTCCATTCGATTGATAACCTCCCGGAGCACCTTAAACCCGTTCTTGGTAATAACTTGAGAGACAGGGAACGGACCTACCTTGGTGGCATGCAATGGCAGCTGCCACCCCTCAATTTTTTAGTTTTATTACTTTTGTAAGTTCAATATTTCATATATAGAGTTTCACCATCCTCTCTTGTTAAAGACACGCTAAGGTTGTCTAGTGATTGAACTGCTTGCTTTTGAAATTGAGGTCACAGGTTTAACCCTTTTTATTGCTACTTTGGTTATTTTTATCAATTCCACTACTATGAAACTAATTATAGCTAGTAGCCTCTCAAGTCCCAGCAGAAAAAGAGATGAAAGACAATTGTGGTTTTTAGAATTTTTATTTATTATGTTAGCATTTTTAATTTTATTTTTTTTAAGCAAGAATAAATTTTCCCTCCTCTAATTATTTGCTTCTTACAAGGTATAACTTTATTCACGAATCGCGTAACAAAAAATCAAAAGGCTTCTTACCTCATGAATCAATTAGTATTCTTCACTTCGATTTTATTTTTTAACTACTTTTCTACAAATCGCTTATACTCATATGTATCTTATTGAGATTTTGTTTCGTACAGAGAATCAATTAATTTGATTTTTTTATTCTTATCAATTTTTAAAGAAGGGCTTTTCTTATTCTTTATTATTACTATAGTTATTATTATTATTATTATTATTATTATTTTGTCATCTAGACTTTGGCATATCAAGTACACAAATAGATTTGACATTGAAACATAAAAGTCTAGATATTATCATAGAGAAAAATCTGTTCAGTTATTTTAAAAATAATTTTCTTTATTCTTATCATTATAATTGTTTTTTTTTTTTTTGCCACTAATATAGACAACTAGCCCATATTATTTGTTTTTATACCTTTTTTTTTTGAAAAAGCAAATTGGTGATTAGGTTTAATTAAACATAGTAAAGTTATTTTATGCTACTTTTTATTTTAAGTATGTTATTTCTTATATTACTTAGGGCCTGGCTAGATTGGCTATTTTTTAGGAGAAGACAATTTTTTTTTCCTTGGAAAAAAAACATTATCTTTTAACTAATTATTTGGTTTGACTTTCAAAAAACTAAAACTCTAAAAAAGTTCAAATATAGTTTTTTCAAAAGTCAAAATTTTAGCTTCTTGAAAAAGTAGTTTTTTTCAAAAATTATTAAAAAGTGCTTTTAGAAAAAGCTAATACAATGAGCCCTTATTTTAAGTATAATACTTGGGGTGAATATTTTTTTGCAACCCCTCACTGAAAGTCTTGGGTCCGCCACTATTAACAGGAGTTATCTCTTATAAACTTGTTTCTATATAACTAGTGTTGACTTGTTTTGGGGGGAGGGTGGGGGTGGAAGAAGAAGAAATGAAAGGGTTAGAAAGGAAAAAGAAAAAAGAAATGTCTTAAAAGTAAGTTTGATTAAGCTTTAACAATGTTACAACTTTTGTCATGCATTTTTACTTTGGTTAACACATAACAAGTGATGACTACAATATAATTACAAGGATAATAAATGTAACATGAGATAAAGGTAAAAGCACACTATATGGATTTATTTAATTCTATTATTTATTTATGATATAATAATTTATATCTATTATATACTTCTTTTTGTTTTTGTTTTTGCGTGGAGGGATGCTTAGGTAATGAATGATACATTCTTGTACAGTATAACATAATATTAATATGGATTTATTCCTATAATAAGTCGTGGATTAGTGATTTTGTTATTTTTTAGTTTTTTACTTTCAAAATGAACCTTTTAATCCCTAGTTTTTTATAAATTGGACGTCGTTAATCTTTCGACTTTGAGAAATGGAACATCGTTAGTCCTTCAAAAATATTTATTTTCGGAGCTCAAAGACTGAAATGTTTATTGTGAAAGTCAAAAGAATAAAATGCGAAAAATCAATATCGAGTGATTATTAGGAACATAACCTTATTAATATTGAATTTTTCGGCATGATTATGATGTGCATGACTTTAAATCCCAAGGAAAAGAATAATAATAATAATAATAATAACAATAATAACTAGGACACAATTGTGCATAGGTCTCTACGTGGTTGCACCCTCTTGACAGCCCATGCACCTACGCCTGCATGCATGCGTGTGTCTCAACAAAATTATCTACCCGATCCATCACACCATTATACCATGCACTGTATCATCACATGGTCCGATTATGGATATGGTTTTTTCTCCTCCATTTTCGCATGAAACCCTAGCTTTGACATTTCATAATCAATACCGATTCCTTTCATCTCCTTAGCTTCTCCGAGTTGACTCACCCGCACCCGACTAACTCACCAGATTCTCCATCATTTTCACTCTTATTGCACACCACTTTCTCACAACTTTTTCTCTAACCCCTTAATCTTAGTTTCTAATTTTTGCATGCTTAATTATTTGTTTGAAATGCATGCTGCTGTTATTTCCATTTTCTTTTCAATTAGCTGCTGTTGTGCTACAATTTAGTTCTCAGTTCATCAAGATTTGGAGTTTCTCAATTTTGAAATTAATAGCATTTAATTTAATTTTTTCTTTAATTTCATTTTTGGGTTAGGGCTTTTGATCCCCTTAAAATCGTCCCGCACATTTGTTGTTAATGAAATCAATAAGGGCATGTTTGGATGCCAAGAAGGATAAGAATTGAGGTTGTTTCGTAACATTTGATGGGGAACACATGTGTAGGGCCTAATCTAGGCAGCAATGGCTTCTTGCAATCTGTCACGGCAGCCATGTGGAATACGCGGCAGCCGGACACGCTTCCGGCGCCAAGCAAGGAGGAATCCACCAGCAGCAACGGCAACAACAACAACGAAAACAAAGACAGTAAAGAAGACTCGTCTTTGGAAAAATCAGAGCCTAATAAAGGGTCTAATTCTACGAAATCTGATGTTCAAAGCACCCCTCCTGCACCTGTGAAAATGCCAGGTGAGGATGCTAATGCTAAGCCAGAGAAGGTGGAAAATAGTACTAATGTTGAACAAAAAAAGCCAGGGGAACAAAATAATCCAGGGGGTGAGGGAAAGCAAAATAAGGCTAATCATAGGAGACTGTCAAGTATAGGGCTGCAGATTGACTCAGTATTACAACGAAAAACGGGGAATTTGAAGGAGATTTATACTTTAGGGAGGAAATTAGGACAAGGGCAATTTGGGACAACGTTTTATTGTTTGGAGAAGGGGACTGGAAAAGAGTTTGCTTGTAAATCAATTGCTAAGAGGAAGTTGACTACACAGGAGGATGTGGAGGATGTGAGAAGGGAGATTCAGATAATGCACCACTTGGCTGGACATCCTAATATGATACAAATTGTTGGAGCTTATGAGGATGCAGTTGCAGTCCATCTAGTGATGGAGCTTTGTGCTGGTGGGGAGCTTTTTGATAGAATTGTCCAGAAGGGTCATTATACAGAGAGGAAGGCGGCTGAACTTGCAAGGGTGATTGTTGGCGTCATAGAAGCTTGCCATTCCTTGGGGGTTATGCATAGGGATTTAAAGCCTGAAAATTTTCTTTTTGTGGATGAGAAAGAGGACTCACCACTTAAGACTATTGACTTCGGACTCTCAGTGTTCTTCAAGCCAGGTATTCTTCATACAGCCTGCTTTTGGTTTCAAAGATGAATATGTATAACATAGCGCAGTCATAAGCTTTTCAATTTTGAGTGATTATATAGTGTAAGAGAAATTAGTTATCATCAGCTGCAGTGAAGCCTTAAAGTCTCAGCAAGAGTGAGTTTTGTTTGCTCTTCCATTTGCCAATCAGGGCCTTTGTTTCCCGGCAAAGTTTTGTGCTTGTAATTAAGGACAGATGCACATCGACATAGGAAACCAATAAGTATATTTAACAACACAATGTTTGTTCATTTCTCTTTGAAGAGAGTAAAATTTTAGAAGCTTCAAATTGCACCAAAGAGGTTCCCGGGATTTGATGTCTCTGTCATAATTGTCTCAATGGATTGTCAGTCAAATATGTTAAATGGACTTTTAGTTGTGAGTATATGCTGAGCGTTAAGTTTAAGCCTTTCATGCTTTGTATGTTGCAGTCATTTTCTTCATCTCCTTCTAACAGAGTGAGTTAGTTTAACTAAAAGGTTGCTTGCAATGTCATTGCAGAGGCAGGATCCATTGCTTTTCATGGGAAAGTCTTGGTCAATAATTTGTTCCATGTTCACCCTGCTTGAATAATCTCTTCCCTTTTCCGAGTCCATATTCAGTAGAATTTCTTGCTGCAAAATCTCTTTGTAGATTGCCTCAAAGTAGGTTGTTATCTTGTGCAAAGCTAACATACAAGCACCATTCAAAAGTTTGCACCCAAAATGTTGAGCAGAGACTTTGACTGAATTACAAGACAAAGCACATGACTTTGTTTCATGGGAAAATTTGATCAGCAATAGGGATAGTTTTAGAGATGAGTATGACTGGTAGTAGATTTTTCTGTTTCTCTTATTTTGAAAATGCCTCTTCCATCTTTTTCAGCAAATATATTGTCAAACTAATGATATTATGGATTGAAGTGTGTCAATAGAATGTGAAGGCATGCAATAGATATAGTTGTTATTAGCTTTCATATATTATCATTATGTTGAATATCCAAATGGGAACTGGACCATGCAGCCCTTTTTATTACCTTTTAAAGAGAGATGGTGACTCATTGATCTAACAGGTAGCCGGGCTTCCTTTTTCTTCGTTGCCTTTAGGAGTATGTTCTTGTGGATTATTTTGGTTAAATATTTCTTGGCTCACATATTTATTTTTGCCCAAGTTTATAACTTCAGAATATATTTTGTGTGAAATGGCTGGTCTGTTTTCACCGTAACAAGTATAGCAATCTGTATAAGGATTTGAGATGTAACAAGTGCATGTGGAGAAACATGCAGAGGATTAGAAAACTCAAAACTATAGGCTCCTAGCTCTAATAAGCTCACATTTGCTTCTTTCTTTCAGTTCAAGCCTAGTTCTAGCTTTAGCAAGGAGCTTCTGATTCTACTATCTGTTGAGGTCTTATGCTCAATAATTTGAAGGAAGAATAGATTGTGTGAAATGGCTGGTCTGTTTTCACCATAACAAGTGTACCAATCTGGATAAGGCTTTGAGATGTACTGAGTCCATTGTGGGTTTACTGACTGCTGACTTCTGATACTATCTCATAAAGAGAATAGAAACAGGTACAAAAATATCTGGAATTCTTATTATTGATCAGCAGTTACATCATATATATATATATATATATATATATATATGTAGATAGAGACTTGATGATTAGCTCATAACTAACTGAGTATTACAGCCTGTCATCTAACAAACTGATGTGACAGTTAGTGTACAACTGTTATAGTCCCTGACTATTCTTTACAATGCCTCACAGTTGCATTACATAGAATATTATCTTATTTAAACATTTCAGTCCCTAGTCTTCCTTATCATCTCAACATGGGAAAAAAAATTTCGGAGGATTAGAAAACTCAGAAATATGGGCTTCTAGTTCTAATATGCTCATGTTTGCTTCTTTCTTTCAGTCCAAGTCTAAGTCTAGCTCTAGCAAGGAGCTTCTGATTCTACTATTTGTTGAGGTCTTATTCTCAATAATTTGAAGGAAGAAGCTTACTTCACTTCTCTAGTTGGCTTGGTCCATATTATTTGAGCATTTCATGGGTATCTGCTTCTGTGAGCATCAGACATATATTGGTTCTGTGATTCTGTGTCAACCTTATGGTCATGATTGAACTGCCAATCACATGCGTGAGTAATGTTCACAACTATCAATAATTTCCGGAGAAATAATATACATGGACCCTACTTATCAATGAAGTGTGAGCATGGGATTCTTCAGAGACTTGCTAATTTGGGGATCTCTTTGTTTATTTTGGATGCTGTATGCAGATTATTAAGTAGATAAGCAAAAGGTAGAACTTCAGTTTTTCATTATTCAGATATGCTTAATATTAATAATGGATCATGGTTTACAAACTTTAAATCTTTGTTTTTACTGGACTTGGTAGTGATTAGATTGGTAAGGCAAGCTATAGGACCTTGTAATTTATCTGCCTTGGTTTTATTTGGACTCTATTTTAGGAACCAACATTTCTAATGAACAGTTTCTGTTCACCATTTATTTTAGAAGGCTCATGCTTAAGTCTATATCTTTTGGGTGTATGCCTATATCTAGTTAGCTTGAGGCTTTTATCTTACAACTGAGCAAAATCTATTTTTGTACTCAGGTGAAATATTCACTGATGTGGTTGGGAGCCCATATTACGTGGCTCCCGAAGTTTTACGGAAGCATTATGGTCAAGAATGCGATATTTGGAGTGCTGGGGTTATTATTTATATTCTGCTCAGCGGGGTGCCACCATTTTGGGATGGTGAGATTTCTTTTATATGCTATTTGTTTTATTTCTTTATATTATTATTTGTTTTTGACTGTCTTAGTTTCAATATCTCAATTCAACTTACTGTTTTGTACCAGAAAGCGAACAAGGAATATTTGAGCAGGTTTTAAAAGGAAAACTCGACTTTGTGTCAGAACCTTGGCCTGGCATATCTGAAAGTGCGAAAGATCTCGTCAGAAAAATGCTTGTAAGAGATCCAAAAAAACGGCCGACAGCCCATGAAGTTCTCTGTGAGAATCCAATAACTTATACTGGATTTTTATATCTGTTTGCACCATCGTTTTAGTTTAATTACAGATTTGATAGTTCATTGCTTTCCATTTGACAGACTCTCTTGTAGTAAGTCTGAGATTTTGTTTTCCATTTTTTGGGTAAGTTGGTAAAATTACAATCATACTGTGCCATTCTATGTCTTAAACCAACTGTTGCCTCAGAAGCATTATTTGCTTCTAAATGTAGCTGTAATGAATTACTAGTTATAAGAGCTACTTTTGTCCTTGCAAGTTTGCCATTGCTCTGGGAAGTGCTATCTTAACATGGAAAAGGTCAGGTTTCATTTAATAGCAAAAGGAGAAAGGCGATACCTGATGGTATCGTGTTAGCAATAGTAAGTGGAATAGGATAATAGTTTTGACATTGAGTGGAAGTTTTGGCAGCGGGTATCATGCTAGCAGTAGTTTCTTTTTTCTTACTTTTTCTTTTCCTTCCGGGAATTCTTTCGTGTACTTCTTTGTTGTTTTTAGCAGTGTCATTGGCTAGGTTTGGTACAGATAGCAGTTTGTTCTCTTGGTGTCTCAGAATCATCTTGCATCAATAATCATTCTTCACTAAAGTACCCTGGAATCATCCAATGGTTTGTTTTTCTTTTATATTTCAGTCCATTTTGCTATAGTGAGTACATAGATGGTTTGTGATGCTAAAGATATCCTGAAGATTATTAAATCTGTAGATGCACAGATTTTTACTCTTGTCAAAATTCACTGATGTGATTCTAACTGAAAGAAAACAGCTAAGGCACTCAGGCAATATATACTCAGAAAGAGGACATGGTTGTCTATGACAAGTCAACATTAAATAATTTTTTCTGTGGATTTTTATGCAATTCTAGAAATTGAAATCATTCAACACTTTTACTACTTGTGGTGAAAAGCAGCTGGTCAGAGGTTTGGATAGGCCAAGTTAGTACTCCAAAATGGTGCTGTTATTGATCTTGGCTTCATTTTCATGGAATGTTTAATTTACAAAGAACTACATTTATTTTAGTTACTGGATTGCATCATCTTTTGAGTGATTTGGTAAAATAGTAGGTGATTAATTGTTCATTCTTTCAGGATCGAACTTGGGAAACATTAATGAAACGTAAGATTAAGATTTTGATGGAAAATTCTAGTATATAAATTTGAATATTCTGGAACACAAGGTAAAACTAAATGCTATCTTGAAAGCATGGTATAGTAGGGACATCATACTTGTTATGAAAATATTGACATCATACTTATTATGAAAATATTGACACACACTCTTATTAGATGTTGGCTCTTGTTGTCTAGCAAGTTCTCATCCTCCTAGTGTTTCCCAAAAGTGCATTCATCATTTGGTAGCACTGCCAGATGAGAGTGACTAATATTTTGGAGTTTATATAATAGTCTGGTAATTGACAATCTTCTCATATTTCCATTCAGTTGCATGGACATGTCAAAATGGTGATTTAGATTCAAGTGCAAAATCAAAAATGATTGTTATTCTTTACAGTATGTGTAAGCAGTCAGATGAACTGTCTCCTTCTTGTTCACTTCTTGGATACCAAAATATCCATGTTAGTTATGACAACAAACAGAAGTTGATTACTAATCTCTTTCTTTTCCTTCCCCTTTCCCTTTCTGAACTCACAGACTGCAAGCAGTGAGTTCCAAATTAAAACCCTCATAAGTCTCTAAGTAAGAGAGCCCCACCCAATGGAGATACCTTCTTATGGTTTCTTCATTTTCCAAAGTGATATAAGGATATCAAATATCATCTTATTTATTAGAAAGCATCATTGTTCCTACGCGTAGTTTGGTGGAGTAAAACATGTATAAGTGTGAGCAATTTTTCATGACCAAGTATATTCATAGACATTTTGCTGCCAATTTTGTAATACTTGTATATGTCGAAGCACATAAACAGATGAGATATTAGCATGTCTGCCTACTTCTTTGGTGTTTAATTATGATATGTAATAGAGAAAGAACAAAGAAAAACAGGAGGGGATTGATTAGTAGATACGTTAAAAGTTTACTTAAATAATTGAAATCAGCATAGTTAAGAGTCACTTAAATAAATGGGAGCAGCATAGTTAGAGAGCTTTCAAATATTAGCTGAACTTGTGGTCTGGAAAAATTTTAAATGAAGTTAATTACATGATAGAGTGGCTCTTTCCATCCACAGAAAAATGCCTTTCAGGTTTATAGATTTATATTTGTTTCATATTTGCAGGCCATCCATGGGTTCAGGTGGATGGTGTAGCTCCAGATAAGCCTCTTGATTCTGCTGTTCTATCTCGTCTGAAGCAATTTTCTGCAATGAACAAACTAAAGAAGATGGCAATCAGAGTAAGCTCTTTTAATTGTTTGAACCTTTGATATTAAATGATGCTTGGGGCTGACATTTCGGGACCTTTGGGTTGTAATGCATGAAACCAAATTAATTACAATTCCTAACTAAAAGAAATTAAAAGAAAAAGAAATTGCATTACTTATAAGAAATAAGAGAAAGTAGAGTTAACCCCAGCTATAAGTTGGTGAACTTTTGGAAAGAAGGCAGAAGTTTACTCTTATTACATCTGAAACTTGATTTTGTTATCTGCCAAATGTGTCCCATACTATACTGTTTTTGATGCTTGAGAGTTGGAAATTGCAATTCATCTTTTGTTATGGACTTGCAATGTCTTTAACATGCACTGACCAATTTGTCTACTACTTAAGGTTATTGCTGAGAGCCTATCTGAAGAGGAAATTGCAGGACTCAAAGAAATGTTTAAAATGATTGATGTGGATAATAGTGGACACATCACACTAGAGGAACTCAAGAATGGTCTTGAAAAAGTGGGTGCCAATCTGAAGGATTCAGAAATTCTTGATCTCATGAAAGCTGTAAGTGGAAATATGTTTTGCGAGCAGCACTGTGGAATTTTCTTTAGGTCTATAACCAAATTACTCATTTTTGATAGTTGTTTAAACAAATGGATTATTTCTGACATACTTCATTCTGTAAGTGAGAGCTGGCATGACTTGTTATACGGACTGCTGAAAAGAATTACATAAGTATTTATTTCTTAGGCCACAGAAACTTTAATCCAGGCTTATGGTGACTCAGTTATGGATGCAAGATGGAACAATGGTATGTCAACATAGGATTGGTTGCTTAGCTACATCCTGATCTTGAATTCCTGGTTAGCTGAATGTGCAACTGATAGGTCTATTCTCAAATCATCCAGAAAAATATTAGAGAACTAGATATTTGCACCCATGTCTTACATAATGCGATAAGTAAAAGAATAAGATGTTGAGAGAAGGCCCAAGGCAGATAAGTGAAGATATAAGCAATTACTAAAGTTTGCAAAATCTTTATTTTCTTTTTTCTTTTTTCATTTTCAAGGAGACTGTTAGATATCAATGAGTGTGAGATCGAAGATATAAGCAATTACTAAAGTTTGCGAAATCTTTATTTTCTTTTTTCTCTTTTCATTTTCAAGGAGACTGTTAGATATCAATGAGTGTGAGATAGCTCTACTCTTGAGATGCATAGCCTGTTTTAAAAGAACCCAATGGTGTGATGCAAGTACATTTGCTGAGTGCATGAATTAAATCATGAATTTACAAATCAGGACTGAAAAAATTTTAGAGCTCATGGAGCTCGTTCTTGGTAGTGCCATCAGTCTTGAGTCCACGCATTTCTTCTTCTGGTTTATTCTTAGCATCTGATCCTTGTTTAGGTCTTATCTAAGTCATCTTGGATAATGCAGGCGGACATTGACAATAGTGGGACCATGGACTATGGCGAATTTGTAGCGGCCATGCTCCATTTGAACAAAATCCAGAAAGAGGATCACATGTATGCAGCTTTTCAATACTTTGATCAAGATGGCAGTGGGTATATCACAAAAGAGGAGCTCAAACGGGCCTGCGAAAAGTTTGGCCTTGTTGATGTTCACCTAGACGAAATTATACGTGAAGTTGATCAGGACAACGTACTTCTCTTGCCCATCTATCTTTAGACAACTTTTCTTTTGTCCACATTTACATCTCTACTCGCGATGAACAGAAATATATACGGATATTCAGATAACAATAATGTGATTTAGGATTATCTTATCTCATGAATCTTTTCTTTATGCACTGTTTCAGGATGGACACATCGATTACAATGAATTCGTGGCGATGATGCAAGATACAAATTTTGGCAAAATGGGATTACAAAAAGTGTGAATTTAACCTGAAAGATTGCAAGTCAGCAGCAATCTTGTCTAATAGTAGTTGCCCAGGAGATTGAGTGACGAGAAATTCTAAAATTAGAGTTCATACTATTGTAAAAATTAGCCAGGTTTTGCAGAGGGTGAGCAAAGTTCTCATCTCTTTCTAGTGTTCACATATATTTTGTATCTTCTACTTAGGCACTAGGTTATTAGAATTAGTGTCGAAAATCTCAGCCATTCTTTTTACTAGTCGCGTCTGTTCTTTTTTTCTTTTTTCTTTTTTTTTCTTTTCAAATTTCATGGTGACAAACTCTCGACTATTTCAAATTAGAACGTATTTTGCCATGATAAGCACATTGTTACTTAACCATAATAGTAACAGCCTGTTTGGCTAAGCTTATTTGAGGCTTATAAGCTGTAAATAGTAAAAAGCATGTGAGGGATGCTTTTTCTAAAAGCTTATAAGCTGCAAAAGAAGCAGAGCCAAACAGACTAAGTTTTTTCTGTTTCCTGCTTTGTGGAGCTGCAGTGATCGTTATTTCCTTACAGCTCTGGCTTCTTTTGCAAAGAGGTATACTTCTGGTTTGTCATCCCTCATGGAGGAACAGTCCTAACCATTTGATTTACTCACTAATTCAGATGTAGCAAGACATTACTGACTGTATATAGATCAATGTAGGTAAGTTTTCGTCTTTGACCAAAAAAAGGAAGACAAAAAAGAAAGAATAGGTACTAAGGGCTTATTTCGGTTGGTTTCTTTCAAAAAAGATAAATAGTTTTGTGAAAGAGAAAAATATTTTCCACTTTTAATTGGTGAATGCATTCCTTAAGTTTTCTACAGAAAATGAACCAAGGATTGCTAAATTAATAGTAGTGGCCCACGAGATTGAATGACGAGGGAAAAATAAGGCAATAAGGGAATTGAATCAAGGATTACTAAATTAAAGTTCTGAATTTTTAGGTGTGTTTTCTAAGTAGAGGATTGTTAGAAAACAAGAAAACACCCCACTTTTATTGAAGGAAACATTAGAAAACAACTTAAAGTTGTAATTTCCAGAACTTTTTTTTTAATTTGGAAGACTTGGAAAACTGATTTGTAGTTTTCAATTTGAAGAAATTTTACTTACTAAACAAGATATTCCATTTTCTGTATTCTATAGAACAATTTTCTAGAAAACAGCTCTAATTTGCTATAAGTAAATAGGGCCTAATGGATTGTTTAAGTTGGTTTTTCTAAATCGACTTTTTCTGTAACCTTTTCAAGAAAAGTATTTTAAAATTTTCAACTTGGAGTGAAATCTAAACTAATTATTTATTACAAAAAAATCAATCCAAATGGACCTAAATATTTTAACATGTGTTATTTGTTTAAGTTAGATCCTGACAATTGATGAGCCTTGGGTTTGGTTAAGTGTTTTTTTGTCAAGTATAGCTTATACTATCTATATTTTTGCTAAGTAAGTGAATCGATTGATATACACAAAATATACAAAGTCCCCAACAAGTAACAAAAACAACCAGCACTAAGTCAAAATGATCCTATCCATGTTCCAAGCTTTACAAATTGCCCTATTCAGAGTACTATCTCTAAATTTTTTACGTACAAGAAGATTTCGTTTAACACAAAGATGACGTTAACTAGAATTTGATCTTCGCACATGGCCACTTGATTATGAATCCTCCTATTTTGCTCTAGCCAAGTGTGATAGACCGCCACTTCAATAAATAATTTGATGATGGTAGCCTGTAGATTGTTACCTCCATATTTTTTCATCAGCCAAATAGTGATATCATTCCATTTAAAGAGTCAATGAGGTCCCTTAGACATTTGCATCCATGTTTTCCAAATTCTACCAGTGAAACCACATCCAAAAAATCCTGGCTCTCCATACCTCTAGGGCAAAAGATACATAGTAGGTCGAGATCCATTTTCCAAGAAATTAATCTGTACTTCCCAGGGAATCTATCTCTACAAACAAGCCATGTAAAACAAGCATGACGAGGCACAACATATTTAGACCAAACAGTACCACTCCAAGAAACCAAACTTTCTTTTCCGTCGAATGGCATCCATGTAGGAGATGAAGAAAAGATGCCCGACAGGTTTGGGAGCCTTAGAATTCTATCGCTACTGGTCTGTATAGGTCTCAAGCTTCCAAGGTGCTCCCTAATTTGAGAGAAAAGTTCATTCGCAGGCCAACACCAGTTCCCCTGAAAAATATAATCAGCAACTTTATTAGTCATATCTTCCCCATTAGCTCTGATGTACTCCTCTTCAAAAACATTTTTGAGAATGCCTAGTGGATGCCATAAATCAAACTAGAATAGGGTATCTCTACCATTACAAATCTTTAAAAAAATAAATTCTCTTATCAAGTTTCGAATTCTCATAAGTCTTTTCTCATACCTTGCTACATCAACTGGAATGTCAACCTCCCAAAGTCTAATGCCTTTGAGTCTGTTTTCTTTGATCCATTGCACCCACATGGTAGGTTATCAACAAGAATATCCCAGAGAAGATTCATATTCACAGCCAAATTAAGATCCAAGGGACTACATAACACCAGACCACCTTATCTAATTGGAGTATAAACATCCTTCCACGCTACCTTGGCTTTTTGCAAATTGAGATCAGCACCAGACCAGAGATAGCCAGCTAAAATCCTCTCAATGGCGTTAATGGTACTCTTTGGAGGTAGAAAAATGCACACCCAATAAAAATGAACATGAGAAAGCACGAATTGATTGATTTGTTTCCTACCCATGAGAGAAAGCCATCTAAAAGACCTACAATCAATATGGCGCAAAATTCGATCAATAAGGACCCTACCATCGTGCACACAAGTTCTACCAGTAGTGAGAGGAATTCCTAAGTATTTAACTGGTAATTTACCGTCTTTAAACCCCAGGATACTAGACAACTCCTTTTGAGTATCATTAGTGCAACTCCCAAAATACACTTAACTCTTCCCTTCACTAACTTGGAGTCTAGAAATACTTCCAAACAATTTGAGACAATTTTTTTTTATAACAATCATTGTACCTCTATCTGCTTTTGCAAAAAATAAGAATGTCATCTGCAAAGAAAAGATAACTAGGCCCAATGCATTTACTTCTGGGATGAAATTTAAACTGCCCGATTTGAATAGCTTTTGTAAAAATGCAAGAAAGAATTTGCATATCCAGCACAAAAAGATATGGGGAGATAGGATCCTTCTGCCATAAACCATGAGAAGAGGAGAAAAGACCATAAGTCCCACCATTAATAGCCACAGAAAATTTTGGTGTTGACATGCAAGCACAGACCCAATTGATGAATAAGTTTGGGAAATTGAAAGCCCAAAAGTGCAGCAATAATGAAGTTCCAACCTAAAGTATCATAAGCTTTCTAGAGGTCTGCCTTGATAGTGCATCTAGGTGTATCATTTCTCTGATCATACCCCTAAACCATTTTTTGTGCCAAAAGAACATTGTCCGTAATAGACCGCCCTTTACCAAATAAAATCTGGGCATCCAACACAATAGAGCTCAACACAGGTTGCATTCTATTCACCAAAATCTTTGTGATGCATTTGTAAATAACATTACAGCAAGCGATAGGGCGGAATTGACTCAAGAATTTAGGATGTTTAACCTTCAGAATCAATGTGAGGATTGTGGTGTTAAGTTCCTTAAGTAAATGACTTGAGTTGAAAAAGAATCTCATTGCAGCAAGAACATCAAGACCAACAGTGTCACATGCTCTTAAAGAAGTAGGATATACATGTATTCCTTGCATTTTCATTTCCTGTCTATGCAAGAACCTGCATTTGCATAAATAGTATAAGTGGAAATTGAACCAGTAATGAGAAGAATTCATCCAAAGAGAAAATTCAAAAGAAATTTAATTCATTAAACGAGAAGATCCAGAAAAAACCTTACAATATATATACCTCTTCATTAACATCAAAGTACTCTAAGACTTCCTTTCCAACTTCATTATCTAGTTGTATGTAAACCTTTTTCAACACAAAAATTGGTTGATAATAACTTATATATAACATCATAAAGAAGTTATTAAATAAGCATGGATAAAGACGAATATTGTCATGCCCTTAAACTTAAAACTCAAGACATGACACGCTGTGGACTAAGAGGAGTAAGCCTGTCAAACCACAAGGCTACTAAAATCTCAACGATCAAACAGAGTACTAAATACCATAGTTTTTTGAAATAAAACTATGAACTCCAACATAAAGTAAGAAAACTCCAAATAACTATTACAAGTTTTAACTAAACTGGCACACCTAGTAGAAACCAAAATGTCACAAAGTAGAGTCTCAACACTAGAATCTAATTCTCAAAATACTAATAAAGGTAAGGTCATCCCTTATCGCTAGTGTATGCCCCCTTACTTGTATAAGAAAATAAATATAGAGGTGAGCGAATAAAATGCTTAATAAGTAAGGGTATTTTCCCCATGATAGAATAACGTGAATTTCAAAATAATAGGAAAGCTGAAACAAGAAACACGTTCCTAAAAAGACAATAAAAAAACATGGGAACACGCAGAATTAGAATTTATATGAATCATAACAAGAATTAACTCGTAACAAGTTTAGATAAAGAAAGTATATCAAGTATCATGTACATGAGTTGTGACCGTGCTGTAGTGATTTAATCATAATAAAATCATGGTGGTGGTACAAGGCGCTCATATCTCAATCAAGAATCAATCATGATTGTATCAAATAGTGGGTATAAGGCCCCCACTGGCATACATGGTATAGGTACAAGGCCCCTACAAGCTCACATAATGGGAGGTACATGCCCCAACAAGCACAAGCAAACATGCAATAGAATCCCAAAATTTTACAAGAAGGCGAGTATTTTCCAATCAAGTCATATAATATCATGCCAAGTCATATCATGTCATGTGAAGTCAAAACACTACATCATAGCACAACTTATGCATACTTGAAAAACTTAAGTTGCAATGGTTAACACCAAGATACATGACAAAAATGGACAGAAGGAATTCTTGAATAAAACTAATTATAATAGACTGCGACAGCGATGCCCAAAGATATGACTTGCTCTTACGAGAATGAAGTGACTTCCACTAAGACAAAATCCAGTGCCAAATAGAAGATGACCAAGATAAGACATAGTAGAAAAGAGAATTCCCATTATAAAACCATTGCAGCCATCAACTAAGTATAACTTAATCAACATTACAGTAGGATTAGGAAAGAATCATAAACAAGAGTTGAGTACATAATGCTACTGCCAAAGTCCTATGGCTATCATAATAAGTTCAAATGCACTAATAAGGTTGCAATGGCATAGAGGTTTTTTTTTTTTGGCTTAATCAGTCATGGAATGGTAGACAAAATGGTTTTCTTTTATGATGTTGACAACCAAAAATTTAACAAATAAAATAATGAAGGTCAAGCATTGGTTAAATTGGTCATGGTCATCATCATCATCATCATCATCATCATCATCATCATCATAATAATAATAATAATAACAAATAGATAAATAGAGAAAAGAAAGAAGAAGAAAATTAATGACGATCTGCTAAACTAACAAATTCATGATTCAAAAATAAGCCAAACCCAAGTTCTTTAGGTTGACTACGTAGAAGCATGAAAGCAATTTTTTTTTTTTTGTGGTACTTGTTTAGCAAGTTTAAATGTTTTAAGCCAAGAAAATTCTAGAAACTTATAGAAATAACTACAAACAAATATTACTAAAATCACCATATCTCAAAAATATAAGGGCTTTATATCGTAAAAAGAACACGTAAACACAAAAAAGAATAACTAAAATAAATGAAATTTATTTTTTAGTACAGAAGTTTAATTTCAAAATCATTCAAATGTATTGAGAATATCATTCTCATTGTTAGGAATCAAAACAAGGTTGGAAAAGAATTTCGTTGACCAAATGAAGAATCCGACAGTAAACAAGACCAATGACTCGTGCTGATAATGTGTTGAAACTCAGGATTTGAGTAGTTTTCTTTTTAAATAAATATGCATACTCGTATGTTAGTAACTCAGATAAGCCGAAAACGGAAAGAGATTAAAAAAAGAAATAAGCATCGTAATAATAATAATAATAATAATAATAATAATAATAATAATAATTTTATTATTATTCTTATTCTTATTCTTATTATTATTATTATTATTACATGAGAGATTCCTTGGCAATTCATGTGATCAAAAAGAAACAAAGATCAAGATGTTATCACATTACCCAAAAAGAAATACAAATGCTCATATTATATTTACAATCACATGGGAGTGAGAAGGTAGAAGACAAATAATAAGTGATTATTTGAGTGGGAAAAAAAAAACCGAATCAGAGGAAGAAAGAAAAGCAAAATTAACGAATGGATTAGTAAAACAACATGTGTAGACTTTGGAATGGAAGTCTTTAATTTACAGTCATGAGCAATGACTCACCATATCAGACCATCTTTTCAACAATGATAGAACGGGAGTAATTTAACGAAACTAAAATGAGCTTATCACAGGAAAAGAAATTAGGCAAATACGTAAGAACAAAATTAATCAAGGTCAGAGATAATGCAGAATTTGATGGAGGAATTTAGAATACAAGGTACCCTACTTACCTCGACTCTTAAATTCCGAATCGCTTTAATCTACAATTGAAAATACCCTATGCACATAGTGAAATAATACTCTACCGTAATTTCTAATAAGAAAAAGGATTTATTATTCAATCCTAAAATTTCAGAGTAAACGAGTATAACTAAGCCTTACCTTGAGATTAGCCTTTAAAGAGAGAATGTATGCCAGACTTAATCTGCTAGTGTTTTTCATATTTTTATGGGAAGAAAAAAGTGTAGGAAAAAATATAGTTGTGAAAACGAGTAGAATTATATATAAACCCTAAGTCAAAATTGATTCTCTGGTCAAATATGATCTTAGCTATTTTATTATATATATATATATATATATATATATATGTATGTGTGTGTATGTATGTGTGTGTGTGTTTTAAATAGAGCCCCACTACCAATTAACTACCAACCCATGCATATCACTTCAAGAACATGCTTATAGTGGTTGGGTTAGGGATAAATACCCAGTCATCACATCTTACCCTCCTAAAAAGAAGTTTCGTACTCCAAACTTACTCACCTTGATTCTCAAACAACGTAGGGTACTTGGTGCGTTCTTCCTCTTCTTGCATCTATAAAGCTTCCTTTTCTATTTGATCATGCCATCGAACAGTCATGTAAGGAAAAGTTCTTTGCCTTAGGACTTGATCTTTACGATCCACAATTTCAGTAGGTTCTTCTACAAAAGTGAGATCTTTTTAAACTTGCTATTCCTCAGGTTCCACTACAAGGCTCGGATCATACACATAATGTTTGAGTTGAGAGACATGAAACATATCATGTATCCCTGTTAATGCTGGGGGCAGTGCAACTCGATAAGCCACCCTTTCAATTCTCTTTATTATCTGATATGGCACAATGAAATGAGAGTTGAGTTTCTTGTGTTTGAAGAAACGAACCACACTTCAGGTTGGAGACACCTTTTAGAAACACATGATCCCCAACTTGGAATTCTTTTTTCGAGACTTATCTAGCCAATTCTTTTGAATATCTTGGGCTAGTTGTAATCTAGCTCATATCAATCTCACTTTAGCCTCAATTTCTTCCAACAATTCAAAATCCAACCACTTTCGTTCTCCCATGTCCCAATACAAAGGTGTTCTACACTTCCTACCATATAGGGCTTCATACGATGCCATTTGAATACTGGCTTAATAGCTATTGTTGTAGGCAAACTCCACCAGTGACAAATATCTACTCCAATCACTACCTAAGTCAAGTACACAAGCCCTTAACATATCTTCCAAAGTCTGTATTGTTTAGTTTGGCCATCTGCTTGAGAATGAAATATGGTGCTTAACTTCTACTCAGTCCCTAAGGCCTACTGCAAACTTTGCCAAAATGTAGAAGTGAATTTTGGGTCGCTATCAGGCGCAACATCCTTCGGCACCCCATGCAACTGAAAAATCTCTGCAATGTAGATTCATGCCAAGCTATCAGTGGTAAAATCTATTTTAACAGGCAAGAAATAAGTTGACTTCCTTGGACGATCCACAATTACCCAAATCACATCATTCTTCTCTTTAGACCTTGGAAGACCCACAACAAAATCCATTGATATGCTGTCCTATTTCTATTTAGGAATTCCAATGGTTGTAAAAGTCCTGAAGGTTTTTTATGCTTGGCCTTAACTTTTTGACATAAAAAGCATTTCTCCACAAATTCAGCAATATTCCTCTTTATATTATTCCACCAAAATACATCTCTCAAGTCTCGGTATGTCTTTGTCCCTCTGGGGTGAATAGAGAATTGACTATCATGGGCGTATCCCAAGATCTCCATCTTTAACTCAAGATCATCTAGTACATAAAGTCTATCTTCAAACCTTATCGTGCCATCATCATAAATTCAGAGGCATGATTTTCGCCATTCTCTAGTTTGGCTCGCATGGTCCCTAAGAATGGATCCTTCTTCGATGCTACTTGGATTCTTTCAAGTAAAGTAGATTGTGCAGTCATATGAGCCCAAGCACCTTTATTTGACTGTTATACCACTTCAATTTGTACTTTTTCAAATTCATGGATTAACTCCTTTTGTGAGGACACTAAGGCTGCCAAATTCCCATATGATTTCCTACTTAATGAGTCAGCTACCTTATTTGCTTTTCTCGGATGGTAATGAATGGTAAAATCATAATCTTTTAAAAACTCCAGCCATCATCGTTGCCCGAAATTCAGTTCTTTTTGGGTGAAAAGATACTTGAGACTTTGATGGTCTGTGTAGATCTCACATGATATGCCATATAAATAGTGCCTCGAAATCTTAAGAGCAAATACCACCGCTGCTAATTCCAAGTCATGGGTAGGATAATTCTTCTCATAATCTTTTGGTTGCCTCGACGCATATGCAATCACTTTGCCATGTTGCATTAGTACACAACCCAAGCCAATTCGAGATGCATCACTATATATTGTGAAACCTTTAGTTCTATTAGGGATAGTCAATATTGGAGCTGTTACTAACCGTTGTTTCAGCTCTTGGAAGCTATTCTCACATTCATTAATCCATTCAAACTTAACACCTTTCCTAATCAATCCGGTAAGAGGTGCAGCAACGTAGAAGAAATCCTTCACAAACTTACAGTAATAACTTGTCATACCCAAGAAACTACGTATCTTGTTAACTATAATGGGTTTAGGCCAACTCATTACGGCTTCCACTTTCTGAGGATCCATTAATATACTGCCCTTAGAGATCACATGCCCCAAAAATGCTACCTTCAATAGCCAAAATTCACACTTCTTGAATTTGGCATAAAGTTGTTTCTCTCTCAAAGTTTGTAACACGAGCCTTAAATATTGCTCGTAATCAAATAAGCTTCTTGAATACACCAATATGTCATCAATGAATACCATAACAAATTGGTCCAAAAATGGCTTGAATACCTGATTCATAAGGTTCATAAAAGACGCTGGTGTATTTAGTCAATCCAAAATGCATCACCATATATTCATAATGTCTATATCGAGTCCTAAATGCAATCCTTGGAATATCCTCAACCTTAATTCTCAACTGATGGTAGCCTGACCTCACATCAATTTTGGAGAAGAATTGAGCTCCTCGAAACTGGTTGAACAAATCATTAGTTCTTGGCAGTGGGTATCTATTCTTTACAGTGATCTTATTTAGCTCTCAGTAGTCAACACATAGTCACGTTGTCCTATCCTTTTTCTTGACAAATAGAATAGGAGCATCCTACGCAGAAACATTAGGTCTAATTGGACCTCTATCTAGCAATTCTTGTAGTTGCACATTTAGTTCCTTTAACTCGGCTGGGCCATAGGGTATGGAGCTTTAGAGATTAGTGAAGACCCAGGAAGAAGCTCAATTCCAAATTCTACCTCTCGATTCAGAGGGAGCCCTGGAATTTCCTCAGGGAAGGCATCAGGAAACTCTTGCACAACGGTGATATCTCTAATTCTTTTCTCTGTTGCTTCTGATTTCAATGTGCAAGCCAAGAACCCTTCACAACCTTTTTCCAACAATTTTCGAGTCTTCATCATTGATATGATGCATGGAGTAGAGAATTTCTTCCCTCAAAGATGATTTCAAGCTCATCAAGTAATGAGAGAACCACCTTTCTTTGCAAAGCAGTCAACACACCCATGATATCTAGACAGCCAATCCATGTCGAAGATTACATCAAAATCTTTCATGTCTAGGTTTACTAAATCTACAAGTAGCTCTTTATTAGCTAGAGTAACAATACAATCACAGTATACAATTTAATCACAATAGATTCCTCAACTAGGGTCTCTACTCATAATTTAGTATCTAATGACTTAGGTTTTGCAAGCAACAAAGATACGAAGTCAAGAGATACAAAAGAAAAGTTCTATCTAGTATCAAAGAACACATGGGCATACTGATAAAAAATAGGGAGAATACCTTCCACAACAGCATCATCAGCTTCAGCATCGCCTTAAGTCAATGCGAAAACTCTGCACGATTAGGTGGTCTGTGGACTGGTCGAGCAAGTTGAGAAGCGTTAGCTCTGGCTCCTCCTGGATGATTCTTATGCATAAGGGGACAATCACCAATACAATGCTCAGTTGAACCACATCTTAGACAAGCTCCTTTAGCACGCTAACACATATTCGTTGCATGTGCTTTACCACAGTGTTCACATCCAGCTCCTAGCATAAAACGACCTACTGGTTTAGTTTTCTGCTTCTTTAATACACTTCCAGAAGGTTTACCTTGGTGCTTAAAATTTCCAGAGTGCCCTGTTCTCTTGTTATCCTTACTTTGGTGATGACACTACCTATCAAGTATATAAGACTCTGCCACCAATGCTGTCTCATACACTTTCTTGATACTACAGTGTTGATGCACCTTGACCCTTTCAAAGATATCATACTGCAAGCTAGATTCAAACTTCTTTTCCTTAATGTAGTCGTTCGCAAGCATATTTGACACATACCTCACCAGGCTCTGAAACTTGTCATAGTATTGTTCCACAGTCAGATTCCTCTGTTGGGAATTTATTAATTCTAGCACTTTCTAATCTTTGAATACCTCTGGAGAAAACTTGTACACCACAAGCTTACGAGATCCAGCCCAAGTAGAAAGTCTTGGTATCTCACCCACAATGTTAATCCACCACTCTAGGGCTGTACCTATAAACACATAAGCTACAAATCGAACGTTCTGATCCTCACTGAATTCAGGAGTGCGAAAGGTGTTCTCTATAACTATCGACCAATCATATGCATCTTCCACCTTACCCTCTCCATTGAAATGAATTCGGTTTAACCCCAAGAATTCACTCAAAGCTGCAACATCTGTGCTTCTATGTCCTCCTCCTAGTACATTAACTCTAGCAGGGACTACTCCAACTTGTCTCAATAAGGCTACAGCTAAGGATTCATAGATTGTAGTCCTGGAATGACTTGTGGCACTGAAATAAGCTCAGGAACCGAACCTTGCACGGACAAAGGCACAGAGGTTATGCTTGACACTAGTGTAGTCTGGGTTACATCTTGTAGGATAGGTTGAGTTGTCCCCAGTGGTGCAATTCATGGAATCTATTTAGTAACTAGGGCCACATTGTTAGTTATGGTAATCGTAGACCTTTTAGTCTAGTTTCTGGCACGATTACACACCTGAAGACATTTAGGAACAAGATCCACTAACAATCCACTAACAAGACGGTTCACACGTGGTCCTGCCATTTCCTAATAATATACATATAGAAAAAAAGATGTCAACATTATAAAGCACAAGAGAAAATATTCAAGGCTACGATAAGATAGACATGCTTAAACTATACTACACCCCACATTATCATTTCTAGGTAGATTAGGGATCATCAGACCTAAAGCTTTGATACTAACACTGTCACACCCTTAGACTTAAAGCTCGAGACGTGACACGCCGTGGACCAAGAGAAGTGAAACCTTCGAACCACAAGGCTACTAAAACCTCAATGATCAAACAAAGTACTAAATACCATAAAATTTTCAAATAAAACTATAAACCCCAATATAAAGTGAGGAAACTCCAAATAACCATCACAAGTCTTTGCCAAACCAGCACACCTAACTAAAACCAAAATGTCAAAAAAGCAGAGTCCCAACAATAGAATCTAATTCTCAAAATACTAATAAAGGTACAGTCATCCCTTTTTGCTAGCGTATGCCTCCTTACTCGTGATCATCTGTAAGAAAATAAATATAGAGGTGAGCAAATCAAATGCTCATTAAGTAAGAAGCTTTTCCCCAAGATAGAATAAACACGAATTTTAGAATAATAGAAAAGCTGAAACAAGAAATACATTCCTAGAAAAACAATAAGAAAATATAGGAGCGCGCAGAATTAGAATTCATGTTAATCATAACAAGAATCAACTCTTAAAATGTTTAGATAAAGAAAGTATATCAAGTATCATGTACATGAGTGGTGACCATGCTGTAGCGATTTAATCTTAATAAAATCATGGTGAGGATACAAGGCCCTCATATCTCAATAAAGAATCAATCATGATCATATCAAGTAGTGGGTATAAGGCCCCCACAAGCTCACATGATTAGGGGTTCATACCCCAACAAGTACAAGCAAACATGAAATGGGATCCCAAAATTCATGAGAAGACAAGTATTTGCCAATCAAGTCATATTCTGTCATGTCAAGTCAAAACACTACATCATGGCACAACTTATGCATACTTGAAAAACTTAAGTGGCAATGGTTAACACCAAGATACATGACAAGAACAGACAGAAGGAATTCTTGAATAAAACTGATTATAATATACTGCAACAGCAATGCCCAAATATATGACTTGCTCCTACAAGAGTGGAGTGACTTCCACTAAGACAAAATCCAGTGCCAAATAGAAGACGACTAAGAAATACATAGTAGAAAAGAGAATTCCCATTATAAAACCATTGCATCCATCAACTAAGTATAGCTTAATCAACGTTACAAAAGGATTAGGAAAGAATCATAAACAAGAGTTTAGTACATAATGCTACTGCCAAAGTCCTATGGCTATCATAATAAGTTCAAATGTACTAATAAGGTTGCAGTAGCATAGAGGTATTTTTATTTTTTTTTGTCTAATCAGTAGTGGAATGGTAGACAAAATGGTTTTCACTTATGATGTTGACAACCAAAAATTTAACAAATAAAATAATGAAGGTCAAGCATTGGTTAAATTGGTCATAATAATAATAATAATAATAATAATAATAACAAATAGATAAATAGAGAAAAGAAAGAAGAAAAAATTAATGACGATCTGCTAAACTAACAAATTCATGATTCAAAAATAAGCCAAACCCAAGTTCTTTAGTTTGACTACGTAGAAGCATGAAAGCAATTTTTTTTTTTTTGTGGTACTTGTTTAGCAAGTTTAAGTGTTTTAAGCCAAGAAAATTCTAGAAAATTTATAGAAATAACTTATGCATACTTGAATAACTTAAGTTGCAATGGTTAACACCAAGATACATGACAAGAATGGAGAGAAGAAATTCTTGAATAAAACTTATTATAATAGACAATGACAACAATGCCCAAAGATACGACTTGCTCTTATGAAAATGGAGTGACTACCACTAAGACAAAATCCAATGCCAAATAGAAGACGACCATGAAATACTTAGTAGAAAAAAGAATTCCCATTATAAAACCACAACCATCAACAAAGTATAGGTTAATCAATGTTACAGTAGGATTAGGAAAGAATCATAAACAAGAGTTGAGTACATAATTCTACTGCCAAAGTCCTATGGCTATCATAATAAGTTCAAATCCACTAATAAGGTTGCAATAGCATAGAGTTTTTTTTTTTTTTTAAATCAGTAGTGGAATGGTAGTCAAAATCTCTTATCTCAATTATTGAAATTTAAATGATATGATCTAAACCATTATAGCATTTAAATTTCAAAAAAAGTGGGTAGTGAGAAGAGAATTTTTTTCAAAAATTTTAAAATAGATGGCTAATATATTTTTACTTTCCTATGAATTGTCAGAGTTCCTCTTGCATCAATATGAGAGAATTCTTAATATGAGAGAATTGGAGTTTACTTGTTTTGAGTTTTGTTTTTGTTTTCTTACTTTAGTTATTTGATATCTAAATTTGCCCAACTTTTGTATCAAAAGATTGAAGCCCCAATACAGCTTCAAAAGTTGAAAAAAAGACCTCGCCTGTGTTCTCATAACATGTCCTAGCATGACGAAGCTAGCGTGTCGCTAGCGCGTCCGGAATGTGTTTGAAAAAACAATTGTTGAATATGTGTCCAAGCATGTTCAACGTGTGTCGGTGCCCAATGGTTTTGGTTTATAATATTGACAACCAAAAATTTAAAGAATAAAATAATGAAGATCAAGCATTGGTAAAATTGGTCCTCATCATCATCGTCGTCTTCGTCATAGTCATCATCATCATTATCATAATAATAATAATACTAGTAGTAGTAGTAGTAGTGGTGGTAGTAGTTAATAAGAATAATAATAATAATAATAATAATAATAATAATAATTGTAATAATAATAAATAGATAAATAGATAAATTAATGGCGATATGCTGTAGTAGCAAATTAATAATTTGAAAATGAGCCATACCCAAGTTCTTTAGGTTGACAAATCAGAAGCATGAAAGAATTTTTTTTTTCTTGTTTAGCAAGTTTAAATGTTTTAAGCCAAGAAAATTCTAAAAGCTTATAGAAATAACTGAAATCAAATATTACTAAAATCACCATATTTCATAAATAATAAGAGCTTTACATCGTAAAAAGAACACGGAAACACAAAATAGAATAACTAAAATAAATAAAATTTGTTTTACATATTGGTACAGGAGTTTAATTTCAAAATCATTCAAATGTATTGAAAATATCATTCTCATTGTTAGGAATCAAATTAGGCATGGAAAAGAATTTTATTGACCAAATAAAAAATCCAATAGTAAACAAGACCAATGACTCATGCTGATGGTGTGTTGAAATATGTTCGATGCGTGATACGCAATCTTCGGAGAGACAGAAAGTGTTGGTGCTTTCATAACTGCAGACAAACTATACATGACCCCATATTGGAAAGATCAAAGAAGGGAAGAAGCCATGTATGACGTGCAATGCATGAGATTTCATGTGTTTTTAAATGTCAAACTCAGCTCTAAGCATAGTTATTAATCACTGAAAGACCCACTCTCATATCTTTATGCTATATTTGTGATGACCGGGTAATTATCCCTAACCCAACCACTATAAGCAAGTTCTTGAAGTGATATGTACGGGATGGTAGTTAATTGGTATTGGGGTTCTATTTTTTTTTAACAAAAAAGTAATAAATAAAATAAGTAAAATTATATTTGACTAGAGAATCAATTTTGACTTGGGGTCTATATATAATTCTACTTGTTTTTACGATTATATTTTTCCCACATTTCTTTCTTCTCAAAAAAATACGAAGAACACTAATAGATTAAGTTTGGCATATATTCTCTCTTTAAGGGCTAATCTCAAGGTAAGTCTTAGTTATACTTGTTTACTCTAAAATTCTAGGATTGAATAATAAATCATTTTTCTTATTAAAAATAACGGTAAAGTGTTATTTTACTATGTACATAGGGTATTTTCAGTTGTAGATTGAAGCGATTTGGAATTTCTACTAATTTTGTTCTTACATATTTGCTTGATTTCTTTTCTTGTCATAAACTCATTATGTTCTTGCGTTATCTCTGACCTCTACTAATTTTATGCATATTTATTTATTTTTTAAAAAAAACCAACTCAAATCTATTAATATGAAAGAATCCTAATCCACTTTGAGCCTGCAGCAGTCATGAAACTGATCTTAGATGGTAAGCTACCATGTCAATAATTTATCACTAGGAGAATATACTTCAAAATGGCTTGGTACTTATTTATGAAAGGAAGCTGGGTGCATGCCCCTACATGCCAACGGCCTGCAAACACATCCTAAATGATGGTTGTTTACAAGATCATCCCACTAGGAAACTGTAATTGTACACTACGTATGGTCTATCCATTAAAGATATGAAAAGAAATGGTTATGCATTCACTTTTTTGCTTCAAGTCACAGTTTTTTTAAGTCACATTCGATTTGAGATTAATCCCTATCGAAATGGGATCACGTTTGTTATCTATATTCATTTTCCTTTTTGTTAGTGATCAACTTATTATACTTCAAGCTCACAAGATAGAAACTGTACCATTGTTCTACTACTACGAGAAAATGAGTTAATTGACCCATTTTTAAAAGAAAAAAATCAAAACGCCGTGATAATTGAAAAAGAACAATTCCACAATATAATTGACTTTTCCAAAACTCGAATTCGATATGCCACGTAAAACAGCCTCATTCTACAACCATAGAGGCGTAAGCCCAAGGTGTACACGTTGATTTTCAATTTTGAAAACTCAAACTTGGTTTTTCTTTTTGGTCAAAATAAAAAAAAATGAGAAAAAAAGGACTTGGTTTTTCTTTCCTTGATTCTAAAACAAAGCTTCCTTGTGTGGCACCTTGATTTTGAGTTTTCGAAACTCCAATTTAATTTTTATTACATTTCTTTCTTTAGTTTAAAATAAGCGGCATTTTGATTTTTTTTTTTTTCAAATTTGTGTCAATTAACTCATATTCTCCAACTCGTACATCAATTTAACAACAAACAGCTAATGCGGTTAAGGAATCCATTGTGGAGAATAGTTATGTAATGCACTATGTTGCTGGAAACATAAAAATGGCAGCAATGGCAAGATCAGGTGATGATACATTGCGTTAGCCCAATCAATTTGCATTCTTCATAAAGGCTATTGAAGTAAACCTTTTTATACACAAAAAGTATCGTATATGATTCACCATCGGGTTTTAGTTCACATCCACCCGTTAGGCCAGGCAATCGAATACAGGCGTATCAGACTCTACCTGAGGCATGACCAGTTGTAATCTTGCCTATGTATCATGGGTAAAATGGGTGGAGATGCTTCCTAGGTTATTCAAAAAAAAAGAAAAAGAGTATCATATGACGGGCGTTCAAAAAATTTGATCAAGACTTCCCCTGTTGCCCCCCGGTCCTCAGGAATCACTGCAAGAAAAGCATAAAGCGGCATTGCAATGCTTGACACCAGATAACAACCAATGTTGTTCCTCCGAAATGGTCAATATAGTTGACCTTTCATGCAGATTTTGTCATGCCAGAGTCCTCAACCACCCAAGTAGCCGAAGGAGAGCAACATCCAGAACAGGGGATTTTCTCTCAAGTCCTATATGAAAGAAGAAAGAGGAATTTTTGGTCAAAAAAACCCGTAAATCCAGCAACCTGAGGTTGATTAAAAGATCAACAATAAGCATGATTCATATTAATAGCTTGTTTGAATTGGCTTTTTTTTTAGGAAAAGAACACTTTTTTTTTCTAAAAAAATTATATTAAATTTGTAATAACTATTTGATTTGATTTTAAAAAAAGATGAAACTTTGAAAAAAGCTCAAATACAGCTTTTTTTAGAAGTCAGAATTTTCAGTTTCTAAAAAAAAATTGTTTTTCAAAAACTGTTAAAAAAAGCACTTTTGATAAAAAAAAACCAATCCAAACGGCCCTAAACCAGGAGTAAAGACCAGTTTGGCATTGTTGTTGCAATCTACCGTTATTTTAAAAAGTGCTGAATTCAAACATACTGATGAGAAAAGTCAAGTTGTCTTACAATTTGGTAAAAAACAATTCCTGTTGAATAAAAAAGTAGTTTGTAACCAGGCTTGCAAAAACCTTTTTTTTTTTTTTTTTGATGAACCTCAATCGGAAACTTATTCTGATGAATTAAAATTAAGGAATCATTAACAATATTTATCAGCTAAAGTTTATCTATAAATCATAAACACAGAAAAGAGGATAACTTGTCTCCGAATTAGGAAACTACATCTCCTAATCAATAAATTCTCCTCCCAACTCTAACTTGGATTTTACAACATTTTTTTGGAGATCTTTCAACATGTATTTCAGAAATAGGAGTTATTGTAGCCATATTTTTTAACATATATATGCAATATCTGATCTACTCCATGTGACTGCTTTTCAAATGAACTCAGCATGATATAAATGGATCTCATATCAGTCCAGCACATTGTATTACATCAAAAGCATTAATAATGTTTAGGAAAAGTAATAGACTTTCAGTTTGATGTATCAAGCTCTCCTGTAGTTGGGATTTCGGAGAATTGACGTGTCAAGCCTGATATCATTTCTATTGCTTCAGCACACACACACACACACATATATATATATTGCAAAGTAAATCAAGAAATCTTATCATTTATAGATTAAATATTTGATTTGCCTCATACTTAAGCTTTAATATTACTGAATGATATACAGCGCAACCCAAAGCAGATTTGAAATTATTCTTACCTAAATCGGCAGCCACTCGATGAGCACACATTACTCCTGAAAAGGCCACTGCTATAACACCTTGACCTGGAAAGCAGCTATCTCCCACGCAATAAAGACCATTTATACCCTGCAAGCTCAAAAGAGACATGAAACCATCAGACAACATCAACATAAGCATACCCTACTTTTTTATAATCTATGCTGCGTTTGCTTAACAAGTAGAGAACCTACAGTGGTGTTGAATGGCATTCCTAGTAATCCCTTTGGGCTTCTGCGTGGCATAGGTCCGTAGGTGCCACTATCACGAGCTAGATACCGCCTGTGTGTCTTTGGTGTCCCCACCTGTCATACAGTAGTACATAAGTGAGAAGATTTAGAAAGAATTTATATAGGAAACAAAAGCAGACTCCTCCATTGTACAACTCGTGTACAAACTGAATTTATAAATTATAGCCTGCATAATCCAAGGACAAACCCACTGACAATACCTTGCCTTGAACTATGGAAACAGTTTACTACTACTCGAGTGTACTTTCATTACAAGCATTCTCTCACCATAAGGGTCTCAAAAGCCTAATGTCCAAAGAATAATGGAGGACTTCCCATGGTCAATAAGCATATCAAGTCAAGAATATATAGCAAAGGGATCAAATGAGAATGCTAATTTACCAGTGCAAGAACTATAAATAAGAAATGACCTAATTTTAGAGGATAACTTTCAGAAATTGAAGCAATTCAAATGTCTAATGCAACTTGATCAGCTAATGCGGTACTAGATGAGCCAAATACATAAAAAACAGTAGCAAAGAAATTTTCTGATATTCGAGGACATAGAAGAGGTTAATCTGTAGCAAATGTCCTCATCTTCTTCCTTCTCCATCCATTTAGTATTAAAGCATTTCGCACAAAAAATAAAAGCACGCTTACTTTCTATTAAGATCAACAAAAGTAGATTGCAAAACTTCCTTTATAATATATAAAATTTCCATATGGATATAACCTGCCTAAAAACCATCCAATACACAAATCTTCTCCCCGAACTGCACAAGGAGAACTTTCGAATTCTCAGTAATGAATTCAGCAACACTTGATGAACTGCAGGTGGACTCAGGCCAGTAGGCTCTATTAGTTAACAAAACTTAATTACATTTTGCGGGTCCCATAAGGGAATCAAAATCTACCCATTGATCCCAGCCTTACAGGTAGTCAAGAAGTTCTGCAAGGAAAGTTGTTTTTTCAAAATAGAAATACGCTGTATATTGCTTAAGAAATATATTTCAGAGATTTATGTTAAGTTATTTATAACCTAATTGACCATTAGGATTTCATGAACTCATAACTTGCTTTCCGGGATTTGCCTCAAATCATCAAAAACCCTGTTAACTAATTCTCTTACAATTATTATGATAAGTAAAAGCCTTGTTGACTATTACGCTTTAACAAATTTCGAATTTCTTCTGCAAATTTTATTCAACTATACAATTTGGACTAAATTTGATATCTAGTATTTCCCTTTTTCTTCTTTTCTTTTAAAAAAAAAATCTAGAAAGTAAAGCTGAATGTTAAATGCACAATGGTGACCTACCTCCCTAAAAACTATGGAGGACTTGAGCCCTGGGAAGAGTTTCTCTTCAAGCCTGCTTATGATTCTGTCTGCCACAAACTCTTTCTTTGCCTCATAGTCTTTGCGAGAGAGCCCCTAAAAGAAGAGAAGCATCTTAGTTTGATTCTTGGAAAATAAAATTAAAATGACATAATGAAAGGCTACTACAAATGGTCCAGTAACTACACCTCCCAATCCTCTATGGAAGACGTTGTGAATATGTGAAGAATATGGCGTCCTTCTGGAGCTAATGAGGAATCAAGAACTGTTGGAATACTCAAGAATATACTTCCATATGGTTCCTCTAAATTTTTCCACTCATCCTATATAGTCAAATGAACACACAAGTGATCTCAGAAGAAGGGAAAAATAATTCAAATTTTAACTCACAAATTCTCTGAAACAGCTATACCTCAAGCACAAAGTGGTGACAATCTGTGTCAGGCGGCAAAATGCTGGCTTTAACCCCCATGTGTATAGAGAGGAAAGAGGGTGCTTTAACATATGCTTTTTGAAAATTCTCTTCGTCTTTTGGAAGGTTTTCTCCTTTCACCAGCTTGCCTGCAATGTTTGTGCATCACAAGCAAGTGATTAAGAAATTTAGTGGGCCAGATTAATGCATCATAAGCCATAGCACTTGTTGGATTGGCTTTTTCCAAAAGTGTTTTTTTCTATAACTTCTAAAAAAAGTAACAAAACTAAAATTTATGGCTTCTTGAAGAAGCTGATTTGAGCTTTCCATTTCTTTTTCCTTTTCCTTATTTTATTTTTTATTTTTTGAAATCCAAACCAAATTCTTACTGCAAAAAACATATGCTTTTTTCAGGAAAAAAAAGTACTTTTTTATTTAAAGAGCCAATCAAATGGACCCATAGTATTTTGAACATTTTAGGTGGAAAATCACCAAAAGTATCCCATCTAGTCGCATTTGATATAATGGTTTTAGCATAAAACTCCCTCCCATCCGACAGCTTCACACCCACCTACAAGAAAAATGACACTTGAACTGAACCATCTTTTCAAATTTGTATGGATCATAAAAGCAACATTAGCACAGAAGCAGGCATAGGTTGCATTTGAACTCACGGCTTTTCCATTTTCAATCTTAATATTTGTCACATTTGCCCTGTAAAGTATCTCATTGCCCTGATCAACTAAGCCTTTAGCTAAAGACTCTGCAATTTTGCCTACACCGCCAACTGGGTAGTTAATTCCCCCAAAATGCCGGTCACATAGTACCTACAGCTAAGAAGGTATGAGGAAACAAAATAGAAAAATCATGTGAAAGAAATAGGACATCAGAAAATTGATTACCATGCCTGCATTGATCATTGGTGTCTGCAAAGCATTAACAGTGCTCACAATGAAACACTACAATAAAACAAACAATACACTGACTTTAGACAGTGATATGTTCATCAGATAGGCATTAAAGTATGTCAAGGGATTTCACAAGCTGCACCTAAAAGCATATGGAATCCTAAGAAATAGATGAAGAGCAAATTGCGCACCTCGGCATCTATAAAAGACAGCAATTGAGGATCTTTTATGAATTTTCGAGCTATTTCACCAGCGTTTTGGGGCAAATAGTATGCTGTAATGAAAATACAAAATGGATATTATCAAAAACATGAGCAGATACAGACGGGTAGCTAAGAAAGTGGGTTTCCAACAACTCAACTGTCATGGATCAACCATAAAGTATAATGGAGGCCATCCAAAAAGGATATCCAGTTCCTAGACCAAATAAAGGAGATAAGCCAGAGTTCCAGACCAGGATCTCTGTGCCGTTCAGCGCATGGAATTCACTAAGAAGATTTTTAAATTTCTACATTTAGTTTTTCCATTCTGAAAAGAAGCAGATTGATTATCACTAAAAAACAGATGTGATCCATTCCTTTTGCTGACATGAAGCATTACACATAAATGCACAATAGAATTTCAAGCAAAAGCAAGAGGATTACCAAGAGTCAAGCATTCGAGAGGCTTCTTAAAAAACTGCCCAAAAAGGTAGATAGGCTCTTCAAGGGATTTCAGTTCCAACGAGTTCAACGCATTGAATATCTATCCAACAAGTAAATAAGTTATCATCATAAGTTTGAACTAGTCATGGAAAAGATCCAAGAGGAAGCTGCAATCGCCTTAACCAAAACGAACCTTCCAGCATTCACCATAAAATTGGAGAATCCCTTCCTTCTCATGTGGAAATTTACTCACAAGTTCTCCAATAAACTCGCTGTACTCTCTGTGAACTCGTACAGAAAGATCATTTGGCAGGTGAAAATGAACAGTAGTTGGGTCAGGTATCACCTGCATCTTGCACCCCACTGCTGCCAATGCTTGAGTAATCAAATTCAAGTTTCCCTGACAATATACATAGCAAATGAGAATCCGAAAGGCTTCAATTGATAAACACAAGACTGACACAGACGAGGTCAAAATGAATTGCATTGACGTAAATAAAGTGCCAAATCTAGAGACAGTACCAACATACTGGCACTGAAACTACTTTAAGAAAGTTCTGAAGACGGCTGGAGAGTTGGCATTACATGCAGAGACGAGAAGGCAACATTACATACACACAAAACGCAGTTGACTCTTCACTGGGCTACACTAATTAAGCCTTTGGTGGCGTTGCTATCCACACCACCAGATGGATGGATGGAGGACTGACCAACCAAGGATAGTTGGAAAGATTTACGAAGGGTTATAACTTAAGGTCTCCGTCATGTCTTATGACAATAGATTCATAGTCTTTTTGGATAACGTAGAGAAAAAAAGGTGGGATGAAATTAACAGGGAGAACAAGGAGAAAGATGAAGCTGCAAGAAAGGGGTCCACAAAGAGAACAGTTAAAAGGTTTGACTGCTCTATTGATCACAAACTCAATAATATAAGCAAGGATGAGTGCAAGAGGAAGTTCAGATGGTAAAGCAATCACAGAGTCATCTGACAGCCTCATATTTGAAATGCAGGCTCCCTTAATGACACTAAGTACACTTTTACAATTTTCAGCCATGTTACAGAGCTCTAGTGCTGGTCAATATAGGAAATTCATGATCTTTAGAGTACCGAGAGCTAAAGAATAAAAACAGAAACCAAGTTTTCTGAAATAATAGAGAGAAAGCAAAATGGGTATGTTGTTATCCTATAACAAGACAAATTTTGCCAAATTTTCGTTTCTCGCCTACCAATTTTATTCATAACCACCATAACTATTCAACTTATAGAACGAAAACAGCCAATCCATCCGTTACAAACTAACCAACAAAGTGGTCAGCTAAGTAAAATCTTAATCATTCATTGATATGAAAATTTCATTTGTCAATAGTAATACTGGTTTCATTTCTTTGACTATTAACATACACCAAAAATGACATTCAGAGACTACATAAGCAGAGGCATTTTTTAAAATTAACTGACCTTATCGCTGAACCCGAACATCACAGACGATCCAACATCGAAAGTATAACCATCCCTCTCGTAATATCCAGAGCTTCCACCAGGTATTACATACTTCTCCAGCACCAAAACCTTAGCGCCCTTAACAGCTAGCTGCGTTGCTGCCACCAACCCACCAATGCCTGAACCAATAACAATTGCATCATAATATCCACCACTGTCATTCACTGCTACACTATTACTTCCCTCAGTCTCCCTCACTTCATCTACATCCACCATTGCTTTCACCCTCAGAAAAGATCCATTTTTCCTTCTAAGGAACCCAAAACTTAATTCACCAAGAATGCGATCACCATGGTCAAAACACAAATTTCTATTAAATGTGAGCCTTCTTGAAGTGTTAGCAAATAAAGATTTGACCTTTTGACTTTTGGGTGTGATTTTATTCAAATTTCTGGTCCTTTTATCACCAAAAAAACACCTAGGTAGAGTACCAACTCCTGTTAAAGCGCTGAAAGTGATAAAAAATGAATCTTGGTTTGTGGGTATGAGAGTATCCATAAGGGTGGTGCTCTGGTGGCTCAGTGGCTGAGAATTGTCAAAGGGCGTAGAGGGGTGGCGCGAAGGAAGCTTTTGTGTGGGGTTTTAATGGGTTGGAGAAGAAGCAAAATGCTCCGTGCTTATTTGTTTAAGGTGGGGAGGTCTTTGTTTGGTAGTGGTGTTTGGAAATGGAGAGTGGGGATGGGATTAGGCATCATTGCATGATTCTGGTTGATGATTCCTCTTCGAGACGAGACAAAGAGTCGGTTTTTTAGTGGAACAATATTCTTGGATGAGACTTGGCAACCAAGACCAGTTCGGCAAACACCAACTTTATGTTGGCAACAGTATTTTAAATACCGATTAATGTTTTAATTAAATCAAAATATTTTTTTAATTCACTAATTATGTCGAACAAACTCCAAATAATAGTTTTTAAGTAATTTTTTATTCTTAATCAAAATAATTCAATGAGTTAGTGTTTTAAGTAGCTTCTCAAGTAGTTTTTAGTATTTTAATTGACTTTTTTAAACGTCCAAAATTTAATATTTCATAAAAGCTTATAGTGTTCTATTTTTTTTTTTTTTGTAATTCTATCATTTTTCTATTCTTTTATGGAAATCCTAGTCTTTCTGCAATTTATCTCTATATTTTTACCTTTTTCATAAGCATAAACTAAAAATAACACGAAAAATAGTTTCAAGTTCTATTCATGTCAAAACATATTAAAAAAAATACAAGTTTTATTAGTCCCTTTATTATTTTACATTGACAAATAAATTTTGAATCTATTAAAAATGCTTTTTTATAATATTGATACAAATATTTTATCAAGAACATAATTTTATTATTTTTAAAAAAATATTATTATATAAAACATGTATCTAATTATAAATAAAATATCTTATTTCAATAATAGTAATAATAATCATAATTATCATAAAAATAATAACGTGATATGAATGCCCTTTTATCATTTTACTTTCATCAACTAATGCAACAACTAATTTTAACAAACACATTTGTTTAATCAGCTAGTTAAACAACTATCCACTAACAGTTAAAATATAATAGTCATCAACTATGCAAACAGCTATCAGCTATCCTAATAGCTAGTTATACCAAGCAAGCCTAACAGGTATCAGCTACTCAAACAGCTAACAACTACCTAATAACTAATTCTACGAAATACCAAATAGACCTTAATTTGCCCATTTGTCCTCGAGTCATCCTGAATATTAATATCTTATTCTCATGATATTTGTTCAAAAACAACATATATCGGGTTATTCTCCCACATCTAATGATTTTACATGGTCATGCCCAACAATAGAGACTACACAAATTGCTACCTAATTTGGAATTTGACATCTAGCCCAAGCTAGGGATCCTACCACAAAAAGAAAGTAAGAGGGTTAGATAACTACTTGGCACACTATTAGTATGGTGTCGGCCAAAGAGCCTCTAATTCTTAAGTCAACTGCAGTGTTAGAAATATGTCTTAGTTAGATGAAGCAATAATTACGAAGTGTGATTTTGCAAAAAAGTGCACCTTATTCTTCCGAGTTGAGTTGCTTATATAGGCCATAAGAAGAGAAGAGTTGGCGTTGACTTCAAACTCTTCATGTTGACCAACTCGCTTCCCAATAAGGTTTTTCGGTGATAAGGATCCATTTCATAACAGTCTTTTTAAGGGTCTTATACAAATCCAAATAAGCTCAGAGGGATCTTTGAATTCCTAGTAATCGACCTCGACCTAGTATTGACCCATTAAGCCTATACCCATACCAACCTTGATCAGGGCTTTTCTCGGATTTGGATTTTGGTGTTTTATGGGTCAGGTTAGATATACTACTACCTATAGCCCCCTTTACTTTCATCCCAGTTGAGGAGTTGCTTAGGTGGGAGCAAGCCATATTTTGTTCTCTCATAAACTTGTCATGTTAATAGATAACTCCACATGAAATTCCTTTAGATTTCTCTCGTTTGACTAATAATTATGACTATAACATCGATGTGACTGGTGAGTTTCCTTATGTCAGCTTGTCGACCCGTGCATTTGACCATTGGGTTGGACTCCTATAAATATCCTTATCTTAACTTATTTATCACCATTTTCCATTTTACTTCCTTTCAAACACATATGAAGCACTTCTCTTTTCTTCATTCTTCTGATGACTTTTCTAGCAATATATTCTATTCCCTTTTCAAGGTATGCTTCCACCATTTCTCCTTTCCTCACTCACTTCGAGCTTCGACCTCCATCAACCAACGATCATGTCTTCGAAAGTGAACTCTAAGAACATGTACCCTACTTCCCATGCCGAGGATGATGAAGATGCTCGAGTTACTACCTTTAGCCCTAGGTATAGTCCCAGCCTTGTCTCATACAATTGTCATGAACTCATACTATTCACAAACGTTTAGGATCTCCCTATGAGATCCACTATTATAGTCAATGATAAACCAACTAAAGCTTCTACTCAAGTGCCTTCCAACTAGAGCTACGAAATCATGCCAATTTGTTGGGATTGGATGTCCTAAAGACCATTTGTGAATGATATTTATTGGATACTGGACATATTATACTCATGATATTACTGATATGATTGAGTTTACACATGATATTCTCTCCATTGTGTATTGAAGCTATGCATAAAGGTCCTATACTTAGGAATTATGAGAAAGAATGTATCTCATTACGTAAACAAGTACAATATCCTCTATTTGGAAGAGAGGAATTACAATACAAAAGAATAGAATAAAGACAAAATATTGACAACTATCTATTGCCTAAAATACAACATTGACGTTTTATTTTACATAATTAGAATTAGTCAATCAAGGATCTGCTAAATCAAGCTAAATCAATTAGCGATTATGACATATGTCTATGATTTGCTAAATCATATCTTCAACAATTAAGGATTATGTCATATCTCCATAATCTATTGAGTCATATCTCCAACACTCCCCTTCAAGCTGGTTTGAAGATATCTTTCATACCCAGCTTGTCAATTAGCTTGTCAAATTGCCTTTTGTGTAATCCGTTTTTTAATATGTCGACAATCTATTCTGTTGTTAGTAGATATAACATGCATATTATGCCACCATCTAGCTTTTCTTTGATGAAATGTTTATCCACTTCTATATGCTTTGTTTGATCATGTAGAATTGGATTGTAAGCAAGTGGTATAGTAGCCATGTTATCATAATAAACCTTCATAGGTACTGAATGGGGAAACTTCAACTCCTCAAGTATTCTTTTAATCCATATCACCTCACAAATTCCAAGGGCATCAACTCGAAACTCTGCTTCTGCACTACTTCTAGCTATGATGTTCTACTTTTTACTTTGCCAAGTAACTAGATTTCCTCCAGCAAATCTATAATAGCTCGAGATAGATCTTCTATTATTAACTCTTCCTGCCCAATCTACATTCGTGTATCCTTCAATTTATAGGTGACCATGTGTCATGAACATGAGGCCTTTCCCTGGATTTCCTTGCAAGTATGTAAGAATCCTGTAGATAAGCTCGAAATGTTCTGCCCCAAGTGTATGCATGAATTGACTTACCATGTCGACTGGAAAAGCAATACCTGGACATGTATGAGACAAGTAGATTAGCTTGCCAATAAGTCTCTGATATTGTTCCCTGTCTGTAACTTCTCCAGTATTGGCAACTTGTAACTTCAAATTTGGTTCAATAGGTGTTTCTGTTGCTTTACAACCAAACATGCCCGTCTCTACTAATAGATCAAGAATATACTTTCTTTAGCTGACAAAAATTCCTTGTTTGGATCTTGCAAACTCTATTCCAAGTAAATATTTTAGTCCTCCCAGGTCTCTGATCTGAAATTCTTTAGCAAGTCTCTTCTTCAGGTTGTCTATTTCTGCTTCATCATTACTGGTCAAGATAATATCATCAACATAAACAATCAAAATTGCAACTTTACTAGATTTTGAGTGTTTGTAAAATATAGTATGATCTGCCTAACTCTGAAGAAAGCCATAACTAATGGCAACCTTTCCAAACTGTTCAAACCACGCTCTAGGTGATTGTTTTAGTCCATACAAGGACTTCTTCAAATTGCACACCTTGTTATCTCTAAGTTTCTTCTCGAATCTCGGCGGTAGGCTTATGAATACCTCCTTCTCTAGATCACCATTGAGAAAAGCGTTCTTGACATCTAGTTGGTGCAGAGGCCAATCAAAACTTACTACAAGTGACAACAAAGGCTAATAGAGTTTATTTTAGCAACAGTAGCAAAAGTTTCTTGATAATCAATCCCATAAGTGTACGTGAAGCCTTTAGCCACCAATCTAGCCTTGTATCTCTTAACACTCCCATCAGCTTTACACTTTATAGTGAATACCCATTTACACCCCACTATTTTTTTGTTTATAGGTAGATCAACTATCTCCTAAGTTCCATTACTCAGAGCATTCATCCCTTCCATAACTACCAAATTCCAATTTAGATCATCCAATGCTTTCTATATATTCCTTGGGATAAGCAAGTGTGAAATTCTAGATGTGAAAGCTTTATAAGTTTTTAACAATATTTGGTAGGAGAAATATTTGGCAATGGGATAGTTAGTGCAACTACAAACACCTTTTTTACGAGCTATAGAAACATCAAGATCATAAGTGACATATGAGTTATTAGGTATATCTAGAGGAATAAAAGTTGGAATATGAGTAGCTGAACTTACAAAACTGCCACTAGGATTCTCAAATTGGCTCTCTACTGGATTGACCTTCAAGTCTTTATTCCATTGGTTGAACTTCTTCCTAGAATAAACCTGAAGCTCAGGATGTAGATCAGATTGACCTTTTTGTAGTACTTCTCCCCCTGTCTAAGAAACCTCTTTGCTTGGCCCTAAACAAGGACACGATCCTAATGAAGGTGTGGAACAAATTACTTTTGGCAGTGGGATGGACTTATCCCAAAAATTGTCTTCCACTTCATGGTTTTTCCCTTAAAGAGAATTTTTGTTGAAATAGGATTGATTTTCAAGAAATGAAACATGTATACTCACATAGTGTTTTTTTGTTTGAGGATCATAACACTTATAGCCCTTTTGGTTTGAAGCATAACCCAAAAAAAGGCGCTTTACAGCCCTTGGGTTAGGATTTGAACGAAATAAACTAGGTACATGAACATATGCAATGCACCCAAAAACTTTCACAGGAATGTATAAATATAACCTTGTTCCAAGAAAGCAATCTTTTAGACACTCAAGAGGTGCTTTATGCTTTAAAACTTTAGTAGGCACCCTATTTACTAGATACGAGGCTATTAAAACTACTTCACCTTATAAATATTTTGGAACATGCATGGAAAACATTATGGCATGAGCTACTTCAAGCAAATGTTTGTTTTTGCGTTCAGCAATGCCATTTTGTTGATAAGTGTCCCGACAAGTGAATTGGTGATGAATGCCTTTTTCTTTTAAAGAATCCCCTAAGTGTTCGTTAAAATATTCAGTTCTATTATCAGAGTGCAAAATACCAATTTTTATTTGATATTGGGTTTCAATCATAATGTAAAAGTTTTTTAACAATAAAAGTTTTTGAACAATTCTTTCACATGTAACTTCCTATGCATCAAATAAACCCAACACAACAATGTATAATCATTAATAAATGTAACAAACCATCATTTGCCATACATGGTGGTAATTTTGGCGGACCCCAAACATCACTATGAATTAAATAAAAAGGTTTTGAAGGGTGGTAAGGTTTTGGCAGATATGTAGAATGATAATTTTTTGCCAAAATGCAACTCTCACATTGAAAAGATGAACAATCCAATCCTTCAAACAATTTAGGGGATAAATGTTTTAGATAAGGAAAACTAGAATGTCCTAGTCTTAGATGCCATAACATTATTTGGTCTCGAACAAAAATTGAACTAGTACTACTAAAACCCTAAGCTATTTTATTACTAGATGAAATTTCATCAAAGTAGTGAAGACCTTCAATCATCCTAGCATGCCCATTCATCGTCCTCGAGTTTCGGTCCAGAAATTCACAATAAGAATAAAAAAGGTGATATTACAGTTATAATCCTTAGATAATTTACTAACTAATAAAAGTTTGCAAACTAACTTAGAAACATGAAGAAAAAAATTGAGTTTGATTTTCTCGTTTAGTTTGATATGTCTTTTACTGCAATAGATAAGAAACTATCATCGATGATTCTAATTTTTCTCATTGCTAGAGCAAAGAGAGTACGAGTCACTTAGATGGGAAAAACTAGTCATATGATCAGAAGCTCTAGAATCTATGATCCATTGAGAGGAATTTAGAAAAGAAACAGCTTTAGAATTTCCACTTGTTTGTGCCTAGGAACGACTAGGAATACCATATGAGAAATTAGTCTTTAGTAGTGTCAAGAGTTGATCAATTTGCTCTTTGTTGAAAGGACTTGAGATGGCTTCATTCGCACCAAGAACCCCACGATTATTCTTCTCCCTTAGCTTACTGTTTTTCCAATTAGCAGGTTTCCCATAAATTTTCTAGCAAATAGCACGAGTGTGGTGTGGCTTGTTGTAGAAATCGCACCAAACTTAAGGTTTGTCATCACTCTTGTGATGATAATTTGTGGCCTTAAAGGCAGAAGCATCAATTAACAATGCAGAGTTTTTAATTCACTCACCAGTTGTCCATTTTTCAAGCATAACACTGCATCTGCTTTCTTCCCTTCGAACCTCTGCAAAAACTTCACCAAGAGATAGAAAAGAACATCTGGCAATGATCCTCCAGCGCACTTCATCAAACTCAACATTAAGGCCAGCGAGAAATATGTAAATCCAAATGTCTTCTATAGTTTTCTTGTAGTAATTGCAATCATGAGTAGATTTCTATTCATCTATGTTCAATAGATCCAGGTCCTGCCATAACCTTTCCAAAGAATTGAAGTATTTGGTAATTGAATCATTCCCTTGTTGAATATCACCTAGTTTTAGGGTTAACTCAAAAACTTGAGATTGATTGCCCAAATCGGAGTACATTTCACTTACATTATCCCATAATTCTTTTGCAGTGGAATAGCACATATAATTAGAACCAACTTCCTCCTCTATAGAATTAACTAACCATATCATAACCATGGAATTTTCAGCATTCCATGTAGCATAAAAAGGATCTCTTTTTTGCCAGAGCCTTCTTGTCCCTGGTGATATAGCCTATTTTACCCTGACCATGAATATACATCGGGACTGATTAAGACCAATGAAGAAAGTTATCACTATTTAGGTGAATAGTGGTGATTTAGACAAAATGATTATTGGAATGAGTTGGCTGTTTCTCAAGGGCCTTTGTGGGGATAACAGCGATAGAGTCTTAAGTGGCTTCAGAAGTAATTTCAAACATGGTAGTAGAGAGAGGAGAAAAAAAGGTTTTTGGGTTAAAGATACATTCAGAGAGAGGCTCTAGATACCAACTTAGAAATTATGGGAAAGAATGTATCTCATTACATAAACAGGTACAACATCCACTATTTGTAGGAGAGGAATTACAGTACAAAAGGAAGAATAAAGACAAAATATTGACAACTATTTATTGCTTAAAATACGACATTGACCTTATATGTTTACATAATTAGAATCAGTCAATCAAGGATCCATTATTAAATCAAGCTAAATCAACCAGGGATTATGACATATATCTATAATTTGCTAAATCATATCTCCAACAATTAGGGATTATGTCATATCTCCATGATCTGCTGAATCATATCTCTAACACTTATGATATAAACCAATGACTTAGGTACATAGTGAGGCTAAACACCTGATGTTGTAATCGGTTGTTGGAAGAATTAAGACCAAATACACCACGTTAAATACCCGCAAACACACGAGTCGTGTGTAGTACAGCGTGCGAATGCAAGGTCGATTCCTCAAAGAGGCTAAATATGTATGGTCTCAACTTAAGTGCAACCTAGGGAATTACGTGTCGTGACCTAAACTACCAATACTTTTGGGTTTTTGGTTTGAGGGAAGCTCAGGAAAAGTAAATCTAACCTAAAGACAAGAAAAATAAAAGATATGTGTGTGTGTGTAAATGAGGGAATCAAGCTAACTAAGGGGAGTCAAACACTGGAAATGGGAATAGGGTGATTATCACTTGCTAACGGGTCTTTACTACGTTCTTGTTAGGGCTATTTGATGGATGTTTCCTAGGTTACTCTTGTCTAGACCCCTAATTAACCACCTTATTATCCTTTAGGCCTTAGTATAGGTCTATCCCTAAGTGTCGACTCCCAGAGTATAACGTGGTCTTTATGACCTAAGGATTTAGGGCTAGTTACTTAAAGTTCTAGGTGACTTAGATCTTACCTTAGTGTCTAAACCGTTGGCTAGGTTTAAAGCCATGACCTAGTCCATCTAAGGTCGACTAACCAAACCAGAAACCTATTGGTTGGGTTTAAAACCGAAGGAGACTCAACTAGGAATAGCCTTTAATTACGTTCTATCAATTGTCCATCACATTAACGGGTCAAGCGTTAAAGTCAAAGTGCAAATACATCTAGGGCATGACATTCATGAATACATCAACATGTCCAACAAATAAACATATAGATATGCTTAGACTACACCGATTTAAGCAATAGCACCCGACATATATGCAATTAAAGCAAATCTTACTATTGGAATGCAAACACATACATAGACATGTATGAATACATAACCCACTCCATGGATTCATCATATAAACACATAGACATGCTGACATAATGATTTAGAAGTGATCAATAGCAAAATAGACTTTAATATATATGTGTGTATGTGTGTGTATGTGTGCAATCTCATTGAGGCATATTATCAAATACTTAGACATGTATTGAACTAAGTCGTTGAAACCCTAAGAACAAAGCATATATATATATATATATATACACACACACACACACACACATTATAATAAAGTAGTAAATCAACCCATAATACAAGTGTAAATCACCATATATGCTCTAATTAAACATAGATTAAGTTAGAATAAAAGAGAGATAAAGAATCTACCCTTTTATCCTTAGCTATCTCCTTATAATCTATGAGCAAAAGCCCTAATTCCTTGTGTTTGATCTACAAAAGATGCTTGATTCCAAGTGACATGATGTGTGGAAAAGTGTGTATAAGGTGGGTGAGAATGGAATTAGGGTTTTGGGAAATAGGTGTGAAGAATAAATGGTGATTCCTCCTTAATTTTGCTAAAAAGTGCGCTTTTATAAGCTTTTCTTACTTACAGCTAGGGGACCTGCTTCAGGAAAAGGTCGACCGGCCTATATAGGTGAGTTTTTGACTAGGCTGGTAGACCTAGCCCTGGGATCGGCTTCAGGAGGAGGTTGACTGGCTTTCTCTGTTTAAGCCCAAATCTTCGCCGTTTTGTGCCCGGTCTTCTTCGTTTGCTTCGTGCTTCATCCAGGAGCCTTCAAAGTGTCTTTTCTTTATTTCTTTATCTTCAAATCACCTCTAAACTTTGCTCCACATCCCAAGCATCATTAATCAAGCTTCAATCATCACTCTAAATCTCTCCTAAAAGCACAAGAATAAGCACTTAATGTGGCATTTTTCCTATGAACTCAATTATGAACGTTTATATCCTCTTATGCACAAATATGATATAAATACCATATTAAGGATATCTAATAAGCACAAAACACCTGAAAATAAGTATAGAAATACAATTCAAATACACATACAAAACCAACACATCAACCCCCAAAAATCCAATTCTAGCTTCGGTGATATCATGAACTAGTCCATAATTGAATGGCAGTGTTGGGCACTCTACTCATATAAGGTTGTAATGAGCAAGTCTGCTTGTTAGGGTGATTTACCTAGGTCATTAGGGAGTCTTTCCAGACTTTGTTTACTAGTGCATATGTCACGTATTAGATAGGACCATTATAATTATATCTTTTGGGAACTGTACCATCAAAGATAGAAGACAATATACTTATTGCTACTGAGTCACTAATGCTTTTATCTTAAGTACATGTGGATGAACTTATAAAGTTGAGGTGTAGTACTTTGATGTACCATTGTAGAGATCTCAATGTGAGTAAGACATTTGCCTATTTGTTAAGTGTTGTATTCTATTTATTTGGGACATGTATAATGCAACAGTAAAGTCTATATGCCCTATTGGATTTATCTTCTTGATCATCAAAAATCTAGATCTAGTAATATTATCCTTCGAGGGTATATAGGTCGTTTGACTTATATGTCACTCCTTAGATCAAGAGAACCATGACCAGTTGATTATTATTCTATTAGACTAGAGATTCCATGATTGAGACGTAGTCTCAGAGGTGATGGTATAGGTAAAAGGACCAGCCTTGACTATAACATACATAAAGGGGCATTTTGGTCATTTAACTTGGTAATTCAGTGACAAAGGTCATTAGAGTGAATGATAAGCTTTTGCAATGTTAATGATTATCTTAGAATACAGCTTTGGTCTTCTAGTGCAATGGATTAAGGTTAAGGTGTTCTAAATGTCGCCAAATAGGTGGCTTGGACATTTTAGTCATTCTGGGAGCAAGACGGTAATTATGTCTTTTGGTCTTGCCATTAGACATACTTCTATTAGATGCATTTAATTGAAAAAAGTTAATAAAGTGGGCTACTAAATTAAGATTTAAGTTGGGAACTGCAAAAAATATTTAAATATCCAATTTCCTAATTTAACTTATAGGCATCTTGATTGGAAACGAGCCCCACATAGATAAGATATTTTAGTTTGTTAGAGATAAAATATTAGGATAGGCCTTATCTTAAAGGAATATTCCATTTCTTAATAAAGGAAATGAGGGGTATTATTGGACGTAACTAATATCCTAGGATCCTTATCTTATTAAGGTTGCCACACATTAAATATAATGGGATTTCACAATACCTATATGAACCTTTTTAAGCTTTTATTAGAATATGTGTACAAATTTTCACCTAGTAAAGCAATCAACCCTCAATTAAGCTAAACCTAAAAAAGGGCATCTTCGAGGTAAAGATTTTGCAAAGTGGCCTTGCATCAACAATCAACATGCTTTAAGGGTGACACTCTTATTTTTATCCTGTTATACTATGTTTTTGGTTGTGCCCATATATATGATGAATGCTTATTATATTAGTGGAAAACACACCTTTAGAGGGAGGGAGAAGGCATGAATAAGGTGTAATGGAAGTTTTACACTTTAATTGGTGATTAAGGCTTTTTATCGAACACTCGATGTAAAATATGGTAACACAAAGAAAATTGAAATCAAAACAAGCAAAAATGAACACATTGTTGGGATTTGTATGTCCTAAAGACGACTTGGGCACAATGTTTCTATATATTGAACACTGGAATTACTTATATTATAAATATCATTTGAATTATCTTCATATATTGGCTTAAAAGAATGTTATGTGATGCATGTATAAAGACCCAATGACATAAACTAATGACTCGGGAATGCACTGATGTTGGACATACAGTAGGTCCAAGTTTAGTCTTAGTGTTGTCATGAATAAGCCCATAGTCATATGGTAATGTTTGGCAATCTACCAGGATAAGGTTATAGCGAGCAAGTTTCTTTATTATGACGACTACATAGGTCATTTGAGGTCTTTCCATACTTATCTCTTTAGTATATGTGTCACACATTGGACAAGACCACTATTTGTTTGTTTTCTTGTGACTATATTATTAGAGATAGAAAACATAATACTGAATGCTACTAAGTGGCCAATGCTCTCAATCTTAAGCATATATGGATGAACTGAGAAAGTCAGAGTTCAACACTTTGATGCACTATGGGTGAGATCTTGCTTAGCCAATGTCAATAATTTTGTGTGTTAGGTGTTGAGTTTTGATCATTTAGGACATACATATGCAATAATAAAATCTATGTGCCTCCTTGGTTTTTGTCTATTTGATCATCAGAATATAGGCCTAATGATACACCCCTCTAAGGGTATTCTTGTCATTCTTCTTATAGGTCAGTCCCTAGGTCAAGCGTACAATGACTAGTGGGTGACTATCCTATTGGACTACAAATACCAAGGTTTAGATGTAGTTAAGGAAGTGATCGTTCATCTAAAGGACCGCCTTAACTACGAGTGTACATAGGAAGCATTTTGGTTATTTTGCTTAGTAAGGTAAAGACAAAAGGCACTATTATGTGTGATGAGCATATAACAATCAGCAATTGTCCTTAGAGTATGGCTTTATTTTTTTAAATGAAATAGACTAAGGTCAAAAATGGTTTTAATGTCGCCTAAGGGTTGCTAAAGAAAGTTTGGTTATTTTGGGAACCAAGGGTAATATGTCTTTTGGCCTTTTTACCAGTCGATAGTTGATTTTGAGCAAGTTATTCTAGCCCTGGTTATACCTATTTTTGCCAGCTTCTAAATTGGGAGAGTTTTAAGCTACATTAGGACTTTTGATTATAGGAAATTGATTTATTCGATTTCCTATTGGTTTTAAAATAATGCATGGCCAATAATTATGGTGTTTGATCTCTTCTCTAAATGTTTAGTCATGTGGACTTGTGGAAATAGATATTATTATTCTTCAAGTCTTGTAAACTAAACCATGGAATGAAATTATTAATTAATAGATTAATTTCATGGTTCCCCAATTTTAGTTCAACCCATGGCATATGGTCTTGCAATTTGGGTGCCTAAACTAGGACTATAGGAGGACTAATGGCATGGGGTAGATGGCTAAGTCAAAGCAAGAATCTTTTTGAAATATTGGAATTGAAAACTAGAGATATCATGGTGATTATGCTCCAAGATCGTGGTTCTCTTTCCTAAGACATGCCTGATTTAATTTTTGTCTTGCAATATACAAGTATACACAACCTTGGCCAAAAAGCCCTAGGAGAATATACACTTCTTTGGCCAAGCAAGAGAAAAAAAACGGCTTTCCCTATTTTAGCTATTAACGACTTTAGGCAAGCTTCTACACAATCAAGTTCCACCACTAAAGAACTCAGTTTGCTTAAAGTTAAAACCAATTCAAAATAGCAGAGAAGATCGAGATCAAGCCTAGCATTTCTTCTAACTCTATTTCGAGGTTCTTTGCGGGTCTTTATCTCAATTCGTGAGGTGTTTATCCAAAGACATCTCACTAGAAAGGTATAACAATCTTTTCGCTTATCTATTCTAGCTTTTGTTTCTATAGCATGTGTAGAACATGATTTTATGTCATGTTTGAATTCCACTGCACGTTGGACTATTTTATGTCATGAAAAATGGCCTAGGTTAGAAAACATACACCAATATTATTGGTGGCAAACGTTTGGGAGGAGATGAATAAAGCAGGTTTTGAACTTTTCTTTATTTTTTTTTATCTTAATAGAGGAATTTAAGCAAACACTTATAGTGAATCAACAAAACAACATAAAGATCAAAGAAAAAAGGCAAGCAAAAAGGAACACAAGGATTTATAGTGATTCGGTACGGCTTACATCCACTTCTTAAGTCTGTTGATTGAGAGTTTCAACAACTCCACTAAAAAACCTTGAGCTTCTCGGAAATTGGCTTAGCTCAAAAGCCAATGTACAACACTTGAATAAATCCGATCCAAGCACACCTAATCCTTACCTTTTTAATACAAAATTTTCAAGCTCAATTTTACAACCTAGCTAATCTAATGATTGGAAGAATGTTTTGATAGTGACAACACACAAATTTTTACACAAAGCTAGAAAGAATAAGAATACAAAGTTTGATCTATGATTGGCTCAATTTCTATGCAAAAGTTGTTTTTGGATCCTATAATAAACATACTTATATGCGCGAAGCTATAAGATAGTTGTTAGACACATGGGCAATTTCAATTAGCAAATTTCAAAAAGTTACGAGTGGATAAGGCTAAGCGACTGTACCAAAAATGACTAGTTTTGGATAAAGTTTTCACTAACAGCTCATATTTGGTCAAGGTCCTTATCATGGCAGTTGACCACACCCTTCGGCTGTTAGAGAATAGAAGGTGTTCTTAGGAGGTCGAGCCCAATACATGCGATCAACCTCATGGTTGATACGGTATCCAATTTAAGTATCACTAATGGTTGAGGTATAAGTTTATACGGTCGATCGCATGAACTCTACTATCGGAGAGTTTGAATTGGTTTTCAAAAATATTTTAGTTTCAAAATCCCTTTTTGCAAAAACAAGTTGGAAGCATTCTTTTGAAGCCCATATGCAATAAAACAACATTTAAACACTTAAGGAAAATATTTAGTGCATATTATTTTGATACAAACATATATAGACACACACATAAAAAGGATAATCTTACATATAAAACTATATCTGTCCCTTATGCCTTCCATCTCCATTCTTATGTCACCTCTTTGCTTCAAGTCTTCACATATGCTTTCAATTATGATTCAAGACTGTAAGCACGAGTAATGAAACAAGTTCTCCAAAGAGGCTATAAGATCAACCATCTCATACAAAGACTCAACATAAGGTATTAGTCCATTTAAGCACATTTGAGTCTAAGTAATTAAGTAATATCAAGCAATTCACCATTTTTCATCAAGCAATAGTGATTGGTTTATCCCTTGGTTTACTGATCTTCTTTATTGGCTTCCTCTTCATAGGATTAGACCTCCTCATTTTGCTCTTGAGGTTCTTCAACTTCATTTTGATGTTTAATTGATGGTTGTTGATCTCTTTACATTTCCAATTCCCCTACATCATCATCAAGATCTTTTCTCAATCAAAATGAGTTAGTTTCGTTAAACTTAACATGCATACATTCCTTAATCATGCAACTTTGTTTAATGAAAGCATGATAAACCTTTTTAGTTGAATAACCAACAAAACACATCTTTATAAGATGTAAAATCAAATTTACCTAGATATACTCTGGTATTCAATACATACCATTTACAATTATAAACTTTGAGATATGGAATATTAGACTTTCAATCATTCTGCAATTCATAAGGAGTTTTCTTTCAAGAAGGATCTAATTAACACATAGTTAAGCACATAACATGATGTATCTCTTGTCACATTTGTAGGTCAAGATAAATCCATGTGTGAAAGTTTAAGAGTTCTGAATATATTCATTTAAATGATAATCTTAAATGAAGACTTATGTTCATCTCTTATCAAGCATGCATTCACATAAAGCATTTTCACAAAATTTCAACTTGGGTAGACTATCTACTAACTCCTTCCTGGTGAAATTCATTAGCAAGTCTATATTTAGCATGTCTATGACATCTATGCCACAATCACACATTATCATCAAGTAGGGACAAACATTTCACAAATTTGGTACAATAGATCATAGAAATTATAATCATACACATATAGACATCAACATAGGAGTAACTCATCATCAAGCACTTTTATCAAGCGTGACCCATCACCTGAGAGAAGGCACGCTCTCAATGAATCTTGTGCTAAGCTCAATTGGTGCCTAGCCATATAAGAAGACTATTGGTGTCAAAAGTTAGGTATTGGATGGTTAACAGATGAGGAACTGAATTACTAAATTATTTCAAGCTTGGGATACTAAGAAGAGGGTGCAAAACCATATATGGAGAATCATGGACGAGAATGGGATTATTTTAAGGGATCAACATAAGATTAAAGCTTTCGCTAGGGGTCTTTTAAGCCTATTGCTAAGGAAAGAGATTCTAAGCCTATTGCTAAGGAAACAGATTGCTCATTCATTCCCGTTATGGTAGAGAAGAAAGATAACTAGTTTCTGAAAAGACCCTAATATTTATGAAATTAAAGATGCAGTATTTGCCATGGATGATAATAGTACGACTAGGCCAGATGGATTTTCTACGACTTTCTATAAGGAGTGTTGGAACATTATATAGAACGATCTTGCTAAGGCAGTTATAGGGTTTTTTTTAATGGGGAACAGTTTCCTTAAGGTGCAACTGCAACCTCAACTCTGTTGATCCCTAAAAACGAAGAGGTATTTTCTTGGACTAACTACAAGTTGATTTCACTTTGTATAGTGTTCTAGAAAATATTTTCTAAACTTTTGCCTAATAGATTAGGGAGCACTGTCTCTAAGTTGGTGGTCCACAATCAAAGCGGCTTTGTTTCTAGTCGTCTTATTAATAACATGTTGATGACCCAGGAAATGATCCAAATGATTTATGACAAATTCAAAGGTTCGAATTTGGCCATAAAATTATATATGGTCAAAACATATGATCGTCTTAATTGGGCTTTCCTCTTCAAAATGCTATAGTCATTTGGATTTAGTGGAAAATGGATTAGTCTCATTAGAACTTGATTACTAATTGCAAGTTTTCTATTGTTTTTAATGATGAGCTTGTAAGTCTCATTAAAACTTGAAAATACGAAAGAAGACTACGACAAGGGGATCCTATTTCTCAGCTCCTATTTATAGTTGTAGCAGATTATCTCTCGAGGAGCCTTGAAAAGTTGATGGAAGACCACATCTCAACTAAATTTTCCTCCAAACACGTTGTTGCCCTCTCATATTCGGATTTTGTAGATGATGATATTATTTTTGCTAATTGGAGAAAGAGAGCTGCGTTGAAGATATCAACAGTTATTTACAATCTATTAAGCATATGAATCAAATCAATCATCATCAAGACAACCATCATCAAAACAAAAAATGCTATCAACCACTATGTACATTCTAAATATCCATCAAATAAATATCAAGATTGCTTTCTTGTGTACATCTAGAAGAAGAGATCTGCATGGAACAAGTTGAAGGGTTTTGAGTGCCTGTAAAGAGAAAAGTGTTTGTCGATTTGTAATTCCTCTTAATGAGTAGAAAAAAGTGGCTAAACTATGGCATAAGAAGATTGATCAAGTCATGCTTATAAAATCAATGACAATGACATGTGTCTACAAAAGATACACATAAAAGAATTTATCATTGTTCATCTCTATACAAATAGTATGCTTATTATTGAAAGCAGTAATAACATGATTAATTCTACCGAAAGGATGTTATCCTATAAATTTGAGATAAAAGATATGGGTGTAGCAGATGTTTTGGGAGTCAAGAACATTTGAAAGTGATGAAAGAGTCTTGTCTCAATATCATCATATTCAGGAATCCTAGTCAAGTTTGATAAGTATGATGACTATGTTGATACAATGGCATTTGATGAAATAGCAAGTTTTACAAAAAATTTTAGAGAAGGAATATCTCAATTAGAATATCTATACATCACGGTAGTCTTATGTATATAGTATTTGATGTTGGCAAGCTTAAAAAGTATAGTAGTAGTCCAAGACAAGAACACTTTGCTATTATAAAGTTTTAAGATATCTAAGATCACTTTGAACCATGGATTTCATTATACAAGATAGCTATGTTGAAAGGATACAATGATACTAACCAAATAACTAATACGAAAGACTCGAAATCCACGAGTAGATATGTCTTTAGCTTGAGAGGTGCAACTATTTCTTGGAGGTCCTCTAAACAAACTTGTATAGCCAGATCCGTGATGAAATTTAAATTTGTAGTTTTCGACAAAGCTAGAGAAGAAGTTAAATGGCTTCATAATTTCCTAGGGGACATTCCAAACTAGCCTAAGCCTATGCCAGTTATCTATATATATAGCGATATTCAATCACCAATTATAAGGGCATATAGAATATGTAGTGGTAAGTCTAAACATATTCGTTGTAGACATAATATGAGAAACGATTTCTCTCTAATGGAGTTATCTCTATTGAATATGTGAAGTCAAAAGATAATATTGTATATCCTTTAATGAAAGGTTTACCTAGGCAGCAAGTGTATAAATCATCAAGAGGAATGGTTCTTAAGCTTATTTCTAAAGACTCACCATAATTGTCATCCCTAACCTATCGACAGGAGATCCCTGAATCTTTGGTTCAAAGGAAAACTAGATTATGTGTAACTTTGCTAGAGCATTATGGTGGTCAATCCTCAGACTTATTCCCATGATAAGAAAATAGTGTTATTTGTAAGGATTTAGATTAAGCTATGCTTTTAATGATTGTTATATCTTAGGTATATCCAAGAGCATTGCAGGATATTCTTAACAAAAGATCATCTATATGAGTGGGAAGTAGGTTACTTTATAAGAATCTTAAGGCTAAATTCTCTAGAGTACTCCTGAATAGTAAGAATTATTTAGGAATAAAATAAACACAACCATTAGAGATTGAAAATGTCTAAGAGGATACTCTGTGAGTTCTATTCTTATTGGTTCACACATAAGTTTAACAGTTAAGACATCACGTTAACTGGTTAGCAAGTTAATTCAATAACTCCTACAAGGAAAGGTTCAACGCCAAAAGCTACTTATCTCAAAGCCGTGTCATTCTAATTGAACTCTCTCTAGTGTCAACATGTTTTGCATTATGACCATTTTATTTCCATTTATGTGGGGAAATATTGGAACATTGAGCTTTAAAATCTATGTGCTTTTCATGTAGTTAAAGCGGATGAATTGTGAATAAGAAATTTGATGATAAAGATTTTTAAAGTGGGTTTATCTCTCTTGGAAAATTAGAGCAATTATATCATTTGATATAACAAGGTGAATTTATTGTCGATGGCAATTGTAGTCTATCATCAAAGTGGCTAAAGGACATAGTAATGTTATGAACTTTTGGAGTCAATATTTAACAAATGCTTTAACTGTCATTACAAATGCTAAATAGTGCTTTGATTCATTTTCAAGTGAAAGGTTGTCTAATTATGGATTTTGCAAGCCATCATTACATTTAATCATGACACCTTGTGGCATGAATTTGAGAAACATAGTAGTGTTTGTGATTGGAAGAAACGTCTCAATAGTTACCATCTATTTTGTTCTTTCCATTTTGTGGTATTCAATATGGTCAAATATTTCTCTCCTATATAGTTGTAGATGTGCACTATAAAGGACAACTTTTTGTTTTCATAAGTTTTCAAAGTTGTACAAATTCACTCAACAATTGCACAAGGTAGTTTTGAACATCAATTGTGCATAATTTTCTTTTCAGGAAGTTCTACATTCCAAGCCTACAAGGTCTTGTAATTTTCAATACTCTTATTAGAAGAAAGCGATTGTTGTATCTTGGGAGGCTTGTGCAAGAAACTATCAACACCGTAGTAGCATGGTGAAGTCTTAAGGATATTGAGTCTAACTCAAGCTTCAATCCTAATTTACTATTTCCTTACTTTCTTTCCTATTAGTGTTTTTATTATTCTTTGTTAATTATTTTTTACTTAAGTAATCAATATCACTAGCATATTCTATTAGTTACTTTTAATTTTAATTTAATTCTATATTACTTCTTATTCTATTAATTGAACACTAGCCTACATATATAAATATTTCTGACTAAGATGGGATACAGAAGAAAAAAGATGATGTGTGTGTATTTGAAGCATAAATTGCATGATTTTGAGTGTGTTTGTGTGCTTATTTTGGTACTAATTTTGTCTATTTCGTGCTTTTGAGTGCTTAGGAAATGTGTTTTGGATATACTCGTGCTCTTACTTTCTATACATATTTGTGGTGTTAATTTGGTTTAGTATTAATTTTACATTAGTTAGTTAGTTCATTAGCTATTTTATTAGTTAATTAATTATTTAGTTGACTAGTTAATAGGTTAGGCTTTAGTTAATTAGATTACTAACTAGTTATTCTATTAGAGTATCAGCTTATATAGTAATTTAGCATATGTTAATACTCTATTCATAAGTGACATTAGTATATTATTATTATATTATTATATAAGGTTTTATAACCATTCAAAGTAGTCGTTTCCTTGGCAGCACTCATCAGCAATCTCACGTCACAAGCCACATGTACAGACAAGTATACTTTAGGAAAAGAAATAGAGCAAAAAGAAAAGTCTTACCAACTTACCAAAGCCAACCCCCAAAACGCACGTGGACCACTCCCCCACCATTCCTTTTTTCTCTTTCTTGTAACCATAACACACACATACACCCTTATATATACAGTAGCAATACCAATGAGCAGGAAGGGAGAGAGTGAGCCAAATAACAGCAGAAAAGAAAAGAGAGCTCTCAACTCCTTCTCAGGCCAAGAAAGAAAATCAGAAAAAAATAGAAAAAAATTCTAAAAAATTTCTAAAAAAATATCTTTTGTTTTCTTTTTATTTGCTTTACTTTTTATCGTTATTTTGAGCTAATTTGGAGTTTTTTTTTGCAGGATTTTTGGGGCTATCTTGGAGCAAAACTTGGAGAAAAATCTTGGAGAAGAAAACGAATTTATGAGAAATTGAAAGGAGAAAAGGTTCTAAGCTTGATATTTAATTTCTTCAACATGGAATTGATTTTTATGATATTAAATTTTAATTTTATACTCCCTTTGACATGTTGAGCTAAATTTATTTTAAGGTTGATTACTATTTTTATTATGGGTTAAGGATTATAAAACTTGTTTTGAGATATTTTGATGGTTTAAATGCATGTTTCGTTTTTATTGTTTTAATGGTGATTGTTGAGCATGTCTATGTGTTTGATTAATTGCCTCAATGGAGAAACATGTATTATTATGCTCTCAATTTCTCATATCTGCTTATATGATGTTGATTAATTACGCGTGACCTTATAACTAGGCTTAATGTGTGGTCTTTAGGATGAAATAAAATGAATAGGTCACCCATTACTCTTAGTTGAACTTAAGTGGATTAGGCATTAGTTTGAAACACAGTTAACAATGTAAACCCTAGGTTAGTGTATTAATCGACATCGATCTAGCAGTCTCAATCAACTAAGCCCTAAAACCCTAGTTAATAAGGACAAGGCTATACTCTAAGTAGAATCCATTTAGAGATAGAATTGCACCGAGAATTAGGGATAATACAGTTAGTGAATTTAGACCTCTAAAAGAAGCAATCAAAGCCATCAAAATACTCAAAGCAAGAACAAGATCTCAATCCCATAATGGAGTAGTAATCACCCTAGTCCTTCTTTATTGATTTAATCACGTTCTCTCTAGTTTGGTTGTCTTTCTATTGCACACCTCAGTTTAAGTAGTTTAATTTAGTGTCTTGAAGTTAGAGTTCCCTTTAATTTCCAAAAAAAATAACACAAAGAGAATTTCCTTTTGGCACGCAGTTAGTTCAGGACATATAACATCTTAGAGCCACAGTCAGAGGCCTCCCTGAGGAGATGATACCCTTACTCTTGCACACACTGTACTACTTCCGATCTGTGCGCTTGTGGGTTTTTAAATTAACATCAAGTTTTTGCTGCTGTTGCCAAAGAGGCACGGTTGGTTTCTTTGATTTGTATGTCCTAGTTGGTTACGTCCTTTGTTATTTCTATTATTGTTCTAGTAGTAGTCTTAGTTTCGTTGTTTTCTTTTATTTTTGTGATTGTTTGTGTTTTGTTTCTACACTGATTTTTATTTGATTTAGCATTTCTATTTAGTGTTATTTCTTTTGTAATTTTTAGGGACTTGTGGTTTTTGTGTTGTAGATTTAGATTGAAAATGCAATTTTGGGGGTTGAAGAGTTGGGAGGAGATTTTGTTTCTTTTTTACATGCTTGGTAGATATTTACTTAGACCCAACTTAGTTCCCTTTAATCCTGAACCATGGAGAATTCACTATCATTTTAAGAATTTAGAACGCAATCTAGGTGAAATGGCAGAAAATATGAATGATCTCCCTCTTGTTTCCCATAATGGGAATGATAATTCTCCTCCTCTTCCTCCTCCTACTGCTCCTCATCATAAGAATGTTGAGCTTCCTAAGCTTCCAAATCAATGCCAAGCAGCTAATGGCATGACCCAAGGCAACTTTCTTATGCCTTTGACCCGAATATGGCTATCCATCTACCAGCTTTGGGGAAGGCAAGTTTTGAGATTAAGCATGGGATAAGCTATACTCCTGTCTTTCTATGATAGAAGTAATGAGAGTCCCTTAGCATATGTCACTAATTTGTGGAGATTTGTTCTACTCTCAATTTTCCAAATGTGTCTTAAGAGAATATTAGGCTTAGACTTTTTCATTTCTCCTTCAAGGATAAAGCCAAGCAATGGCTTTAGTCCTTGCCCAATAGAGCCATTACATCTTGGGATGAGCTCCAGTCCCGATTCTATCAAAGATTTTACCTCATGGCTAAGACCATTGACCTTCGAGCTTCGATTATAACCTTCTCTCAGCATGAGTTTGAATCTTTCCATGAGATGTAGGAGAGGTATAATGGTTTATTGCGTTAGTGTCCACATCATGGACACGATACCCACAATCTTCTATAGTACTTCTTTAAAGGTCTTACCGAGTCCCAACGCATGGTCGTGAATGCCATGTAAGTGGGGGATTCTACAATCTGAGACCTAGTGTTGACTAAATATTTGTTATTGATTTTGATGATGAAAAATTTATCAAATTTTACTAAATATGTTCATTTCACTAAAAGCATCTTGTGGAATTTCAAATATGAATTGTAAAGATAAATGTTTAGAATATGGCCATGAAGAACATTATCTATCCAAAAGCTCAAATTTGAAGAAGAAGATGATGAGAAGCCATAAGGAGGAGATAAGGCATCATAAGGGGTATCGAATGTATTCCTCTCTTGTGAATTGCCTTATAATCATAAGAAATAGCTCAAACTCCCATTTTTTATGACACACACAATTTAAATCTCATTAACATTGTCTTTCAAAAAATGCAAAAAATGATTTGAATGCATACATAGCATAAACATGTGTTTGGAATGATCCCAAGTTTCAAAAAATTGTTTACAAAATTGATTTGGTGTTATGAAAGATTGTCAAAACTTGTTAAATTGTGTATTAGGACTTGTTTGGCTTTGCTTCAGCTTTTCTGGAGTGGCCGAACCCTCTAAGCCAGTCGACCAGCTGACCAAGGAGGTCGCCCAGCCAAAACAAAATTGTAGGGGAAAGGCTGGACCTCCTAGCCAGTAGACCGGCTAAGGCGTCCGGCCTAGTCAAGAAGCAAAGGGGCAGGCTGGTTGACCGGCAAGTTGCTGTAATAAATGCACTAGCGGTTTATTACCGTTTAGCCTTATTTTTCTTCCTTTCTTCTACCTACCAAAGCCCTAACCTCAAAAAATCTTTAAATGCACCTTTAAAGCATCAAAATATTATCAATCTAAACTTGCAAAATCTAAAATCATCATTCAATTGCTGAAATCTTTCAGCTATACTTGTGAAATCTTTGAGCTTTCAAGAGCTTTATTTGTTATATTTTCTTGTAAAAAGAACCAATCTATCTTTCACCATTTTCACATTCTTCCTGGTTGTATACACACTCAAATAGTTTGAAAATATTGTGAGAACATTTGGTAAGCTTTCAAAGAGTGTGGAAAAATCCTAAAGAAGAAATTTCTTGGGTTCTTTGAGAGGTGGTCTCAAAGAGTTGTAAAACTCGGTTTGTGCTTCACCAAGAGTTGAAGAATCATTTTAGTGAAGATTGTTGAAGTCTTAAGGGGAGCATCCTTGGGCGGTGAACATAGGCTCAGCCAAACCACCTAAAAGTCGTCTGGCTTCTTACTCTCTACTCTTATCTACATTATTTACTTGATTGATATCCTTGTGTTTGATATATTGCTTAAGAGAAATTGTTTAATTTATTTGGTGAATTTTTAAAGACAAAAATTGTTAGATATCTTAATTCACCCTCTTTTAAAATATTTGCATCTACACCAAGTGATGCTTGGGGGATTTTAGAGTGTGTTGCTGAGGATTCTTTTCAGAATATCGCGTTGGATAGGTCGAGTAGAAGTAATCCTGGGACAAGAGTTAATGAAGTAGGAACATCCCATGATCTTCCTGCTAAGGTAGAAGCATTGATCCATAAACTTGACCAGTTGATTTCTTTAGGTCTAGCACCTACTCCTCGCCGTAGGGTCAATCTACTAGTGTCATCATCTTCTTCTTCTGTCACTGAGGTGTGTGCCTTGTGTTTCGAGTCATCCCATGGGACTGTAGCTTGCCCATTAGCACCACAGTTTCCAGAATTCATTCAGGAGCAAGTTTATGCTACACAGGGTACTCACAAGAGTATAACCCCTACTCGAACACATATAATCTGGGGTGGAAGGATAACCCTAAGTTTTCTTGGCATAATAATCATTTTGAGTCCTTCCAGCCCCAGGTCCAATTCCCACAACAACCTCGTCTTACTTAGTCAGATCCATTAGGTTTTTATCACGTAAATCCATCTAAACTTCCTGGTGCCCCATAAGGCTAATGCCCATCTGTTCCCACTTAGTCAATACCCTCACTTTATGCACTATCCTTTAGCCAGCCTAGTAGCGACGATAAGTTTGATCTTTTATTGCAGATGTTTCAGTCATAGCAGTATCACATGGCTAAGATAGATGCCTAGTTAGGATAGGTAGCTAGTCAATTGAGTGTTAGGGAGCCAGGCAAGTTGCCTGCCTAGCCTGAGGTAAACCCTAAAGATCAATCTAGATTAATCTAGTTCTTCCTCTAATCCCTCTTACACCACTCATGCACAGGCGAAAGTAGTTATTACACTTAAGAGTGGTAGAGTCATTGATAATAAGGTAGGAGAGAAAGAAAATTCAGTTGAGTTTGCACCTAGTGTTCCTATAGAGCCTAGTGATGTTAGAGACCATGAGAGAGAGGAGACCACTAGATAGAGAGATGAGAGTAGTACCCTTCCACATAAAGAAGGGAAGCAGTCTGTAGAATGTAGTGATGTCGTCCCTAGAGCACTTTTTCCAGCCGCACTAAAACAACCCAGACTTGCTGAGGACACTAGGATGAGTAAAATCTTAGAGCACTTGAGAGAACTTAAGGTAAACCTTCCTCTAGTTAACGCCATTGTGTCTATTCCTGCTTACACAAAATTCTTCAAAGATCTGTGCACACGAAAGCAAAACAATTCCCATATGCCAAAAACAGTGAAGCTCACTGAAAAGGTAAGTAGCATTTTCACTTTGGGCATCTCACCAAGTTGAAAGACCCAGGAGCTTTAAATATTTTGTGTTGCATTAGGAAGACCCCAATTGATCATTTTTTTTAGATTTAGGGTATAGTGTAAATCTGATTCCCTACTCAATCTACCAGTGTTTAGGTTTAAGGGAGTTATCTCCCATGTATATCACTCTATAATTAGTTGATAGATCTGAGCGGAGACCACAAGGTATAGTAGAGAATGTAATGGTTCAGGTTGGAGAATTTGTGTATCCAGTTGATTTCATTGTCTTAGATATGGATTCCGACCATGACACTAGGCGTTCTACATCTATTCTCTTAGGACACCCCTTCTTAGCTACAACTGATGCAATCATCCATTGGAAATCGGGGTTATTAGAGATTAAGTTTGGGAATCTAAAAGCCACTATAAGAGTCGCAAAGGCAGTGAATAGAGCAAGTGTAGGCATGGATGACGAGGAGGAGTGTTTTGCTATTGATGTTACAGATCCATGAGTAGAGAAGCATGCCCGTGAGATGTTATTAGTCAAGGATGAGTTAGCTAAGCTCGAGGCCATTTTAGAGCAATTTGATTCTGAGTTTGTTAGCAAATATGCAGCTTCCACGTCCATTTCTATTGACTCTAGGCCAAAGAAATTGATTGAGGTTAGTCAGTCTGAGTTCTTCCTTTAGAAGTGTCTAACGACCCCCTACAGTTGAGCACTTGAACATACTATACTACTTCCGATCCATGCGCTTGCGGGTTTCTAAATGAACATCAAAAGATAAAATAAAATGTAAAGAAACAAGATAACAACTTTTACTGTACACTGATACTATGCTGCACCTCCGTGCACGAGTCTTTTTCAAAAAATATATATGTGAACAATAGAGAGGCACCAGAAATCATACTCTTTTCTCTCCCCTTTCTTTTTATCTTTCATCAGCACCCACTACACTATCTATATTGTTTAAAAAGAAAAAAAAAAGACAAGATCTGAAGCTTTCAAACTCTCTCTTCGTCACTCTCTTTCTTTGTCCCTCTCTCTTCATTGCACTATTTTCTCTCTTCACTGTTTCTTTTCTCTTATGCTAATCTGTTATCCACCAAGAAGTAGGTTTTGCATTGCTTCTGCCTTTTTCTATTTGCTTTTCTTTTTTTTTTAAACTATTTGTATTAATTGTTATGCATTGGTTTTTATGATAATAATTTCAAATTTTTCCGATAAAGCAACTCAGATGAAATTGAAAACCATGGAGTAAAAGCTAATGAACTTATAGATGATATTAGGCTATTATTTAGTTTATTTATGAATGCATCAAGAGGGCATAGGAACCCATTAGGTTAAATATACTTAGGGAGGATAGAGTGAATGAAGGAAAGAATTCAGTACATAGCTCAGATTTTTTGGGATATGATAGGATTGGGTTAAAGGATTTGTTGGGCGACGATTGTGGCTCAATATCAATCACGTCCCTGGCAGACAACAAAAATAAAAAAAAGACATCTAGAAAGCCATCAAGAATTCAGTTATAGGTGGAGTGAAATGTTTGCTTGTTTATAAGAGCAAGAATGTAAGAGGTTGTAGCAAGAAGAAAATGGAAGTGGGTCTTGCTAGTAGTAGTTTTATTGCTGTTAGTAGTGACAATGATGATGTCACCCCTCGACCTGTGTGTATGTTTACTATTAAAGAGGCTAAAACTTTCATGCGTGATGATCTTACACTACTTGGGTTTTTATTCATATTTGAGAAGGACTCAAGGTGATGTGTCATGTTACTTGTATATTTTGTCTATTTCTTTTGGCAAATTAAGAAATCCATAACATCTTTTATGCTCCAGGGAAGTTGTTGTGGACATGGGTTACATTTATTTGACACAAGGGAAAATTTCTAAACTCATGGCAGGCGTTTTCATTATCTCACCTGTGAGTAATTTAGTTTTATATTTGGGATTTATGTATGTATAAGTAAAGTTAATTATTATTAATAATATATTTTTTTATAATTGTATTTTGACAGATTATAGACTGCTATGTCTCTCAACTTTTCTTAGATTTTCAAATAGATGATGCTATGATGCATAAGTGGAAATGGCAGTAAGGGTTATTGTTCTTTTGACTCAGATGGATTTGTCTGCTTGAAGGGGATAGATCTATTTAGAGTTGTCTCACTGTTTCACTTGAGTGGGAGGTTCATATATATATATATATATATACACACACACACACACACACACACATATATATATATAAACTAATATGGATTCCTCCAAGCTATTAAGGGAAATTGAGATTTTAAAAGATATAAAGTTAAGTAATGCTCTTTTCATGTTGAACGTATTTTTGACCTATTTACAATATGGATCAAGATTATTATTCAATTCCATTTAAGATATTGTGAAGTGTTTCTATAAAAATATAAAGTTTATCTAATTTATGATTTGTGTGAATGTCAATGGTCATTTATCTATTCTAAAGTGTAGCAATTATTTTTGCAAGATAAGAAATTAATTTAGATGACCATTCAATTCATTGATAGAATAATTTAAAAGATAGCAAACTAGTTTTTCTGAGATTGCTATTTTTGAGTTTATCATCATTAAATTATAGCTTGAAGTTTAATGTATCAGTATCATTATATTGTTCTATTTATCTGCAAATGTTGTTTAAATTTGACTTTTATAGTGATTAAGTGAAATTTAATCGTATTATTCTCCCTCACATTAAAGCTGAATATTTGGAGTAACTTTTGTCAAGTTAAATTAATGCATACATGATGCTTTTCTATTTTACTCAGAGGCACTAAATTTACAAAGTAAATATATTTTGATAATTGTTGAATGTCATGAGGTTTTAAAGTTGTACTAGTTGAGGTCTTAGAAGACATTCAATAAGGATTCTAGGATATCTTTTATTCTAGTTGGATAATTCTCTAGATCACTTTGGATAATTTTGCCGAAGCAAATTATCCATCGTGGATTAAAAATTATATGATAAGGATTTTGGAATAGTTTTTTTAGGCTATTGTTTACAATTATTTTCCTGAATGAGGTAATTGTGAAAGTTAAATTCTCAAGAAGCTAGGTGAATGATAAGGATGCTAAATTCATTTTGTCGTTATTAACCTTTCATCCTTGAAGGTGTTAAATTTCAATGAAAACGGATTTACTGTTCACTTGTGTGAGACACTAATATGTTAACGTATTATATATCTTGAAAGCGGTTATGAGATTTATTGGTCTTAAAAGGGGAAGTCTTTCTTAATTAGACAATTCAAGTGGCAAACTTCATGATGTATGCATTATTTTATATCTAATAATAAAGTTGGAGTTGAGTTTTAAGGTTGTGACTATTCCACAATATTTGCGAATAATACCATTGGGTAAAATCATGATTCCTTGCTTCTGCAATTTTGTCTTTTATATATATCTATGTATGATTGTACTGGAGTGATAAATTATGTCTTTTGCATAGTGCCTTAAAGTTGGTCAATCCTTAATTTTATAGTGACACTTACATGAAATGGAAATGGGTGTATTGCATTCTTTCAAATTGTTTGTTGAAGATGGTAAATCTAAAGAATATGCACATTGGTGTATTTCTAAAGTATATATGAAGTATCTTAGTGTAAAGCCTGTTTTAAGTTTTAAATTAGTAATTTGAGTTTTATGTTTTAACTAGATACTTTCAAAACATAAAAGAAAAATAAGGCTTGAGTCATTTCTTTTATATTGACTACTTAAAGTAAAGTTGTTACTGCATCTAATAGTCAGTGATAGAGTGGTTACATTATTTAATTTTGGTAAAAGAGTATTATTGTGGAGCTTTTCCATAATAAAGTATTACAGGTTAATGACCTACTTTAGTTATGCATCATTCTCGATTTTAATCACTCTAAAGAAGGATGATTAAAGATATTATTACATGAAGTTTACTTGTGACTTATAAATTTCAAGATATAAAATATTGAGCAAGTTGATTGAACTTAAAGGTTAGTGGGAGTACTATTTTTATATGATTATGTACTTCCATGTGTGATTATGTTTTTGTTAATGGAGACAGTAACATTTCATACTCAGAACATATGTTGTAGTTTTAGCATGAGAATGATGCATATATCTCAGTTAAGCATTTGGGATAGTCCAGTATAATGAAGTTATTGCCTTCTAAAGTAAAGCAAATCAAGATTGGATTAAGCTTGAAGGTTTATGAATCTATTTTTAATGTTTTAAGAGAAATGGATCTATAAGATTTTGCTATATCTTGCGATGTTCATGTACTTGCACTCGATAGAGCTTCTCTTTTATATAAGTTGGAAATCTAACAGTTTTAAAGTTTAAGAATGCAATTAAGTGTTTCTTTAAGGGCTACTATGTCTCTAACTAAAGCAATTGTCATTAAACATGCAAATGCATATGGTTTTAATGTACTTGATTAGTAGGAGCAGTCTTTGCTTGTATGAGAGTATTGAATATAATCGCTAGTCTTATATCTGGTGGTTTTAATATTTCCAGCTTACACAATAAAGTTTCTAGTATGAGATTATGACATTGATTGTGTTTCAATGCTATCGTTATTTCCTACTCACTTGCATGACTTGGGTATTGATGGCAAATAAAGATATGAATTTATAAAGTTATTGCCATAAGGTGTATAAAGTATCATTTTATGCTTGGCATATATTTGAGCAAGTGTAAGTAGGTTATGTACTCATATTAAAGCATACAAGATATGGTGTTTTTTATATGTTTTTGGGAACTTATTTTGAAGCTTCACAAAAGGTATTCTAAATTGAAGGAATAAAGTGTAAGGTTGCAGTTATTTTTTAGTGATTTACAGTATTCCTTTGTTTCCATTATATTCAATTAATGATCACTATTTACGACTATGCAGATAAAGTTCATATAAGCTCACACAGGCATGAAGTTTCATATCTCAAGATATACAATTAAAGACTTCTTTCATGAAGTGGCTTCAGTTAGAAGCACTAAAGGGGATTTATGCCTATTAAAGTATAAAGGTTTCCTCATAAATAAAAGGGGTTTTATCTCATGAAAGGTACCATAAAGTGGCCAATTGTGGAAATTGGCATGCTCATCATTATAGTAGCATCACATGTGCCAAATACCACCCTACACTTTATCATATCATAGAATCCATGTCGATAAGGAATTAATATTTGTGATCATAGCAGTCCAATGCTAACAAATGGTGTAATGACTGCTATGGTTCGACATGAATGTCCTTGTTGGACCGGATTCTGTATTGAGACGTTTTTTTTTATATGGCCATTGTTTTTTTTTATATGGCCATTAAATTTGTGTTCAACCCGAGAGTCTTTTTTGTGAAATGTAACTTTTTTTTTAAATATGAAACCAATCAATGTTGCCCAAGTGGGAAATTATTGGAATTTTTTATTAAATTGTGGGCTGCCACTAATTGAGACTTTTTATGTTTTCAAAAAATAGGTAGAGGTTGACCAATAATGCCCAAACTATTATTTATCGTGATCCATTTCAGTTGATCCTAGGTCTGTCTCATTAAAGTTGTTTTCTGGTAGGGTGATATATAATGTATAAAGCCTACTTAAAGTTTTAAGGTACCTTGATAGGGGGCCCAATAAAGTTTTTAAGGCTAGGCAGTCTCTTCCATCAATAATACTAGTAGTCTATAAATAGGCTATTAGGGTTGGCTTGCTCCATTAAGAGCCACCATACAAAAGTTAGAAAGGAAGAGGAAGCCCCTAGTCTAGGCGTGTTTACCATAACACACTGCTATAGTTTTATCACAGGATTCTAGAAAAGGTACAAGGGGTTTAAATCAAGGTACGTTTCAAATATTATTGATTTAATTTATTATTGTAGTATTTTTATTTTTGCATTAGTTTTAATCATAGTCTAACAAAAGTTGCTTGGTTGAAAGAAAGACAGAAATAAAAAAATGACAAAGTGAATTCAACATTGAAGAAGGAGAATATAACAAAGAAAGTCATATATTATGATGAAATAAAGAAAGAAGAAAGAAGAGAAAGAAGAAAGAAAGGTAGAGAGAGTGTAGGTGGATTGAAAATAAAATGGAAACGACAATTGCATGCATGGCATGACATAGAATCTTGACTTTGGTGTTGGGGCGGGGGCAGAAGAGTGGCAAGTATTCTAGGGAGAGGGGGTTTGGGAGGGAAGTAAATTATTTTGGGTGAAAAGACAAAAATTTTGATAATAAATAAGTTTAGTAGTTATTTATATAAATAACATGGTTATTTATATAAATATTATCGAATAAAAATTTACTATTCTTAAATTAATATATACTTGGGAATAATTTTTAAAATGAAGAACGTTTTAACAATCCAAATTTCAAACATTATATATATATATATATTATTTTATTCGAGATTTTTTATTTACTATCTTATTAATTTAAACAACTACAAGTTATTGAAATTAATAATTACATACCTTATCTATGAAATTAATTATTTTGGAAACAGAACAAAGAACTAGAGGAAGCATATTCATTTTGAGAATAAAATATGCCCATGACATTGCTACTACTACCACATTGACTAGCAGGCCCTCCAACATAGTACCCCATTACACTGTTGCTACTATCATATTGACTTGTAGGCCTTCCAACATTGTAATACGAATTGCCGAAATCAAATTGATTTGACGGGAAAAAGGGCATGGTGCTATTCTTAGAAGCATTGTTCCAAACCTTCAGACACGTATTTGACTGATGTCCAATTGACCTACAGTAATTGCTCATGCATTAACTAAGTAACAACTAAAAAATGTAATAATTTACTGGCATCTTGAATAATGTTTTGGTTTGTGCCCTGAATTGTGATTTCTCATCGCTTTCAACCTTGCACTTTAATTGTGATTTCTCATCGCTTTCGACCTTGCACTTTTGGGATCTGTGACATCAAACTATTGACCCTACAATGCTCCAGTTGCATCTACTCAGTTATTTGGCTCTATCTCCTAACAATCCTTCACATGAGATTTTATATTTACAATTCCATCCTTGACCTCTTTATAAACTCTATCAATCGTCTTGCCATAAATATCATTTCTCTTGTCAAGGACATCATTTCACCATGCCGTGCAATCTCAACGTCATCGGTTGAGTAATTTGACAGATTCTTTTCATGAATGTCTTTGCTAATCCTTGATGTCCAATGTTTCTTGATGCAAGAAGATAGAAACTCGTCATGTCTTTCACATTTAATCATATATATGATACGTGAATAGGGTATTCCATCTGACTCAAACATTAACCAATTGCAAGTTAGTTGCATTGTGCCTCGATCGACTATGACTTATTGTAATACATTTGGATGTTTCTTATTAGCAAGAATGTATGTTGCTGTGCCATTGCCATTATCATTAATCTGGATGTTCCATAACAAAGACTATAACTTAATTTGTTTCTAGATCTCAAAAAAAATTGCTCTTGTGAAAATTGTAGCAGCTTGCCCCTCTAAATCTGAAAATTTAGTGGCCATTACTGGAGGCGTGTAGTTGGTCTTTACTTCCTCATCAATAATATTAACTCTGATACGCTCCAACCCTCTATGGTAATCCCTAATGAAGTCAATTAATTTTTTATCAGTATCCAAATATTTGTTCAGAGAAGCATGCATTCCCTCACATCACTGTGCTTTTTACCCACCCAAAGAAATGGCCACAAAAGTATGACTCAGCCTACATACGTCTTTTCTCATACACTTGTTGGATCCATTTGTTATTTTGAATCCTGTACCAATCCACCACACACTATAGCAACTTATCCAATTTATTAGTGGAGTAATTAAGTGACATGTAGTGATTGAAGACGCCATTAAAATCCTTGATTTTCATGTTTATGTTGATATTGTGCTGAAGGTGCCACTTCCACAACCTATGTCAAATGTCCGGTCAATTACAACATGCATGGACTTGTCTTCGTCTGTTACAATCGACATTGGCCTCTTGTTGTTCATTACTTGTTAAAGTGTGTTCAACACCCATACATAGGAGTTGGTGCTTTCATTTTTTACAATAGCAGCACCGAATACGATGTGTTTCAATGGTTGTTTTCCCTGGCCAAAATCACCAAAGGAAATGCATTGGTCTTGTAAGTAGCACCAAAACCAACACATTTCCTGTTAGCTCTATATGTCTTATATTAATGTTTTGATGATGAAAATAATGTGATGATTATATTTGATCATAATTTTTATTGATTATGATTGCATATGATTCAAATATTTATTGAGATATATATGAATGGAATGGAGATGTTTGGAATTAGATTGATTATGGTTTGATATTTTCATGACTTAATTATATTTGATTATATTGGAATTAGATTTCCTTTTGTATACCTTCTTTGGCAATGATGGGAAGATGAAGGAAGCTTTATGAAGATCAAATCTATTCACAGTATACATGAAAGATTAAGACAAGGGAAGATACAAGAAAGGAGATGTAAAGGTGACATAAGGGGTACGGGATCTTGCTCTTATATGTTGGTCTTGAATAAATTCCATAGCTCAATATTTTTTAAAAAAGGCTTTTCTTGATTTCTCCAAAAAAAAAATTGAAAAACATATTTCTTAAAGATTTCCACATGATCTTGAACCTTTGAACCCTTTGGAAAGTTTTTCAAAAATTCCTTAAAGCTTGGAATATTTCTATATCAAGATTTTTAAGTCAAACAATCTTTAAAACCTTTGACAAAACTTGCATTCACATTGATTTGAAAAAGGAAATGTTTGAGCAAAAAAATTGGATTTTCTAGTCTACCCTCGCCCTAGCTAGTCGACCGACTGGAGAAGCAGGGTTATCGGGTAAATTAGAATAGTGAGCTAAATTATCTTTTATTCACTACCCTAGCCGAAAGAGAGATGATGAAAAGCTTTTGGTGAAAAAGGGCAAACGAGTCCTTAAGAGGGAGGAGCTACTGAAATGACTGCACTGGAGATACTTTGGAAGTGACGGAGTGAAACTACTGGTAGCAGAAATGGAAGAAAAGGAACTTGAACTCGGAGAGAATTGATAAGGAGATACGAATGCGGAAAGTGAAAGAATGGAAAAAGAAGAGGAAAAGTGCCATTCAAAATTCAACAATTGAAGAGATGCGCCACACAGACAAAACGTCGCAATTGAAAGGGCAACCCTGTCATGCATTTCAGAGAGGCACCATCATTGCAAAAGCAGACGCGTCGTATCGTGCAACATACGCACGTGAGGGAAAACAAAATGACTAGCCTGTATGCACCTACAGCCCAAGAAAATGCCCAAGTATACAACCTAATGATCGAGAAGCATTTGGCGACGTCCCAATGCGACGTGTCCTCAAATGGGGGGCTAATGATACGAGATCAACTATCATCACCTACCTTATCATGATCATCCCAATCAAGCATCCCTGCAATGAGCTTGACTGACCAACTTAAAGGTCTCTCTAACCATATTCCCAACAGATCCGATGATCATCGATTAATCTAGCTAGCGAGACACATGTCCCTAGCCACAAACTATAAATAGGACCATTCCATATCCAAATAAGGTAACTTCATTCTACATATTACATTCCATTCTAAAACACTTCAAAAGAGAATAACTAACTCAAGCATCAGAGGCTCTTTGCCCAGTACTACACCGGTGCCTAACTTGTTGTTTTGTAGATCAACATTCGTCGAAAAAGGATACAAGGATATTATTTGGTTCACTACAGGATCAATTATTAATAATACTAATCTTGCTATTAGTATTATTACTAATACTAGTATTATTATAATAATAATAATAATAATAATAATAATAATAATAATAATATATTATTATTATTATTATTATTATTATTATTATTATTATTATTATTATTATTATTATTACTTTTAGTCACTGGATAGAACTGTTTAACAATAATAATTATAATATTCTTTTTTCTCTGAGCAATTATAATATTCTCTTCTAATCATAAACTTAACATCGTGAAAATGATATCAAATTATTAACCAATAATATATAATAACAATTCAAAAAATAAATAGATAAATTTTTAATGTAAATACATACCTGGACTTTTCATGAGGAACTGTAGGATTGCCAAAAAGTTTTTAAAAATTTAAAAACTATGACTAAATTTTATTTGACGATGTTTAAAAGTAAAAATTTTACGAAATAAACGTTATATATGAACATTATTTGTGAGAAAAATAACATTTTTACAACCCTTTTACAACATGAATGTTATCTCATAAATGTTACATGTCTGTAATTTATAAATGTCGTAGGCACGCTACTCGACCAAAAAGAAAAGGCTTCCTTAGCAAGCCTTGAGGTCTTCCATATAGTTACTTTTTCCCAACATGTCAACTCCAAGCCCCCCATATCAACTTTGACATGTCAAAAGAAAACAAAAAACTTAAAGAAAAGAACCAAAAAAAAAATGGTCAACAAACAAATTGAATGCATATAGTGACAAGTTAGACATAAATACATTGGAAATGATGAATTGGTATAAATATTAAGTGTAGGTATTTTTTGTCATGTAGTTAGGGCGAAAAAGAATTACAAAGTTTGATATTTACAGTTGCAACCCCATTGCCACGTGGCCTATTTTGGTTGGTTTGTTCTGAACGAATCGTTCGTTTTGTAGACTATCTATTGTCCCTTATCTATATCTACATATACTATTTCAAAATCCAATCCAACACTACTGCTCTACTATTGTCACGTGGTAGCTCTTGGTAGCTTTTTTGCTTTCCCCCTTTTTTAAAAAAAGAAAAGAACAACTATTGCACGTGGATAAGCTATGTTGTTGCCACGTGATAGCTCTTTTCCTTGTGGAAAAAATAGTAGTTTTAGGGGTTGAACTTTATAAAATATGAAACTAAGGATCTAAACTTTAAAAGTTTTAATAGAAGGGCTTGAACTTATGAAAAGTGAGGATTTATACGCCGTTAAATAATAGTGTTAACTTTCTACTTATGTGGCATTTTATTTTATTTTTTACCTTAGGTGAATTTCCTTACATGACAATCTAACTCTTATATGGCATCAACACACTAATTATAAATTCTAAGCCATTATATACACGTACACATGTATAAATTTAAAAAAAAAAATTGTTGGCTATGAGAATATAAATTAATCTACATTTATTTCTTTTGCTTAATATATTTCTTTTATATATTTAAAATTTAAAAAATTAAATTAGTTGTGCATTTTAAGTATTAAAATAAAACATTTAAATGATTTACAATAAACCAAAAATTAATTGTGTATTTAAATTAGTTGGTTTAAATTAACATAAAAATTTAATATATTTTATATATTTTTTCTTATTAAACAAAAATTAATAAACAAAAACTTTAAACTTCCAAGTATCATGCTGAGACAATAATGTATATTGTTTGGAAAAAAGAAGTATTGTGCATTTTGAATTAATGCACAATAATTAATTTAATATATTTTTCTTATTGAACAAAAATTAGGAAACAAAAACTTTGTTGTATTACTTTAATAATTTAAATTAATTGGTTTAAACCTTAGAAGAAACTAATTTAAATGTTTAATGTTTATTGTAAGTTATTTAAATTTTTTATTTTAATACTTAAAATGCACAATTAGTTTAAATTTTTAAAATTTTTAAATATGTAAAAAGTTTTATATGAGCAAAAGAAAAAATGTAGATTAATTTATATTACTATAGCTTACAAAAAAGATTTTAAGAATTTATATATATGTGATATTCACTAATAGTTCAGAATTAAGAAATTTAAATTAATTGGTTTAAACCTTAGAAGAAACTGATTTAAATGTTTAATGTTTATTGTAAGTTATTTAAATTTTTTATTTTAATACTTAAAATGCACAATTAGTTTATATTTTTAAAATTTTTAAATATATAAAAAATTTTATATGAGCAAAAGAAAAAATGTAGATTAATTCATATTACTATAGCTTACAAAAAAGATTTTAAGAATTTATATATATGTGATATTCACTAATAGTTCAGAATTAAGAAATTTGTATTTGTGTATGCCATATCGGAGCTAGATTGCCATATAAGGAAATCCAGCTAAGTAGAAAAATGAAATAAAATGCCACGTAAGTAAAAAATTAATTAACACTGTTACTTAATGGAGGGTAAAATCTTACTTTTTCATAAGTTTAAACCCTACTATTAAAACTTTTAAAGTTTATACCCTTAATTCCACATTTTACAAAGTGCAAGCCTTAAAACTACCCTTTTTCTTTTTTTTTTTTAAGAAAGAAAAAGAAAAAGAACAAGAACAACTATTACACATAGATGGGCTATGCATGAATTGAGGCCAAGATCTTCAAACTATGGCAAATTGTACCATGGTTCTTTACCATGGTGTTCCTACGAAGCATAATGCTCCTTTATATTTGAAAAAAAAAAACAAAGCAATCACGTCTCTTTCTCTCTCTTCCTTCTTCTCTCCTTACCTCTCTCTTTTTCTCTTCTTTTCTTCTTTTGTTTCACCTATAACATCGCCAATCATCTCACGCTGAATAAATACCACCATAAAATTCACCTTTCTTTGCTGATTGTATTGATATGCACCACGTCCAAAGAAATCTCCTAACTATTAAAGCCCATCGTCTTCTTCCTCATTCCGATGAAAATTCTGGCATTATCTCACCATGTCGCAACTACCAAACTCTTCCTCTCCTCATTGGATTCTGTTGGGGAAAAAACATGCAAACACGAAGAATACGAGAAGAAAAATGGAGACAAAAATTACGTGGTTCGGCCTTAAAGCTTACATCCATGGGCAGCAGAGAATAATTCTATTATTGATCACGAATACTACAAGGCTTACTCCGGTTTCTCTCACACCCCTAACACAATGAGTATTGTCACATATTTATAATGCAAAGGTTTCCTAAAACCTATTAAGTAGAAAAGGCAACTAATTAATTATGTGCTAAAAGGTAATAAGCTAATAAGGTAACGTGCACAAAAGGTAATTTGCTATTCTTATTGTCCAAGAATATGGCCATATTCAACAAATCTCCACCTTGGCACGTATTCGCTCAAATCAATACACTATCGTCCCTGCTACCAACTGCCCCTAAGGGCTCAATGCTCCACACAACAAATAGCAACCAAGTCCAAGCAATGCTTAAACTTGCTGACTGGAATCGCCTTAGTCATCATATCTGCTGGATTCTCATGAGTAGATATGTTCTGCACCGATATGATCCCCTGTGATACAACATCTCTGATAAAGTGATATCTGATGTCAATGTGTTTAATCCTCTCATGATACATCTAATTCTTTGTCAGATGGATTGCACTCTGGCTATCACAAAATATTGTACTTGTATCTTACTGCAATCTAAGATCACGAACCAGGCCTTGTAACCACATGGCCTCCTTCACAGCTTCTGCAATTGCCATGTACTCTGCCTCAGTAGTCGACAATGCCACAGTAGACTGTAATGTTGCTTTCAAATTGATAGCACATCCAGAAAGAGTAAACATGTACCCGTCGGAGATCTTCTCTTATCAAGGTCACCCGCAAAGTCTGAATCACAATAACCCATCAACCTCGCGCAATCTCCAGCCATCTCGATAAACAGCAAACTTACATTCGCATTGTCATGCAAATATCTCATTATCCATTTCACCGCTTCCCAGTGTACTTTCCTAGGCGATGCCATATACCTACTTATAACACTAACCGCATGTTAAATGTCAGGACGAGTGCATACCATAGCATACATCAAGCTACCAACAGCACTCGAGTATGGAACATGAGACATATGCTCCACCTTCTTCTCTGTTTTAGGTGACAAATCTGCAGACAACTTGAAATGAGTAGCAAGCAGCACACTCACAGACTTTACTTTAAGCATCCTAAAACACTCCAGCACTTTCTCAATATAACTTTGCTGAGACAAAAACAGCTTCCCAGCATTTCTATCTCTGTGAATCTCCATGCCAAGAATCTTCTTTGCTGCTCTAAGATCTTTCATCTCAAACTCATCACCTAGCTGTTTCTTTAATTCGTTGATTGCATGCTTTTAGTAGCAATAAGCATATCATTGACATACAACAACAAGTACACAAATGAACCATCTGGAAGCTTCTTGAGATACACACAGCTGTCATAGGCACTCCTTGTGTATCCAGCACTTATCATGAATGTGTCAAATCTCTTATACCATTGCCGAGGCGACTGCTTCAACCCATACAAGGGCTTCTTCAGTTTGCAAACATGGTTCTCCTTACCAGGAACCACATACCCCTCCGGTTGACTCATGTAAATCTGCTCTTCAAGATCACCATGCAAAAACGCTGTTTTCACATCTAGGTGCTCAAGCTCTAAGTCATGAAGAGTAACCAAGGCAAGTAAAACCCTGATGGAACAATGCTTCACAACCGGAGAGAACACTTCGTTGAAGTCAACACCCTCCCTTTGTGTATAGCCTTTTGCTACCAATCGTGCCTTGTATCGAGGACCTTCAACCCCTGGAGTACCTTATTTTTTCTTCTAAACCCATTTGCAACCAACAACTCACTGTCTTTAAGGCAATTTAACAAGCTCCCATGTTTGATTCTTCTAAAGAGACTCAATCTCTTCACTCGTGGCACTTACCCACTGAGCAGAATCGTTTCTAAATATAGCCTCTTTGTATGGATTCGGCTCATGTCCTTCAATTGTTTCAGCAATAGTCAAAGCATAAGCAACAAGATCAGCGTATCCATACCTTTAAGGCTCTCTAATCTGTCTCTTTTCTCACCTAGTAGCAATGCTGTACTTCTGTTGTTCAGACACATTTTGATCATGCACCTCAGTTGGCTGAGTCGACTGAATTGGACTGCTACTATTGCAAGATGGAAAATTTGGAACATCAGCAAATACCTCCATCTACTTTTTGACACCGTGGTCTAAACCAGCTACCGCTTTCTTTTTTTCTTAGTCTAATGAAGCAGACTCATTGAATGTGACATCCCTGCTGACGAGGAAACCTGGAGACTTCGGATCTATACACCACAACCTGTAACCTTTCCTCTCGGACGCATAGCCTAGGAATATGCATTTCTTTGCCCTCGGCTCTAACTTGCCATCCTTCACGTGAGTGAATGTAGGGCAACCGAACACCCTCAAACGAGAGTAGTCAGCAGGCTTGCCAGACCAAAACTCAAAAGGAGTTTTCAATTCAATAGCTTTGGATGGAGACCTATTCACCAAATAGCACGCCGTATTAACGGCTTCAGCCCAAAAATCTTGACTCAAACCAGAATGGGAGAGCATACAACGAGCTCTCTCTACTAGAGTTCTATTCATGCGTTCTGCAACTCCATTCTGTTGTGGTGTCCCTACACATGTGCGGTGTCTCACAATGCCATGTTCCCTGCAGAACTCATCAAACTTTTATTGCAGTATTCCAACCCATTGTTAGTTCTAAGAAGATTAATCTGTTTACCAGTTTACTTCTCAATCAACGTCTTCTACTTGACAAATGTTGGAAACGCCTCATCTTTAGTTTTCAAGAAGTATACCTACACCATCCGAGAGTATGCATCAATGAAAGTGATGTATACCTGGCACTTTTCTTGGAAGGAACTTTATTAGGACCCCAAAGATTAGAATGAATGTAATCAAGTGTACATTTGGTATTCTCCTGTTCCTTGCTAAACTTCACCCTAATTTGCTTTCCAAAAACACAATGCTCGTAGAATTCAAGCTTTCCCCTTTTTTGCCCATAAAGCATATCCCTCTTGCTCAACTTGGTCAATCCCCTCTCGCTCATATGGCCCAACCTTTTGTGCCATAACTGTGTAGTGTCATTATCACTCTCCTCGGATGCAACAACTGCAACACCTGTAATTGTACTACCTTGAAGAACATATAGGCCACCAGTTAAGTTCCTTTTCAAGAGCTTGCACCTTTGGTCACTTTTAAGACACCATTCTCACATTGGAATTTGTACCCATGAGAATCCAAACACCCAAGAGAAATCAAGTTTTTCTTCAGCTCCGGTACATGCCAACACTCGAGAGATCTTGTAATACCATCAAACATCTTGATATTTACGATGCCTATTCCCTCCACCTTCAACGAAAGATCATTGCCTAGAAAGACTTTCTCTCCTCTTTTGGAATAAGAAGAGAACCAGTCACGTCTAGGACACATATGGAACGTTGCAGCAGTATGAAGAATCCATTGATTATGCCACTGTAAGTGCATCACAGTCAAAACATCCCTAGTACTACTCGAGTTCTCCCTATCACTGTCAGTATTCTCCATCACATTGGTTGAATTCTCCACTTTTTTCTTTCCCTTTTTCAGTGTTAGACATTCTTTCTTAATGTGACCTTTCTAACCACACTTTAAATAGCGTAGCTTTCTTGCTCTTGATTTTGACCTTGGCTTGCTTTTCTTTCTACCCGAAGATCCCCCTTTATTCTTTGATCTCCCTCTACTCACTAAACCCTTCCCATGAACTTCTTCTCTATGTCCCGGAATATGTGTTTGAAGATCCTTCGATTTTAATGAAGCAATCACATCTTCAAAGGTAATTTTATCCCTCCCGTACAACATAATGTCCACAAAGTTCATATATGAAGACGGTAAGGAGCAAAATAGGATTATAGCTTGGTCTTCGTCATCAATTTTAACACCCACATCCTTCAAAGCAATAAAACAAGAGGTAAACTCATCAAAGTGTTGTTTTAGTGAGGTACCTTCTTTCATTCTAAGATGATACAATCGCTTCTTCAAGTAGAGGCGATTTGTGAGAGATTTAGATGCATACAATTCCACCAAAGTATTCCAAGCCTCAACTGCTGTTGTCTTTTCAACAATCTCTAGCAATACTTCATTCGTCACGGACATATGTATTGTACTCAAGGCTTTCGCTTCGAGTTCTTCTCTCGCTGCTGGTTCCATCTTCTTTGGGATCACTTCTTCAATGACTTTCCAAAGTCCTTGCATTGTCATAAATGCCTTGAATCTGATCCTCCATAGACTGAAACTTATTCTCCCGCCAAACTTCTCGATTTCAAACTTTTCACCTGTGGAAGACATTTTTGTTTGCTCAAAACTCGCACTTAGGGATAGAATTTGGCTCAACAGACCGCAAAAACGGATTCAACACGTCAAAAAACGTTAGGAACACCCCTGGTCAACTTTGCTCAACACTGGTCAAAGTCAAACCTATTGGTCAAAGTCAAGACCGTCCCTAAACACGTACTTCGGAGCATAATCTAGAAAAACAAAGCCCGAAAACGGACTCAACAAGTTGAAAAATGTGGGGTAAGGCTCTGGTCAAAGCCGGTCAACCCCGGTCAACACGGTCAAACGGGTCAACTTGTCTTTTTTTTTTTTCAGGACTAAATCTAAGCCCAAATAATTTTTTTTTTTATTCTTTTGGCCTAAACTAAGACCAAGCCCAAAAAATAAATTTATTATTTTTCTGGCCTAGAACCCAAGTCTAACAAAAAATTAATTCACCCAAAATCCAAGATCCAAGACCTAGCCAAAATTGGACAAGGCCACTACCCATGCCCGATCCAAATAAACCCAAAGACCCAAAGCCTACTAACCCTAAACATGCTTTACAAACTTGAACCAATTTCAAAAAAAAAAAAAAATACCTGAATACCCAAAACTAACCTCAAGAGCACACGAACTCTATCTTCTTCGCTTGTTCTTCAAACCCAAACACGAACCACGATCTGCCGACGTAAGCTTCCACTCCAGCCACCAACGCTTAACATAGACAGCACCGGAGCACTCCTTGCCGAGCAAAGACCTTTGTTTGGTTAGGCACCGTTTGGTTTGAGCAATTTTTGTTTCACAGTGAGTTTTGATTTTTCCTTTTCCTTTCAACCAGTGGATTAATACCTAAGCTCTAGATACCAGTTTGTTGGGGAAAAAACATGCAAACATGAAGAATACGAGAAGAAAAATGGAGACGAGAATTACGTGGGTCCGCGTTAAAGCCTACATCCATGGGCAGCAAAGAATAATTCTATTATTGATCACGAATACTACAAGGCTTACTCTAGTTTCTCTCACACCCCTAACACAATGATTATTGCCATATATTTATAGTGCAAAGGTTTCCTAAAACCTATTAAGTAGAAAAGACAACTAATTAATTATGTGCTAAAAGGGTAATAAGCTAATAAGGTAACGTGCACAAAAGGTAATTTGTTATTTTTGTTGCCCAAGACTAAGGGCCACATTCAACATATTCTAACCTTACCTCTCATGTGGTATTTAGATGTTCCAAGATCAATCCACCATTAACGCTCACCTTGGCCTTCATGTATGCGTACATGCAAATGTGTTTATGTTTTGTTTCTGTGTGTGTGAGAGTTAGTGAACAAATAGTTATGGGGTAATCAACAAATATTTTATATATATATGAAATTCTATGAGCAAATAGTTGTAAGATAATGAATAAATAGTCAGTGAACAAATAGTTGTGAGATAGTGAACAAATGGTTGTGGGGTAGTAAATAAATAGTTGTGGAATAATGAACAAATAGTCAGTGAATAAATAGTTGTGAAGTAGTGAACAAATAGTTGTAAGGTAGTGAACAAATAGTTGTAGGATAATAAATAAATATTTGATAACTCAATTCATTCTAAGTCTCTATACGAAGATGGCAAGTAGAACAATTGACTCATACCAGCTAACACTTCATCAGGAATATTTGTGACTAACGAAGGAATTGTCTTCTCTTCTAAGAAGGGTTCTGCCTCGTCTACAACAGATGATCCTCCTACAACCTCTGTCTCCTTTCTTTTAGACGAGTCTTCAACTATCGACTCTAGTCCTGTAAAAAATCATATTCTAAAATCATATTCTAAGACAATCTTTAAACAAATAATTTCTTTTTGAATTATATATACATACATATATATATGTATATACATATATATATATATATATATAAACAGTGAACAAATAGTTATATGGTAATGAACAAATATTGGATGTATATATGAAAGCAACTAAACAAATAGTTGTGAGGTGGTGAACAAATGTATATGGGTGTGCATAATAATTTTTTTTTAATTTATTGTTGCGTGAACAATAGCGCATATTGTTCATACAATAGTAAATGCACAGTGCTCTATGCACCTAAAGGATCATGAGATAAGGTCTCTCAGACTACCAACTAAATTCCCTATGCTTCTGCTATCTCTTTGGGGGCAGGGGGGGGGGAATAGAGCAGCTATTGCACGTGGATGAATTGTGATGCTGCCATGTGGTAGTTCCTCCTTGTACCTCTTGATAAATCTTGCCGTTGACACGTGACAACTTCTTGAAATAAAAGGAAAAAAATTATTTGAAAATACTAGTTTTTTTATTTAATTATTATTTAAGAATATTAATTTTTTAATTCAATTAATATATGAGAATTACTATTATTTTAATAACATCATTAATCATGAAATAATATTTTAAAAGTACTAACTTTCCCTGATGTAGCATGGGCACTCGGTAAAATTTACAAAAAGAAGTCATTTTGATCCATAGGCCATAGCTCAAGCTTATATATCGTGAATGCATGATCAAACTGCAAAACATTAATAGCAAGCTCACGTTCGCTTCGTCTCTGCTGCCATCGCTTGCGCTTCTACACTCGTTGCCATCACGCCACCTCACTATTCTCTCCACATTGACAGCTACTCTCCAAGCGTATCTATATATACATATAATTCAAATTTAGTGTGTCTAATTTCATTTTTTCATATTTTAATCACTCAAATTCTGGTAAGTATTCTTCGTTCCGTCTTTATATATATACATATGTAACACACTAATATACACATGCAGTATGTATGTATGTATATGTGCCTGTGTGTGTAATATTAATGATTGGATCAAGAAAATTGATTGCTTCGTCTGATCAGATGTTTCTGCATAGCTGTCTTTTCGAATTGAATTTTTTTTACTAGTTTTCATTTCTCTTGAATGTGATTGATATAAGTTGAATTATTAATTGCAAATCTCGTGATGAATTAGCTTTTTTAAAAAAAAAATTTTGATTTTCTTTTCTTTCAAGAGATTAGTTTATTTTCTTTTATAAGGAATGATCATTAGCTTAATTGATTTTCTAGCTTATGTGAATATTCGTTTGATTGCTTTGGCAGTTTAAGGTGATTAGCGCATCAGCTTTGCTAGTCGAGAATGATTTATGGCCACGGCGAACTAATATTCTAGTATGATTTCAGAATGCGAATTGTTGATCCAGAGTTTAGGTCCTCTTGTATATACTATGCGTAGATTGGAGAATTAAAAGGAATTTCTTTTTGTGTAAACTTTATGTGGGTTGACTGTAAATGGCACTATCCTAAAACAAGCTGATCACAAGATGTATTAGTGCTAATAAATGACGAGCAAGATGATGGTATAATTGAGATGAAGGTATAATGTGAAGCTTTATTTGCAGAATATGAGATTCAGTTTCAATTAATAGCAAAAATTGAACCCACCAAGCCCAGATAATCCAACAATTAATAGTGAAGATGGATAGGTTAAGGGGATAGTCAAAATATTTTCACTTTATTTTCTTATCTAGTTAAGTGATAAGAGTATGATTCTTGGAAAAAAGCGGATGAAATGAGGTCAATGATAATGGTGGTGTCATGATGGATTGAAGTGCATAACTGTTTGTTATGTTGATTAATAGGGAGAGAAATCAAAAGATTCACTTCATTTTGTAGATTCATGGAGAATTGACACAATGTTAAGCTAGCTCCAGCTCCTCCTCCTTCCCCACCCCCCCTTCTCAGCACCGATGATATTGAAGAATCAAGAAAATACTTGTGAAGACTGAAATTTGATAATGGTAGGAAGCCTCAATTGAATAGACAGTTGTATTTGTGTTTGCGTATAAATTTGATACATCATAGGAGCCTTAAATTGAATAAGAGGGATGTGCATGCATATATTTTATATTTGTGGTTTAGAAACTTGGAAATTCCTACATATTTTGTCCTTTTCACATGGATATGAATGTTTTAGTCGTGAACATAGACTGTGCATTTTTTGACTTTCTTTTCTCTATCATACAAGAGGCCTCTATGTTTCTAATCTAGCCTGCTACAATGTTCAATATATTATATAATTTTCTCATTGCTGCTAGATATTTTTTCTAGACTTCTCCAAACTTGTACGCTATTGAGTAGTCACTCTTCCATGCTTTGTCTAAGTTCTGTCTGAATTCTTGCTTGAAAGTGTAATATTGTTTAACACAATCTCAATAATCTAATCTTGTTGGACTATTTATTTTCCTTGGGGATTCCCATTAAGCTATTGGTCACTTAAGTGCCATCTTGTGTTTGACAAACTCATGCACTTAGAGCAGAGTGAATACAGTCTGAGATCAACTATGGATTGGCTTAAAATTGCTCCACGTCTCATGATAGTTTCAGACCTTGACCATACAATGGTAAGTTATCTTAGTTTTTCTATTTCAAGCTACATTTCTGTAACTTAATTAGAAGCCTTGTCTTGCAGGTTGATCATCATGATCAGGGAAACCTGTCCCTGCTTAGATTTAATGCCTTATGGGAAGCCAATTACCGTCAAAATTCCTTGCTAGTATTCTCAACTGGAAGGTCGCCTACATTGTACAACCAGTTGAGGAAAGAGAAGCCATTGTTAACCCCAGATATTACAATAATGTCTGTTGGAACTGAAATAGCATATGGTAATTCTATGGTGCCAGATAATGGTTGGGTTGAATATCTAAACCATAAATGGGACAGGAAAATAGTTATAGAGGAGACAAGCAAGTTTCCGGAACTCGCTCCTCAGGTATATTGTTTAATTCCCTACAGTAAGATAACTGACAGCTAGTCATATAAATTATCTTTTCCAAAGTTCTGTGTGATTGGGTGCTATGAAGGTTATGGCAACTGAGAAAATGGTTTTTGCTTCATGTGTCTTTATAATGATCTTCTGGGCTGTGCAGTCAGATACAGAGCAACGACCACACAAGGTTAGCTTTACTGTGCAGAAAGACAAGGCTCAGGATGTCATGAAAGCTCTTTGTGCTCAATTGAAAAATCGTGGGGTATGATAAAGCTTTTATTTCGCAGAGTTCTCCATAGCAATATTACTTAGGTTCTTCTTTACCTGGAGGAGACAAATGTTAAACTTTCAGGTGGAGTTTCTTGTTCTGAAAGGCGCTAGTTACTTGCCTTGCCTCACTAACCCATTTTGCTATATGATTGGTCAGTTAGATGTGAAAATAATCTACAGTGGAGGGATGGACTTGGATATACTACCACAAGGCGCTGGGAAAGGGCAAGCGCTTGCTTATTTACTTAAAAAATTTGAGAGCGAGGGTAAATTACCTGACAACACTCTTGCTTGCGGTGACTCCGGAAATGATGCGGAATTATTTAGCATTCCTGAAGTATATGGGTGCATGGTTGGCATCTGATTCTTCGATTATCACTTTATCAATGGATTTTCAACTTTTTGTTTTGTCAGTGCTTCCTGACATGTTTCCACTCTTCCAGGTTGCCAACGCACAAGAAGAATTGCTGCACTGGCATGCTGTAAATGCTAAAAACAATCCTAAAATTATTCATGCCACAGAGAGATGTGCAGCAGGAATCATACAAGCAATTGGTCATTTTAAACTTGGTCCAAGTACATCTCCTAGAGACATACCGGAGATGTCGGAGTCTAAGTTAGAGAAATTTGATCCTGCTTATGAAGTAGTAAAATTTTACGTGTTCTTTGAGAGATGGAGACGTGCAGAAACTGAGAATTTGGAGCTTTACTTGGCAAATTTGAAAACAGTTTGTGTATGTACGATATCCTTCACTACTGTATTTTGAACTTTTGTATTCAGATATTGTATATAGCTTGGTGACTAGCCACAAAGTTAATTAGTCTGGTTGCTGATTTTGAAGTTTGGAAGTGCTTTTAACCTTAGAAGGGGAAAAAAAAATTGATACCTGATGCTCAGGTGATTTGATGCCAGCTATAGGTTTATGCTTTACAGGGATCTCAGACTTTGGCTTCCAGTATTTGTTTAACCGTGTAATGTTTAAATGCAAAGGACTTAAATGACATGGTGCTGTAGATAAACTAGAGAAATTCAGAAATAAAAAGACTGCAGATTGTATAACATAGTGCTAGGACAAACTAGGGACTATTTGTTCCTATTGTTAAAATAGTTGATAAGAGTGGATCCATTTACCTTTCTGTCGGTGTGTGCATGCACATGCATTTATGTGTTATGGGTAAATAAAAGACTCTGGTTCGTATTTCCGGCTTATCTCTTTCTTTCCAACTTGTGTTACTCACTTGACAGCTTTCTGTTGTAAGACTCTAATACCAACCTATAATTAAGATAAGGTCATTCCTTTTCGGATTATAAATTTGGTAGTTCATTTTCCTTTTCAGTTTAGAAATTTGGTAGTTCATTCCACTAGATTCCATAAATTGGAATTCGGAACTAGGACCAAAATATTGTTCATATTGTTCAGAAGTGACTTCGAATCGATTTAAAGCTATTGCATTAGTTGTATGAAAGAGCCAAGTCATGGTTATATTTGACTTTTGGTTGAACTTAACTATGCTAGTCTTCCTGCTTCTCCTAGTTCAGATTGCTTAATGGCTTTAATTACCTTTTTAACTTGTGCAGTGTCCATCTGGTGTCTTTGTCCACCCATCTGGCATCGAAAATTCTCTTTGTGACTTTGTGAATGCATTGAGATCATGTTATGGGGACAAGCAAGGAAAACCATTCCGGATTTGGGTGGATCAGGTATTACCTTTACAGATTGGTTCAGACTCATGGCTTGTGAGGTTCAAGAAGTGGGAACTATGCAGTGAGGGTTCTTCTCCTGATTAGATGGTTTTCCTTAATTTATCCCATTATCTTGAGTCAATTTGAAATCTTATTACGCTCAGCCTGGGCAGGCTGGTTTCCTGCTGTCTGAGTTATCTTTTGACTGTTTGTGCAAGAAACCTGGAACATGGCAAACCGATTTTCTTCTGACAAACACATATGGTCTTTTTTCATTATATATCCCTTGTTTTGCAGTCTGAGTCTTGTTGATCTAGTCATTTAAATATTAGATTTCTATTTGTATGGTTATAGTCAGAATAATTGATGGGTAATTTATTTTTGTAAGATGGTACTTCTTAACATAAATTTGGGTTGACATATTTATTTTATTTTAATAATTATATTTACTGTAAAATATGGCCACAATATATTTGCTTTACGCTGCTAATTATTCAGGTCCCTCGTACTAGATATTTGTTATGGATTACTCTGTATCCTGTTGATGTTGGTTTGTCCACTGAACTCTAAACTGAAAATGCCTGTGTGTGTGTGTGTTTTTTTTTTCATATTCTATTATCTCTCGCAAAAAGCTGATTATGGGATTTAGCGTTTCTCAAGTTGCTGCACCACCACTGTGTTTGTTTTTTTTTTCATATTCTATTATCTCTCGGAAAAAGCTGATAATGGGATTTAGCGTTTCTCAAGTTGCTGCACCACCACTGTGTTTAGCTTGCTCGTTCTATTGGTTGGCTGGCTTAATCACATTATTTCCCTTCAAAGCAGTTTTACATTTACTGTCACTTCTTATCAGTGTTGTTTTGGATTTGCCTATTATTTTTCTTCTCTATTGTCGTTTGCCGCCTGATAGAGATAATGCTGCTGTTTTTATGCACTCTGCACCACCAAGGTGATGAAAAGGAAGAACATTAGTTGGATTTCGAAAAGTTCAGGAGAACTACGTTCTAATCAAAATACATCTCTTTGGGGAAAATGTAATTATTCTGGAAAAGTGTCTATTTGACAATATGAACTCAAGTCTGGCATGTGTGGGAAGCTCAACCAGCTCCTCAAACTGGTTTGATTTCGAATACACAAGGAACATTGATGTGGCCTTTTTGGATGCTAGCCCATTTCAAGGCCAAGCTAGAGAGTTATGCAAGAATGTTTTCTTGAAAAGAATATTCTTCTGATGAACATATCTCATTCGGTAACTGTAACAAAATGTCACGGTGCCATAAAGAGATATTACCATGATAAAATCCGCAAATTCTTAGAGCCAGAATATGAATGCAAAGGACCACTTTGAACCACATGAATGCTGGACCAGTGTGATATGTATTTGGCTTAATCTGTCCGCATCTTTTCTCGTTCTGCTTCATGTTATCTGACAACTAGTTGATTGTTGCAGGTGAAGAGCAGCAGTGTTGTTTGACCACAGTTTTGTTGAGTTCGAAGGTAAGTCTCTCAAGGTTCAATTGCCAAAATTTTCTTTACAAATTGCACCTCTTGTGAAATATATTTCCGCTTTGCACTCAGGATGTTAGTGCTACTGAAGGGCTTACTTGGACACATGTGCAGCAAACATGGTTGGATGGAGCAGGCCCAATCTATAATACTACCTGGTTATTCTAAATTTTGCAGTGCCCGGCCCTGCAAATAATCATTTAATACGCGTCTAATTGAATAAATGTTTGACCACATTTACTCATATGATGAATCTTCTTTTCGTATTGGTAATTCTTCTGTAATCTTCACTCAACGAAGATGTCTTTTATCAGCTGCTTAAAATTTTCAATTACTAGCCAAATTCCTTCTCCTGCTAACACACTTTGTTCAGCATGTTGCACTTCTAATTGGTAGCCGGCCAGAAACCGTCAAATTCCTCAACTTCTGGGCGAAGAAGGTTCATGATTTGTAGCTCTTTTCTGCTAGTTGGTAGCAATATCATAGGTCTTGAGATTTCTAGTGAAAAATGCAAGCTCTAAATAACTTTGAGATGGATGAGGAATGATCAGTGAAGACCAATTCGTGTCATGGAATAGAATTTGATGGGTTGGTCTTCCAACCGGCATCGCCCCCACCACCTTTTACACAACAAAGCCAAAAAATCATGTGGGCCTCATTTTTTTCATGGGGTGGTGGCTTGGGCGGACCGGTTTGTAAGTTTTTCCAAGTTAGATTAGGTTTGATGAGGAAAAGGCCACTTGCCTGTAAACCTGATCATTCTGAATATTCTTGTCCTTGTGGCTAATTCCTTTATACGTTATGAAGTAGTTTAGCATCAATGTTGGTGCATGTTAATTGAAATGATGCTGGCCGTATAAGTTGATATCACTCATAACATAATAATAGTGTGAGGAGATCAATAGATCATCACTCGCGAAGTAAGGCTGTTGGCTTAAGTTGTGAATGCTTTGCGAGAACTTTTTTCGCTTTGGCACTATGGCTGTACAATATTTCGAATGTTCCCTTATCCATTGGAGAGCACAATATAGTTCAATAATTTTAACAGAAGTCAGAACTCTTCACTTTTGGATTGGTTATGCCGTGGTCGGAATGTTTGGAAATAATAAAGTAATAATTGGACCACACCAAACTGTGGGAGTAATGGTAAATGTAACTGTTGTGTGGACTAATCTACCCAATTACCACAGACGTGCAACATGAATGGATACGCACACGACAAATCGAAAACTTGGAAAACTCAAGAGAGAAGACAATCTATGCTAATATGAGACAATATTTGAAATTATGTTAATGAAAGGAAACAACAAACTTGCTAGAAAAGTCTCCTAAGAATGTCCCAATAATAAGAGTTGAAAATAGATATAACTTATGACGTGAATTCGAATCTAGTTCTTGACCTTGAATTGAGTGTTGTCGACTAAATTGGTATACCCGATGTTTGCTAGTTGGTGGTTGAGCTCCACCAGGCGTACCAGTAATCGAGCTCCACCAGCTGGATTTTCCTTGTTGTAAAAAAAAAAAAATTGCTAGAAAAGGAAACACTAAGACTTGCTAGTTAAGTAAATAAATTGAAATTAAAATTAAATCAATTCAATTGTGACAATTATGGCGTTAAGAAGCTTGCTCCACAGTCCACATCAATCTCCTCCACTTGCAACAGGTCCATCTTCCAAACATCTATGGTACTTGCAAGGCAGGGTCTTGGAAATTTTTGAAATTGACTTTTGCCCCATTGTCATAGGATGTGACTTACATACCCTACACGTAAAACGATGCAGCTAACTTATTCTATCATATTCTTTTTTTTTGTCGAGGAAACGTGTACAAATGATATTTTATTTTATATTATCTAATTGTAATATTATAAAAGAAGAGAGAGTGTGCGTTGGGAAGGCAAAAAAAAAAAAAGTGAAACCCGAGACACTTCAAATCAACTGTTTGAAGTGTGATAGAAGTCCAATCAACCCTGCACCCCTTCAACCCTTTACCTTCTCTAACCCTATTATTTTCATCTGGTTATCTAAACGAAACGATAAATAACGTTTCTTTATTAGCGGCCACCTCAAGTGGTTCTTTATCTTCATCTTTAACAACAAGCACGATTATTTCTCTTTGTAGTTTCTTTGACCCACCCCTAAACCCTATGGTACCACCATCATTACAACAAAACTCTTTAGAACTTGAATCCAAAACCAATCCTCTTCAACTGTCATTCTCAAACTATACTTCAACCGTGAACCCTTCAGGGTCTTGAACCGACACCTTAGTTTCGTGTACCACTGTTGCCTCCGCACTACCACCCACTCGCAGCCATTGCGAAAGACAACGTGAAGGCTAATGCAAAGCTGCCGCATCTAAGGTACATGAAATCTCCATTATTTAAAGCTTTTCAATTGTATTTTGTGAAATTTCCATTATTTTATGGTGTCTTATGTTTTGAAAATTTTAAAATTTTTTTGTTAGGGTTTCAGTTGTTAAATCTAGGCACTATTTTCTAATTTTTTTCATTTAATTTAGTTTATTTCCTTTTCTTATTCAAATATGAAATAGATTTGTGTACTTTATTTCTATGGTCGAAGTCATTTGCAATTGATACTTGCATGTGGGTTTAAATCTATATTTCATGGTCGAAGTCATTTGCAATTGGTACTTGCATGTTGGTCTATTTGATTGTGCACGATATCACTACTAGTTGTTTGAGTTTTAATCGAAATACTTGTTTGTTTCATTTTTAATGACCTTGTCTCTATTATGGTCGTTTGTGCACGACTTTGTCACTAGTTAAACTCAATGCTCGAAGTCATAGTCGAAATTGTGTGTTTGATTTTTAATGTCTTCGTCTTTGGTCGATTGCACATGACATCTCACTAGTTTAAGTTGCGATTTTGATCGTGAACATTTATGAAATTTGGTGTTTTGACTATATCGACACAAAGTGTGTTTGATTTTCTTGGCTATAGTTTGAATTCTATGGCCTAATTAGAGAGTTTCATGGATTTGATTCAAGGTAGATAATGTCGAGACGATAAAATAAGAACTAAAGTGACAAATTTCTTGGTTTGCATTATACTTGTAATTTTTTGTGTTGGTTTTTATTTTGCAATCAAGTCATTAAGTGGTCAAAAGCGAAAGAGGAGTCCATCTTGTGTTAGACCATCCGAAAAGAAAACACTAAACCTTCTTACCTAACTGCATTTGATTTAATTTCTCTTGATGCTTAAATCCTCTTCTAATATTGTTTCTGTTATGGGATAGGCCATGAAGACAGATATGAAAAAGATGAAAAAAGAGATGAAAGAACAAAGAGCAGAGATTAGGGGACTGAAGGGACTTATGATGGCTTTCTTTGAGAAGTCTAGAATTCCCTAAATTCTATGCCTTTAAGGGAAGAACCATTGCATCATGGTAATGAGGGCAACAAGAATGATGAAAATAAAGATGTTAAGGGAAATGCAGGATTTGGTGAAGTAGGGGGCGAGGATTGTGCCTCGATCACGTCCCTCTACAACAACAAAAATGTGCAAAACTTGGGAAAGGGTAAAGTAAAATGTAATGCTGGGAAGAAATTGTTTGGCCGTTTGCATATAGGTAGCTCTTCAAAGAGAGGCAATGCTCTTGACAATACCCATTAGTGATTGTGCTAGGAATGTTTCCTGAGGTTGCTAGGAATTTTATGGTGGATGATGATGCCCTTGCTAATTATTTGTTTTCCTCAGACAGGGATCTAAAGTTAGCACCATTTACATTTTATTTTTAAGTAATATATTGTGTGAAACATCTAACTATATTTGGTTAATTTCACATTTCAGCGAGGTTGTTGTTGACAATGGTTTGTCATTCTTGGTAAGGGGAAACATGCTAGAGTTATTGCCCAAGAAATTTGTTACCGATTTTGTACATAATACATAATTTTAAATTGGAATAATGTTTTTTTTCCAGTATTCTACCATGTATTAATAGGAACTTAAAGTGTACCTATTCACAGGTTGTTCATTGCTTTGTCTCACAACTTTCAAAAGTGATGAGGAGGCAAAGTGAAAGCATTCTGAGGTAGTACATGCCATCAAAATTTTTTTTGAGTACAATTAATTATATACAATTTATTACTTCATTTTTGTTAACTTTAACTTTATTTATTAGGTGTTCTGATGTGGTGATTTCATTGCAGCAACAACTCCTCCAAAAAATCAAGCGAGAGTATCCCATAGACACACGCATACATCACTTTTGGGGCAAAGCTGGAAGCAAGAGTAAGTATGTTGGGAGCATTAGTGATTGTGAGCAGGTATACTTGAAGATTTTATTCCTAGCGTTTTCATGTACATAAGCTTTTGGCTTGGTTAATGAAATGGTAGCATTTGCTATTTCCCCTTCTTAACATATTTACGTACCATGCAACTACATGAATAAGCATTAGTGATTGGTTGTTGTTGACTTCACTTACTATAAAGTCCTAATATGTGACTTCGAGCCCAAAGCCACAGCACCAAAACCCCATTCAAAATGATGTGACCAAGCTGGTAATTTAATGTACCTTTCATGTTATTGGCAGCTAATTATGTTTTTTGGTTTTTCCAAAACTAATTAAACTTAAACATATGGCATATGTAGTTGCACTACCTAGATGATCTCTTAATTATGGTTGATGCCTTCCAATACATGAGCAAGAATAAGAGGATTATTAATTTTGAAATTGAGCCAACGAAATGGGTGTGTAGGGAAATTAGGTCATCTAATTGTGGCCTTTATACATGCTTGATGATGAAAAACCTAGGAGATCTATCTGCTTCCAAGGCAAAGAGTTCAAGTATCTTGAGAAGAGAGTTTGCCTTGACTATGTGGCACCACTAGGGGAACTTGAAGAACCCAATTGCTGGACTTTGAGGATTTTCTTACTAGCCGTTTATTTGATTTTGTTTCTATGCTTGTATGACTATTATGGACTGTTTGATATTTGTTTTTATGTTGTTATGCACTATTTTATGTTGGCTAATAGACAATGACTGCTTGTATGGTTGGTAGCCAGTTTATGGACACGTTGATGTTGGTGCATTATGGCATTATTATGCTTATTATGTTATAATTTTATTATGGTATGTTATTAAAAATATGTTTTTAAAAATATTTTGTATTACTTGTGAACATAGTGTTATTTGTGTCAATATTAGTTGCTCTTTGCATTTGTTAAGAAAACAAAACCATGCACTGGGTAAAAGCCCAGCAAAACCATGCACTTGTTAAAAACCTAGTCTTATTAGTCCAAATTTTGGTATCCATTTTGTAGGGGTCATTATTGATCCTAACATGTAACTTAATAAAAAGTCAAGAAGTTTTAGTAACCAACTATCATATAACTTAATTAAATCCTAGCCTTATTAGACCATATTTTGATATCCAATTCGTAGGGGTCAATATGATCCTAACATATTACTGAACTTAATATTCAAAGATAGATTTCAAATATTGATCCTATTCAAAGATAGATATTCCGTCCAAAAAATAATTTTATATAATATTCAAAGATAGATTTCAAATATTTGTTTCAAATAACTTAAATGAATATTAGCCAACAATTTATAATATGCCTAGAAATTATTTCATGTAACCTAAAAATCCCATTAAAATTATTCCATGTAACTAAAAGATATGCCCAGGAAATCATCGAAAAGATTATTTCATCTGAGAAATAGATTTCAAAGATTTAAACAAAAACTAAATGATAACTTAACAACATACCATACCATCAAAATAGAACTTAACAACATAAACCAAAATAGTAGTTAACCGAGAGAAGTAAACATGTTACTTCTCCATTGTCTATCATCCAAAACACATGAATATTATACAAACCAAGTACCATTAAAATATAACAGCCTAAACATAGAGGAACCATAATCATTTCGTGCTAGTAAGCAAGAAATTCATAGCAAGCATGACTAAGCAACAAACACCCACAAGCCATAATTTTTTTCAAGAATTCGACCCTCTTGGACTCATCCTTCATGACGATGCGATTACATGCTGAAGTCACTTCGTCACCCTCTTCTTCTTCGTCATCCATGGCCACACCCATTTGCAAGGTCACAGTGATAATAGTTTCACCGGTCTTTGTCCAAGTAGCCAATCGAGGGACACACCACCAGAATATATCACATTTATCACACTTGTAATATAAAAGTCCTATAGATGGTCGATTTGTTGATACAATATAAATAGCAAAATGTCTTTTGCACCGATAGCAAACCCTGTGCATATATCATAGGTCCAAGGGGTATGTCCAAGCCCCTTTACACTCACCAGTTGAAATTGTTAACCTAAACATGTAATAAAAACCAAAAATTATAAAGCCTAAGCCACAGTTCTGCCAGGTGCATTTGGTACCTTTTTTGCAAAACAAGAAGAGAGAAGAAGACTTTCCTCTCTTAGGAGGAAAAAGACGTCGTGTGGTGATGGTTGGGAGAATGAAGAAGACGACAAGTGTGTTTGTGTGTGTGTGTTGGAGTTTTGTTGCTAAAATGAAATAAAGTAGAGGGATGGGGTAGCCGAGGGATAGCATATGTGTGTTGGGTTAGGTAGTGATGTGATGTAAGTGTATAGGGGTGTGTGTCCTACATGGGGAGATGTGACGTTAGGGTTTGGGGGAAAAGTTGAAGAGATTTTGAAATTTTCATGAGGAAATTTAATTTTTTGGGGTAGAATTTAAATTTCTATATTTATTTAGAAATCTAGATAAATATAAATTAGACAACCTAAATAATCTATTAATCTTTAAATTAAACAAAATTAAATTGTATGACAATTATAAAATTAAATTATTTAGTTCATATGTCAAATTAAACATGATTATTCATATGTCAAATTAAATTAAACAAAATATATCATATGACAAATATAAATTAATGAAAAAAGAAAAATAATTAAAATAACTTATTAGTTCCCTAAAGAATCAAAATTATGCAAACTACAAATTAAAATAAACAAATTAATTCGATACGACAAAATTAAATAATATACCTCAGTGACGAAATGAGAAATGTTGGAAATTGAATGACAAGTTAGAAGAGACAAATTTGTTCTATGATCCGAAAACCTATCCAAAGACACTACTGCTACAGTATAGGTAAGCAGGACCTCCAGCTTCAAATTGGTTAGACATATGAAATGTTGTGCTTATATTTTCTGAAATTTCATATCTTCCCTTTGGACACATGTTTGGTTGGTGACCAATTAACCTAGAATAGATTAACATTTAAGGCAATTGAAATTTAAAACTATATATTATACATTACAATAACTAACCCAAATGACGCATGCCCGCAAGTCGAACAATGGCTGGGCCTGCGTCTTCTATCCAGATTTCTCGTCCCCTTTGGCCTTACTTTCAACGGATCAACTATATTAAACATTGAACTACTTGACCCCTCATTTTTCATCGCACTCATTATTCAACTTCATCGTCCAAAAATCTTTAGCAAGCTCTGTCAGCTTTAGTATCCCTTCCTTCATCTGTCCATAAGCATAGCTAGTCTTCTTGCCATAAAATGTCATTTGATTGGCGAAGGAAGTCAGTTCCCCGTGCCTTGCTACTTTTACTACATTACTTGAGTAGTCAGTCAAATTCTTGTCACATATGTGTTTACTCATATTTGCTGTCCAACGTTGGTTGATGCAAGATGATGGAAACTCGTTGAACCTTTCACACTTCAACACATATATGACATGTGAGCACTATATACCATCTAAGTCGAACTTTAAACAATCACACGTAATTTCTTAATTCCTCCGATCAAAGATGACTTTTCGAAAAATGCTCTGATTATTCTTATCTGCTAAAATGTATGTCGTAGTGCCACTTCCATTCTCAATTAGTTGAACATGCCACAACAAAACCTGCAACTTAATTTGCTTTTGAACTTCAAAGAAGACTATTCTCATGAAGATCGTGGATGCGTGCCTCTCTAACTCTTGTAATTAGGTGCTTGGCACGGGAAATGTGTGGTTTGTCTTCACCTCCTCACTAATAGTGTTCACTCTAATGCGCTCAAGGCTTTTGTGGTAGTCCCTCACAAAGTCAATTAATCTCCTATCAATATCTAAATACCGATTTGAGAATACATTCATCCCCTCGCAACGTTGTATACTTTTCATACCCCATAAAACTGGCCCTAAAGATACGACTCCGACCAGATATGTCTCTTCTGATAAACATTATGGATCCACCTATTATTTCTAAGATTGTAGCTAGCTACCATACACCTCCATAATTTCTCGAACTTAGCAATAGAACATTTAGGTGACATGTAGTGGTTGAAAATCCTGTTGAAGTTCTTGATCTTTACATTTGTTCTGACGTTCCGCTGCTGAAGGTGCCACTTACATAACTGATGTCGAGCATTCGGTAACACAATTTCAATTTCTGTATGCATTGATCTATCGCCATCGATTACAATTGACACTGGTTTCTTGTTGTTCATTGCATTAACAAACATGTTTAACACCCACACGTAAGATTCAGTGCTCTCATTATGGACAATAGCGGCACTAAATACATAAGTGTTTCGACGATTGTTTGACCAAGCCAGAATAATAAGCGGAAACATGTACAAGTTGGTCTTCTAAGTAGCATCAAATACCAACACGTCGCCAAAGACTTCAAATTCCTCTCTTGATTGACCATTGTCTAGAACAATTTATCTAATTGATTTTCATCATCAACTGTGTACTTATAATAAAACCAAGGATCACAGTCCACTTTCCCTTTCAAATAGCCTAACGCAACATTTGCATCACCGTCCGCAATTTCCATCTAATTCTCACAATTCACAACATTATACAAATCTTTCTTAGTAATCCAATGTTGTCATACCCACCGGCTTCATTAGTGCACACATCCATTACTCGACTAATGCTAACTCCAGAACGCCACAAGGCATGAGCTTGATTCTTATGACCATCACCGACATGTCAATGGGAACGAAGTAATAGGACTGCATGTGCAGGAACTAATGGGTGATTGTGTTCCTTAACAAATGTCGTCACTATATAACAATGATTGTTGAAGTCACATCTGATCCGGAGTTTGGCCTTGCAATCACATCTCGTAAAAGGCCGATGCTCACGTTTTCTATTCTCCCTCACTAAGTACTCCTTCCTACATATGGCAACACATGAGCACGTAAATAATCTAACAACAACACTGTGCTCATTGTCTTTTTTAATGGAACACTTTCGAATGCTAAAGCTGTGGACACGAGCATATAAGTTGTAAAAATTATATGCTTCTTCTTCTGTTTTAAATGTACAGTTGCGTATATCTTCTTTGCTTAAATTTTGCGTGTCTCGGATGTCATTCTCAATATTAGGTGATTCGTCTGTATCATTTTCACTAACATGCTCCATTTCTGCTCCACCTTCTTCATTTATTGGCTCATTAATGTCGATATTCATTTTAAAAATAAAACCTACAATACTAACAGAAAAAATTTTCATGTAACATGTATAAAATTAAAATGATAAGAATAAATTCTTAAAAAAAACCTATTATTATATTTTTCTTTTGCCCAAAATTATCATTATGTAATAAATTATTCTTTTTTGAAATTTAATTTTTCTAATTTCCTTTTTTTTACATGTAATCCTTTTTTCAAATGCAATCTTTTAAATTAGCAACATGTAACAAATATTATTATCAATTTTTGGTCAAAATTCACTACTTTTATTACAACTTATTCTTACTATATGTAATTAATTTCATATCATATATTCATATAATATAAGATAACATAATAAAGAAATATTTTTCTGATACGAGTTTTAATTTTCTTTACACACCTTCAAGATTTTCTCTTCTCTTTCACCAAAATGCCTTTTCTCTTTGCCACCTTCAAGTTTTTCATCGATATTTGTTGATGTGTAATACGATTTGTAGTGCAAAATAAATAACATTGATGTTGAAATTATTAGCTTCCATACATAATTATAAATACATGCTACCATAATCCAATATAAAGATTTCGGTGCGACAAAACAATGACATGAAAGTGACAAAAGCTGACAATATGCATTGGAAAAGAAGAATGCTTTGCAAATGGCAGCTCATGCTTGCTTATTTGGTAGAAGGGCATTTCAGTCCAAGTTTGGGACTAAAATACAATTACAGTAACATATAAGGTCGGGTCATGCAATATTCGAATAGCTGGCACCACGTGTCTGTATATTATCAGTACGTTTGGAACGTCCTAAACATTTAGTAGAATTTTCCCTAACAGGCCCTTGAGTGAGCCTCAAATTCAAGATGCAATCTCTTTTCATGGGGTAGTACTACTAAAAGTCTAACACATTGGAAGTTTGTGAAATCTCCATAAACTTTGGCAAATCAATTACATAGGCATTAGCAGAGTATTTTTTATTTTTACCCTTATTTTGAAAAGTTCTTGTAAAAATACCTTATTTTTTAAAACGTTTTAAAAATACCCTCTTCGGTAAAGGACCTACCGAAATGGTAGGTCACCTAGCGTCCCCTACGACTTTCTCGACTCCAAGCAAGGATCAAATATTTCAGTAAGTGAGCTACTGAAAATGGTAGGTCACTTACCACAGTCAACGGGAAGAATTTGAAATTTGAAATGGTTGCGTCATCAATAAGGGATCAGTAGGTGAGCTACTGAAACGGTAGGTCACTTGCCGTGTTGGCAGTTTACGTACCAGACGCCCCAGCCCCTCTTCTATGTCTTGCCCTCTCCCCTCTTCCCTTTCCTCTCCACCCCATTGTAGCAGCGACAAAAAGCATCGAAAAAAACATATCCCAACCATAATTTTTTTGCATAAAATTTAACTCCAAGCCTAGGAAATTGCCTCTACTTGTAAGTTTTATAATTTTTTTGTAGTTTATTTGTTATATGTTTGATTTTCATATATATATATATATATATATATATGTATATATATATATGTTGTTCATATGTATATATATCTATATGTGTAATGTATATGGTAGATGTATATGTATACGATATATGTATATGTTACATGCATATGTATATGTGTAGGTGTATGAATGTATATATGTATATTTTACATGCATTTGTGTGTGTGTATATGTGTGTGTGTATATATATATATATATTGAATTGCATTATTTTGTAGTAAGTTAAGTGATTTATTAGCTTTTGAAGATAAGAATTTATGACATTTTAGATAATTTTGTAATTTATGATTTTCTTTGAATTTAGAAATATATTCTAATTTACGAGTTAATTGTAATGTCGGAAAGTATTGAAATATAAGAGTTTTTTAGAAAGTAGAAAATTATTAGAGATTAGAAATTTATTTAAAATTAGAAACTTATAGGAATTTAGGAATTTATTGTGATTTATGACTATATTGTAATTAAAGAGGTTATTAGAATTTAAGAAATATTTAGAATTGAATATTTGATTAGAATGTAGGAATTTGTGCAAATTTAAGAATTTATCATAAATTAAAAATTTATTAAAAATTTGAAACTTATATGAATTTAGGAATCTAATGTTATTAGAAATGAATGTAATTTTTGACTTTATTGGAAATAAATAAGTCATTAGAATTTAGGAAATTTCTAGAATTGAACATTTGATTAGAATTTAAGAATGTATTAGAATTAATGAATTTATTAGAATATAGTAAAATATTTGAATTTAGGAAATATTGAAAGTTAAGAATTTAATTGATAATATTGAAATTTATGAGTTTATTGTAATTTAGGAAATTAATGGAATTTAATAATCTATTTACTATTTATGCATTTAGTGGAATTTAGGAATTTGTTTACATTTAGGAATGAAATTTAGAACTTATGAATTTATTAAGTAACGGAAATTTAGAACTTATGAGTTTATTGTAATCTAGTAAATTAATGGAATTTTATGATTTTTTAGAACTTATGAATTTATTAATTTATTGGAATTTAATAATTTAGGGATATAATAACTTTCTTATTGGAATTTATAAATTAATTAGAAATTAGGATTTTATAATAACCTAAGATTTTTTAGAATTTATGAATTAAATAATAATAATAATAATAATAATAATAATAATAATAATAATAATAATAATAATAATAATATTACTATTGTTGTTGTTGTTATTGTTGTCATCATTGTTGTTAGTATTAATGTTATTATTGTTTTTATTATGATTTTGTAAATTGGAATTTTGAAATTGTCGCTAAATCATAGTTATGTTAATTGTTTGATAGTAGGATATATTATGGATGTTTGCCTTAGACCCAATGATGCCTCCCTACTAATGCATTATGCCCAGCACAGGACATAAATATTGATAGGGGACACCTTGTCGAAGAAGCTACGCACGCAGCGAGGTGACAGTGTTTGTTTGAGAAGCCTGAACATCTAGTTGTTTAGGAAGCATTGACTCATGTTGGGTTCTATTGGTTATAAGGCAGGTTGACATGAATTCGAGCACGCTCTATTGACTGCAATGGTGGAGAGGTGGCAGACAAAGATATACATATTCCACCTACCTATCAAAGAGGCCACAATCAACCTGCATGATGTGGCCGTATTATGGGGTTTACCCATGTCAAGTGGGTTGATTTCGTACTTAGATAGCACGAGACAGGAATATGATGAGTGGGCCAGGCTTTTTAAGGACCTTTGTAGCATTAGGGTGGTGCAGGAGCATATGGAGACCAGAACGGAAAAAGTGAAGGTGGCCAAGGTGAAGAGGTTATGTGCCTTGAGTTATCAGAAGACTCCCGGTGCTAATGCAACAATGCGGCTTGCCCCGCTATGGATTTTCAACTATATAGTTTCCCACCTTTGCCAGTGGTAGTTAGGGGAACATGAATTGGTTGTTTTTGCTGTAGAAACTTGAGGACATGAAGAAATTGAATTGGGACGCTACAGTTCTTACATATTTGTACAGGCAGTTGAATCTCTGCATTTATTCTGAGAGTACCTACTTATGTGGTGGAGTTACCCTGTTGTAGGTATTAATATTAGTCACTTATTTTTTTCGTCTACAATTATATAAATTCTTTATTTTAATAATGTTATTATTTATTTACAGTGGTGGATATGGGAAAGATTTGATTGTTTCCGGCCTACACTCCTTGAGCTCAGGGACCGGGTCATGGAGATTACGATACACGCTGTGGAAGCCCGATTGAAACTTACCGAGCAAGCCACACGGTGCAATGTACCTTGTGCTGAAAAGTTTCGAGATATAGCAACTGGGGGTTTATAGGTTTACCGTGACATAATTGACAAATTGCAGCTCGACCAAGCTCGTTTTGAGGTCTTTCAGGTTGTATATTTCATTATATTCAATGTGTTCAAAATATAACTAACTTTATTTATTTTTGACATTTTCCATTACAGTTTATTTGACAGTCATTTAAAGGCATACTGGAGGAGCTGCCAAATTACTATAAGAGGGGTCGGAATGGTGAAGGACTAAGGCACCCCTCATATGCAGTGGCATAGTTGAGTGACATCAAGCTGACCGTGTGATGTGACAATTTGAAATGCGGCAACCAACCCCAGATGCCCCTGAGCCGCTCATATCCCGGGATCGTTTAAAAGGGAAGGAGTTAGTGAAGCAACCGAAGCTAGATCAATTGGCTGCATATTGGAATAACGCCGAGGTAGTTACCATAAATGGCATCGTTGAGGATAGGTCAAATCCAGTGCACCTATAGTAGTACATGCAGTGGTATCAACATCACTCCATCGTCTGGATTGATAACACATCTTGGTGGTAGCATCATAGGGATTATCTGTGTACAGCACAGGACGAGCGATTTCTGTTAAGTTTAACAAATTGGTTATAGATGCCTCATGTGTGAGACAAGGATTGTAATATGAATTCTTACTTTTATTATATATGTTGTGCAGGCTGCGATGGTGGGGCAAGCATATCACCATTTGTATCGCTCGGCCCAGCACCATACCCAGGGCACGTTGGTGGTTGAGCCTTTTTTGCCAAAGATGGATTATATACGGACCTAAATGCAACAGGCGTTAGAGCACAGGCGTCATGATGATATATTGGCCACGCCTACCTATTATGATCTATCGGCAACATTTACACAGCCCTCTCCTCTAACGTAGTGGTCTTCGCAGCCCCCTACTTACTACTGGACCCAGACGCCCCCACAACAACCCTCAGAATATTATTCACAGCAGACCCATACACCTCCACAACAGGCCCTCCCGTTATACCAGTGGGCCAACACATCCCCGCGGTAGGCCCTCATGTCATACCAGTGGACCGATACACCCCCGCAGTGAGGCCTTCCATACTAGTGGGCCTAGATGCCATATTATTCACAATAGCCCACTCTAACATAATGGATCCAGCTATTGCAGCCACCTTCGCTGACACGATGGACCCAACCATCATAGCAGGTTGCTGAATTATCCTACATACAGTTTACCCCTATTAGCCAGGGCATCTCGCCGATTACATCGATACCATCAGCTCCTATGCGGCCGTCTATGTCATCACCATTTGTATATGAGCCGACCCAAATATACATGCCAGGTTCGGCAACGACAGGGACTCAGTCTACACAGTCAGAGGGCCATGGTAACGAGGAGCATTTTGCCTCTGCTCTCCGCGTTGATGATTATCTTAACCCAGCCCAAGATGAGCAGGGTGGGGATCAACCGCCCAAGTTGAAGGCACAGTTGTCACAAGCACCACAGCCACAATGGGGAGGAAATCGCACAACTGACTCGTAGACTATGCAACCAGAATAAGTCTAGCCGTATTGCGCAAAGAAGGGACATCTTGGACCATGTGGGACATGATGGCTTATTTATTTATTTTTTTATATATTTTATCTTTAGTTTTATCTATTCTATCATTACTTTTACCTTTATTTCTTTACTTTTATCATTAGATTGCATTACATGAGAAGAATTTATTTCACATTAAGTTTCATTTTGTGAGTGAATGCGCCAATGAAGCTAAACTTTTATATATAATGAACAAGATATCAAATAAATTTAACATGAAACACGTAGGAAATTTTCTAACTGCCAATGTTACACCAATTGAATATATTAAACATTACACCAATTCAATATATTAATCATTACATCAATTCAATTGCATTACATTACTTTATCCGATACACTACGTTACATTCCCTCATATTACGTCCAAACTTTGTCACAACTATTATGGCACAACTTTAGTTTGATTTTGGGGGTACCTGGCAATGTTATGACCTTGTTGACTGCAATTTGAGCACCTTCTTTGAGCAACTTGGTCCAAACGATCTATCTCATTAGAGTGGCGGGTCCTCTCCTTCTCTGTTGCAATCATCTTGGGTTAGGTTGCAGCTGCCATGCAGATGCCTCTGGCCAATAATCTACGTATCCTAATGGTTGAAATGGGATGGAATATATAACCTTGTATGCTTCAACATTATACTCCATCAAGAACAAGGTTGATGCTATTACATTCAAATGATACGCTGAGTCCTGGGCATACGAACATGGCAAATGAAAATGATAAGATGTCCACTTACTGCAACTACATGTCTTCTCATAAAATCTAACAACTTGTATAGAATGCCTGTTAGTGTACGATTCGGACAACTGACCAACCTGCTGTACCAATTTCGTAGTGAAACTGAAACACGCTATTTGCCTTCCACTTGTCAAACAATTCTCTTATTCTAATTGAGATGAAAAATTCTTGTCCCGCCAAATGCCTCGCATTTATCGAGTGATTATAGAAGTATTCCGCACACTTCATAAAAGTGTGTGATACTAACGTAGTGACAGCAAGTACCTCACTCCAACAAGAACACCATTAAAACACTCCACACTGTTCATCGTCATCATACCCCATCAATAACCTCCATCACCACACAACATCCACATCTTGCAACCTATATTGGTAAGATAGTCATATGGCCATTTACCAACTCCTCTTGATGTTGGATTAATATGCAAAATTTTTTGCATTACTTTTACATGTTTGTAGACTTGATTTTCCTTACCAGCTATCCAGCAGAAGCCTTTTATATGCTAGTTGTAAAACTATTTCATCACATTGCTTTTAAGGTATCTCAAGGATATTCGATGCTTCATCCGTAATTGCCCATAGGATGAAATATGATCCACGACAGCAAAAGTTCCTGCATGTCTATCAAATTCTACACAAATCTCCTCCATACCTTGAAGAAAATGTATACGGACCTACCTAAGGAACCATGGCCAGTTATCAGTTCTTTCTGCAACAACAACTATAAATGCCAACAGTAAGATTTGCCTATTCGCATCTATTGTCAACATTGTCAGAAGATGACCCTTATATTGACCATGTAGGTGGGTACTGTCGAGAGAGAGCACTAGTCGACAATACTTCCACATAGCAATGCATGGCGTAAATGCCCAAAACACAATCAAAAATTTTGTTTCCCTGTATTAACCTTTGGAAGAACTTGTAGGTTACAACTGTCCCGAGATTTATTGCCTTTATAGCTTTAAAAAATCGTGGAAGTAACTGGTATGACCTGTCCTAATCATTGTACACTAATTTGATGGCCTTATTTCAGCCACACCATGCCTTCCCATAAAAAATGTCAACTTGAAGGGTGTGCTTAATGTGTGCTCGTGCAAAACCCGTCTCGAAATTAGGCTTATGTTTTACGAAATGCATAACCGTAGATCCAATCAGCGCAGTGGTAAAATTTCTATAGTCGATCCTTCTTCGATCACCAAAGCAATTATGCACGCCCCAATACTTTGTTTTTTCAAACTGACAGTGTGTGGATTTCTGAATTGCTCGTAATTCCCATCTGCATGGATTTCTAGGGTTGGAAGCATTTTTGCAACAAACAAACCACAAATCTAGTTCAGACTCATGACTTTATATTCACGTTGTACATTTATCGAGTACATCTAAACGGCCCTATGGAGGGAAAAACCATGCCTTTGGCCAATTTCTTCTTATTTTCGTCCTAAAATAACTGTGTTTTTTTGCTTCTCCATGATATCCATAAAATATTCTTGACCAACAGTATGGAACTCTGTAGTTTCAAATACCTCGAATATCGGTACTGCACTGTCACTCGATCCTGCACAGCCACTCGGCCCCTCACTACCACTCGGTATTTATGTTCCCAACGTTTGAATTCTTGTCCAAGACATTATCATCATCGTTCAAGGCCATATCCTCATCTTCTTCATCAGGTTTAGACTGAAATGTGTCCATATTCAAGTCCATGCCCACACCATGAGATGGCCCTGGTATGTCAAACGTGCTATGTGAAGACATACTTAGTGTGGCAAATTCTGCCACAGTCATCACGATGTCGAACCTTGCATCGTTGTAATTAGATGGTTCAGCATTCAAGTTAAGAACAGTGCCATAAAGTAGGAAATCACTGATTGGTTGCGGAATGTATACGTCATCAATATTTACTTTAACAATAACATGGGCATTATTCATGTTTTTGTGATCCCAAGCCATCCAAAACATGTCCATCAATTCTTCGTCATTGCTTATTGTCACCTCGCTAAAATATAGATATTGTGAATCTACGACCCCCGATTGGAAACGATGAGATAACTCAACTCCGTCGATGCCATAATGCAAATTGAGCTCCTCATAAACACTATAAATGAATTTATTGTACAATGTTTCGTGTGTTATTTTGACCTTACGTGCAGGCTTGCTAGTTTTATAATCGACACTGTAAGGGCCATTGTTTTTTTGCTCCCCGTAATATAAAAGAACACTAACTGTATTTATATATTTTGACTAATTTTAAATATTTTAGGAATTGTATCGAAGTATGAAGGAGAAGAGTTGAAATAATTAGAGGGTTTTCAATGATTCAAGGATGAAAGAGTTAGGGGGTTTATATAAGGCTTAGGGTTTATATAAGGTTTAGGGTTTTCAATGATCCAAGGAGGAAGGAGTAGGGAGTTTATATAGTGTTTTAAGCTACGTAAAAAGGGCAAGACAAGCACTATAAATGTAGGTCAATTACTGTTTTCGTAAGCCTTCTACCATTGCAGTAACTCTTTACCGTAGAACCTACCACCGTGTCAAATCATTTCAAGAACATATCTGTTTCAGATTCATTTCAGATTCAGAATTGATTCCTCATTTTGACCATCAAGCTTTCAATAGCTCAGTTACCATAACAATGTGGACAATAAGTCACTTATGTTCAATCTGACAGTGTGTCAACCAAGATACTTTTGGTAGCTGGCTTACTGCAACGGTAAGTGACCTACCGTCTTTGGTGACGTCATCTCAGATGTCATCTTACGGTAAATCACCTACCATTTTGGTAGGTGTTTTACCGAAAAGGGTATTTTTGAAAACTTTTTCAAAAAACTAAGGTATTTTTGCAAGAACTTTCCAAAATGAGGATAAAAATAAAAAATTTCCAAAATTATCATTTATCTTCTTTAAGATTTTATAAGGGCCATACTTTTTGTACTACAGCTTCTTATATTTGCCCATAGGGACTCCTTCCTTGCGCAAGTATACTTTAAACATCACCTTCTTGGAATAGCTTCGCATTATGGTGCTTGTCAACTGCCTCTTTATATTTTGCAATCACCGTCTCAATTCTCTCCTTAACTTTAGATTGAATCGCTTGAACATCTTGTGACATATTTTCAACGACAGCACTTAATCCAAGAACCTTTGGCAATCAAGCTAAATCCATGGGATGTTTTGGCGGCTTCATGTGCACAACTAAGAATCGAGTTGTGCTTAGTATACTATGAACTGAATTATTGTAAGCAGACTTTGCTTGAGCTAGTGTATGATACCACTGCTTAGGATGATTTCCACAAATGCGTTAGATTAGATTACCAAGGGTACGATTCACTAGCTCAGTTTGGCAATCAATTTGTGGGTATGCAATACTGCTCAATTTAATGAAGTATCAAACATCTTCCATAGAGTCATGCAAAAGTGGCTCAGAAATTTGCTATCGTGATCAGAGGCAATGGATTTTGGTACCCCATGCAAACGAACTGCTTCACGGAAAAATAATGAATAAATGCACCACAGGTCCTATGGTACATCAAAAGTGCATTAGTCCCCCTTGTGGTCTAAAAAGTCACTCATAATCTCCCTGTGATCAATCAAAGATGCATCGGACTAACCTGCCATTAAAAAATTTATTATCTTTAACCATAAATTTTTGTTTCTAAACTGCCTAAATTACCTTTTTTTTGTTTTAAACTATCTAAGTTATCCTTCTCCCTTTTACAAAAGAAAATTTTCAGGGTGCATTGGACTCCCCTGTCATTAAAAAGTCCAATATTTTTAACCATAAATTTTTTTTCTAAACTAACCTAAATCACCCATTTTTTTGTTTTAAACTACATAAATTATCCTTCCCCCTTTTACAAAAGAAAAGTTGCTAAAAGAATTTGAAACCTCAACCTCAAATTAAAATGACAAACATTCGAACCAACTAGGCTATAAACAATATACTTTAATTTGTTAATATAAATAAATACATCATATACTTTTACATTACATTCTAACTAATGGCAGTCAAATCTCCTTTGTTCTCTTTTGACTTGTATCTTGGACATGGATCTTTGACACTGAGAAAAACTTAAGTAATCACAAAGTCTTGTAATTCAGTTTAGATCTTTGATATTGAGGTATTTGCTTGATGTGCTGACAAATGGAATTCCAAAGAGTGTGCTAAGGATTATCCAATCCCTCTGATATAGAATATTAGGAATCTTGTTTTCCTCGTCTTAGAACAATCATTGTATCAAGCAGTATTTGGAAATTGATGGACTATGAATATCTTGGATGTGATTTGTTTCATGTCCAGTGAAGGCTTAGTGTTTGAGAAATCAACGTAGAAAGAACAGCATGAGGCTGGCAAATAATTTCAAAGCCCATCTTCTTTTAGTGAGGAGATCTTTCTGGTCAAGGTAGTATTTCTTCGTACTCGATAGTTGGTTTCGTAGTATCTGGCCCCGCCTTTTATAACTGTTAATGCTGTTACTTCTCAAACCGGTTTGCTTGACATAGATATCTTATATGCTTCCACCATTCTACAGGATTGCTTTTATTACATTTCAGGTGCCAAATCCTTTCTGTTACATATGTAAGAGTTCATTTAGATTGATTTTTTTCAAAAGTATTTTTTTTAACAATTTTTAAAAAATAATTTTTTTAAAAAAATTGAAAATTTTAACTTCTGAAAAAAGTTATATTTAAGCTTTTTTAGAAATCAAATTAAATAGTTATTACAAATTTAATATAACTTTTTTTTTAAAAAAAAAGTGATTTTTCTTAAAAAACAAAAAGGTCAATTCAAACAGTCCCTAAATCAATTGCTGGATCAAGAGTTATTACATATGAGGCTCCACCGCAGGCAGGCTTTGACTTCATTTTTCCCATATCTGATGATTAAAATTCAAAGAGATAAGGAGGATCATGGTTGCTGCTCCTTTTCCTCATTTATATTATATATTTAGGATTTCTTACTTATAAACCCCTGCGTTTAGACCTAATGATACTGCTAATTCCTATATTTACAAAATAGTAATAGAAACTTTTGTGTTTTTTCAAAGTTTGCATAAATAGCCCCTCCGTTATGTTTTCCATATATTGTAACCTTGATTATACAATATACGTTAAAAATGAGGTTGGATTTAATTTTTTGCCCTTAATTGTACATACAACCCCTATATTTATTTTTTTTCTATTCATCATCTATTTAAAAAAACCCACCCCTATCCCCACGGTCCCACCCCTACCAACACCACCACTACACAGGCCCCATCACCACGGTGCAGCCTCCACCACCCGGTACACCTGCACCAAGGCTCACCCATCACACCTGCACCACAAAGCACCTAAGCAAGCCTCAATCTCTTCTTCACCCACTGCATAGCCAACAACCCAACACATCCACGATCTGACCTGACGTTAGCGATCGCTCAAGCTGTCCGATCAGAGATCGGTCCTCACTGTTACGCTCCTTGGCTCCACGCAACCTGCTTGACACCCTCTGATCATCGGTGCTGCCAAGATCCACCGTCGAGCACCACGCAACGCCGCCATCGACTTCTACCTCTCGCCAGAGTCAATCTAGCTCCGAACCTCCACAACTCCATTGGAATCTACTTCATGGCCTTTAAATGAAAAGAAAGATAATTGTCTCAGAATGGCTTAACTGACATGCAGACGTCAAAGTTCAACAATGTTTGCTTCATTGATTGCAGAATTATGTCTGTCCTGCAAATAAGGTTTATAATTGTATAGGTTTTTCAAGATTTTTCTTCAATATGTATAAATAAAACTAGTAAGTCGAATTTCAGAATCGATCTCATTTTACAATGAACTCTAGTTGTGCCTTATCCAGCGGTGGAGCAACGTGTATGTGAGGGGATGTACATGCACCCCTTGGATTTTTGGCAAAAATAAATATTGTTATTATATTTGTTTTTTATTTTATAATAAGAGGCAAAATTATATGATGTACACTCCATAGATTTTTTTGACACCTCCTGGATTTTTTGACAAAAATATAATTAATGAATAATCACTGATATAAAGAAAATTATTTTTTGACTTTGGTAGTAAATTAAATAGTCAAAGATCTTAAAGTATGGAGTTATGTCGGAGGTCTTTTATAAACTATAATTCTTTTTACTTTGATTATATTTGCTTTTTTATTTTTTTGTGAATTAAAATATCATTATTATATCAATTATTATATATTTTATGATTAAATTTTAAATTTTTGTAAAAACTTTATGTTTGAATGTGCCCTCCCAACGAGGGGATCCTGGATCCGCCACTGGCCTTATCAAAATTGTGGCTAGTCTTTTAGCAAAGATCAGATGCAAAATTGAAGAAATTCTAGCTGTGCCTTATCAAAACTAGGGATGACAGTGGGACGAGTGACTTAGGGTATCCGGCATCGAACAACCCGATTAAAATCGGATAAAATTCGTCCCGTTAAGAACCCGGAACGGATCCAGAACGATGAGAAATACCTATTAAGGTTTGGGATGGAATTGGGATTGATCCCCTGGGTACCCGTATTCCCGAACCCGGTTATATATATACATATATGTACAGATATATATGTGTGTATGTGTATATATGGGGGTGTGTGTATATATATATATATATAGGTGTTTTACATTTATTCATTAATTATATTTTTAAGTACATAAGTACATATTATATACTAATAATTAAGAATTTTTTTTTTACTTTTTCGTGATAGTAAGGTTTGAACCCTTAACCTTTTACTCTTTAAAATTTTATTATTTTAATATATTTTAGGGATCTTATTTAGATTTTTTGGGAAAATTTATTTGATTGGTTAGTTTTTAAAATTTAGTGATTTAATTCGATTCCCAAGGTAGAACATGTCTTAAATTCGGGTTCGGGACATTTTTTGTTAAAATTTTTATTTAAATTTTAAATTTTTTTAACCGGGTTTGGGAAGTTCCGGGTACCCACAAGTTTGGGACGTTCTGGAAATGGGATTCCTATTTATTTTTTATCTGGGTTTAGGAAGGAAATGAGAATTGGGATGTTATCCGGGTAGCGGATTTGGGATTCCTTCATGGGCAAGGTACCCGTCTCGTTGCCATCCGTAATCAAAACTAACGCTACCGCCATTTGCTACTCAAACACCTTTGCAAAATTTTCAAAAGGGATGACTTAATTTTTTATTTTTCTTTTTAATTGCGTTTTGGTTCATAGCCTTCAAAACGTTGCCAACAAGATTGCATACTTGTCTTTGTGCATTGAGATGGTGGCACGGGCTATTGAGGCTGGGCGTGGGGGATGGGTGGTGGTTGTGGCAGGGATAGGGGTACGGGTTCAGCTGATTTTTTTTGGATTAATTTAATTTTTTATTTTTAAAATAAAATAAAAACAAAATAGATATTTTATTAAATAAAATAAAGGCAAAATAAATTTTTTCCAAAATCTATTAATGAATTAAAGAAACATTAGTTTTTGGGGCAAATGTGCAAACTTTGAAAAAACACAGGGGGTCTTTATTGTTATTTTGTAAATTTAGAGATTAACAATGTCATTAAACCTAAATACGGAGAACCTATAAGCAAAAAATCCTTATACTAATTTTTTGTTAATAAATTAGAACATAAATTATTTATAGCCAAATTGGTTAGAATGTTTATTATTTTAATTAGAGATTGAGAGTTCAAATTCTTTTAGAGACTGTTTACTGCAAATGAATCCTTAAGCTTTTGTAGAATTTATTTGCAAATCTAATTTTTATATTTGGTAGTATTTTATTAACATAGAAAATTCATTTTAAACTCCAAGATTTGTAAATTCTAAATTTGCTCAAGTTATATTCAATCCTAACCCAACAGGTGTAATTTTCAATTCAAAGAAGCAAATCAACAAAGAAAATATTATTAAGACAAAAATATCCCTATAATTATTTACCATAATACAAACACTTTTCCTTTTTATATATTCCTATTTAAGCAAAATTTGCATATTAATTATAATTTTACATGTGCTCCAAACACAATTTCAGATTTATAAATGATAGAATTGACTTAAAAATATTTTTTTATTTACAAATAAAATAAATTCTATATTACAAGAGCTTTCAAATACTATGTTAGCAGCATTTCTTTTTAAAAGAGATAAGGGTAATTTGGGTAGTTTAGGACAAACAAATTAATTTAGATATTAAAAAATTTTATGGTTAAAGATTACGGCCTTTTTATTGGCAAAGGGTTCGATGCATCTTTGATGGACCACAAAGGGATTATGAGCAATTTTTTAGACTACCGGGGGGGGGGGAGGGGGAAGGGGGAAGGGGGTTCTGATTCACTTTTAATGGACCAGAGGGTCTAGTGTATTTTAACCTATAAAAAACAATTGCTTGCATATTAAAATTTTAAAATGTAAAACAAATCTAACATCCATTAAAATGAAAGCAAACATAATTAAATTGATCCACTGTTACAAACAACAAAAGCTAAATGGACAAATATTTAGAACACCAAATCCAAATTGAATGACCAAACTACAAAAAGAAATATTTTATTGTTTTGCCTTTAATTTTTTTAAAGTGTAAGTGAGACGACATTCTAAACCTTACTAATTTAAAACCCAAAATACAAGAAAAGATGAAGGTCGTGCACCCTTAACCACTCGATCCCCAGCTAAGCGCTGGACAAACCCTATCGTACCAACCTAAGGCACATCATCCAATTAATAAAACAAAATATCAAGCTATGTACTAAAGAACAAATTTGATAAACTAAGCTTAGTGTTGGCACTTTTTTGTACGTAAGCCTTCTTTATGATGTGCTTTAGTCATTCAACAGATCAAATCCAACAACTTGCAAACCTAAGGAAATAAGAGATCAGGAATTTTTTCCAATCCTCTTTGAGGAAGTTAATAACATTGTATCATATGCATTAGATGAGTACACTTCTTGAGAGCTTAAAACTCAGCTTAACCATTATAAGTTTTATAATATGACAGAATATTTGAAAAGATGATGCTGATGCAAAGGCTATTTATTGGTGTTTGTATAAATCCAAACATTCATGACAAAAACATTTTATATAATAGAATACAGTAAAATGTTATATAAGAAATTAGCTAAAAAGCAATTAACCTAAAATTGAAAAGGAATATGAACTACCAAAGAAATGAATGAAAAAGGTGATATTAACATAGAAAGGGCACGTATATCCTAAGTGCATAAGGTGTTTTGATAGATAAAAAAAAAAAAAAAGAACTAGAAAAAGTTCCAAAGAACTATAAAGACTCGAAGACCCAAATTCGGCATCAAGACACAAAAATGAATCAAAATATAGGTCCAGCATATTAAAAGGTAAGTTATTTGGTTTCTCTGAAATAATTACAGGTTCGAATGTTAAAGTGTCAAGAGACCATAAAAACTCGAATCCGACATATGAACACCAATATGAAGGAAAAAAGCTCATAAAGTATATAATCAAACAAATAATGGCAAATAATTATAGGAAATTTTCTTTTGAGTGCTGTAATATATTAACTGTTTAGCAATTATAATTTTGAGTCTTTTTAAATTATAGTTATACTATTTCACGTCTCCTTCCCTTTTTAAATTTGTGTCAACAAGTGGTATCAAAGCCATACAGTTAAAGACCGGCGCAGCTTTGGGAAAATTTTGCTTGTGCTCAGTCAGGAATTGTAGTCAGGGACCAATTATTTTAAGGAGATTTTACTTGTGCTCAGTTAGGGACTATGAAGCTTGTGGTTAGGGACCAAGCTTACTTGGTACGAGAAGAATTACCAAGTCACTATAGCAGATCCCAAAGCTACTAGACAGAGCAGAGACTTAATGGTATAAATTACGTCTTGTGGTCTAGCTATCTTAAAGCCTATTTACAAGGCCAAGACCTATGGGAGGTTGTTGGTGGTGATGAAACAACACCTCAAGGGGATGATGAGGTGCTCCACAAAAGGAAAACTAAGGCAAGGAAAGCGATCTATGAAATCTGAGCAATAGTGGAAGATGAGTGCCTAGAATACATCAAGAAAACAAACACACCAAAAGAAGCATGGGACACTCTCATGGCATTATTTTCAAAGAAGAATATAGCACATTCCCAGTTGCTTGAGAGCGAGTTAATGACTGTAGCACAAGAGGACATGACAGTCAATCAAAACTTTAGCAAGGTAAAATCTCTGTGCCATGAAATCTCTGGATTAGATCTTAACTCTAAAATTTCTGACACTAGAATAAGAAGAATTATTATCCATGGATTAAGATCCCAATTCAGAAGTTTCATTATAGTAATTCAAGGTTGGTCAATACAACTATCACTTGTTGAATTAGAAAATTTATTTGCTAACTAAGAAGCATCAGAAAAACAAATGTCAGGGATCTCACTAAAGAGTGACGAGGAAGCACTCTTTAGTGGTAAAGGAAAGAACAGACTGAACAGTTGGTATAACTTCGAATCTAAAAGATATTTGAAATAATTGAAATAAAATAGATGGATGAGGCTGTCAAGCTAGGGAAGCTAATGAGAGAAATCAAGGCAATGAGCAACCAGCCACAATAAGTGGAAAATGCAATGGCAAGGGCTTCAACTATGGGAAGAAAGGCCACAATGCTCATGATTGTTGGTACAAGAAGAAAGATACTCAAGGCAATGCTTTGTCATTCTCCAGTCACTAAAATCAAGATGAAGAAAAAGATTGGGATGCTGAAATCCATCTCATTGAGACTCACGATATTAATTTGGGTGGCATATCTACCTCAAGGCAGAAGAGGTTGCAACAAACTTAGAAAGCAAGTTAAAAGTAGTTGACTACGACAACAACTAGATTGTGGACTTGGAATATGCTAATAACATGACTGAAAAGGCTAAGAAGCTGCAGGATAAAGCCAAATACAAAGGGTGATGCGTTTTGGTAACTGCCAACAACACCAGACTACCCATTGCTCATGTAGGGAGTACCATCACCACTTTACACCTAAATGTAGGTCAGGTGCAACTAGATCATATGTATCATGTGCCAGGTATAAAGAAGAACCTGTTATGAGTATCCCAGCTAGCTAATATAGGAAAATGGGTAGTCTTTAGTCCTGTGAAGTGAAGGTATATCAAGACATCAAGGTGATTGATATACCAATCATGAAAAGACCGAGACTAAAGTCCATGTACGTGATAACTATAGAGTTTGCGCACGTCATCAAGACAGAAAGAATAAGACAGCTGACCTATGGCATACACACCTCAGCCACATCAGCTATATAAAGTTAAGGATAATGATGAAGAAAAAAATGCTGAAAGGCCTTTCTAACTTGGGGTTAGAGATGAGATCATGTGTTCTGAGGGGTCAATATGGAAAGGCACATCAATTGCCTTATGAAAAGTCTACGTTCAGGGTAAAAAAGACTCTACAATTGGTCCACTTTGATGTGTTTAGATCGGTGAAGCAACCTTTTCTCTTAGGGAAATGCTATATTGTGACTTTTATAGACGACTTTTCAAGATACATGTGGGTTTTCTTCATGAAAGAAAAATTAGAGACCTTTGAAAGTTCAAAGAGTTTAAAGAGAAGGTCAAATGTGATGTTGACTACAAAGTTCAATGCCTACATACCTAGAAAGGAGAATATACCTCATGTGAATTTGGTGAGTATTTGTGAGCTTATCAGATACATCACCGATTCACCTGTCCGAGTACCCCTCAACAAAATGTAGTGGCAGAAAGGGACAACAAGTACCTTGCTAAAATCTGTTGAAGTATGTTACATGCAAAAAATATGCCTAGAAGAGTTTAGGCAGAGTGCATGAACACGGTGGCTCACTTTATTAACAGACTGCTACTACAAAAGCTTGGGTTCATCTCACCATTCGAGAAGCTGTGGAACCTCAACCCAATGATAAGTCACCTTCAAGTATTCAGTTGTATGTGCTATGTATTTTTACAAGATCATCTACGTAGCGAGTTCGAAAAGAGGGCAACACGGTGCATCTTTGTCAGTTATGACTCTTAAAGGAAATGGTGGAAATATTGTGACCCACTATAGGGTACTGCTATACCTCAAGAAATATGGTGCTCGATAAAGCATCTGAATGATGGTCACTAGAATATGTAACGTTGCAAACACAAAGGAGATTGATGACGAATTACAAAATAAAAAGAAAGCGTCAGCCAAGCTATATGATGAACAATCACATTTGATGTGTTGTGTTTTTGTGTGTGTTTGCGTTGTTAATTGCCTATGTTTAAGAGGTGTTTTGAGCCTTAAGAGATGCATTAGTATAGTACATATACTAGAGTTAGGCTTAAGCATAAGCAAATATACATAGTTGAGTTTAAAGACAAACGCTGCACTAATGCATGCTAATTTCTCGTATTTGGCAAAGTATAGGTCAAGCTCAGGACTTAAATTGATGGAGAATGGATGTTAGAGTCAAGCTCAAGACATTCAGGATGTGGGAGAAACATGAAAGAAGTGTTTGGAGGCAACCGAACGGAGAAAATAGCAATCGAAAAGAAACGGACGCAAAGCGAGAAAATTGGCCAGCTTTTGACATGGCCGGTCGACCCCCCCTCCCAGGGCCGGTCGATTGGCCTAGGGGATCAGCCAAAATAAATAGTAACCCATTTTGGGCTGGTCGACCGACCAAGGCTCCAGGCTGGACGCGATTGTTGCACTGTTTAAGCCCTTTTCTAGCCCATTTTTAGGAGATTTTGGTCCCTTTTTCACCTCTCATCACACACCCACTTCTCACACACAAACCCTTCTTTCACCCACCTTTAATAAATATATTAACACACATACCCTCTTGAAATTAAGTTGATTTTGGAGGATTGTAACATCAACTGGTGAAGATTACTCAAGATTGTAAAGAGACAAACAAGGATGGAAGGGGAGATTTCTATAACCTCTATCATTCTTATTTGCTTCATGCTTGAGTAGATGATTTAGGGTGCCTATACTTGTGTAATGGGATGATTTACATGCTCTTTGTTATGGAATTTTAATTGGCTCATATATATACATACTTTGTTCTTATTTTGAAAAGCTTTGTATCATTTCATGTCCATGTGTTTGATGTAATGCTTGAGTGAGTAGTATGTATATAGATTGAGTTGTATATACTATAGAACACTTCTAATCCTTAGATTATGCTTGTCTATATGTGTGATTATGGATAATATGAAGTGGGTTAGTTCTTTTCATGTCTATGTGAGTATGAAACATGCCTTAAGTGAATACAAGCTCAATTAATGCTACATGTTGATGCTTGAATTCTTCCACTGGCGTAAATCAAACTTGTGTGTATTTGCACTGTGAATAGGATGGCATATTCACAAGGCCTTACCTTAGAACATGCAGGACTGTGCGTATTAGATACCAATCCACTTTAGTGTCCTTAGAATGACGATGCATAAGTTACGAGTAGTCTAGATTGAGTCCCCTTTAGCTTTAAATCCAGCTAATAAGAGTCCGAATAGGCTTAGTCGACCCTAGAACCCTAGCTCTTAGCTTTAAATCAAACTAATGGTTTAGGAACTAGGGTGGGACCGTTCTAGGGCACTTAGGTGGCTTTCTAGTCCCTCCTATGGCCTTAGGTACATAAGGACCACGCCATAGCTCTAAGTGTAGATGCTTAAGGATGGACTCACATCAAGTCCTAGGGTGTAATTAGGACACTAGTTAGTTGCTTAGTAATAGAAGTTGTATTTAGTAAACCAATCCCCGAATCCCATTGCAAAGAAGTAAAAAGTCACCCATTCGCAAGTGTAGGTCACCCTATCACCTTCCCATTATTTCAATCCCCCTAGATATGCTTAGTTCTTTCTTTTTTTTATTTCCTTTCTATCAGTCATAGTGTAGCCTTTAATTCTCTCTCATTGCCCCTTAAAATCCAAAAAGCACAAAAAGATGTTAGTTTAAGTTCCTTTTTAGGCTTCTTCTAAAGCTCGCTAGCATAGAATTTCTTCCACAATTCATGCTCCTTGTAGTTCGAAACCCGCACTTGTACACACTATTCTGTACGATCTATACGTTTGTGGGTCTTTTAGGGCTTGCACTGAAAAAGCACATCAAGTTCTTGATGCCGTTGCCGGGGAGGTACAGTGGTTTGTATGCTTTGCTTATGTTTTGATAGTTGCTTTATTTATTCTTCTCATTTTTTCTTTATAGTTTGTTTAGTTTTTGTTTATCTTGCTTCTTATTTATATTATCTTACTTCTGTACTTGCTTATTTATCTTTGTTCTTGTTTTCATTTTTAGTAGACTGTCTAGGATTATGGCTTATTTGCTGTAGACAAAGGTTTGTTGAAGTTTTTGGGGGTTGAAGTGGTTAGAGTTAGGATATTTTATGCATACTTGGTAGGAGATCCTCTGAAAATCCCTTAGTTCCCTTTAATCCCAAACCCAATAAGATTGCAAGGCATTTTAGGAATTTAGGAGATCTTCTTAAGGAGATGGCTGATCCAAGTCACTCTCTTAATCCTTTCATTCCCCCAATGAATCCCATTCCACCTTATGATCACCATAGGCATCAAGCCCAAGATCATTTTAGACAAGAACCCCTTAGTCTAGACCTACTCATAGATGAAAAGCCTACTCCTAGGCAAATCTTTCTCCCTGAAGCTTGTGAGCCTCGCTATTCAAATTCCAAGTTTGGGGGAAATGAACTTCAAGATTAAGTCTAATATGTTGGCCATGCTTTCTTCCTTTTATGGAAGAAGCAATGAGAGTCCTCAAAAGCATATTACTGATTTTGTTGAGATGAGTTCCACCCTCTATGTCCCCTATGCCTCCCAAGAGGTCATACATCTAACATTGTTTTCTTTCTCTCTTAAGGACAAGGATAAATCTTGGTTTCATTCTTTACCTAATAGTTGCATTACTTCATGGGCTGAGCTTCAATCTAAGTTCTTTCGAAAATTCTATCCTATGGCCAAGACGGCCGACCTTAGGACCGCCATTATGACTTTCTCCAAACATGATCTAGAATCTTTTCATGAGGCTTGGGAGAGATTCAAAGACCTTCTTATATAGTATCCATACCATGGGTATGGCAATCATGGCCTACTATAGTATTTCTTTTGAGGTTTAAATAAGCAAAATAGGATGATTGTCAATGTCGCCTTTGGTGGTGGCTTCTATACCTTAAGACTGACTGAGGCATGGGAGAAAATAGAGTTGATGGCTAAAAATTCTTTTCAAAACTTTGCTATGGATAGGTCTAGTCGAAGAAGGACTAAGAGAAGTGTTATTGAGGTTGGAGTTTCTATAAATTTACCCATTAAGTTTGAGGCTTTAACAAATAAGTTAGATCAATTCATTTCTTTGTCTCTTTCTTCTCATGGTCATAGGACTAGTTCCATAGGTTCGTCCTTCTTTTCTTTGGTAGTTGAAGTATGTGCTTTATGTTTTGAGTCGTCTCATGAGACCATAGCTTGCCCTTTAGTACCCTAATTTCCTAAATTTATGAAAGAACAAATGTGTGCTACTCATGGTTATTCTTATAAGTACAATCCGTACTCGAACACATACAATCCAAGTTGGAGGGACAACCCAAAATTTTCTTGGAGACAAGGTCAGCATGAGTCTAGTTCATATCTTGAGGTCCCACTCCAACAGCATCCCCGTCCTGCTAATCCTTCAAGGTTTTACCATGTCAATCAACCTAGGCTTCATAGTGTTCCTCAACCACCAACACTCCCTGTTCCCTCTAATAACCAGTCTCTTAACAATGATGTGATGAATTTAATGCAGTTTATTCAGAATCAGCAACAGGTATTAGCTAATCAGTAGCAAGAGTTAACCGATAATAGGCAAGAGATGGCTAGCTATTGGCAGCAGATGGCTAGGTTTGAGGCACAGTTAGGGTAGATTGCCACGCAATCGAGCACTAGAGACCCCAGGAAATTGCCTTTTTAGCCGGAGATGAACCCTAGAGTCCAGTTTTGTTCCTCTACCAATACCACTTACCCCCCTCAGGCCCAGGTTAAGGTTGTCACCACTCTTAGGAGTGGTAGGATAGTGGATAATAACGTAGAAGTTGACTTTGAAGTGCCTAGACCTAGTGGTCCTTTCGAGTCTAGAGAGCCTCATAATAGACCTATTGAGGGGGATTCGAAAGAGGGGCTTGTCGAGAGAGTTAAGCCTATTAGAGACCATGGAGAAAGTAGTACTTCCCGCCTACATCAGAAGGGAAAAGAGCCCATTAATGATCCCCATATGTCTAGAGGTATTGCACCTAGAGTTCTCTTCCTGTTCGCTTTAGAGAGGCCCATGTCTAATGAGCATTCTAGGTTTTTCAAGATCTTAGAGCATTTTAAGGACCTTAAAGTTATCTTCCCTCGATAGATGCAATTTTTTCCATTCCCTCATATTCTATGTTCTTCAAGGACCTTTGTACAAGGAAGCATAGATTATCAAACATTCCTAAGAAGGTGAGACTGACGGAAAAGATGAGTAGTATTTGTACTTCGGGCCTTCCGACCAAGATGAGTAACCTTGGAGCTTTCACCATTCCTTGTAGGATCTGTGAGACTCAGATTGATCACGCCTTACTAGATTTAGGGTCTAGTGTTAATCTCATTCCCTACTCCGTCTATCAGCAGCTAGGTCTAGGTGAGTTGTCCCTTACACATGTTACTTTTTAACTAGCTGATAGGTCCAAGCGTAGACCTAGGGTGTGGTAGAGAATGTTATGGTCTAGGTTGGTGAGTTCGTGTACCCTGTTGACTTCATAGTATTGGATATGGATTCGGGTCACAATTCTAGGCATTTCACCCCCGTTTTATTAAGTCGCCCTTTTCTTACTACCGTAGACACCATTATTCATTGTAGGTCGGGGTTATTAGAGATGAAATTTGGGAATTTGAGGTCCACAATGAAGGTTTCCGAGGCGGTGAATAGGGCTAGTATAGGAGGAGAAGAGGATGAAGAAGAGTGCTTTATGTGATTGATTCTTGTGTCGAGGACTTTGTAGAGAGAACTATGACTGATAGAAAAGAATTGAGAAAATTTGAGGAATTGTTGTCTAGCTTTGATTTAGAGACATTGGAGCAGAAATGTGTAACTTCTACCTCTCTAGTTGAGAGTTCTTTGGTTGATAAGTCACTTGAGGTTATTCCTTCTACTCTTAATTCTAGTGATGTCCTCGTTGATGATATTGAGGCAAAGTCCCCCTTGGTTGAGCCTAGCCTATCTTTAGAGCTCAAACCGTTTCCCGATTATTTGAAGTATGCTTTCCTAGGCCCTAGTAAGACTCTTTTGGTTATCATAGCTTCCGACCTTTCTAATGAGCATAAGGAACGTCTCTTAGAGGTTCTTAGGAAACATAGGAAGGCTATAGGGTGGAAAATTAATGATTTGAAAGGTATAGATCCTTTGGCTTGCATACATCGTATTCACCTTGAGGATGGAGCCGTTCTTTCTAGGGAGATGTAAAGGAGGCTAAACCCACACATAAGCAAAGTAGTTAAAAAAGAGATCATTAAGCTTTTAGATGTGGGCATTATTTTTTTGATCTCCGATAGCGAGTGGGTTAATCTGGTCCAAGTAGTCCCTAAGAAGTCCAGGATCATGGTTGTAGAAAATGAGAGAGGAAAGCTTATCCCTACATGTACTCCCACAAGTTAGAGAGTTTGTATTGATTATAGGAAGTTTAACCCCAAAACTAGGAAGGATCATTTCTCATTGCCTTTTCTCGACCAAATCTTAGACAGAAAAGCTAGGCATAGCTACAATTACTTTCTAGATGGCTATTCCAGGTATAATCAGACCCTCGTGTTTCCCGAGGACCAGGAGAAGACCTTATTTACTTGTCCCTATGCACTTTTGCCTATAGAATGATGCCCTTCAGTCTTTGTAATGCCCAATCGACGTTTCAGAGGTGTATGATGGCCATTTTTAGTGACATGAAAGAGAAGCATTTAGAGATTTTTATAGATGACTTCTCAATTTTTGGTGATAGTTTTGATGAGTGCTTAAATCACCTCTTTTTAGTTTTAGACCGATGTGAGAAGAAAAACTTAGTATTGAGTTGGGAGAAGTCCCACTTCATGGTGCAGCAGGGGATAGTTTTGGGTCATGTAGTCTCATCTAGTGGTATTCAAGTTGACCCAACTAAGGTAGAATTGATTGAGAAATGATGTTAGATCTTTTCTAGGACATGAAGGATTCTATCATAGGTTCATTAAGGATTTTGGCCATATAGCGCAACCCTTGTCTAGTCTCTTAGCACAAGATGTCTCTTTTGAGTTTAATGATGAGTATGTTAAAGCTTTTAATAGGCTTAAATCCTTATTGTCCTCCTCCCCAGTCATCCAGCCACCTGATTACAGTCTCCCGTTCGAGGTTACGTATTGATGCATCCGATTATGCGATAGAAGCTGTTTTAGGTCAAAGGAGGGATAAGTTGCTCCATGTTGTGTATTATGCTAGTAAGACTCTTTACAAAACCCAAAAGAATTATACCATTATAGAAAGAGCTTCTAGTAATTGTCTTCTCCCTTGACAAGTTTAGTTCGTACATCCTAAGGTCTAAAGTGATTGTCTATAATGATCATGCGGCATTGAGGTATTTGTTGTACAAGAAAAAGTCTAAGCCTCGTTTGATTAGGTGGATGCTCTTTCTTCAAGAATTTGATGTTGAAATATGGGACAAGAAGGGTAGTGAAAATTTGGTAGTAGATCACCTTTGCCGTCTTGCTTATGAGTCGTCTAGTGATCCATCTCCTTTTCGTGATTCCTTTCCCGATGAGCATTTATTTGCCATCTCATATCACACACTTTGGCTTTGCTCACATTGTCAATTATCTTGCCACAGGGCATTTTCCCTCCCATTGGGAGAAGAGAGAGAGAAAGATAGGTTCCTAGCACACGTGAGACATTTCTTTTGGGAGGATCCCTATCTTTTCAAAGTGTGTGCGGATCAAATGATTCGCCGATGTGTGCCCGAAGACGAGTTTGAGAGCATATTGAGCATATGTCACGATGAGGGGTGTGGAGGTCATTTTAGCGGAAAGAAGACCACCGCAAAGGTCTTGCAATGTGGATTGTTTTGGCCCACTCTCTTTAGGGATGCCTAAGAGTATTGTAAAAAGTGTGTTAGATGCTGATAATCTGGGTCTATCTCTAGGAGAAACATGATGCCTTTATCCTTATTCTTTTATGTGAGTTGTTTGATGTTTAGGGTATAGATTTCATGGGACTATTTCTATCTTTTTTTAGGTACCAATACATTTTAATGGTTGTAGACTACGTGTCCAAATGGGTAAGGGTATTCCCACACGCACAAATGACCATAGAGTAGTGGTTAAGTTCATTAAAGAGAAGATTTTCTCTAGATTTGAAGTCCCCAAGGTCTTGATTAGTGAAAAGGGATTGCATTTTCGCCATAGAACTTTAGAGGCCTCGTTAAAGAGATATTCGGTTACCCATAAGGTTGTTACTCCCTATCACCCACAAACTAGTAAACAAGTATAGATGTCCAATAAAGAGATCAAGCACATTCTAGAGAAAACGGTTAGGCCCGATAAGAGAGATTGGTCTATTAGATTGAATGATGCTTTGTGGGCCTACCGTACCGCTTTTAAGACTCCTATTGGTATGTCTCTGTATCGATTGGTTTATGAGAAAGCTTGTCACTTGCTAGTAGAACTTGAGAATAGGGCTTATTGGGCTATCAAGGCTTTAAATTTTGATTTGGCAAGAGTGGGTGAGAAAAGGAAGCTTGACCTTGCGAAGTTAGAGGAACTTAGATTTGAGGCGTATAAGAATGCCAAACTTTATAAAGATAGGATGAAGCGAATTCATGATAAACATATTTTTAAGAAATCTTTCTCTCTCTCTGATAAAGTTTGGTTGTTTAACTCATGTTTGAAACTCTTTCCAAGTAAGCTCAAGTCAAGATGGGATGGTCTATATAAAGCTCAAGTCAAGATCAAGGACTTGAAGGATAGTCAAGAGTTGACAGTGAACGGGCTACGCCTGAAGCATGCATATGATCCGAGCATGGCTCGTGTGGAAGTTTTAATGCTTCAAGATCCCATATATGGAGGTTGAAGAAAAGTTGGTGTTCGCTTAGCTACGGCGTGGTGGTTAGCGCTACTAGAAGGCAGCCTAGGTTAAATTTTGCAATTTTGCACTTGTTCGTTTTCTTTTCTTTTGTTTTTTCTTCTTTTTCTTTCACCCATAGCACAATGTTGAATCCCTAACCCATTCTTCCCATAAGATACACCATTGCTTATTATTGCACATGCCAATGCAAAACTGCATAGGCAATGCTACTAACCTTGTTTTCTTTGGGTGCTTATGGATTGTAAGTCATAGGTTTAGTAGTATGGTGATTTATCATTAGCATGGAGAGCTTTAAAGACAACGCAAGGTTGTGTCTATCATTTCTCCACTTGTTTCCCATGTTTCTACCTCATCCCCACCACCCTTACTTACTTTATAATGCCAATTTGCTTGTTTATATGCTCTACTCCATTTGTTTGAGGACAACCAAAGCTTAGGTTTGGGTTTGTGGGGGTTTGGTCTTATTGTTTTATGTTTTCTTAGGATAGATTGCATTATTTGGTTGAAAATGGTGAAAAAATTTTCAATTTTGATGCATGTAGAGTTGTCTATTTCTTGGTTGATCATTGTGTTGGCTATTGTGATTTACTCTTTTGATTGGTGAATATGAGTAGCATTGTGAGGAAATGAATGGAGTGGATTGAAAACCGAGTCTTGGAGGGGATGCCCTTGAAAGTTATAGAGAGTGAGGACCTTTAAAATGACCTTTATAACCACCCCATAGCTTGGTAGGAAAAAGTGAAGAAAAAAAGTTGTTGATGTGAGTGTCCCTTCCTTGATTGGTTCTTTTTTATATGCCTTAGCCTTTCTTTTTCTTTCCTTTTTGAAATACAATGTAAAGTATGAAAAATCCAAAAAAAATTTGAAAAAAAGCAAAAATGGTGCAAAATGATCAAAATTTTGAAAAATTGAAAAAAAATAGAAAAAAAGGGGAAAAAAAAGCCAAAGACACCAGAAAGTTTTGTAAATAAGTGCATAAGTGACACCATGTCAACTTAAGCACAAGTTTTCATCCTTGTATAAATGTGAATAGGGCTTTCATAAGCCATTATATTTGTATATTCTCTCATCTTGTCTTTGAGGCTTTATGCTTGTTGGGGAGGTCATGTTAGTCGAGGGGGTAGGAAATGTCAACATCCTATGTGTGTGAGTTAAAATCCTAGGCTTGTGGTGATTTGGTTACTTGGGGAGTTCCTTTATAAGTAGAGGGAGGATCCAAAGAGACTTAGGAATCTCTCCACAATAGGAATTCCCCCTTCATGCTTTTTAGCTAGACTTAGGAATCTCTCCACAATAGAAATGCCTCCTTCATGCTTTTTAGCTAACCTTGATAATGAGTCAATCCTTTAGATAACCCTTTGCATCGGTTTTAGAAATAGACTTAAGAATGGGCTTGCTTGGGGACAAGCAAGAAGAAGGTTTGGAGGTGTTAATGTATTGTGCTTTTGTGTATGTTTGCATTGTTAATTACCTATGTTCAAGAGGTGTTTTGAGCCTTAAGAGATGTATTAGTATAGTACATATACTAGAGTTAGGGTTAAGCATAAGCAAATGTACATAGTTGAGTTTAAAGAAAAATGTTACATTAATGCATGCCTATTTCTCGTATTTGGCGAACTATAGGTCAAGCTCGGGACTTGAATTGATGGAGAATTGATGTTAGAGTCAAGCTCAAGATGTTCAGGATTTGGGAAAGCATAAAAGAAGTGTCTGGAGGCAACCGGAGCAAAACGAACACAAAGCAAGAAAATTGGCCAGCTTCTAACCTGGCCGGTCGACCCCCCCCTTCCAGGGCTGGTCGACCGGCCTAGGGGACCGGCCAAAACAGAAAGCAACCATTTTGGGCCGATCGACCTCAATGCTAGGCCATTTGACCAGCCAAGGCTCCTGACTAGACCCGATTGCTGCACTATTTAAGCCTTTTTTTAGCCTATTTTTAGGAGATTTTGGTCCCTTTTTCACCTCCCACTCACACACCCACTTCTCACACACAAAAACCTTCTTTTACCCACCTTTAATACACACACTAACATACACACCCACTTGAAATTAAGTTGATTTTAGAGGATTGTAACATCAATTCGTGAAGATTACTTAAGATTGTAAAGAGACAAACAAGCATGAAAAGGGAGATTTCTATAACCTCTTTCATTCTTATTTACTTCATGCTTGAGTAGATGATTTAAGGTGCCTAAACTTGTGTAATGGGATGATTTACATACCCTTTGTTATGGGATTCTAATTGGCTTATATATATACATACTTTGTTCTTATTTTGAAAAGATTTGTATCATTTCATGTCCATGTGTATGATGTAATGCTTGATTGAGTAGTCTGTATATAGATTGAGTTATATATGCTATAGAATACTTCTAATCCTTAGATTATACATGTCTATATGTGTGATTATGGATAATATGAAGTGGGTTGGTTCTATTCATGTCTATGTAAGTATGAAACATGCCTTATAGTGAATACATGCTTAATTAATGCTACACGTTGATGCTTGAATGCTTTCAATGGCATAAATCAAACTTGGGTGTGTTTGCACCATGAACATAACGCCTTGCCTTAGAACATGTAGGACTGTGACTATTAGATACCAATCCACATTAGTGTCCCTAGAATGACGATGTATAAGTTATAACTAGTCTAGATCGAGTCTTCTTTAGCTTTAAATCTAGCTAATAAGAGTTCGAATAGGTTTAGTTGACCCTAGGAACCCTAGGTCTTAGCTTTTAATCCAGCTAATGTCTTAGGAACTAGGGTGCGATTGTTCTAGGGCACCTAGGTAGCTTTCTAGTCCCTCCTATGGCTTTAGGTACATAAGGACCATGTCGTAGCTCTAAGTATGTACAATTAGGGACAAATTTGCACCGAGTCCTAAGGTGTGATTAGGACACTAGTTAGTTGCTTAGTAATAGAAGTTGTATTTAGTAAGCCAATTCCTGAATCCCATAGCAAAGAAGTAGAAAGTCATCCATTCACAAGCGTAGGTCACCTTATCACTTTCCCATTGTTTCAATCCCCTTAGATTTGCTTAGTTCTTGCTTTTTCTTTTTATTTCCTTTCTAGCACTCATAGTGTAGCCTTTAATTCTCTCTCATTGCTTCCTAATATCCAAAAAGCACAAAAAGGTGTTAATTTAAGTTCCTTTTTAGGCTTCTTCTAAAGCTCACTACTATAGAATTTCTTCCACAATTCACTTCTCCCTGTAGTTCGACACCCACACTTGTACAAGCTATTATGTGCGATCCGTATGCTTGCGGGTCTGTTAGGGCTTGCACCAAAAAGGCACATCAACATTTAAACGGAAAAGGTGATCTAGAAGGTTTGCAACATACTTTAAATCCAAGAAGTACAGATGAAAGCCAACCAAGAGATCATGAAGAGGCATCAAAGGAAAAGGCTTTAGAACTATGAAGATTTGCGAGGCCAAGAAAACCAAATCCTATATATGATGATACATCATTGGCAAAGATTGATAGTCTAAAAGAGCCAACAACATATGAAAAAGCAAGCGAGAAGTCTGAGTGGCTGAATGCTATAGAGAAGAAAGGTCAGCATTAAAGCAAAATCAAACTTAGGACTTGGCTCCGAAGCCTAAAGTTTTAAAACCCATGTCTTTCAAATGGGTTTACAAAATAAAGACTCTACAACTCAATAGAAAGTTATAAGGCTCGCCTAGTTGCTCAAGGATTCTCTCAATAATACGGCCAAGACTGCAATAAAATGTTCAGCCCAATTGCAAAGATTACACTATTTGAGTATTACTGGCACTTGCTACTAGCAAGTCTTGGAAATTATGGTAGATGGATGTAAAGAATGCCTTCCTACATGAAGAGCTTGATCAAGAAATATATAGAGAGCAACCAGGAGGCTTCGAGAACAAAAAACATTGAGATTACATATGTAAGTTTAAAAAAACACTTTAGCAAGTACCAAGAGTATGGTACGAGAAGATTGTTGAGTTTCTTGTTAGCTGTGGTTATTCAGTTGTTCCTTTAGATTCAAGCCTCTTTGTGAAAGCTTAAAGAGGTAAGCTAGCGATCGTACTTGTATATATGGATGATCTGATCATTTCTGGAGACAACAATGATGAGATTTTCAGGACGAAGGAGAATTGGTTAATCCATTTTCAAATGAAAGAGCTCAAGAAGCTAAAGCACTTTCTAAGACTTAAGGTTGATCACATCAAACAAGGAATCTTCTTATGTCAACATAAATGTACTAAGGAGTTGTTGGAGAAGTTCAGGATGCTTGGCTACAAACCTATCTCTCCACCTACAGAAGTTCATTCCAAGTTGTGTGCACAAGATGAGAAGGACTTGAAAGGTCCAACGGTGTATCAACAAATGGTACGTAGTCTTATCTACCTATCACTTACAAGGATGGACATATCATTTGCAGTCGGGGCAGTAAGTCGATACATACAAAACTTGAAGAAGCCTTATCTAGATGTACTTCGGAAGATTCTAAGATATGTTAAGGGCACAATGGATCATGTTCTCTTTTATAGAAGAGGAGAATTATACAAGCTAGTTGGATTTTCAGATGCCGACTATGCTAGAAATCATGACACATGTCGATCAACCACTAGCTACATATTTAAACTTAGAAGACCAGCAACTACTTGGTGCAATAAAAGATAGCCTACTAGTTTCTCTACTAATAACTAAAGTTTAATACAGAGCTACGGTTATAGTGAGGTAAGAGAGTATGTGGTTGGTCCAACTTATGAAAGATTTGCATCAAAAACTAAGTTTGTAGTTCGATTATACTACGATAATCATTCAGCGATATGTTTTACTGAAAATCTAGTGTTTCATGTGAGAACCAAGCACATTAAAGTACATTTTCACTTTCTCAGAGAGAAAGTATTGCAAGGAGATATCAAACTGGTGTACACCAGCTATGTTCAAGGAGTTCAAGAAAAAGCTTGATATGATAACAAGGCAAAACTATAAGAAACTTGGTGTTAAGGAGGAGTGTTGAAATATCAACACCAAGTCTTTAAGGATTAAAAAATTTAATAAACACCAAAGCTTTTCTAGGAAGCTAACTAGAATTTTTAAGCAAAATTATGTCCAAAATTTTCTGGAATATGGTAGGAATTCCTAAGAATTTACAAAGTTTCTTTTAAGAACACAAAGTCTAAGTTGTCCAGCTTTCCTCAAGATGGCAGAATTTCTAGAACAACAACTTAAATTCAAATATGTTGAAATCAGGTAGCAAGAATAGTATAGAGCTTTCTTGAGAATTCTTTGGTAATCGTGAGATTCTTTAAATTAAGTAGTGTGTGAGTTTTTTACAAGATAATTCTGGAGAACAAAATTCCACTGCCTATGCATTTAACTGACATAGTTGCATGTATAAATAGAGCTTATGTATGTCCTTGCATTGTACCGAGTTGAGTGGAGTCTATGAGTGAGCAAAAGTGAAAGAGTGAGTTATAAAAGTTGTCGAGTGGTCTTGTGAGATGTGTCTTTTGTGTCGTGTAAGCAGTACAAAGTTTATGAAATTTTCTTTTAAGGGTTGTAGTGTACTAAATGTGTAACAATTAAAATTTTGAGTTTTTTAAATTATATTTATAGTATTTCAAGTCTTCTTCCCTTTTTAAATTGGTCAGCAAGTGGCATCAAAGCCATATTGTTAGAGACCAGCAGCTTTGGGAAAATTCTATTCGTGCTAAATCAAGGATTGCAGTCATGGACCAGTTATTTTAATGAGATTCTACTCATGCTCAGTCAAGGATTGTGAATCTCGTGGTCAAGGACCAAGCTTACTTGGTATGAGAGAAATGACTTAAGTCATTGTGGCAGATCTCTAGGCTATTAGACAGATGAGACTTAATGGTACAAATTATGGCTCGTGGTCCAGCTGTCTTGAAGCCTATTTACAAGGCCAAGACCTATGGGAGGTTGTTGGTGGTGATGAAACAATATCTCAAAAGGATGATGAGGTGCTCTGCAAATGAGAGATTAAGACGGGGAAGGTGATCTACGCAATCCAAGCAACATTGGAGGATAAGTACTTACAGCGCATCAAGAAAACACATACACCAAAAAAAGCATGGCCCCAATTCCTTGAAAGCAAGCTAATGACCATAGCATAGAGGGACATGACAGTCAATCAATACATTAATAAGGTAAAATCTTTAAGCCATGAAATCTCTAAATTAGATCCTGACTCTAAAATTTCTGTCATTAGAATGGCAAGAATTATTATCCACGAATTAAGATCCTAATGTAGAAGTTTCATTACAACAATTCAATGTTGGTCAATACAATCATCACTTGTTGAATTAGAAAATTTACTAGCCAACCAAGAAGCATTAGAAAAACAAATGTCAGGGGTCTCACTAAAGAGTGATAAGGAAGCACTCTTTAGTGGTAAAGGAAAAACAAACCGAACAAATGGTTTAACTCCGAATCTAAAAAGAGATTTGAAAATAATTCAAATAAGAGAGTAGAAGAGGTTAACAAGCTGAGGGAGCTAACAAGAGAAATCAAGGCAATGAGTAACCATCTACAGTAAGCAAAAAATGCAACGGCAAGTGCTTTAATTGTGGGAAGAAAGGCCACTATACTCATGATTGTTAATACAAGAAGAAAGATACTCAAGGCAATGCTATGGCATCCTCCAGTCACTCGAAGCAAAATGAAGAAGAAGATTGAGATGCTGAAATCCATATTATGGAGACTTAAGATATTAATTTGGACGGTATGTCTACCTCAAACACAGAAGAGGTTGTCGTAGACTCAGCAAGTAACCTAAAAGTAGTCGACTACAAAAAGGATTGGTATATAGACTCGAGATTTGCTAATCACATGACCATAAAGGCTGAGAAGCTACAGGATAAAGCCAAATACAAAAGGCGATGTGTTTTGGTAACTGCCAACAACACTAGACTACCCATTGCTCATGTAAGGAGTACCATCATCGCTCCACGCCTAAATACAGGCTAGGTACAACTAGATCATGTGTACCATGTGTCAAGTATAAAGAAGGACCTACTATAAGTATTCCAGCTAACTAATGTAGGAAAGTGGGTAGTCTTTGGTCCTGATAAAGTGAAGATATATCAAGACATCAAGGTGATTGATACATCAATCATGAAAGGACTGAGACTGGAGTCCATATATGTGATAACTGTAAAGTTTGCGTACATCAACAAGACACGAAAGAATAAGATATCTGACCTATGGCATATACGCCTCGGCCATGTTAGCTATATAAAGTTGAGACAATGATGAAGAGAAAAATGCTTAAGGGCCTTCCCAACTTGAGGTTAGAGACAATACTATGTGTACCAATCTCAATATGGTAAGACACATGAATTGACTTATGAAGAGTCTACTTTTAGAGCAAAAGAGCCTCTACAATTGCTCTAGTCAGATGTGTTTAGATCGGTGAAGCAATCTTCTCTCTTAGGGAAGTGCTACATGGTGATTTTGATAGACAATTTTTCGAGATATGTGTGAGCTTTCTTCATGAAAGAAAAATCATAGGCCTTTGAAAATTTGAAAGAGTTTAAAGAGATGGTCGAATGTGAAGTCAGTAGCAAAGTTTAGTGCCTATGTACCGACAGTAAAAAAAAATATACCTCACATGAATTTGGTGAGTATTTGCGAGCTTGTCAAATATGTCACCATTCAGTTGCCTAAGTACCCTTCAACAAAATAGAGTAGCAAAAAGAAAAAAACATAGGCACCTTGCTAAAATTTGTCGAAGTATGTTACATGCAAAAAATGTGCCTAGAAGATTTTAGTCAGAGTGCATAAACATGATGGCTCACACTATCAATAGACTTCCATTATAAAAGCTTGGGTTCGCCTCACCATTCGAGAAACTGTAGAATCTAAAGCCAACAATAGGTCACTTTCGAGCGTGTGCTACGTATTTCTACAACCTTATCTACATAACAAGTTCGATAAGAAGGTAATATGGTGCACCTTTGTCGGCTACGACTCCCAAAAGAAAGGGTGGAAATGTTGTGCCCCACTATAAAGTGCTACTACACCTCAAGAAATGTGGTGTTCGACGAAGCATCTACATGGTGGTCACTAGAATATGTAACATTGCAAAACACAAAGAGATTGATAATAAGTTACAAGACAAAGAGGAAGTGTCCAACAACACGTATGACGAACAATCACATTCAAACAAAGAGGTGATCTAGAAGGTACGTAACATATTGTCCATCCAAGAAGTACATATGAAAGCCAACCAAGAGGTCATAAAAAAGGCATGAGAGAAAGAGGCTTTACAACTAAAAAGATTTGCAAGGCTAAGAAAACTAAATCCCAAATATGCTGATACAATATTTGTAGAGATTGATTGTCTGAAAGAGCCAGTAACATATAAAGAAACAAGCAATAAGTCTAAGTGGCAGAAGGCTAAAAGAAGAAATGTCACTGTTAAAGCAAAATCAAACTTGCGACTTGGTTCCAAAGCCTAAATATCTCTCAAATGGGTTTATAAAATAAAGACTAGCCTAGACAGCTTGAAAGAAAGATACAAGGTTCACCTAGTTTCTCGAGTATTTTCTCAACTCATAGCCTAGACTATGATGAGACGTTCAGCCCAATGGCAAAGATTACTACTATTCGAGTTCTCCTTGCACTTACTGCAAGCAAGTCTTGGAAATTATGTCAAATGGATGTAAAGAATGCCTTCCTACATAGAAAGCATGATTGAGAAATCCATATAGAGCAACCAAGAGGCTTCAAGAGCAAGGAACGTTGAGATTATATCCAAGTTGAAAAGCACTCTATGGATTAAAGCAAGCGCCAAGAGCGTGGTACGAGAAGATTGCTAAGTTTCTTGTCAATTGTAGTTACTCAATTGTTCCTTCAGATTCAAACCTTTTTGTGAAAGCTTAAGAAGGTAAGTTGGTGATCGTACTCGTATATATGGATGATCTGATCATCTCTAGAGACAAAAATGATGAGATTTGCCGTACGAAGGAGAATTTGTCTATCCATTTTCAAATGAAAGAGCTCGGGGAGCTGAAGCACTGTCTTGGACTTGAGGTTGATTACATCAAACAAGATATCTTCTTGTGTCAACATAAATGTACTAAGGAGCTGTTAGAGAAATTCAGGATGTTTGGCTACAAACACATCTCGACACCTATAGAAGTTCATGCCAAGTTGTGTACGCAAGACGAGAAGGACTTGAAAGATCTAATAATGTATCAACAAACGGTAGGTAGTCTTATCTACCTAACACTTACAAGGCCAAACATATCATTTGCAATCGAGGCAGTAAGTTGATACATGCAAAACCCGAAGAAGCCTCATCTAGATGTACTTCGACAGATTCTAAGATATGTTAAGGGCATAATGGATCACGGTATCTTAGATGTACTTTAGCGACTCTAAAACTACAATTGGTTTGGATAATCCTGTGCTACTAAGAGTCAACGCTTAGGGATAGGAGTCCACCTATAGTTGGAAGATAATAAGGTTAATTAGCTAGGAACTTCAATAGAGCAATTAAGCCATAGATAGACCGAATCGTTATCATAGCCTGAGCTTAGTTGCAACGCAATCACCCTAGATCCTTTTCTACCTTGTTAGGTTTTCCTTCCTTAGCTTGGCACCTTCAATTCCTCCATAGCTTAGGTTTTATTTTCTGTTTGCCGAGCTCCCTTTAATCCTAAAGAAAGTACCCACATACACGTAGCTACTGTCTAGCACACGAGCACGTAGAGAGCGAGCTTAAGAGCCTCCATATAGAGATGATACTCGCACTCGTATCTGTTATACCTCGAACGATCTGTACAATTGCGAGTTAAATAAACGATCATCTATTATGTCTCAAAATAAAGTTTTTCTAGTTAAGCATTCCCAAACCAAAAGTCCATCTCTATTTTCTCTCAAAGTCTTTTATTAAAGTTAAAAAAAAATTCTATCTCGATCTCGTCTCAAAATTATTCAATAAATAGATCTATAACTTATATAGATATATAGATCTATATAGATATTTATAAAGATATATAGGTTTACATCTATATAGATATATATAGATATTTATAAATAAATAGATAAACATATAGATATGGATAAATATATCTATAAGATATATAAATTTATATAGATATCTATATAAATATAGAGGTATAATATTGCAAATATAATTCACATAATAAGTGATAGTTATATTTGTAATGACAAATATAAATATTAGTGTTTAATATTACACATATACATAATTAGTGGTTTAATATTACTAGTAAATGATACATATAACTATCAATAAGTTGTTTAATATTACACATATAATTCATATAATAATAGATAATTATATTTGTGATAATAAAGTTGCATTTTAGTAGTTGAAGCTTTTATATCTAAAATGATTACATTTGTAACATTAGTACATAAGAGGATTTGTGGTCTAGTGGTTTAAGCTTTAAAATTAAAATAAGAGGTCATGGGTTTAAAACTTGTCCCTTACATAATTGATCTTTTAATATTATTTATTAAATAAATGACAAATGTGCTTAAACGATAAATCACCAAGCTTGCGAGCCAGCCCGGCCCAACTCAGCAAATGTGTTTAAAAAACAAATGACCCAACCAACGAGCTAGCCCAGCCCAGCCTAGCTCAGCTATATATAGGTTGGACCCCTTATAGGAGCTGGGCCTAGGGCCCCTTCATTTTCAACCTAGGCTAGCCCAGCTTGGTTAAAACTTAGATCGAGCTCAGCTAGGCCGAACCAAGCCCATTAACATGCAAGCTTTGTGGGCATAAGCCAAGCCCAATTGCCATCATGACCACCACAACTATTAATGCAATTACTAGTGTCGTTACTACTAATACTATTAAGTCGCCATCATGACCATCACAACTTCTAATGCAGTTACTAGAGTTATTACTACTAATACTACTAACAACAACCATAATAATAACTAGTAATTTTGCAACCCGTGCTTTTTCTTTTTCTTTTTTGAATTATATATATTATACAGTTCTTTATTTATAAATCTTTTTGCTATTTTTTAAATTTAATTTACCTCTATTTGTATTTGGTTAAATCATATCATATATGTACTGTATTATGTGTTGGATGCCTTTTTAGTTAGATCTTTAATGCTTAAATAATACAATATCCAAATAACATTTATCAATTTTGCAGGTAAGTTTGGCATTTTGTAGTAATATATATTCTTTTATTTTTTTTAGCAAGTAGTAATATATATTCAGAATTTTTGCTTCTTCATTTTGATGTATTTTTGAAGCTTTTTTTATTACTTTACCTATTAATAAGTTTATATTATTATTTGTTAAGATCATAATTTATATGTTGATGTATTAAGATCTAATGATGTTTCTTTTTTTTTTTTTTTAACTTATACTTTGAGGAATGGTTTATATAAGTTCCATTTTAGATATGTTCTTTTTCTTTGATTGTTTACTTTGGTTAAGATAGTAGTTTGCATATACTATATAATTACAAATAAAGAATTAAACTTGTGTGTAAATAACATGACAATTACAAATAAACTTAAATTTAAAAAATAATTCAAAATTTCTTTTATATGTATAGGCTTGTGTACGAACCATAACATGTAGTAATATTAAAGAATTAAACTTAAATTAGAATAACCAATTAAATACACAAGTAATCTAGATTTATTAAACAGAATAAAATGAATTGCAAGAAATTAAAAGAAAATATTTATAAGAAAGAAAGTAAAAGAATATCAAATGTAAATTAGAATGGAGGCTTGAGTTGGATTTAATCTCCTTAAAACTTTAATGTTAACAGCCTCTCTCACAAACCTTTTAGGATAAATGATTTACCTTTTGTGGATATATGACTCAAATTTTTAGAAGCCAATGATAAGGATGTGTTAAAACTCTCTTAACTATGCAAGCTTATAGACTATAAGATACACTATATATGAAAAAAAAATCATTTATTTTGTATGTTTACTACAATTTATAAATGGAAGAATTGGTAAGGTATAAAGTCTACTATAAATAAGACATTCGAAGGTCTTAAAATCCTTTTATATTAACCTTATGGCTTGAAAGTCACCTCAAGTCAAAGATGACACTCCCAAGGGTTTTAAAACTCATATGCATTAACCTTCATAACCAACATAGTAAGGAGATCAAAATCTTTGAAATAAATAATGTGAAAATTGTTATTAGCTAAATTTATAATATTGATAAAAAAATTTAGCTGAGTTTGCAACCAAATGAAAACTAATGTGGCATATTTCTTCGAGCTACAATCCGTCATAATAAAAATATAACTACGTAAAATAGATTTTTGAATTAGTATGTAGGTTAAAAAAAATTATATATATAAGATATTCGTATTAAATGGCAAAAGGTGATACACACACACGCACACGCAAAAAATGGATTTCACATGATCGGTTGGATTTCTTTCATGTTGTTTATTACCATAATGCAATGCCAAGACATGGTGAATAAATGTAATTAGAATATGGTGCATAAATTAATTAAATTAAATGAGTTTTTTTGGACTTTATTACTTTAAACTCATTAAAAAGAAATATATAAGTGGTGCATAAATATAATTAAATATCTTGTAACTCCATTACAATGATGAGGTTGGAAAGTGGTGCATAAATGTAATTAAACACTATAATACATAGATTTATAATAATGTAATATAATATTAAAAATAAAATATATAATGACTTGGCAAATAGATAGGTGTTGATGTGGCACTCTTCTTTGAGCTCCTTTGGATTCAAATTTTATCTATACTAGTGCACTTTTATCCGTGCTCCACACGGATTTTTTTTTGATTAAAAATATTAAATTAAGTTAAATTTATTTACTTTTAATAACATATAAAGAATTTAGTCACGAATATTCTTCGCTTTGCATGGATTTTTTTAAATAATAAATGTCAAATTTACTAAGGTTTAATTTTTCAAATTCACAAATGAAAAATACATTAAGGCTTTTGAGCATTAATCTTTTAGTAACTATATTTCTAAATTAAAACTAATAATATATATATATATATATGTATGTATGTATGTATGTATGTATGTATGCATGTATGTGGTAATAAATGAACCTTTTGAAGTTCACAAATGAATTATATTGTAAGCATTAGTTGATTGATTATTTAAATTTTCAATTAAAACTAATAATTTATTACATCCACAAAAATAAAAATAATAAAAATAAAATAAATAATAAATAATAACTTATTATATAAGTGAATAAAAAAATATTCATTGCCATATAAGTGTCGATATAGCACTCTTATAATGCTCAAAGAAGTATTTTTTAATGGTAAATATTAAATTTACTTGGATTTCACAAACAAATACTATTTAAGAATTAATTTATTAAAATTAAATTTCTAATGCTAATAATATATATACATAATAGATAAAAAAATAATTTTTTTAGATTTCACAATTGAATTTTATCTTAAGCATTAATTGATTGATCATTTAATATTTCAATTAAAGCTAGTAATGTATATTCATAAAGATAAGAAACAACAAAGAGTAAAATAATAAATAATAAAATAATCATGCCATGTAAGCGCTGACATGGCACTCTTACAATTCTTTCATATATATTGATAATAATAATAACAATAATAATATTGATACTAGTAATAATAAAAAATGCTACAATTTATCTTCTCTCATCCTCCTACTAATAATAATAGTAACAACGACCACAATAATAATTATCATTTTAATAGAAATAATAATAAAAAACATAAATAATATCAAATAATAAAATTATTCATTAATCATTTTTATTATAATTATAAATATAATAGTACTGATAGTGATGCTAGTAATCATAAATTATATTTCTATTACTACTACTATTATTATTAGCATTAGCACTACTACCACCACCATTGCAACTACTACTAATCGAAAACCATTGCTAGTATTATCACTACTACTAATGATAATAACATTAGTAATAACAATTACTATTTATTATTATTATTATTATCTGTTATTTTACAACAACAAAAACAACAACAACAATAATAATAATATTAGTAAACATCATAAATTATACTACTACTACTAGTAACTATTAATATTGCTACTACTAATACATCAATTACTACTACTGCTATTACTATTACTAGAGCCTAACTACAATAAGATGAATTGATTATAACTATATAACTTAATTAATTACTTTGTCATATAATTACACTTAATTTAGTTGATTTTAATTATTTTTAATTTGCTTTTATAATATTTATCATAACCATAACATACTGATTGAATGACTTTGTCAACTTAATTCATTGATAAGTCATTTAATAACTTAATTTCTTTATTTCGACGTATTGTCCGACACCACTTCTCCTAATTTTAACTATATTAAGAATTAAATTATTACTAAAATAACATTAGAAGATATAAATAATTCAAAGTTTAATTATTTATTACTTAGATCTGATTATAGATACTAAATAATTTTACAAAAATAACTAATACTTACATACATGTTATCATATAAATGACCATGAACAAACAGCATTTTACAAAATTAACGTATAAAAATATTATTCGCGAGCAGTCTTACAGAGTAACCTAAAACTAATATAATTATTTTCTTTTTCCCATCTCAATAGTGGACAATAATGAATAATAATGAATATGATCCAATGTAATCTAATAATAAAATAATAATTAATAAGTAATCATCAATAATAATATAATCTAGTCCTAATAATTAATAAACAATCTTCCATAATCTAGTCCTAATAATTAATAAACAATTGTCCATAATAGTATACTGAAATCTACCTATTGCGTTTAGTGGGATCCACCCCTAAGGGGAGCTCAGGGTATTTTAATTTACTTGGTAACTACTGTATAATCCTAATTAGATTAGGAGGAAAGCACATTGAGGAGGTGCTAATAAATAACGAATAACTTTGAGAAAAACCCGCAAGAATACTGCAATAGCAAAGAAGAGAATTTAGGTTGTGGAAACTCAGGATTCTTCAACAGCCAAGAAGAGAATTTAGGCTATGGAAACTCAGGATTTTTAAACATACATGTACTCTCCTAACTTTTGTATTCAATTATGTATTGAATTATATTTTTCTTCACTATCTAATTTGTTCTAATTTAACTTTTTTAATTTAATTGGCTGTAATTTAATTACTAACTTAAAATCCTAATCTTTATTAGAATAACATTTGAATTAGTTGATTCTACTAATAACATAACTTAATTCCCCAATTTCTATTATAATATACTAACTTAATTGGTCCTATTCCTATTTCCAACTTATTTTTTTATGATAATTCCAGTTTTTTAGTTCTTTTTTGCTTTTCGTGTTTTATGTTTTCCTTTTGTTTATATTTTTCTCTATTATAAGTCCTTTTTTTTTTTTTACAAAATTTCAATTTTTCTTTGTCTCCATTTTCGTTTTTACTTCTCTATATTTTTTCTATTTTAGAATGACAAAAAAATAAAATTTTTGAAAAGGAAAAAAGAACTTGAATAGAGAGGCGGACATTGAAGGGCGGGGGCGCATTTATCCATGAGCTTGGGAGCTTGACCAACAAAAAAAGAAAAGAAAGAAAAAAAAAACAATAAGGCTGAGAGACAAAAGCTTTTTCAACTTGTAATAAAATATATTAGTCATTTTGCTGACCGACACGACACGACACAAAAGTCCAAAACGACTGAACACATTGAGAAGAAAAAATCTAACAATTTTAAAGTATTTATTTGTGTTTTAATTATTATTGTAATTATATTAATAGTCTATAATTATTACATTTTCTAGTAACATAATTACGTATAATCAACAAAAAAAAACCGGAGTAACGTCACTACAATCAATAATGAATTTGAATACTCCCACATTAAGTTGTTTTATTATATCACTCATTTATATTCATATAATATCAATTGGATAGCTCATAAAATTTGAAGTTCAAAGAAAAGCCGTTTCTTCAAAATGCATTTTTCTCCCCATTGTCTGCTTTTCTAAAATTTGAATTCAATCAACCGCACAAGTGTTATTATATAGATATGAGCGATTTCATTCTTCTTGGTCGATAGAGATTACTCTTAAATCTATACCTCAAAATAAAAAAGAAAAGTAATTAAGAAAAAGTAATCCCCTTACATGAAATGAAAAAATTTTTTAATATGAGTGGATGTCCATAAAGATTACTATCAAATTTATATCTCAAAATAGAAAAAAAGTAATTAAAAAAGAAATTACTCTCCGATTTATACCACAAAATAAAAAAAATAATTAAGAAAAAAGTAATTCTCTCACTTTTAAAAGAGAAATTTCTGATAGGAGAAGATTCTAACTCCGGTGAAATACTTTCTCCCTCAAGCTTTGCATTTTCATCCTTGTTAGAAGAACTTCTCCGCTTTCTCTCTACAAAATGTTTTCCTCTCTCTCTCACAACAAACACAGAAAGAAAAAACAAAAACCAAAATCTGGAGCGAAAATAACATCTGCTAATCATTATCTTCACCAAAAACGACAAACATAACAAAAAAAAAAAAGAAAAGAAAAACCAAAATCTAGGGCTTCAAAACCAACATCAAATTACTTCGCAAAAGAAAAAAAAAAAAAAAAACAACTACAAATTCTGTTTTTCTTCTTCCCTCTCCGTTTTATTCTTCTTTTTTTTTTTCCCTCGTTTTTCCCTCAAAATAGAAAAAGAAAAAAGAAAAAAAAGAAGAAAAGAAAAGAAAAAAACGGAAAACGAAAAATAAGCACTCCTCCAGCTCACCAAAAAACAGGTTCATCTTCTTCTTTTTGCTCCTTGTATTTAGCTTCGCACATCACTTCTTTAATTTTCCCGGAAAATTGATTCTCCCTTCTGCATCTTCAGCGTTTCAAGGTAATACACACACACACACACACATATATATATATATATTTTGTGTGACACTCTGTGTTTTTTTTTTGCGTGTGTGTATATATATATGGTTTTATGTGAATTTGGATTATGCAAGTAATTTGGATTCTTAGGCCTTGTTTGGTCGTAATTTTATATATATATATATATATATATATATATTTTTTTTTTTTTTTTCTGTTTTTGCTATTAGATGCAGGGGATTTTGTTGCTGATACGATTTTTCGGTTGGGAATTTTTTGGTGTATAATTTGATGGAAAACACGGATTTTTATAAAGAAAGCGATTGTGTAAAGAGAGAGGGATTGCGGATGAATTCGATAAATTTCGTTGGAATTTGTTTTTTACGTTTTTCCCGAGCATTTAGGAATTTAGGTTTGTAAAAATTTGATTGGGATTCTGATTTAGTGTGCATTGGGCTATGGATTTGGAGCCCTTGCCGCCATCTAGTAGTTTGGTCAAATGTTCCGATTGTGGGTGTACGTGTAGTCTGGTTATGAATAACACCGTATCGGGGACGTGGTTTCGTTCGGTTAAGAGGAAATTTGATGAACATGAGGAGAGAAGTAAGTTCGTGATTCCCGGGTTTAGCTTGCCTCATGTCGCGCGTGTTGATGTGGGGAATGAGGTCGCTGCTCTGCGGGAGATGGTTAGTAGTCAGCAGGAGACCATTGGGGATCTTTCTATTGAATTGGAGGAGGAGAGGAATGCCTCTGCTTCGGCTGCTAACGAGGCTATGTCAATGATCTTGAGATTGCAGAGGGAGAAGGCTGAAATTCAGATGGAATTGCGGCAATTTAAGAGGTTCACTGAGGAAAAAACAGTGCATGATCAGCAGGAGATTTTGGCGTTGGAGGATTTGTTGTACAAGAGAGAGCAGGCTATTCAATCACTCACGTGTGAGGTGCAGGCTTACAAACATAGGATGATGAGTTATGGGTTAACAGAGTTTGAGGCGGATGGAGAGGGAGGTTCTGGAAGTCGCATAATGAGCGGGAATAGCAGTATTATAGTTGATAAGTTTGATGGTCAACTTGAGTTCCCTGCATATGATTACCCACTGTTGAAGTGCCATTTGAACGAGAACCATGCTGATCCGGAGGTTAACAGTGAATCGCCATACGATGTTGAGAAATATGCTTTTGGGGAAACTCCACGATCTAGAGATCACTTGAAAGATTTGGAGTACCGTATCTGTCAGCTCGAGAGGACACCTAGAAGTATTCCACCAGAAGGGGAACCTTTTGGTACAAAAAATGTTCTGGAGAAGGTGATAGTTGGTCAATCTCCTAGACGACCTAGGCATTTGAGGAAGGTCTCAACTGATAGTGCAGGTGCCTTCCTCAAAGAAATGGGTCCAGAGTTCAGCACAGATTCTCCAAGATTTGGTAGCAACTTAAAGAAGACAGAAAATTCTCTGGCAGAGGATTATTCTAATCTAAGAAAAGTGGATAACACATCAGAAGCTGGAGATGACATGAGCGACAGAGTTTACACGATTGATTCTGTTCATCAGGGGGTGGCATATAGTGGTGTTACAGAAACTAAGGCTTCTGTTGGAGTAGGTGATGACTATATCACAACGCCGAGGGGGTCACTGAATCACACAGATGTAATAGATCCAGAGATCCAGAAACTATATGTGAGACTTCATGCACTTGAGGCAGATAGAGAATCAATGAGGCAGACAATTATATCTATGCGTACTGATAAAGCACAGCTGATTCTGTTGAAGGAGATAGCTCAGCATTTGTGTAAAGAAGCATCTCCACCAAGGAGGGCCCCTGTCACGAAGCCATCTATAATTAGGGTCTTTTCCTTCATGTCTATTTTCAAGGTAATATAATTGTATTTTTATTGATGATCATTTATGATCCCTATCTGTTGCTATTTCGAAACAAGGGAGTGCTTAATTTTTGTTGTGTAATTTGTCTTGCATGCCCCTATATGAGAATATAGGCATTATTTGATTGCATCCAATGATCATTATCAGCTTGTTTCTTTTCTGTTGACTAATAACCTAGAATCATTTTTCCCTTCTCTTTTCGTAATAGAATGTGATGTTACTTGCCAGCAGTGGCTTATAATACCAAATATATGGTTTCTTTCTTCGCCATAATGTTGGAAAGGGAGGTACCTCACTTTTTCCAGGATAATTGTCAATTTGATCTTTTGCTGCAAAGGCCTGCTCTAGCAGTCAAAAATTGAAATATGATAAAAGATATAGTTTCTAGTGTCTTCTTTAGCTAAGCTGAATTTGGCTAACTTCATTCTTAACTTGTTTTTCAGGTCGAGTTTATTATGGTCTTATAGTGTCTCAGCCGTTTAGATGCAAAGGATATATTGGGATTAAGAACAATTATTAATATGTGATCAAATAACAGTATCTTATGTATAGGAAAGTTAACATTGTAAGGAGATGTTAAAGGAACTCTAGTTGTCGAAGGTGAGCTGAAAAATAGTACTGAAGCAGACTCAAGTTTTATGTGGGGTTAATTGCACAAAAGGTCCCCATTTTTGTCACATCTTTTCAAATTAGTCCCTTTTGTATTAAAATATTAAATTAGTACTCAATGTGTCACAAAGATATTCAAATTAGTTTTCAATATTTAACAAAAATAGTCAAATTACTCCATATTGCTTAGAAACATTCATAGTAGTCCTCAAAATTTGACAAATATAGTCAAATAAGTCCCTATTGATTAGAAAAAGTTCCATATTTCTCCTTGATATTTTACAATCTTGTTCAAATTAGTCTTTGCAGTTTGTTCATTTCTTCTTAAGACTTGGAACTAATTTGAATAAGTTTGTAAAACATTTGAAGAATAATATGAATTTTTTCAGAGACTAATTTGTCTATTTGTTTGAAACAGTCAGGATTGATATGAATATTTTGGAATAGTCTGGACTAATTTGACTGTCTTTGTGAGAAACTAAGACTACTTTGAATACTTTATGACAATCGACCACTTTGAATAAGTGTGACAACAATGAAGACTTGTAGTGAAATTAACCTTTTTATGTATCCATCGTTACACTTAATCTGTCTTCCTTAGTTCAGCTTTTGCATATAGCTATAGCCAATGCGATGTGATGGGAGTTTGGATGCATTTGTATGGCTACTAAGTTTTAATCATGGTGTTCTGATAGGTTCTAGCCTTTTCACAGTTGCTCAAGTTCACTTGTTAGTTTAAGCTGATAGAATGTGGTTGCCACCATCTTCTATTGCTATCTACATTATTTGTAGTATGAGTAGCTGCAGTACCTTATTATGCCAGAACTAAAATACATGTGAAATTGAACCCATGATTTTCCTGACAATTTATATCAGAAATGTGATTGTCCAATTGCTTTTACAATCTCTTAGTTCTAGTTCATTGCCTTTGTCCTGATATGTTTTACCTTGTGTTTGTGTTAGTGGATCATATCCTTCATCTTCTGGAGGAAGAATGCGCGTCGATGCAGGTAGGAGCTTTGCTGAAGTTGCTAAACTCAAATTTGATATGTCTGATTGTTGCACTGCAAGTTGTCATTTTTATTCATTCTGCTGCAGCCACCATACACTTTCCTAGCATATCACGTTTTTTACTGTTTAATTGATTAATCATGAGTAGTAGAACTGGTGAAGTCAATGATATGAGTTAATCCTTTGTGCATAATTTGAAATGTTTTCTTTTCCCATCCCACTTTTTTGGAAAAGAAAAAGGCAAATGAAAAGGAGAAATTACGAGGATCTTGTGGTGTGGCAACTGTTGACTTTAGGTTATCTTTGGAAAAAGATTTGGATTCCAAGTGCGAGGATGTGAAATTTTCTAATTGAATGACCTTTAAAGAGTGTTGTGGTTGAGATGATTTGAGCGGATAGCAAGTGAAATTACATGTTCAGTCTGCAAGAAAATGCTGTTGTAGCTAATAATCAGAGTTGGCATCCTTGTAGGAGACTGAAAATGGGATGGGACTCACTCCATCTCAACTTTATCTAATTTTTCATAATATTGTTGTTCTGACATGAACCTTTTTGTCTATCTAATGTCTTCCTCCCAGTAGCTAGTTGGTCTATGTGTACTCATCACATATGCTTACATAGTTCGTCATCTTACTGCTAGGTACATGTTTGGGTTGTCACCCCGTAATTCAGGCTTGCTAATGCTTTTAGACAAGGGACCACGTGTGGGCCGGTGGAGATGCCTCTCAAGAACCCAAATTTGAAGCCAATTGCTATGCTCTGTTCCATCTACAAAGGCTATTCATATTGATGTGAATGTGGAATTGATTTTGGTTTGAATTTCTTCTTCCTTCAGAATCTGGCATTAGGGTTGTTTGTGCAGTGATTGTTGCATTAATTGTTAGAATTGAATACGAGTTTGTTGATTGATTAGCAAACTTGTGGATAGAGTATAGGCTTTATGAGCCTTCCTGCTCGTATGGTTGTCGAAGCATAGCTCAAGTGATATTTGTCTAGTTTTCTACTGTACATTACAGGTGCACTATATTTCCTCGATCAAATGCAGATGGCTATTCTTTTCTTGCTGTACTCTGGGGATTTCAATTTGCACTTTCTGCAGGCACGATCCGGATTTATTCTAATTATAGTATTATGATGTTATAAGTGAGGTTCCATAAATTGTTGATATAATTTTAATGAGATTATATAAACAATTTATAATTGTTAGATTCTCTCATATCATCATAGGGCCAATAAATATGGTGAATTTGTTGGAGTCCCTCCTATAATGTATATAACACTAGCATATTGGCCCGCGGGCGACGCTGCGGGTATGAATAAGTTTTATAAATTAAAGAATTTAGTAATGTATTGGATTTTATCTTTTAAATTTGATTAAGTATTCATAAGATTAGGCTCGTTTGTTTGCAGAAAAATGTTTTCCTAAAACAATGCTTTTCACGTATTCCAGTGTTTGGTAACATAGGTTATTGAGTTAACTAAAAAATATTTTCGGCCAAAAAAAAATCTAGTTTCAAATGGGAAAAAATGTTTTTTGATGTCCAAGGAAAAGAAATGATTGTTCGGAATTAAAAAATAAAATTACAAAAACAACAATAAGAAATTTAAAATAAAATAATTAAAAAATAAAAAAAAATTAGATCAAAAATTTAAAAATTTAACATTCAAAATTAAAAATAAAAAATACAAACTAGAAATTATAAAAATTAAAAATTAAAATATAAAATATAAAAGTTCAAAATTAAAAATTAATTATTTTAGATTTCAATATTTCTTATTTTTAAACTTTTTAATTTTTAATTTTATTTTATATTATATTTGTTAATTTAAATAATATAATTCTAATTGCAAAATGAATTTTGTTTGTAAAAACTTCTTACTAAAAGTGTTTTCCCAAATGACTATCAAATTCGGGAAAATATTTTTTTTATATGACAACCAAACACCAAAAAATATTTTGTTTTCTAATAAAACTTTTTTTCATAAAAATATTTTTCCCTAACAAGTTATTTTCGTGCAGACAAATAGAGCCCACTAAAGCAAAGAATAAAAAGGTTAAGTTACAAATTTAATTCATTTTGAAACTTTTTTTTATTAATTTTGTTAAAAAAAATAAAGATTATATGCTCAAAAGATAAATAAAATATATTTAAAAAAAAAGAATCGCCTGGTGTTACATCCTCATTAAATTTGTTTCTGACCTGCAAACAAATTTTGGTGACTATTATGGAGTCTTTGGAGAATGAAGGCTCGAAGTAAGTCTAGACATGACAATATGGAGTTGCACAGAAAAATGATAACTGTAAATGTGTCTTCAGTCTGTGTCACAGATGGTACTTAACAGAGGGTTACCAATGACTCAATAAATATCTCGAGAAGAGATTGCATGTCTCAACCAAGGGTGCATGATCTACTTGATTTTTAGTTACTCCATTAACACTAGCAATCAAAAAATTGGCCACGATGGTAATATGAGTGAACTGGGACAACAAATTGTCTAGTGTTTCTCACTGCCTAGAGAAGTTCTATAATTTAATGAATAGTGTAAGCTCTAGTTCAGGAGTCATCTAGAGTCTTTTAGTAGATTGTTAAGTATGTGAGCTAGAGATCACAAGATGGGACCTATCAAATGAGGTTACAGAATCTTAGTTGACATGAACTCCACTTTTACTGAAAAAACAATGGCTCTGAGTTAGTGTTTGGCTAAAGTGGTTGTAGTGCAACTTGAACCTATAATTGAACTTCATAATCAGAAAAATGAGAGACTGGTTAGTGTTTTAAGGGGATACCTTGTTCTAATAAAACATGCAATTTCTTCTAAGGGAGTTAAGGATGACAGATCAGTAATCAAAGACAGATTTATCAAAGAGCCAATTAGAATCCTAGAAAGGGGTAAAGCTCATTTGTTAGGAGAAAATTCAAACAGAGCGAACACAGGGTTTGGAATATCTATCTAGAGATATTGTGTAACCAAAATAAACTACCTGGTGGTCCATCAAAATCGACCATGAGAGTTTTTCCACCTTATCCTCTTTTAAGATATCTCGCCTATAATCCTTTAGGATTATATGGACTTGCAGGTTACTTTAGGAGTCACATTAGCTTACTTTTAATTTCTCGGGCAAATCTTAAAGGCCTCACCCCTCCTATTCTTAGGGTGGAACGAAGTGTGCTTGGGTCTAGCATCATAGGGCCAATAAATATGGTGAATTTGTTGAAGTCCTTCCTATAATGTATATAAAACTAGCACATTGACCCACGTGCGATGCTACAGGTATGAATAAGTTTTATAAATTAAAGAATTTAGTAATGTATTGTGATGTGTTTGTTTTGTGTGTTTATGTATTGCAAGTATATAATTGTTTTGAGGTGTTTTGAGCTTCATTCGGTGTATTAGTATAGCATTTAGGTCATACTTATGCAAATTAGAGTTTACATGTTCATAGTTGAAGTTGAGACTTAAATGCTACATTAATGCGCGTTTATTGCTTATTTTAGGTGTGATGTGGAGAGATAATTAGAGCTTGATTGAGGGTGCTAGGTGTGTGGAACAAGGCCAATGGTGTTTTGGACATAAAGGAATGAAGAAAAGTGCATTTGGAAGTGGCCAAGCGAAAGAAGGAATGACCTAGGCAAAATTGAGCGCAACGTGAGCCAAATTCGGAGCTTGCAACCTAAAAAGGACATGGAAAAATTTTGGACATGTTTTATAGTGCAAAAGATGGCTTGGGAGATCCTCACAACAATACGAAGCCATGAAAAAAAATGGTGTCCGAATCAGAGCCAAAACGAGCAAGATATGGACATTTTATTGTCAAGACCGATCGGCCTCCTGTCAAGGCCGGTCGACCGGCTAGATCAGAATTTGGGCCAATTTTAGCTGGACGACTTAGCCCAAAAGCCGGAGGACTGGTTGGGCCCCCGGCTGGACGTGCTGAAAGCTCTATTTAAGCCACTTTTCAACCCTTTTTGAAGGAAAACAACACCCAAAACCAAACACCCATTTTCCAAAACCCAAAATCCACCAAAAATCACCTCACACATTCACGTGCAAACACATTTAACACTTGGAATCAAGGATCCAAGAGGATCAAACACAAGATTTTGGGCATAGCTCTTGGATTCTAAAGATATGGTTTCGGATAAGAGGGTATCATCTTTGTCTCTCTTTTATCCTAAGTTAATTTATGTTTGATTAGAGCTATGTAGGGTGATTCACTCTTGTATTATGGATGATTATTACATTATTTTTATGGGTATTTGATGGATTTATATATATATGCTTGTACTTAGGGTTTTGATTGGCAAATTTACATTCATGTCTATATGTTTGTAGAAATGCCTCAATGATGTAGCATATGTATATTGAAGTCTATTGTGCTATTAACCATTTCTAAATCATTATGCTAGCATGTTTATGTGTTTGTGTGGTGATTACATGAAGCGGGTATGACTAAATACATGTCTAAGTGTGTGTTACCATACTTAATAGCATAAATAACTTCTATTGCATACATGTCGGGTGCAATTGCTTAAATTGGTGTAATCTAAGTATGTCTATGTGCTTAGTAATAGAATACCCCAGGATATTCTCGAATGCCATGCCCTAGATGTGTTTTCTTTGCGCGCAAAAGTTAATACCCGCTATTGTGATGACGATCGGTAGTGCATAACTAATGGCTAGCCTAGGTAGGTCGAGTCTCCCATAGCTTTAAATCCAACTAATGGGTTTCAGGGTAGGTTAGTCGACCTTAGATGGACTAGGTCTTGGCTTTAAATCTAGCCAACGGTTTAGACGCTACGGTTAGATCAATCTAAGTCACCTAGAATCCCAACTAGCTAGCCCTATGGCCCTAAGTCATAAAGACCATACGCCGTGGCTCTAGGGGTCGACACCTAGGGACGGATTCGCACTGAGTCTTAGGTTGTAATTAGGAGGTTAATTAGGAGACTAGACAAGAGCAACTAAGTTTAATCTATCAAGCAACCATAACAAAAAATGGAAATCACCTATTTGCAAGCCTTCATCACCCTATTCCCCATTTCCACGTGTTAGAATCCCCTTAGGTCACTTGATTCCCCCATCACACACATACACCACCTTTTTATTTCCTTGTCCTTAGTCTAGCTTTAATTTTCCAAGTTCCCTTTAAACCAAAAATCCCCAAAAAGAGTATAGTTTAGGTCCCAACACGTAGCTTCTAGGACGCGTATAGCTTAGGACACCATACACCTTAGGCCTCTCCATGGATTCGACCCTGCACTCGCACACACCGTACTACACACGACCCATGCACTTGCGGGCTATTTAGGCTTGTACTACTCAAATAGTGTATCAAGTTCTTGGCGCCGTTGTCGGGGAGGCAACGTTTGTTTGGTTTCTTAGTTTTTGTGTGTCTTAGCTTGTTACATGTTGTTTTATCTTTTCTTTTTATGTTTTTATTGTTTTGATAAATAAAAGAAAATTTCAAAAAAATTATTTGTTGAGCATTATGAAGAGGTTTACTTGTGTCAATTAATCATGAATGATCTTAATGCATCATGGTGGTCACTTGTATCATCTTCCCTACCACCCGCACATGTTCCTCTTGCATGTCGAATTTGTGGAAGTTTAGTGCATCTAACTATTTTTTGTCCCCATGAAAATTCCCTATCTAGGGCTAGTGCTAATTATGACCCCCATAGTCATGCATCATCTCATGTATCTTCATTTAGAAATCATGACTATAGGGATGCATATTCTTGTTATTGCAATCTATGTGGAAGCCGTGCTCATGATTCCAATACTTGGCCTACCTCCTACCCTTATCCCCGATTGCATGCTACGCCCAATGCCCCTACGAATCATATGCCCATGCATGCATCTTCATCCTATTATCATGATTCTAGGGAGCAACATCATGCATTTTCATATTGGAGTCAAGATGACTCTTCATTTGTTACACCTCCATGCATGAAGAGTCCATCCTTTTCACCATTGTTTCCTACCCACCCTTCCTCCAAGTTTTATGATGACTGTGTTGTTCGTGTTCCTTACCAAATTCTCTCCCATCTCAACTCGAAAGAACTTTCTTCTTTTAGGTCTCTTTCATGTAGTCAAAAGCTTAACTATCTCATATACCTCCGCCAATCTAACCAAGAATGCCTAGATCATAAAAGGCAACAAGTTGATAATCAAGATGAGTGCTTGAGGAGAATGGTTGAGAATGAACAACCAATGGTTGAAAGTCTCGAAATACCTTTAGAACGGGTTGAAGAGATAGGGGAGAGACTTAGAGATAAGAGAAATAAGGGTGGAAATAATGATGTATTAGAGAGACAATTAGAAAAAGAGGTTGATGGAGAGATAACATCTTGTAGTAAGGATGAGGATGAGCTTAAAGACACTATGGTTCTTGATGATTCCTATGGATATGTTTTAGAGGAAATAGGACCATATCCTCTTAAGCTTTCAACAGCTTCCATGGAGTCACGTGAGGCTTTTCTTTCTCCTCATCCCACACATTTCACACACTTGGAGGTTGAGTCTCATGATCATAGCACTCATTTGCATTTCAAGTCTATATTCAGGGAGTCTAGGTTACACACCTCCCTTAAGCATTCACACATCCATGACCCAAAATCCTTTGAGTCCCCATTGTCCCTTCCATGTGTGTTTACCCCATATAAAGAGCATGATAGTGAGATGACAACCACTAGTGATGAATGTATTATTGAATTTAAAGAGACTCTACCTAGTGAAGGTTTAAAGTCATCCATTGGGAAAAACAAGACATGAATTTTGTAGGTTTTAGATAATAAGTCTCTTGGAGTTAAGAATCATGATGTTGAAGAGAATAGCAACTCTAAGAAGATACATAAAAAAGAAATTGATGTGCTTGGAAGAATGATCTATGGGTCTCTTTGGATGTTTGATGATTCATTGATGGAAATAGGGCCCATTAAGATCGAATCCACCCTTCGTGAGGAGTTAGAACGACCTAGGCTTGAACATTTTATATCCTGTGGAGAAGAAGAGTATGGTACTTCATCATCCCTCATCCTTGCCCTTCCTTCTCCAAATGTCGTTCCCACTCCCCTTTCCCATTACGATGAGTCTCCCTCTTTGGAGCTCACGTTTATGCCTTCTAGTTTAGAACATTTTCATCTGGGGCTAGATGGCACTTCTCTCATGTTGCATGCATTAGACCTATCTTTGACCTATGGGGAAGGCGTATTCCTAGCCCTTAATTATGAGAAGAAGGCGATAGGGTGGCTAGTTAAAGAACACATGGGGCATGATCTTTCACGCTTATACATGACATCTTCCACACTTGTGCACACATTCTCATTTGATGTTTCGGGGTGAGATCTTGAAAAGGGGTGCATTGAACATCCATTGCCCCTTTATTTGTTGCATGACCCTTTTACCTCTACTATTTGTGCATGGTTGAATATCCGGCAATTTATGCCTCGCAATTTTAAATATGTATTGCTCTAACACTAGCGCCGGTTGGAGGCGTTAAATCCAGCACTACTAAGAGGCACCCTAGACATGTTTATATTTCATTTGCTTTCCTTGCCTTTCCTTTTCTTTTATTTGCTTTTAGTATTATCGTTCTTTGATTTCCATTTTTCTTTTCGTTTGCTTTCTTTTTTTTTTTCACCCTCCCAAGTGTTAATCCTCATTTCTATCATTTCCCATTCTTTATACACCTTGTTTATCATTTGATGATCCCAATGCAAGCTCGCATGGCAATGCTACTAATCATGTGCTTTGAGTGTTTATGATTTGTTAAGAGATAGGGATTAGTAGTTGGATCATTATCTATTGGCATTGAAGAGCTTCAAAGAACACAAGGTTGTATCTATCCTTTCTCCATTTGTTCCCTATTTATCCACCTTGTCCCTACTACCCTTACTTGCTTTGTGTTGCCGATTTGCTTGTTAAGTAGTATTGTTCTATTTGCTTGAGGACAAGCAAAATCTAGGTTTGGGGGTGTGGGAGTTTGGTTTTCTTGTTATATGCTTTGTATAGGGTAGATGTGCATAATGTGCTGTAAAATGGTTTAAATTTTTTGATTTTTATACATATTGAGTTGTTTATTTCTTAGTTGATTGTCGTGTTGGCTATTGTGGTTGACTCAATTAATTGGTGAATATGAGTTACATTGTGGGGAGGGAATAGAGTGGATTGAAAATCAGGTCTTGAAGGGGATACTCTTGGAAGTTGTGGGGAGTGAGGACCTTTAAAAGTGACCATTGTAGCCATCTCATAGCTTCCTTGATTGGTTTGTTTTGATGTGCCAAAGCCTTTCTTTTTCTTTTCTTTTTGTGTGAATACAATACAAAGCATGAAAAATCCAAAAAAAAATTGAAAAAGGAAAAAAGATGCAAAAATATATAAAAAAAAGGTGAAAAAGAGAAAAAGCCAAAGACACCAAAACGTTTTATGAATAAGTGCATAAGCGACACATGGTCAACTTAGCACAAGCTATCTTCTATGTAGATATGTGAATACAGCTTTTTATAAGCCATTGTGTTTAATATTCTCTCTCTTCATGAGTTTGAGGCTTTGTGCATGTTGGGGAGGCCATGTTAGTTGAAGGGGCACGAAATCTCAACATCCCGAGTGCGTGCGTTAGAATCCTAGGCTCGTGGTGTTTACGCTACTTGGGAACTTTCTACAAGGTTCGAGGCCCTTTATAAGTAGAGGGAGGATCCGAAAAGACTTGAGAATCTCTCTACAATAGGAATGCCCCCTTCATGCTTCTTAGGCTAACCATGATAGCGAGTCAATTCTTTAGGCAACCCTTTGTATTGACTATAGAGGTAAACTTAGGTTTGGGCTTACTTAGGGATAAGCAAGGAGAAGGTTTGGAGGTATTGATGTGTTTGTTTTGTGTGTTTATGTATGGCAAGTATATACTTGTTTTGAGGTGTTTTGAGCTTCATTTGGTGTATTAATATAGCATTTAGGTTATACTTGTGCATATTACAGTTTAGATGTTCATAGTTGAAGTTAAGACTTAAATGCTACACTAATGCGCGTTTATTGCTTGTTTTAGGTGTGATGTGGAGAGATAATTAGAGCTTGATTGAGGGTGCTTGGTGTGTGGAACAAAGCCAATGGTGTTTTGGACGTAAAGGAATGAAGAAAATTGCATTTGGAAATGGCCGGGCGAAAGAAGAAGCGACCTAGGCAAAACCGAGCGCAATTTGAGCCAAATTCGGAGCTTGCAACCTAAAAAGGACATGGAAAAATTTCGGACATGTTTTATGGTGCAAAATATGGCTTGGGAGATCCCTCACAATAATACGAAGCCATGAAAAAAAACAGTGTGCGAATCGGAGCCAAAACGAGCAAGATATGGACATTTTACTGTCAAGACCGATCGACCTCCTATCAAGGCCAGTCGATCGGCTGAAGTTGACCGGCCGAATCAGAATCTAGGCCAATTTTAGCTGGACAACTTAGCCCCAAATCCGGACGACCGGTTGGGCCCCCGGCTGGACGCACTGAAAGCTCTATTTAAGCCACTTTTCAACCTTTTTTTAAGGAGAACAACACCTAAAACCAAACACCCATTTCCCAAAACCCAAAATCCACCAAAAATCACCTCACACATTCACTTGCAAACACATTTAACACTTGAAATCAAGGATCCAAGAGGATCAAACACAAGGATTTGGGCATAGCTCTTGGATTCTAAAGATATGGCTTCGGATAAGAGGGTAGCATCTTTGTCGCTCTTTTATCCTAAGTTAATTTATGTTTGATTAGAGCTATGTAGGGTGATTCACTCTTGTATTATGGATGATTATTACATTATTGTTATGGATATTTGATGGATTTATATATATATATATATATATATATATATATATATATATATATGCTTGTACTTAGGGTTTTGATTGGCAAATTTACATTCATGTCTATGTGTTTGTAGAAATGCCTCAATGATGTAGCATATGTATACTGAAGTCTATTGTGCTATTAACCATTTCTAAATCATTATACTAGCATGTCTATGTGTTTGTGTGGTGATTACATGAAGCGGGTATAACTAAATACATGTATAAGTGTGTGTTACCATACTTAATAGCATAAATAGCTTCTATTGCATACATGTCGGGTGCGATTGCTTAAGTTGGTGTAATCTAAGTATGTCTATGTGCTTAGTAGTAGAATACCCCAGGATATTCTCGAATGCCATGCCCTAGATGTGTTTGCTTTGCGCTCGAAAGTTAATATCCGCTATTGTGATGACAATCGGTGGTGCATAACTAAGGCTAGCCTAGGTCGAGTCTCCCTTAGCTTTAAATCTAGCTAATGGGTTTCAGGGTAGGTTAGTCAACCTTAGACGGACTAGGTCTTTGCTTTAAATCCAGCCAACGATTTAGATGCTAGGGTTAGATCGATCTAAGTCACCTAGAATCCTAACTAGCTAGCCTTATCCCCTAAGTCATAAAGACCATACGCTGTAGCTCTAAGGGTCGACATCTAGGGACAGATTCGCACTGAGTCTTAGGGTGTAATTAGGAGGTTAATTAGGAGACTAGACGAGAGCAACTAAGTTTAATCCATCAAGCAACCGTAACAAAAAGTAGAAATCACCCATTTGTAAGCCGCAATCATCCTATTCCCCATTTCCACGCGTTAGAATCCCCTTAGATCACTTGATTCCCCCATCACACACATACACTACCTTTTTATTTCCTTGTCCTTAGTCTAGCTTTACTTTTCCGAGTTCCCTTTAAACCAAAAATCCCCAAAAAGAGTGCAGTTTAGGTCCCAACATGTAGCTTCTAGGACGCGCATAGCTTAGGACACCATACACGTTAGGCCTCTCCGTGGATTCGACCCCGCACTCGTACACACCGTACTACACACGACCCATGTGCTTACGGGCTATTTAGGCTTGTGCTACTCAAATAGAGGATCATATTGCATTATCTTTTTTATTTGATTAAGTATTCGGGATATTAGGCTCGTTTCTTTGCAGGAAAATGTTTTTTTCTAAAAATGCTTTCCATGTATTCTAGTGTTGGGCAACATAGGTTAATAAGTTAACTAAGAAACATTTTCGATCAAAAAAGGTTCTGTTGTGAAGTTTGGACATTCACCAAACTCAATTTTGGTGGCAGTAAACAAGCAGGGAAGTAAACTCAGAAGGTTAGCAACAAGAGAAGATGTGATGGCTTAGCTTATTTAGATGGGAAATCTGCAGCACATGCACAAGCCATAGTTTTGAAGATTTACTTGAATTAACATTTATATCTTTGTCTCCTGAGCTTTGTCTATGAATAGTGGAGAGTGAAAGTGCATTTCATCTTAAGATATAGAGAACGATTCAAAGAAAATTCAATTTTTATCTATACTTTCTTTCTACATATTTCTCTCTTCCATAATTATTTTACAATACGCTATTAGCATGAGTCTCTGCCAACGAGGAGTTCTGCAAATTATTAAAGAGAGCACAATTTTGCAAAAAAATTCAGTAACAATTCTTATTTTATTTTTGATATTTCATCATATCTATAGCATAAAGGTTTTACTATCCTATTTATTTTACATTGCATTTATTTTAGAAATAAAATTTTTGTTATATTATTTCTTCTAGAATAGAATATTGCAGTATTTCCTCTTTAATAAGATAATATGATAAAATAAAATAATAGTAAATACCGTAATTTTTCAGAAAACCTAATTACCATGACTTTTGAGGACGTGATCACCTTGACTTTTGGACATGTGATTATGATAACTTAATTTAAAAAATGATGACTTCTAAGAACATAAACACTAATATAATTATCTAATGACTAATTACACTAACATGTTATTTACATTTGAAATTAACATCGTTATGTTATGTCATGCTTATAAGTCTCATATGCCATATTTGTAATATTTTAATTTCTTTCCATATGCTTATATTTACTGGTCAACAAAGTACATTAGACAAATAAGTTATTATTTCACCTGCTTTTTTTTTTTTTTGAAATATTCAAAATTCATAATGTCAAACCTTATAAAGCTTGAGCTTGTAGCCCTTGATATTTCTGGCAACAACTATTTATCATGGACTCTTGATGCTGAAATATATCTCAATGCCAAGGACCTTGGAGAAACAATTAAAGAAGGAAATAACGCATTCTTATAGGATCACGCTAAAACATTAATATTCTTTCGTCATCATCTCCATGAAGGGCTTAAAGCCGAATACCTTATAGTAAGGGATCCACAAGTCCTGTGACAAAATTTGAAGGAAAGATTTGATTATCATAAAATAGTGATTCTTCCTACAGCTCGCTACGAGTGGACTCATCTGCAATTGCAGGATTTTAAAGCTGTAAGTAAGTATAAATTCACTGTATTTAGAATTACTTCTCAATTGAAATTATGTGAAGAAAAGATCACTGATAGAGACATATTAAAAGTACTTGCTATAGATGTGAAATGAAAGGACATTGGCATCAAACATGTCATACTGCTAAACATCTCATGGATCTTTATCAAGCTTCATTGAAAGAAAAAGGAAAAGGTGTGGAGACAAATCTTGTTGAACAAAATACTCAAATGACTTACACACACCTTGACTGCTTTGACTTCTTTGAAGATGTTACTGAAAATATTAAGCAATTGATTAGTGATGAAAATGTTCATCCAAATTAATCTTTATGTAAAAATAGAACGTTTTTATTATGTCAAACTATTTGTCACTTTAATGCTTAATTTTAGCTCAAATGTAGCATCTATCTTTTATGAAATGAATGCCGTATCTTTGCTAATATTTGTGTATTTTCTTTATTATTATTGTGAGGAACTATACATTTGCATCATATCAATGATAAAAAAATATGTTTGGCTGATAGTGCTACAACACATACTATTCTCAAGAATAAGGAGTATTTCTCCCAACTGAAATTAGCCAATGCAAATGTCAATACAATAGTTGATTCTGCAAAGCCAATTGAAGGCTCTGGTAGAGCTTGTGTTATTTTTCCCGGAGTAAAAAAAATGATAATAAGCAATATCTTATATTCAAGTAAATCACAACGGAATCTACTTAATTTTAGAGATATACGAGAAAATGGTTATCAAATTGAAACCACGAAGGAATGTAATAAAGAATATCTCTATATCACATCGCTTATATTTGACAAAAAGCATATATTAAAAAAATTGCCAGTATTATCTTCTAAACTATATTGTACTTATATAAATCATGTGGAATCACACGCTTTGATAAACCAAAAGATAATTGATCCAAAGAATTTTACTCTTTGGCATGATTGCCTTCAACATTCAGGCGCAATAATGATGAGAGGATTATTGAAAATTCACATGGGCACTCATTAAAGAGTCAAAAAGTACTCTCATCAAATGAATTTTCATGTGTTGTTTGTGCTCAAGGGAAATTGATTATAAGGCCATTCCCAACTAAAACTGATGCTAAAAATCTTGTATTTTTAGAACGAATTCAAAGGGATATATGTGGGCCTATTTTTCTAGCATATGGATTATTTCGATATTTTATGGCATTAATAAATGCCTCCACACATTGGTTATATGTTTCCTTATTATCTACTCGAAATGTAGCATTTGCAAGACTTTTTGCACATATAATCCGCCTACGTGCAAATTTCTGAATTATACATTCAAGAAAATTCGTCTTGATAATGTAGGAGAATCTACATCTTAACATTTTAATGATTATTGTACATCAATTGAGATTATAGTTGAGCATCATGTGGCTCACATGCATACTCAAAGTAGTTTAGCAAAATCTTTTATTAAACATTTGCAGCTAATTGCTAGACCACCACTTATAATAACTAAGTTACCTAGTTCTACTTGGGGACATGCCATATTGCGTACTGCAGCACTGGTTCGGATAAGACCAACTGTTTATCATAAATATTCCTCTTTACAATTGGTTTTTAGTCAAGAACCAAATATATCCCATTTAAAAATATTTGGTTGTGTAGTGTATGTTCCAATTGCTCTACCACAGCACACAAAAATGGGACCACAAAGAAAACTGGAATATATGTTGGTTTTGAATCTCCATTAATCATTAAATATCTTGAACCCTTAACTGAATATCTTCTTATAGCACATTTTGTTGATTGCCAATTTGATAAAAACAGTATTCCCAGTATTAGGGGGAGAAAAAAAAGCTAAAAAAGCAAGAAATTACATGGAATGCATCATCTATGGCTCATTTTAATCTTCGCACAAGTCTATCAAAACAAGAAGTTAAGAAAATTATTCATCTACAAAGGATTGCTCATCAATTGCAAGCTCCATTACTGATACAAAGAGAGTGACTATTTCACACGTTCCAGCTTGAAATGCTCCCGCTAGAATTGATATTTCAAAAGAGCAATCTAATACTCTAGCAAATGAGTCTACGGCACGTCAAAAACATGATAGACCAATAGGTTCTAAAGATAAAAATCCTCTAAAAAGGAGGGAGCTGAATAAGCAAGTTGACATTTTCGAAGTTCTTAATGATCCTGTAGATGTCGCAAAAATTGGTAGAAAGGCAACACCTGTAGAGAATCAAGTACCTGCCTATGAGAAAAATAGCAATAATATTGAAAATGAAGAGATCTCAGTTAATTATATCTCTACAAGAAAAAGATGGAATCGAAATGAAATTGTCGTCAATGAAAATTTTTCATATGCTGTAGCTACTGAGTGATGATAGAAAGCGAGGATTATGAACCAAAGCTCATTCAAGAATGTCGACATAGAAATGATTGGCCTAAATAGAAAGACACAATATAGGCTGAATTAAATTCTCTTGCAAAGCGTAGAGTTTTTGGACCTATAGTCAAAACATCTAAAAATGTAAGGCCTAAAGGCTACAAATGGGTATTTATGTGAAAATAAAATGAAAATAATGAAATTGTGAGATATAAGGCATGACGTGTAACACAAGGTTTTTCACAAAGGCCTGGAATTGATTATGAGGAGACATATTCTCCCGTGGTGGACACACTAACATTTAGATATTTAATCAGCCTAGTAATTTGTGAAGGACTTCATATGCATCTTATGGATATAATGACAACATATTTATTTGGGTAACTTGATAGTGATATTTATATGAAAGTCCCTATAAGATTGAATATGCCTGAAGCACATAAGTCAAATTCTTGGAAAATGTATTCCATTAAATTGCAAAGATCCTTGTATGGATTAAAACAATCTGGACAAATGTGGTACAATTGTCTGAGTACATATCTTCTAAAAAAAGGATATGTTAATAATCTCATAAGCCCATGTGTTTTTATTAAGAAATTAAAAAATAGATTTATTATTATTACTGTATATGTTGATGATTTAAACATCATAAAGACTATTGAAGAGCTTACAGTAGCAGTTATATATTTATGTAAAGAATTTGAGTTGAAAGATCTAGACAAAACTAAATTTTGTCTCGGCCTACAAATTGAGCAGTTGCCAAGTGGAATTTTAGTCCACTAAAAGACTTATATTGAAAAGTTTTGAAAATATTCAATATGGATAAAGCTCATCCATTGAGTACCTCAATGGTTGTCCGATCTCTTAATATAAAAAAGGACCCTTTTCGTCCTCGAGAAGATAACGAATAAATACTTGGCCCTAAGGTACCATATCTTACTGCAATTTGTGCATTGATATATCTTACTAATAATACACGTCCAGATATTATATTTTTTGTAAATTTATTAGCAAGATTTAGTGCTGCACCAACACGAAGACATTGGACCGGTAATAAACATGTATTTTGTTATCTTCGTGGAACAATTGATATGAGCTTATTGTATTCAAAGCATACATATCCTGCATTAATAGAGTATGCAGATGCTGGGTGTTTATCTGACCCGCATAAAGATGATCCCAAACTGGATATCTTTTCATATATGGTGGTACAGCTATTTCCTAGCGCTCAAAGTAGACTATTGCTGCCACCTCCATAAATCATGCTGAAATACTTGCACTACATGAGGCGAGTCGAGAATGCATATGGTTAAGGTCTTTAACTCAACATATTGAAAGAGAATACAACATTTTAGCCAACAAAAGTGGACATATTATACTATATGAAAATAATACTGCATGCATTGTTCAAGTTAAAAAAAGGCTACATTAAGGGTGACAGAACTAAGCATGTCGCACCAAAGTTCTTCTTTACACATGAATTTCAAAAGAAAGGTGAAATCGATGTTTGTCAAATTCGCTTAAGTGACAATTTAGCAGACTTGTTTACAAAAGCATTACCTGCAACAACACTGGAGAAACTGATATACAAGATTGACATGCGACGACTCCAAGACTACTCCTGATTGTCTTCATGAGGGGGAGACTATACGTGCTGTACTCTTTTTTCCTTAGCCTAGGTTTTGTCCTACCGGGTTTTTCTAGCAAGGTTTTTAGTGGGACAGCATGAAACATATAATGAGAATATTGTACTCTTTTCTTTTATTAGGTTTTTTCCCACTGGGTTTTTCTTAGTAAGGTTTTAACGAGATATATCCTTGTGATGAATGTCCAAGGAGAAGTGTTGTGAAGTTTGGACATTCACCAATGTCAATTTTGGTGGTGGTAAACAAGCAAAGCAAGTAAACTTAGAGAGTTAGTAACAAGAGAAGGTGTCATGGCTTGACTTATTAGATGGGAAATCTGCAACACATGCACAAGCCGCAATTTTGAAGATTTACTGCAATTAACATTTATATCTTTGTCTCTTGAGCTTTGTCTATAAATAGTGGGGAGTAGAAGTGCATTTCAACTTAAGATGTAGAGAATGATTCAAAGAGAATTCAATTTTTTTCTATACTTTCTTTCTACATATTTCTCTCTTCCATAATTATTTTACAACAAATTCTAGTTTCAAATGGAAAAAAATGTTTTATGATGGCCAAAGAGAAAAAATGATTGTTCAGATAGCAACTCCCTCTTACTCCACCTGTTCTACTCCTCTTGTACCTCTAACTTCTCTCTCTTGGGCCCCAAACGAAGACCTTGACCCCTTAAAAATTAAAAAAATAAAATTACAAAAATAAAAATAAGAAATTTAAAATAAAATAATTAAAAATTTTAAAATTAGATTTAAAATTTAAAAATTTAACATTCAAAACTAAAAATAAAAAATACAAACTATAAATTATAAAAATTAAAAATTAAAAATTAAAAATATAAAATATAAATATAAAAATACAAAATACAAAATTAATTTTTTTAGATTTTCAATATTCCTTATTTTTAAACTTTTTAATTTTTTAATTTTTTTATATTAGATTTGTTAATTTGAATAATATAATTATAATTGCAAAATGAATTTTGTTTGTAGAAACTTCTTACTAAAAGTGTTTTTTGACTATCAAATCCTGGAAAATATTTTTTTATATAACAACCAAATACCAAAAATTATTTTGTTTTCCAATAAAACTTTTTCTCAAAAAAATACTTTTCCCTGACAAGTTATTTTCCTACAAACAAACAGAGCCCACTGAAGCAAAGAATAAAAAGGTTAAGTTATGAATTTAATTTATTTTGAAACTTTTTTTATTAATTTTGTAAAAAAAAAATAAAGATTAAAATATTTTAAAAAAGAAGTAACCACATAGTGCTACATCCTCATTAAATTTGTTTCTGACCCACAAACAAATTTTGATGACCATTATGGAATCTTTGGACAATGAAGACTCAAAGTAAGTCTAGAAATGACAATATGGAGTTGCACTGAAGAATGGTAATTGTAAATGTGTCTATGTCAAAGATGGTACTTGATGGAGGGTTACCAATGAATCACGAGCTAAGTCAAGAAATATCTAAGAAGAGATTGCATGTCTCAACCAAGGGTGTGATCTACTTGTTTTTTAGTTACTCCCGTTAACATCAGGAATCAAAACATTGGCCAGGTTGGTAATACAAGTGAACTAGGACAACAAATTGTCTAGTATTTCTCAATGCCTAAAGAAGTTCTCTAATTTAACGAATAGTGTACAACTTTAGTTCAGGAGTCATCTAGAGTTTTTTTCGTAGATTTTTAAGTATGTGAGCTAGAGAACACAAGATGGGATTGTCAAATGAGGTTATAGAATCTTAGTTGACATGAAGTCCACTTTTAGTGAAACAACAATGGCTCTAAGTAAGTGTTTGGCTAGGAAGGTTGTAGTGCAACTTGCACTTATAATTGAACTTCACAATCAGATAAATGAGAGACTGATTAGAGTTTTAAGGAGATACCCTATCCTAATAAAACATGCAATTTCTTCTAAGGGAGTTAGAGATGACATATCAACGATCAGAAACAGATTTATCAAAGAGCCAATTAGAATCCTAGAAAGGGGTAAAGCTCTTTTGTTAGGAGAAAATTCAAATAGAGAAAACACAAGGTTTGGAATGTCTATCGAGAGACGTTGTGTAACCAAGATAAAACACTTGGTGGTCTATCAAACTCGACCATGAGAGTTATTCCACCTTCTCCTCTTTTAAGATATCTCACCTCTAATCCTTTAGGATTAGATGGACTTGAAAGTTACTTTAAGAGTCAAATTAACTTACTTTTAATTTCTCAGGCATATCTTAACAGCTTCACCCCTCCTACTCTAAGGGTGGAAGAAAGTGTGCTTGGGTCTAGTATTAGAGAAAGTTTTAGCCATGTGGCTAATCCTCTTTTTGTGCCAGTAATCCTCCAAGTGTAAGAGAACTCCTAATAATGCAAGAGTTCCTTTATATAGTAGAGGAGTTCCTTTTGCACAGAAGCTAGAGCAACTTGTCAAGGGGTTGGCTCCTCAGCCTACTATTCCTCTAATTTTTCAAGTGGGGCAGAGTATTACTTCCGTATCTCAAAGCCAGTTTATGCTTGGAGGGTATGTCCATAGAGGGAAAATGCCTTCACTACCATCACCGATTCCACAAGGGGAAGCAATATATGTCTTATGTGTTGGTGGAACCAATGGAAAACTAGGTGGGAGTTATCATTGAAAGGCTTTATCGTCCTAGTTTTAGAAGGGAAATGAGGTTAATTGGTAGGAGGCCATATCCAGAATGAATTGAGAGGGACTATCCTTTTCCTCAAGGGTACAAAGTTTTGAATTTCACTTTGTTTTCTGGTGAAGATAATGTTTGACACTCAAATATATCTCCATATTCACTTGCCAATGTAAAGAAGCTATCGATAGTAGTTATCTTAAGCTTCAAATGTTTTCTAGCTTGTTGACAGGGACTGCTCTCAATTGATATGTGAATTTTGCCACCCAATCCAATTCATACATGAGATGAGAAGCAAGTTTAGTTCTAGAATCAGTTTACTAGAACTAATCTTGAGTCTCAATGATCTATTTAGCTCATATGCGCAACAAGTGAGTGAATATGTAGAAGAATACTTGAATAGGTTGAAGAGGCGCCAAATAAGGTTCCCTATAAATCTATACTATATATAAAAGTTATACTTTTTTATACATTGTGAGAGTGCCATGTCAGCGCTATTGTGAGAGTGTCATGTCAGCGCTTACATGGCAATTATCATTTTACTTTCTATTATTTCCTATCTTTATGAATATACATTATAAGCTTTAATTGAAATATTAATTGGCCAATCAATTAATGCTTAAGATAAAATTTATTTATGAATTTCAAAAGGTTTATTTCATATCTATTATGTGTGTGTACACACACACACACACACACACACACACACACATATATATATATATATATATATATATATATATATATTATTAGAAATTTAATTTTCAATCAATTAATTCTTAAAATAATATTCATTTGTGAGCTTTAAAAGATTAAATCCAATTAAATTTAATTTTACTATTAAAAAATATTTGTTTGAGCATTATGAGAGTGTCATATCAGCGCTTATATGACAATAGTTATTTTATTATTAGCTTATACAATAATTTATTTTTTATTTTTTATTTTATTTTTATTATTTTTATCTTTTTGGATATAATTAAATTATTATTTTTATAATAAATTAAATAATCAATCAATTAATACCTAAAATATAATTCATTCTGAATTCCAAAAGGTTCTCTTATTATCTATTATGGATATATATTATTGGTTTTACTTTAGAAATTTAATTGCCAATTAATTTTTAAAATAATGTTCATTCGTCAAATTTCAAAAGGTTCATTTCTTATTCATTATGCATATATATTATTAGCTTTAATTTACAAATTTAATTACAAATTAATTAATGGTTAAAAGCCTTAAGGTATTTTTTATTTGTGAATTCCAAAGATTAAACCTAAGTAAATGTAATATTTATTACTTAAAAAATTCGTATAGAGCATAGAAATTCATTATTAAATTCGTTATCTGCTATTAAAAATAAATAAATTTTAACTTAATTTAATGTTTACTAATGGAAGATAAATCTGTGTAAAGCACGGATAAAAGTGCACTAGTTTTCTCAAAAAGGAATTTGTACGTCTGGCTCAAGAAAGTTTATCATAAAAATGTAATTTAAACCAACTTATAAAACAACAAAAGAATAATATAACATCACAAAATTTAATCATCTCAACAATATAACTTAAAGTAACTTATAACAAAACAACATTAAACAACAATATAACATAACATGTAACTTGAAACTTACTAAATAACATTTCATATAACTTACAAACTTACAAAACAACAATAAACATCTCAACAGTATAATTTAAACTAACTTATAACAAAACAACATTACAATATAACATGTAATTTAAAAACTTATAAAATATAAGCAAAATCCTAAAATTAGAGTTGATTTTCTAAGAAAGGGTTGAGAGAAGGGAGGAAATTTCATGTGAGTAGGGTTGGGGCCGGGGAGGGAGGAAAGGAAGAGGAAATAAGGAAGGGGCAAGTGATTACAATACAGACTGCAGTAATCTGAACACATACAAAATCGAATTAGTACAGTCCAATCTGTGCAAGAATAACAATCACCTTAAGTTAGCCTCCCGCAATTTAATTTTAAAGTATCACAGTTGGTTTGTCTCTTTTTTTAAAACGCGATAAAAAATGGGTCATTTTTAGAGGCATCTAAAAAAGGGTTAAAAATCATTAAAAAATAAAAATAAAAATCGAGCATTCAGACGAAAACGTTCATTTAAACGGAGGGAACGATTTTGTTGTACGTTGTGCAATGACGATAATACGGCCCCTAATTGGAGTCCCATAATATACTTTCCCATGGCGAGCACATCTTTGGCGGCTGAAACAAAACCCTTCTCTTCTGAACCCTTTACTCCTTAAGCAATGCTGAGGCCTCACAACCTTTTACTCAAAACTATAAAAAGGAAAACAAAATGCAAAAGCAAAAGCAAAAGCAAAAGCAAAAACAAAAACAGGGAAAATGTTTCCAAAAACCAATTTACTTCTAAAGATTCAATTTTTATGTCCAATAAACAAGAATGGCTCAAAGAAGAAGAAGAAGAAATGGAAGATATAGAAGAAGATGGTAAAGATGAAGGCTTTAACTTGAAGGGCTTAACTCCATCACACTCTCATGGAGTGCAGCCACTTGGGAACCTTTATTTCAGCCCATCAATGCACAACTCAAGAAACACAGGACTGGGTAATTTTCAAACACTGTCTGATGAGCTTGTTATTGAAATTTTAGGCCTTTTAGAAGGTACCCATTTGGGTATTTTGTCTACTGTGAGCAAATCTTTGTATGTTTTCTGCAAACATGAACCCTTTTGGAGGAATCTTGTGTTGGAAACTTGTAATGGTGAATTCTTGTTTAAGGAGTCCTGGAGAACTACTTATATCAATGCATTCAAGAAGCCTTCATTTGTTGTTCCGAGTTCAGGGTTGAAAGTTAGGGACTTTTACTCTGATTTTTTGTTTCAGAGTTGGCTTTGTGCTAACCTCGAAATGAAGCCTGAATGGCTTGAAAGGGATAATATAGTAAGAAGGAAAGGGATTTCTGTTGATGAGTTTATATCGAACTTTGAGGAGCCAAATAAGCCAGTTTTGTTGGAAGGTTGTCTGGAAAATTGGCCTGCAGTTAATAAATGGGATAGGAATTACTTGATTGAGGTGTGTGGTGATGTTCGATTTGCAGTAGGGCCAGCGGAAATGAAACTCGAGGACTATTTTAGGTATTCAGATCTAGCGAGGGAGGAGAGGCCATTGTATCTGTTTGATCCAAAATTTGCTGATAAAGTTCCACAGTTGGGTTTGGATTATGAAGTTCCGAAGTATTTTGATGAGGATTTGTTTGGTGTTTTGGGGAAGGAGAGGCCGGATTACAGATGGATAATTATTGGACCAGCTGGGTCGGGATCATCGTTTCATATTGATCCTAATTCAACTTCTGCTTGGAATGCAGTCATTAAGGGGTCCAAGAAATGGGTGTTGGTCCCCCCTGATGTCGTGCCGCCAGGGGTGCATCCAAGCCCAGATGGTTCGGAAGTGGCATCCCCAGTTTCCATTATTGAGTGGTTCATGAACTTCTATGATGCAACAAAAACTTGGAAAAAGAGACCAATTGAATGTGTCTGCAAGGCTGGTGAAGCAATCTTTGTTCCTAATGGCTGGTGGCATCTGGTTATCAATCTAGAGGACTCGATTGCCATTACACAAAATTACGTCAGCAGGTATATTACTTGTCTGTGCTTGGGATTGGTATGTGGAGACTTTTAAATTAATTTATTTTTATCTTTATCTAATTTGGCATCAGCTTTGTCTTTTAATTACTAATGATATATGTGTGTGGCAATTTTTATATAGATTCTGATCTTGAAAAGGCTACGAGCCTATGATTATTAGTTGTCCTTGAATTTTTCAATTTGTTGCTCGTTCATTTATTAGTTCTCAATTCAATTGGTTAAATGTTCATTTTTTAGTTGATGGTTCATAAAATAATCGAGAACTATCAATCTGTGGATACATTATGCTATTCTTTAAATCTTCATGTTTTAGGGCTACAAAATTTTCCTTCTTTTTGTTCAATTATTAGTTGATTAACAGCAAAGTGTTTTTTGCTGTACCTGCACATGCAGTCTGGATCATGGCTTGGCATCAGACCGGAAAATTTCATTAACATCTAAGAGAATTCAAAGTATATCATAATAGTAACTGGTTTCTTAATTTTTGTTCCTATTGCTATTGTACCCATCCATAATTGGAATTTAACCCCTATAATGAGAATCCTAATGATATCTATTTTTTGCCATTTTCGCAATATACTCTGTGTTTGACTGTCCAGTTCTAGGATTATCCGATTTGATTATATTCATGCAGATTGGAAGGGTCGTAGAAAAGAGAAGGTGGGGAAAAAATGTTATTGTGGTAGGAGTAATTGATAAATCTGAAAGAGTGGACATCAATGGTCCATGTTAGGATTCTCTTGTTTGATGAGGGAAAATTAACTCACATATTACACAATTTAACAAGTGTCTTGAGTCTTCAATTACCAGTTAATTGGTTAAGATTTGTTCTATGATTGAGGTGGGTCATTCACATATTGCTGACAGTGCTTATAGGGTGCAGTCTGGCAACAGTGAAAATTACTACTGGAGAGTAATGGCCGTCGCAGTTGCATCAACATGATCTACATGCAATTGGTTTATAAGAAAAATGAGAAAGAACCTGTGGTCTTTTATTTTATCATCTGTAGACCTTTTTATTGCATGAAAGGATACATTTGGATGGTGATTATATAGATTCAGAATGAGAAGGCCACTGCTAGTGATCAGTACATCTCTACCGGGATGACTCTTAATGGTTGGCCGATGACCAGGACTGAGATATTTTAGTCAAGACTTGATTCTTCCTTTTACTTGAAAAGATATCTCATATTTTGGTGTATCCCACAAAAGCATTAGTTTGGTGTCATCCAATTTTCACTCTAATATCATCACAAATATGGGCCAGGTCGGTGATGAAGTTTGTAGTAGTAGATGTCAAGTTCATCCTCTAAATGTAATGAAAGACCATATAGTGTCAATCTGGATTCTTCTAAAGTGATCGTAAGAATAAATGGTATTTGCTTGAGTAGTTATGTTTGCCAAGTAGTTTGAGCAGTTTGTTTGCCGAAGTCATAATGGGGTTGTGGATGCCATTGTTTAGTAGCGTCTTTAAAGAAAACAGGTGTAGATCTAGTTTCTTTTGTTAGGAAGCTAAATGAGAATAAACTCTACTATTGTAACCATTTTATGCCAGAAAAATATGGTTTTGTGGTGAGAGAAAGGCTGCTTTTTTTATAATTTATGTGGATGCTAATATCCACTTGAATTATGCACTTCTAAGAGTAATGGCTTATTACCTTATCTATCTGTGCTGGACAAGTTTGTAAAGATGCAACCTTTTCTTGCAGGAGAAATCTGCTAAATGTTTTGAATTTTCTAAAGAGGCCAAATGCTTGCACGCTTGTATCTGGAACAAGGGACCGGGTGAACTTGTATGACAAATTCAAGAACGCCATTGAGGCAACTTTTCCTGGAACTATTGACCACTTGGTGGCTAAAGCAGAGGAGAAAAAGGCCCAGCAGAAGAAGCGTTCCTTCTGGGAATCAGTGACCGACTCAAATGCAGGTGCCTTCAAGTTCTCCTTCTGAAAACCCTTTTTTTTATATACATCGAGGAAGGCAAAGCTCTCTAGCTGGTTGCTATAGGACCCGCTTCTGCATGCCTAAAACCACAGTTCTATCAACAGTAAGGGTCGCGGGAACAATTAGTTTACTCGTGGAAATAAGATCTCATTCTTGGAGAAGACAAGTGAAAAGTTTCTCGAGGTTTATGACATTTGATTCATTTCTCTCTCTTTCACGATTTTCTCCATTAGGGGCTCCAAGATAAATAGAAGAGAGCAGGAGAATAGTTGACATTCAGTCTATTACTTGAGCACAAGTGGATTGCTTCTTTTCTCTAGGATTATCATTTGATCTTTACCCATTATATTCTTTTAACTTAAATTCCTTCATCAAAGTAGTCCAATGCGCCTCGGCCGGTGTCATGACAAAATTGTTTATCCTTGTAACTTCGATATCATCATAGCCAATTATTATCACTTTTATGTTTGCATAGTGTTTTGGATGTACTTACTTGTGCCATGGAATTCATTTTATTTGTAAATCCATGAGGGTTTGTATTTTCAAATGAATTTTCTTATTTGAATTTATAAAACAGTTTTAAGTCAATTATGTCATTTGTAAATCCAAATTGTGTGGAACACGTGTGAAATTAAAATTAATATTATATATTTTTCTTAAATAGCCTTTTGTTATAATATTTTTTATTATTATAATTTTCAAGGAACAAAGAGAATAAAAATAATTTTATAAGACTATCAACCAAGGAAGATCTTCAAATGGGTAATAGATCAATTTACACGACAATGACAAACAATGAATCTTGTAGCTTAAACATAGTAGTACAATATTATACAAATAATTATAGAAATATTTTCATCTTTGTAAAAATTTTTGTGAATTTGTCATGTAAAATTACAAATTTTACCTCTTAAATTAGAATTTGGATAAAGTTTGAGTAAATTCAAAATTTATAAATCTTAGAATTTCAAATAAATTTTATATTTTTTTAAAAAAATTACCAAACATAAAAAATTGAATTTACACATGAATTCCAAAAAATTTTGAATTTTGTGAAATTCATTTGTTCCAAAGGAACACCAGCTTTATTTATTTATTTATTTATTTTTTTTTGAGAACGAATCACCTGCACCAGCTTTAGTGCTTGTTTTGTATCGCTTGTCAAAATCTCATAAACATAAACCAAAAACAAAAATTAATAACTTGTTCGGTCATATTGTAAAATTTATAAACAATAATTCTATATTATTTGTATTGTAAATTATTAGAATTAGTTCTTTTTAAAAAAATTTATTTTTTTCAAATTTAGTTTTCTAAAATTATTTTAATTTTTTAAGATTTTAATTTCGAAGAGTAATTTTGTTTTTAAAACTATTGATTTTGGTCTTTTAGAAAATTATTTCTTACATTATCGGAATCATTTTTCTAAAAATAATTGCAATTCATTGAAAGTTAAAATTATCTTTTCAAAAGTAGTTTGAATTTTGTTTGGAAATTATGTTTTTAAAAATTATTTATAATTTTTTGAAATTATTATTCTTAACAATAATTTTTATTTTTTGAAATTTTTTTAAATTTTTAAATTTTTAAATTACTTTTTTATTAAATTAATCTTTTTTTTTGAAAGTTTTGAAAAAATAATTATAATTCTTACTAAAATTAAAAAATATTTTAAATTTGGAAATTTATTGTTCAAAATAATTCTAATAAATTAACATTGATCTTCAAGAAAATATTTTCAAAGAAATATAAGAATAAGAATTTTTTAGAGTAAAATACATTAGACCCCCTTATGGTCTATCATAAGTGTCCAATACACTCCTGTGGTGTCAAAAGTCCCACAGCAAACCCTTATAGTGACTAAAAGTTCTACACATATCCTTTATTATTTACATCCTTCTTAACAGTATTAAAATTTACATTAAAAAAGACGTTAATAATCATGCTCTACTTGTTCAATTTTCCATCATCATCATCATCATTATTATTATTATTAATTAAAAACTTTTGATAGGCAAATATTTTTTAACTTATTTTTCTGTGTTATCAGATATTAAATACTTAAAAAAAATTAAAATATTGAGCAAATTGTAGAAATCTAAAAATTAAGTTTCTGTGTTGCTTTTATTTACTTGCATAAAAATCTCAAATTTGTGTTTTCAATATCCGGAACAAATGACCTTTTTTTATTTCTTGAGCATTTGTTTTGGTTGGCTGAAAAACTTAGTATATCACAAAATAAGTCCTAATTAATCTAAAAATATAATTAAATACTCAATTCAATAATAGCTGCATCGTTGAAACTCAAATCTCGCCAAACCAATGAGGCCAAAGCTTTAACATTTTCGACCATTAATGATCCTTTTGTTTGCAAAAAAAAAAAAATCTTAAAATATATTAAAAAATATTTTTTTAAGTATTTTGTGTTTGATAACACAAGAAAATAAATTAATAAGAAAATAATTTTCCATAAAAAATTTTAATTGAAAATAAAATTACATAGTTGAACAAATGAGCTAAGGCTAATAATAATGCCTTTTTTATGTAAATTTTAACACCATTAGAAAGGATATAATCAGTAAGGGGCACGCGTGAAACTTTTATTTACCACAGGTGTTAGTTGTGGGACTTTTAGTACCACAAGAGTATATTATACCCTTATGATAGACCACAAGAGAGTTTGATGCATTTTACCCAATTTTTTACCAAAACATGAATATAAGTTTTGACAATTTGCACTTTGCAAAAGAAAGAAAGAAAGAAATAGAAACCTATTATCACAATATGAGAAAATTAATTTTTCTTGTTGAAAAAGTAAATATAGTTTTTGTTTTCTCAAAAAATGACAACAAAATGAAACAATTAGAATGTTAAAATTTGACCAACAAAAATAAAAGAACAATGATACCAAACAAGCAGTTATTCACTTACTTATTGCAGCTCCTGTGCACATTACTTTCAATTTTTCTTCAAGTGAAAAAGAATTTTTTTAATCCATAATAAAGAATAAAACACAAGCCAAGCAAAATTTTTAAAATTAATTTTCTTAAGAAAAACATCAAAGGTGGAAACACAAAGACATGTCGCACTATTGGCAAGAACCCTCAATAAAGATGATAGTGTTAGAGAATGTTTTTAGCAATGGCCATTGCGCAAATCGACTTAAAAAGTTCATGTAAAATAACAAATTAAAATTTTATTTCTGAAATACAAAAGAATCATAACAATTAAGAACTCAAAAGATCCTTTATTATTATTATTATTATTATTATTTTGCCTAAAATCAAATTCACAATTTTGGCAACCATGGTAATAATACCTACGCATAGTAGACAAATTTAAGTCGATATTATGTGAATTTGAGTGTTCATTAGAAGATAAAACGAGGCATAGGGGAAGGGGCATGCTAACTCTGATGATTTCAAAGAGGCTCTTGGCACTAACACGTACTGAACCTGGCTGATTAGCAAAGCATAAATGATATGCGACCAAACAGGCTTTGCTTGAGATACACACTATTCATGTAAGCCTCCAGAAGGTTGTGGGTTAACAAAAGAAAAGATGAACAAAAAATACACAAGAACGTCAAACAGTTGACACAGAAGCTGTATATGAGCCGTTGCTATACTTCAAGAAAAGATGAAAAAAAAATACACAAGCACGTCAAACAGGTGACACAGAAGCTGCATATGAGCCGTTGCTATACTTCAAGCCTTTAACAAAGACAGAACGAATGTGAGGAGAACACGTGGCATTGGCTATACCAAAAGTGCCGCTACTATCCTGCAATACTTTGTCTACTGCAGCTTGAGAATCAGAATTCTGATGAAGAATATCCAAACCAACATTTAAGCCAACAGAGGTCGGTTCTGTAACAAAACTGCATGGTACCCGCAATCAAAAATCATAAGCAGTAGTTGAGCATATATTGATAAATCTTGAATGCAATAGCGATTTATGGTATAAACAACAGGCTTTTGGCTAAAATCAGAAGTTTGAAATACTGTCCACTCAAATTGCTTTCATGTGAAATAGTTTCCACTCAAATTTCTTTCATGTAACATAAAAATGCCATAAAAGAATATGCCTGAGGGTGCCAGGCCATATCTTGTAAGAGGAACCAAGCAGTGTGCAAACACACAAACAAAGAGGAAGTTTCTACAATATTTTTAATTTTTCAGATTGTAGGCAGGTCTACAGTGAGCAGGTTAAAATATTAAGAAACTAAGATCCATGTCATGGTCTTAAATGAGAGCTATGAAGCACCGACACCTTCAAAATGCAGCGTATCGCATGTCGAACACGTGTCGGACACCGACACGCTCCCGACAAGCTCCGACACGTGTCTGGAAAAAAAAAAATTTTTTATTTATTTCCGACACGTCCTCCGACACGTAAATTGACACGCACGGGGTTTTTTTGTAATTTTTAAAATTATTTGGAGCACTAATGCAAATCCGAAAATAATTTAAAAGAAAAATCAATTTAACTTACTTATGCTGCTTATCGTCTTTTCCAGAGAAGTCATCTTCTCACTTCTCCAAATTCCTTCAGCCAAAAAAACTCAACCCTCAACCAAAAAATAAATAAATAACTAACTTACCTCAAATATTCCTGCGCTAGATAGGATTGAAAAATTATATTATTGTGTGTTATTATATGTTTGATTGAAAAATTATTAGGGTTTTTCAGGTCTATTGTTGTTGAACATGAATTACAAAGAATTGGTGGTTTTTTTCCTTTTCTTTTCATGCATGAATTACAAAAATTAGTAATCTCTTTTTGTGTCATATTTTGTGGGATGGCTAAAGCCTATGAAGCAAATTGATTTGCCATGATAAAAATGATATTTATGCAATATATTCATGATAAAATGATATTTATGCAATATATTCATGATAAAAATGATATTTATGCAATATATTCATGATAAAAATGATATTTATGCAATATATATAAAATTTAAATATTTTTTTATTTAACATATCCTGGGCATGTCGTATCCTAGTTTTTTGAAAAACGACGTATCGGCGTGTCGCGTATCGTGTCGGCGTATCGTGTTCATGCTTCTTAGAATGAGAGCTTGACACGTCAACCAAAAATTATATTAATGGTTTAATGTCATACAATGTATTGAGTTGATATCAGACACAATGTATATCATGTTGAAGTGACCTAATAACATTCATAATGAAGTATAACAAAATCCGAAACCGATTAGAGCCTGCGCATAACATGGGAATAAATGCTAGTATAAAGGAAATTTGTCAAGGAAAATCAATGGTCAGATAATAGAAACATGAAATTTGGAAATTAGATAGATGCAAATACTTGCAAACTAACCACATACTTCATACATCTAATGAATGTAAACCAGGAACGGAAGGATATATTTTTATATATCAGGATCCTAAAGCAATATCAATACTGACATAGATTCACCAGTACCAGCACATATTAAAGCAGGTCTTCCAAAAATTTAAAAGGTGGAACTAAATTTGTTGCCAGGGCTTAAGACAAACCAGCTGCCACCATTATCATGAATAACAGCTCTATCGTATGCAGACAAATGATGTCCGCCTCAATTATCAAAAAACTTCTTCCTTCATTTTTGGTTTTACAATCATCGAGAAAATGAAAAAGTTAGCATACCTGGCTTCAAAAGAAGTTTCATCCGAGCCAATAGCATCACACACACTGCAGATTATCCATGGAGGAAGATACGCATCCTTGATTTCAACACTATAACAAATGCCAGCAGATGAACCTCGGTTGGGTTCTCCAGTCACATTGGACTCCTTTAGTGATTGTGACACATGATCGGCTTTTCGCAACTCCTTGCACTGAACCTGCATGACCAGAAAGAGAAGTTACTAGCTGGAGAGGAGCCTCTCAGTACAATCATTACTAATGATAAAACTATCTGAACATAAATTTCAATATTTGCACCATAATACTGCCGAAAAACGAGGATCTATGATAAGCTAATTTGCACCAGAAGAAACAAAAATGATCAATAGAGTATGGCCCAAGAGTCATAGATTCACTGTGGATCTAACTTATTTTTAGATATTTGGACAAAATTGAACTTCAGAAAGAGATCTAAGTTTCCAGTACATAACTTGGACAAAAGTATTAAGTTCACTACTCTTTCTCTATAGCAAAATTACAAAGTCCTGAGAAAAAATTACTTTTTCTAAAAACATGTGTCAGGTTGGATGCACAGACAAAACCGAGATATTTGGTATGCGATCAGATATAATGCCCTAATACAATCCTACCACCAAAACCCTATCAAAATCATCAATATAAATTATCATTAAGAGAAAAAATTAAGAAAATTGAAACAGCACACAATTCTGACCCACCTCTGGAACAGAAAAAGCACCATGCTGAAATGGAATAGGTGAACATAAAACAGGAACATCCATGCCAGTCAGAGAGGGTAATAAAAATCTGAAGCACAAAAAGCAAAATCAGATCAATGAATTGTGTGTTTTCTATAATCTACAAGTATAAACTCCAGTCAACTTGGACGAACACTTCCGTTCATAAGCAGAACAATGACTGCTATCCCAACAAAAATCTTATTTCCAGACTAAAATATTTAAGATAACTTTCCTTCACCTACTAATTTCCACCTTTGAGCAATTCTTTTCTTTTCTGGTCAACACCTATGACTAACTAAAGTATATAAAAAATGAATTATGGCCTCGATAATGCTTACTTGCTAATAAATTATTTTTTTTTAAATAGCAACCTAATACTTTGCACCAACCAAAGCATTGCTTCCAATTTGAGGATGAAGAACATTTTCCCCTGATGATCAGAAAAGAAGCTACAGGAAAATCCAATACAAAATTATAGATAATTATGCTCACCTATAGTTCAGCAGAACATCATATAAGCCATGTACATTTTCATTTCCGGCAAACATCAACAAAGATTCAGGACTGTTATCCACACCAAACATGGAAACAATATTCCGAGTCTGCAATGAATGAATCAGGGATTAATTGATACAAGAACCAAATTTAAGGACCAGGACTTCTGTATAACTATACTTCACATGGTGTAAGCATGTCTAAATGTTCAAATTCTAGAAATGCAAAAAACGTTTCTACCTGACCCAAATTTTGTTTCTCAATCTCAGAGAGCTCAACAAGGTCTTCTGCAGTAACTTCCTCCACCTTTGATTGGCAAAGAGGCATCGAGAAACAAACACCCTGTAAATGCAAGTCCAATAACAGACAGATCACAACAAAAGCAATAGCACACAATTTCGATGGCATCATAGTAAGAGAAGGTGGTGCTCTATCTAAAAGATAACGAGAAGCATGACTATTCAGGGGTGAAGACAGGATTTTATATTAACAGGGCAAAATTGTAATACTCAGTCTTGATTCAGAATTCAAACACATTCTCTTGAAACACACACACACGTACACACACGTATCTATATATATCTTTCTATAAGTGAAACTAAAAATAACTAACAAAAATAAAAACTTCAAGATATTCTTTTGAGACTATTAAAAATTTGTCTACAGACTACTCCGTCTACTATCAACAATTACAACATTCAGTAACTGCTCTTTTCTTTTCCAGTACCGTCTAATAAAATGTCTAATTCTTTGTCAACATTGCCCTGATACAAGCTTATCATCAATTTGAGAAATCCTATTTCATCACTTTAAGGTGATTGCAGATGCTTTTACAAATGTTCAATATTTGTGATAAATTAATGGTTGTACTTCAACTAATTTCAAACTCTTTGATTGAAAATCAAGATTAAAATACCATTAATATCAATAAAAATTTTAACAACAGATGAAGTGTTATCAACGAAATTAATGTAACTAGCAAGCATTTTGAGAACTTGATGCCCTTATTATGATTGAAAAATTAAATACTTTTGGAACTTTGAATATAAGATGCCAATATAATACATGACAACTTATTAAGTGTATAATAATAAACATGTACAACACAATATACGAAAAACAAATTAACCTCAGATACTAGACAAAAGGTAAATAGAAAGGCAGCAAATCTATATCTTCATTTTTAAATTAATCTTTTTCATATAATACTACTTTAGGGGAAAACGGTTAACGAGGCAATTGGCTCCCTTCTCTATAAGATGGCTTTGCCCCTCACTCTATTGTTGGATCATGAACTAAGGCACATTCAGATTTTGAACCTTCAAGTTCCGAAACTTGGCTTCCCCCTGATTATTGAGAAAGAAATAGCAACAGAATCTCGTGGGATGTAGCTCATCTAGTATACTGATGGGATGGAAGTAGTCATATTCAAGTAAAATAAGACAAGATCTGAACCAGGCCAAGGGCCATACAAAGTTAGATGTCTCCATGAGTAAGTGAGGCCAATTGCAATTAGAAAGGATATAGCACATTCTCTAAGCTTCGGCAATTGTCAGAGAATTTCATGGGAAATTCTCATATGTATTATATAAAGTTAGCAATTCTAATTGGAATATACTTGATGGAGTACTCCTTTTCCTATGCAATGTAGATAACTAGCACAAACTTGAACAACAGAAGTAGTATAGATGATCTTAAAACAAGTGACATTAAAAAGCAGAAGTGAAGGTGCCTATTTCTTTCGTGAATCAAGTTTGCATCTTACATGTTCCTTCAGCAGTGACCTTAAACTTCTTGTTGATTGAGATATATAAGCATTGCAGGAACACTTTCTTCCCTTCAAGCCATCAGAAGCAGTGAACAAGACCACAAACTGTGCAGTGCATACTGCATAATTTCAAGAAATACCAAATAAATGCAAATCCTTCCTCTTCAAAAATCACACTGCTTGTACTAAAATGTTAAAAGACAAGAAAGATCCAGTAGAGTACAGACACCAAACACACTATGGACTGACTTTTATCTCAAAGATAACACAGGACGAGATGATTATGATGATGGGGATATTCTCAATCCAAAACTTTACCCTATAGAAGTCACTAACTTGATAATCAGCATAGTAAACATTGAATGATGACAACATGATTTGGCTGCATATAACATATTTAAATCAATACAGTGAGAGCATGAAGCCACTACCATAGAAAATGTTACAAATATTCTTCCGGAGCATGTAATAAAGACTTCGAAAAGAGTCCTCCCACGCCTGCTGTCTTTTACTCAAAAAGTCCATTTGACCTAATCAGTTTTCAAAAGAGAAAAAGAAAAGGTTGAACAGAGGGAAATGAAATAAACAAATGATTAGAAGATCTAAGTACATAAATTTCAACAAGAATACCTCCTGCTGCTAAGGACAAAGTTGAGATAACTGAAGTGGGTAGAGGAGACTCTGGGTAAGTCCAGGAATACAACATCCTTTGATTCAATACACTGGTAGAGGAAGTCGATCCTGAACAACCACCCCAAGATGTAAAGAGGGCATTCCCACAATTGACTAACCTATGAAACCTAAACAATCATAAATCAGATACAAACTATAAGCATGTGATAATAGGCCAGACAAAGAACCACCAAAAGCACCTATGTAGATGGCAGAAGCAGGAGTCAGGGTTGGTGAGAAATAAAATAGCAACTAAAGGTAGCATAATAAACTGAACGACAAAGCAAATTTATTGCAACATAATGTAAATAACACGGCTGACACTATCACGCACATGGTAAACAAACAACAAACTCCAATTTCTACCATCCCAGTGGACCACATTTCCTAAAACAATAAACTACCAGAGGCGACTATGATAATAACTGTATCTGATAGGACCCATGGGATCTTGCATCAGCAAGCAGCTTTCCTCAAATGATACAAACTGAATCTCCAACAGTTAACACAAAATAATGTCATCAAATTTATCAGCGAACTCACCAGCTGACTGAGGATGAAGATGTCACTCGCATGGAAGTTTTTAGTGTCAGATCCAAAGGGGTCTTCTTTCCAGGAATGTGAAACTCTGAGCAAAAGTTTGGTGGTTTCAGATGATTTCCTTCAGAAGACTGGCCGAGTGAAGGTGGAAGAAGAACAGGCTCACGGGAAACCAATCCTCTTAGTGCTTTATCCTAAATAAACAAATCCATCAATATTTAGTATATCTGCTTTTAAGTAGGTAGATAACATTCTGCCAAAAGAAGCGCACCATATCCACAGTAGACAAGCCAGATAACTGTTGACCACTCTGTGATAGTTCGGTGACACTGCGAAATAAATTACTGTTGCATTTTCTAGTTGTATTACAGGGTTCTGCCATATGGTCTTTAGCAGCGGAAGTTGAAGCTAAGGAATCATCCAGGCTAGCAGAAGATGATAAAGACAGAGAATCAGTACATCTGTGAATTTACTGTAAACAGACAAAGAATTCTGCATAAAATACCATGAACTACGTAATTGACTCTCAGCAGCTAAAGGTGAAGCAGCAGAGGAATGGTTCAGGGTCCCCATTTGCTCATCCTGTCAGTGTTTGAGATTGATTAATTTCCAGAGATGGTGATGCATGACATGATAAGTTAATTGCCGTAAAGACTCATATCTAATTGATGAGAGATTTACAGCTATGTACAGGACGTAGTGCATGATTAGTAACATTATAAAGACAGAGCAAACCTTTGCATTTTCTTTCTTTGAAAGCAATTTAAGCCTTATGCTGTTTTTCCTGACAGGAAATAGTTCATCCATACGAGTATCAATGTATCTAGGATTTTTTGATGAATCAGCTTTCTTAAGCCCAGAAACTCCATTGGTGATACTAGAGGAAGCAATAACTTTGTCAAGGCATATAATGCAGAGTAACGAGTGAAAGAAATAAAAAGAAGAGGGACAAAGAATTACCCAATAGAGCCAATTACTGGGGCAAGAGATTCATCCACTATCTCCATAACATTTTGTTGCTTCAGCAGCTCCCCCTATCAGATGGACATAAGGTATCAGATTTTGTCATTGATAGTTTGTATCTTGTGTCACACTTCCATTAGTTGACATATTTTTGTATGTTCTTAATAAATAAATATACCACACACTTTTGGGTGGGGATGAGCGATAGAAAACAGTAATAAGCATTTCTCCTGACAGCAGTAATAAACATTTCTCAGACTGCTTTTCATGATCACTAAGGAGTTGGCGGTTTTGAAGTACTAAGATGCAAATTCAGTTAGACTTAATGCTCAAGTTGGAAGATGATACACGAGTCAGATGAAATATACAAATTTTTCTACTGGTACTGACTAAACTTAAATAAGAAGAAAATTATGCACATTAGATTAGACATAAATGTTCATTGCACAGAGTTTGATATGTTAATTGTGGCAGTTAGAAGAGTTCATATCACTAGGATATGAATTCAAATCTTCCTGATTTAACAGTAAATCAAGTACAGGAAACTGTTTTTTGCACCTAAAAAACACCAAAATGAGGATAAGATTAGCAGCTCCACATTTACAGGACGCTAAACTCCAAAAGCATGCATGCCGACAGTAAAAATCTATTGTGCAGTCTATCCAAGTCAGTTACATTTTCACCCTAGCTTCCATCTTAAAAAAACATCTCAATCTTCTAGAAACACTTTTTTGAAATAGTCATTAAAAGTTGGAAAAGACTATGGAAACATATCCATATCTAAAATTGCAGCTCAATGTACCAAACTCTGTCTATGCATGGGTTTTAAGGAAAGTAAGACGCGCCTTTGGTCTATTGCACCGCTTACTTTGCATTTCTCTAACAGCCTGTTTCCACAAACATCTATACATCTAGACCAAAATTTAACTCATGTTCACAACTCAAATATAATTTACAATGAAAAATTCCTGAAGAATAACATAACATAGGATTGCCAATACTTCAGAATCACAGAGTTATGTCTCAACATAATAAAACAAACCAAATGAAATGCCAAAACATCTAGAGTTTCCTAAGAGTACCCGCAATTCAGAAGGAGTTTTTCGTTTCAAAGTAGTGCCAGTGACCTTTGACCCGCCTCCCCCACCACCACTGCCACCGCCACCAAAATGTAGAGCATCTGGAGGCAGCATCGGCCCAGCACTAGCAACCTTAGCCATATATTATTTACTATAAATAAAAGCTTCGACTTGTAAAGCCCTTCTCTGCAACAGAAAATTACAAAAATTAGTTTTTTAGGAAAGGAACTATGAAGCTCAGATACAATACGCAGATACGTGACACGATACAATACAACACGCAGATATGTCTTTCTTCCAAAAACTAGGACACAACACATTGTGGATACGCTAAATAAAGTATATTAAATTTATTATATATAATAATGAACAAATATCATTTTTATCATGTTGAAAGGAAATAAACAAGACCAAAAAAACAAAATATTCATCAAATAGCTAGTCATAGAAGATTAAAAGTCGCAAAATTATTATTCTGTCAGAAAGTAAACATCGCACTTTACATACAGCCATACACTCTTAATAAATCCAATAAAACAGCACATTCAAGAGCCCATAGCATTTTTTCAACACATTTTACTAGTAAATGTACATTTTATTATTAAACAGCAAAAATATGCTTTTTATATCGTATGCACGATATATATACACAATATATATATACACCATATAAATACACGTATGCAAAGCAATCAGAGAACTTCGAAGACCTAGAATGTTATTTATCCATTCCACAAGGAAAATTCAGGTAATATATGTACGAAAGAAATTTGAGCTTCTATGAATACCAGCTTGAGGATTTTGATTTTGGTTTGGGAGAAAGCTTTCAATTAGGGCACTTCTGATTTGGGGATTTTGGTAGGGTGTTATGATACTGATTTGAGTTAAAAGGATTATTAATTGAACAAGTAAAATGATTTTTACCAGGAAATAGAAGTAATCGGGACTGATTTAGGGCAAATTCTGTGTTCGTCACACCTTCGGGGTGTGTGTTCTGGTTCGCACAGCGCCGCTCCTAAAAAGGAGAAGAGTGTTTTTGGTTTGAACAAATTTGATTTTCCCTCCCACTCACTGTTTGGCAGACGCCGTCAGTCACATCACGTTACCTTTGGTTAGAAACCCAAAAAGGAAAAATAAAAAGATTATAAATTATACCATGAATTACTCAATTGTCCCTTATAATTTGACAAATGTGCATAATAATATGTTATGGTTATGAAATTAGCTAAGTCACCCCCTATGATTTCAATGAGGATGCACATAGACCCCCTCCGTTAATTTTTCCGTTCAAAATAACGTGTTTTGACATACACGCGTGCCTTGCGCAACTTTGCTTTGTTTTTTCATAATAAATGCATTAAATAAACTTTTCTATCTTTAATTTGTTTACAAAATAAAAAAAGCAATTAAATTAAAAAAGAAAAAGACACGCTACCCCCAACCCCCCCACCACCCCACCCTCACGCCCAGCTAGCCCCTACCCTACCAACCCCCACCATCCCTGCCACCCTACCCCCAGCCCCCACCCCCGTCACCCCCGCTCCCCACCCTCACCACCCCCGTCACCCCCACTGCCCACCCTCACCATCCCGTAGCAGCCCCCACCCTCGTCCCCCCCACCCCCGTCGCCGCTACCCCTAACAACTCCTATCCATTGCCCCTCCCACCACGCCCCACCTCGGTAGCTCCCACCGTGCCCCCCCCCCAGCCCCTACCCCCGGCTACCCCCACCCCCCATCCTTCATGTATTCTTTTTTTTGTGTTTTTTCTAATTTAATTTTTTATTTTTAATTTTTAAATAAAACAAAAGTAAAATAGATATTTTATTTAATAAGTTAGGGGCAAAATGGACTTTTTACTAAAATCCGTTAAAAAACTAACGACAGTTAGCTTTTGGGGGTCATGTGCACTATCGTTGAAACCATAGAGGGTCAAGTAGCTAATTTGTAAAACACAAGGGAAAATTGTGAATATTAGTCAAACCACGAGGGAGAGTTGAGCAATTCACCCTAAATTATACTATATTCCCTCCGCACTAGCATTGTACACTTCATTTTATTTGAATTACACGTGCATTAAAAATGAGAAAAAAAACAAATCGGGTCACCCTACTATTCTCTTTCTTCTCTTTTCTCCATTAAACTCCCTTCCTTTCTCTTTCTTCACTCTTCTCTATTAAACTCACCAGAAAAAATCTTCCAAAACCAAACAAAGGTTAATCTCGCGACATTGTCATTCCTTTTGAAAACAGTTGCACCAAGTCGTTGTCGATGTTGGATCTCGGAATATTGAACACATCAGAGTCTATGTTTGCTACCAAAAGCTTCAGCTTGAAAAAAAGAACCGTATGGTGGTGCTTTTGTTGTAGATTTCCAGCTGGAGCATCATTGGTGAGTAAAAGAAGTAACAGGTCGCAGAGGTTGACGATTGGAGAGTGTAGAAAGGTTCATCGTATGGTGAGGGTACTATTGGTGCCTTTAGCATCAAGAAAAGTGATCGGAATAGTCACTGGTAGGTGCTCCAAGGTCACCGACACTTGGAGGTGATCGAATTATGGCTCTTTAATTTTACAAATTGAAGTTAATTTTTGAATGAGTTGTTCTCTTCTTCAATCTCACTATCCTTGATGGAGGATGATCAATTAGAAGATGGCGTTGATGTTATTATTGATGTCGAGTGCTTCCTTATTTTTTCTCTCTATGCTCTTTCAAAAGCAGATTTTACTTTGTCAAAAAAATGAAGTACACACATTTTTTAAATAGATGACGAAGGTGATGACAACGATGATGGGACGAGCTTTACGTCTAGGTTGGCATCATCAAAGAAGTTCGATGGTTGCTTTGATGCAGGAGGGTAGTTGAGGTCTTAAACTTTGCAACTATTTGATTGGAATTGTGAATATGTAGTATAAAAATTGTGAATATACAGAATAAATATTGTAAACATAAAAAAAAAGTGAATTGTGCATATATAAAAATTATAAACCTACATTATAAATTGTGAACATGTAATATGAAACATGGAATTAAAAATTGTGTACATATAATATAAAAATTGTAAATATATAAAAATTGTGAACATATAATATAAACTTGAACAGGTGTACAAGCTATGTTGGTGTGCATAGCTAAGGGTGCATGATATACAATCCCAAAATTTTTAGATGGATTCAATAATTAAATAGAGGGCTATTTGGATTTTTTTTTCCAAAACAAAAATATTTTTTCTTGAAAAAAATTATTTTTTGCAATAACTATTTGACTTGCCTTTTTAAAAAGTTAAAATTTTGAAAAAGTCATTTACAGCTTTGTAGTCAAAATTTTTAGCTTCTTGGGAAAAACTCTTTTTAAAAGTTGTTAGGCTGCATTTGGATTGGCATATTTAAGAAAAAGAAGCACTTTTTTTTTATGAAAAATGTGCCTTTTGCTCCTTCACAGCTGTTTGGATTAGCTTTTTGTTAAAAAACAAAAGCTGTAAAAAGAAAAGCTAAAAACCAATTTTTTTAAGCTGAAAAATCTAGCTTCTACAAATGAGTTGCTACAACAAAAGAGAGAGAAAGAGGCAACAATGCATTGACAACCTGGCATCAACTTAAAAGAAAAAACTCTCATGTAGAAAAAACTCTCATGTCTTTCTTGAACTCTGGGTGCACTATTATTTCTCTCTTTTTTCTTCCACCAAAAACTCTAGTTTTGCTTGCAAATGCTTACCAAGTAATTTTTGTTTTAAACTTCTTCTCTTTCTATCTCTTATAGATCTATCTCCTATTTTTTTATTTTTTTTTGCGAAGCTTCTTTATTTTTTTGTATGTGTCTTTTATAGATAATTTTCTTGTGAACTCATATATGTGTTTACATATGTATGTGTGTCAAACCAAAGAAAAAATTTTGTGTAAATATTATGGGTAGACAAATTGAAGAAATTGTTGATTATCCAGACTCTTCTAAGCATAGTTTCAAGAAGAGATTGTAGTCATGGCACAAGTTTTTGAAACAAAAGAAGAGTTGTTGGACTATAATAATAAAAAGAAAAATCCTATGCAAATGTGTGTTAATTGAGCAACCAACTTGAGGCAATCAAGAAAATATGAAAGTGCAAGATTGATGAGACCATCTGACAAACACCTCAATAGAAAATATGGAAGTGTAAGTTGATGCTTTGTAGATATTTGACGAAATGCTAATGAAGGAACAAACTGTGTTCTAAAGCTTTGTAAGTGGGATTCTTGATCTGAATTGGGTGAACTAATTGAATCTATTTTTTCTTATTTTGAGTTTTATTCTAGATAAGTAAAATATTTCTGGTACTAAAAATTAAATTTCAAAATTAAATATCAAATATGAAAATTAATTTTTCAAAATTTACCAAATATGTATGACAAAATAAAAAAGAAAAACTTAAAAATAACATTTCATGTGTTTCTTAATAATAATTGTTTTTTATGTGTTTCTTATTATAACTACTTTTTTTTTTTATCAAAATATCAATATTTTTGTCCATGTCTTTTTCAATAATTTTTTCTAAAAGAAAAGCACTTTGAGAGTTTTTTTTTTTTTCAATCCAAATGACTATTGTAGCTTAAAAAGTACTTTTTGTTATGAAATGATGGACATTCATCAAAAAAGTCAAAAATTGTGGCTCATCATGTAGTAAAATTTGTCAAAGCAAGTATGGTGAGTTTGGAAAAGTAAAACACAAATGCATGGGGAAAGAAAGCTATTCGCAGGCATAGAGAAAGAAAGCTATTCGCAGGCTAAGGAAGAAAATTGCACATGTGCAATTAATAAAACAAATCCTTTGTCTCCCAAGTTCCCTTATAAATATCTAGGAATGGGAGAAGCCAATAGACGAGGAAAAATAGATTGTAGTAGCAGAATCTCTCAAAAAGAAATTAGAGAGACATTTGTTGCATTAAACTTATTCTATAACATCTTCTAGTTATTTTAGAACACGTTATCAGCACGAGTCTCTGCCGACGAAGAGTTCTGCAAATTACTAAAAGATGCACGATCCTACAAAAACTTCGGTAACGGTTCTTATTTTATTTTTGGCATTACATCATATCTATAGCATAAAGTTTTTTTTTACTATCCTATTTATTTTACATTGCGTTTATTCTAGAAATAAAATTTATGTTATATTATTTCTTTTAGAATAGATTATTGAAATATTGCATCCTTAAAATAATAATGATAAAATAAAATAATAACAAATACCTTAATTTTTGGAAGACCTAATTACCGTGATTTTTAAGGATGTGATAACCTTGACTTTTGGACATGTGATTATGATGACTACATTTTAAAAAAATAAAAAAAATATGATAATGACTTCTAAGGACATAAACACTAATATAGTTATATAACGATTAACTGTAATAATTATACAATATGTTATTGGCATCTTATATTATATTATGTCATGCTTATAAGTTTCATATGTCATATTTGTAATTTATTCCTATATGCTTATATTATTTACAAGTTATGTCAAGTAAATATATTATTATTTCACTTATTAATTTATTTTTGAAATATGCTAGATTTATATGTCAAATCTCACGAAGCTTGAGTTTGTGGCCTTTGATATTTTTGGAAACAATTATTTATCATAGATCCTAGATATCGAAATACATCTCAATGCCAAAGATCTTGGAGAAATAATTAAAGAAAGAAATAATGCATCCTTACAGGAGCGCTAAAGCATTGATATTCCTTCGTCATCATCTCCATGAAGGGCTCAAAACTGAATATCTTATAGTAAAGGATCCACAAATCCTTTTGCAAAATTTGAAGGAAAGATTTGATCATCATAAAACAGTGATCCTTCCTAAAGTTCGCTACGAGTGGATTTACCTGCGATTGCAGGATTTTAAAACTGTAAGTGAGTATAACTCCGCTATATTTAGAATTACTTCACAACTGAAATTATGCGGAGAAAAGATCATTGATGAAGACATGTTAGATAAGACATTCTCTATTTTTCACGCATCTAATATGCTCTTGCAACAACAATATAGAGAGCGTGGTTTCAAAAAATATTTTGAGCTAATCTCATATCTTCTTGTTACTGAGCAAAATAATGAGCTCTTGATGAAAAACCATCAAACATGACCAACTGACTCAGAACCATTTCCTAAAATGAGTGAAATTGCATCTCCTGAGGTGAATGCTACATTATCAAATAATTATGGTCATGGACATGGTCATGGTCGTGGTCATGGTTATAAACATCGTAATGGTCATAATTTTCACAAGTCAAATAGACCAAATTTCAAAAGGACAAGAAAACTACAACAAAGGAAATTATCCACAAAATAAATCTTTTCAACGTACTGAAAGTATTTGCTATAGATGTGGCATGAAAGAGCATTGACATGAAACATGTCGTGCTACTAATCATCTCATAGATCTTTATAAAGTTTTGTTGAAAGAAAAAGGAAAAGGTGTGGAGACAAATCTTGTTAAACAGAATACTCAAATGAACTACACGCACCTTGACTGCTCTAACTTCTTTGAAGATGCCACTGAAAATATTAAGTAATTGATTGGTGATGGAAATATCCATCTGAATTAATCTTTATGTAAAAGTAGAATGTTTCCATTATGTCGGATTGTCTGTCATTTTAATGCTTAATTTTAGTTTGAATATAATATCTATCTTTTATAACATGAATGTCATATTTTTGCTAATATTTTTCTATTTCCTTTATTATTATTGTGAAAAAATATGGATTTGTATCATATCAATGGTGGAGAAATATGTTTGATTGATAGTGCTACAACACATACTATTCTCAAGAATAAGAAATATTTTTCCCTACTGAAATTAGCTGTTGCAAATGTCAATACAATAACTGGTTCTGCAAAATTAATTGAAGGCTCTGGTAGAGCTTGTGTTTTGTTTCTTGAAGGAACCAAGATGATAATAAGCGATACCTTATACTCAAGTGGATCACAAAGGAATCTACTCAGTTTTAAAGATATAAGAGAAAATGGTTATCATATTGAAACCATGAAGGAAGGCAATAAAGAATATCTCTATATCACATCGCTTATATTTGACAAAAAGATTATATTAGAAAAATTGCTAACATTATCTTCTGGACTATATTGTACTTGTATCAATCCTGTGGAATCACATGCTCTGATAAACCAGAAGATAATTGATCCAAAGAGTTTTACTCTTTGGCATTATCTCCTTGGACATCCAGGTGCAATAATGATGAGATGAATTATTAAAAATTCACAAGAACACTCATTAAAGAGTCAAAAAGTATTCTCATCAAATGAATTTTCATGTGCTGCTTGTGCTCAAGGGAAATTGATTATAAGGCCATCCCTAACTAAAATTGATGCTAAAAATCCTGCATTCCTAGAACAAATTCAAGGGGACATATGTTGGCCTATTTTTCCAGCATGTGGACCATTTCGATGCTCTATGGTATTAATAGATGTATCCACACGTTGGTCACATGTCTTCTTATTATCCACTCTAAATGTGGCATTTGCAAGACTCCTTGCATAAATAATCCACCTACATGCACAATTTTCAGATTATACAATTAAGAAAATTCTTCTTGATAATGCAAGAGAATTTACATCCCAATCTTTTAATAATTATTATACATCAATTGGGATTAAAGTTGAGCATCCTGTGGCTCATACACATACTCAAAATTGTTTAGCAGAATCTTTTATTAAAAGTCTACAGCTAATCGCTAGACCACTACTTATGAGAACTAAGTTGCTTAGTTCTGCTTAGGGACATGCCATATTGCATGTTGCAGCACTGGTTCGAATAAGATCAACTGCTTATCATAGATACTCCCCTTTACAATTGGTTTTTGGTCAAGAACCAAATATATCCCATTTAAAAATATTTGGTTGTGCAGTATATGTTCCAATTGCCCCACCACAGCACATAAAAATGGGACCGCAAAGAAGATTGGGAATATATGTTGGTTTCGAATCTCCATCAATTATTAAATATCTTGAACCCTTGACAGGAAATCTTTATGTAGCACGTTTTGTTGATTGCCAATTTGACAGAACAGTATTCACAGCATTAAGGGGAGAAAAACAAAAGTTGGAAAAGAAAGAAATTACATGGAATGCATCATCTATGGCTCATTTTGATCCTCGCACAAATATATCTAAACAAAAAGTTCAAAAAACTATTCATCTACAAAGGATTACTCGTCAATTGCCAGATGCATTCACGAATACAAAAAGAGTGACTAAGTCACACGTTCTAATAGTCTAGCAAATGAGTCTACTACACGTAAAAAACGTGGTAGACCAATTGGCTCCAAAGATAAAAATCCTTGAAAAAGGAGGGAGCTGAATAAGCAAGTTGGCATTTTCGAGATTCTTAATGATCCTGTAGATGTACCAAAAACTATTGGAAAGGCAACACCAGTGGAGAATCAGGTACTTGAGTGTGAGAAAATAGCGACAATATTGAAAATGAGGAAATCTCAATTAATTATATCTCTACAGGAAAAAGATAGAGCCAAAATAAAATCGTTATTGATGAAAAATTTTCATATGCAGTAGCCACTGAATTGATGATTGAAAGCAAGGATTATGAACCAAAGTCTGTCCAAGAATATCAACATAGAAATGATTGGCCTACATGGAAAGATATAATGGAGGTTGAATTAAATTCTCTTGCAAAGTGTAAAGTTTTTGGACCTATCATCCAAACGCCTTAAAATGTAAGGCTTGTAGGCTACAAGTGAGTATTCGTGCGAAAACGAAATGAAAATAATGAAACTGTAATATATAAAGCACAACTTGTAGCACAAGGTTTTTCACAAAGGCCTGGAATTAATTATGAGGAGACATACTCTCCTGTGGTAGATGCAATTACATTGAGATATTTAATTACCTTAGCAATTTGTAAAGGACTTCATATGCATCTTATGGATGTAGTGATAGCATATTTATATGGGTCACTTGATAGTGATATTTATATGAAATTCCCTGAAGGATTGAATATGCTTGAAGCATATAAGTCAAATCCTCGGCAAAATATATTCCATTAAATTGGAAAGATCCTTGCATGGATTAAAACAATCTGGACGAATGTGGTACAATCGTCTGAGTACATACCTTTTAAAGGAAGGATATGTTAATAGTCCCATAAGCCCATGTGTTTTTATCAAGAAATCAAAAGATGGATTTGTTATTATTGTTGTATGTGTTGATGATTTAAACATCATAGGGACTATTGAAGAGCTTAAAGCAGCAGTTGCATAGTTGTGTAAAGAATTTGAGATGAAAGATCTAGGCAAAACTAAATTTTGTCAGCCGCAAATTGAGCATTTGCCAAGTGGAACTTTAGTCCATCAAAAGGCTTATACTGAAAAAGTTTTAAAGAGATTTAATATGGACAAAGCTCACCCATTAAGTACCCCAATGGTTGTTCGATCTCTTGATATAAAAAAGGACCCTTTTCATCCTTGAGAAGATAATGAAGAAATACTTGGCCCTAAAGTACCGTATCTTAATGCAATTGGTACATTGATGTATCTTGCTAATAATACACGTCCAAATATTGCATTTTCTATAAATTTATTAGCAAGATTTAGTGCTGCATTAACACGAAGACATTGGATCGGTATTAAACATGTATTTCGTTATCTTTGGGAACAATTGATATGAGCTTATTGCATTCAAAGCATACACATCCTGCATTAATAGGATATGCAAATGCTGGGTATTTATCTGACCCACATAAAGGGCGATCCCAAACTAGATATCTCTTTATATATGGTGGTATAACTATTTCCTGGCACTCAACAAAACAGACTATTGCTACCACCTCTTCAAATCATGTTGAAATACTTACACTACATAAGGAAAGTCGAGAATGTGTATGGTTAAGGTCTTTAACTCAACATATTGAAGGAGAATGTAACATTTCATCTAACAAAAGAGGACCTACTATACTATATGAAGATAATACTACATGCATTACTCAAGTTAAAAGAGGCTACATCAAAAGTGACAGAACTAAGTATATCTCACCAAAGTTCTTCTTTACACATGAACTCGAAAGAAAGGTGAGCTCGATATCTGCCAAATTCGCTCAAATGACAATTTAGCAGACTTGTTTACAAAAGCATTACCTGCAACAACATTGGAGAAACTGGTATACAAGATTAACATACGACGACTCAGAGACCACTCCTAATTGTCTTCATGAGAGGGAGACTATACGCGCTGTACTCTTTTTTTCTTCGCCTAGGTTTTGTCCCACTAGGTTTTCCTGCCAAGGTTTTTAATGAGGTAGCATGAAATGTATAACGAGAATATTGTACTCGTTTCTTTTACTAGGTTTTTTCCCACTGGGTTTTTCCTAGTAAGGATTTAATAAGACATATTCTTGTGATGTGTGTCCAAGGGGGAGTGTTATAAAATGATGGACATTCATCAAAAAGGTCAAAAATTGTGGCTCATCATGTAGTAAAATTTGTCAAAGCAAGTATGGTGAGTTTGGAAAAGTAAAACACAAATGCATAGGGAAAGAAAGCTATTCGCAGGCTAAGGAAGAAAATTGTGCATGTGCAATTAATGAAGCAAATCCTTTGTCTCCCAAGTTCACTTATAAATAGCTGGGAATGGGAGAAGTCAATAGACAAGGAAAAATAGATTGTAGTAGCAAAAACTCTTAGAAAGAAATTAGAGAGACATTTATTGTATTAAAGTTATTCTATAACATCATTTAGTTATTTTATAACACTTTTTGTAGAGTACATCCTAACATGAAATAGCTTTCGCTACTGCTTGAAACTTTGTAGAAAAATATGTATAAAAAAAGTACTCTTTTTAAGCCAATCCAAATGAGCCCTTAGAAAAAAGTGCTTTTGAAAAAAGCCAATCCAACAAACCTAGAATCATGAGCTATTCTCATGCTTAACATTAGGTTTTGGTAAATTATATTAAACAAGGCTTCGAGATGTACACATTTATTTATTTAAACTTGAGACTCATAAAAGAATTTTTAATTTAAAATAATTTTTAATTAAAAATATAGAAAAGAAATTTAGGACATATAGGGTCTTTGGCTTTGTTTATTTGATATGTATAAGTATCCAAATAGTAAAAAGCACATGTCTGGGTATTCTTTCTAGGTGTTTATAAGCACCTAAAATAAGCAACGCCAAACACCCTCTTAGAATTAAAATTTAGAATTCTAACATTACCATTTAATTTGAATTTTAAAATGTAATTGTAATTTAATTTTTTTGTAAATAGAATTAGAATATTACTTAATTAAAAATTTAAGCCGTGCAAAACATGAGTGTTGAAATAATTAGTACTCTAATAAAAGAATAAACATTTCCATTTAAATGCTGACATGATACTCTCACAATATTTAAAAAAAATAACTTTTATATGTACATAAGACACGTTGTGTCCACCTGCCATTCTATTCAAAGTGAGTATAACCATGTACCCAAACTAAACATTGCCTGATTTCATACATTGTGGCGTGTTGTTAGCATCTCTTATTTTAATTTTTCTTCTAATGAGTATCACATATGTATGGAGCTACCAATCATGCTCATAGCCAAATTAATTAAATTTGATCATGGCAAACTCTTTCATTAGATTATCATTTTGCTAAGACATGCCTTTCTTTAATTTTTCTTCATACCTTACCACTTAATTAAGTTTGAAATGAAGTTTCTTTGAAGTATTGGTAACTTCTTGAAGATTCATAAAACTTCTCTGCCATTCTATCTAATTGTATTAATGGGAGATGATACAAGGCATTTTATATTCATTTTGAAGGTAATTTTTGGTGTTTTAATTTGGTTTGGCTATTAAAAGTTTAATGTTTTCTTGAATTTTTGGTCAAATTAAGCTTTGGAAGTGATTTGGAGAGATTTGCCACTTCTTTCGAATATTTTGTGTGTTTTAGATGCCAATTGGGACGCAATTCATGATATTCTTGAGCAAGCCAAGAAAATCTGGAACAAGTCATGAAATCTAACCGCAAGTCATTAAGTCACAACAGAGAATCTCATGACTATGTCATTAAGTTTCTGGCATGTCATGAGATCTGGATGCAAGTCATGAAATTTCTCCTGCAAGATATTTTGATGAAAATTCGAATTTAACTTATGGAAACTTAGAATTTTGTTTCCTAACATGTTTGGAAGACCTTTTTGAGGAGGGAAATTATTTTTGTGATGAATATTATTTTGCCCTTTTGAGGAGGAAAACTATTTTTGGAAGATTTCTTGGAAAGAAAGTTATATTATTTGAGGAAACCTTTTCCAATTAAAACTCTTCCTTTTATTATAAATAGAGGAAGAAAAGGCAAAAGCTGAGAGCTGGAAAAAGAGGAGAAAAATGCCTCAAGAAGAGAAGAAGAATGTGAAGATTCAAGCTTTGGCTCGAGAAGAAGACCTTTATTGGACTAAGCTTTTCTTTCTCTTTTCTCTAGTTTGGACATGTCTATAAACAATTTTAGTATTGCTTTTGTTCTAGTTTCTTTTACTATAGAGAAATTTTCTCTTGTTAGGGGAAGCACGAACCCTAGTTTACTACGGATATTTGATTTCAATTTATGAATTTCAGATTTGGTTTTTATGCATGAATATTTGTTCTTAATGCTTGTTCTAGTTTGTTTGGTTTCAATTCCTTACGAAGTATCAAAGAGAGAAGTTAAGGATTTGTTTTTGATAAATCTTGATGCATGATTATTTGTGTTCTTGCACAACCTATTAGTCTAGTTGATGTTCCGAAGAGGTGTTATTAAATTAATTTGTGGCCAAAATCTATTCGACTTAGGTGATGTTCTGCGGAGGTGCCTTTTGGTTAAATAATTGAGTTCTAGTATTCGACTTAGGTGATGTTCTGCGGAGGTGCCTTTTGGTTAAATAATTGAGTTCTAGTACTTATGTGATTCAATTCTAGAATATTCTGAGGAGGTGTCTAAATTGAATTGAGAACCTAGTTCCTGAAAGACGGCTAGAGAGGCCTTTGTAGGAACTCGCGACCTCTAAATCTAAAACAATAACTAAAATCAACATCCAGTGAGCTAGAGTGGAGTGTGTACCCTAATGTTCAGTTATTATTAGAAAGGCCTTAGTAAATTGAGTCTAATTCTATATTTGACTCAAATAAATAGTGAATGAGAAATTGAGATAATGTTTGGAAAGATGTATTATATTTTAGAAATTAAATTATAATAGAATTTAATTTAATTTTTAAAATTAAATTCTAGGGGTGTAACCTTTCCAAACTAAGAATTATAACCTTACAAATTAAGAGTTATAACTTTTCTAGGCTAAAGGACACATCCCTTGGCATGAAGAGTTGGCATAGCTTTTTCGAACAGGCATCTTGTTGTCTATAAATAGCGCGCAAGTCATTTTGCAAAAATCATCTTTTCTCTGCATTCATATTTCCATACTAAAATTAGAGCTTTAGAATTTCTTCAAGGAGAGAGTTAGTATTATTTTGGTTTGCCTTTTCAACAGTTTGGAGTGCTACTACTGTAGAAATACTTCCGTTGAATCCTGGGAGACAATCGCCATTATCTGTAAGTACTGTAGCAGGGCAATAAGGTCTTAAGGAAACTGAAGAAGTTCAGGCCTCGGCATTTCTTTGCAATTATTTGTTTGTGTCTTGAAAGTTTGTAAGTACCTTACTATCCTTTTTTCTTTCCAGTTTCCTTAAAAATTTTGTAGTCATTGGTTTATTGCACAAGTTCATTGCGATTAATGCTTTAATTTTCCAACAATCATCGGCTTTCAGCTTCCTCTTAAAAATCCATTTGAATCCTAGAGGTTTATTTCCAAGAGGAAGATCTACCAGTTCCCAAGTATGATTTTGCATGATGGGTTAGATTTCACTGTTAACTGCCTTTCTCTAATATGGGGATTCAAGAGTAGACATTGCTTCACTAAATGTACTAGGCTCATTTTCCAACAAATATGTTAGAAAATCTGGACCAAAAGATTTAGACGTTTCGGCTCTCTTATTACGCCTTGGTTCATTTCCATTATCTACATATCCTTGATCTTTTCCATCTTTATGATTACTAATGGCAACATGAGGTCTTTTCAAAGTAATGTGTTCTTATACCTTCTTATAAGGAAATATTTCTTCGAAAAAAAAAATGCATTCCTTGACTCCATAATGGTATTGGCATGAATGTCAGGAATATCAGATTTATGCACAAGAAATCGATATGCAGAACTATTGTTTGCATATCCAATGAAAATATCAATAGTCTTTGGTCTAATTTTAACCATTTTAGGGAACGGAACCCCTACTTTTGCAAAACACCCTCGCACTTTTAAGTGATGGAAAAAAGGGGGTTGCTTCTTCCATAATTCATATGGAATCTTACTCAATCTTTTGTGAGATAGCCTATTGAGAATGTAATTCGCAGTTAGAATAGCTTCCCCCTACATGTTCTAAGGTAACCCTGAATCAATCAATAAAGCATTCATCATCTCCTTCAAAGTGCACTTTTTGCATTCAACAATACCATTTTGTTTAGGTGAATAAGGGGTCGTAGTTTGATGAACAATTCCATGTTCTACGCAATACTTGTGGAAAGGAAATATAAATTCTCCTCCTCTATCACTTCTTAACACTTTGATTTTCCTGCTTAATTGATTTTCGACCTCATTCTTATATTGTTTAAATACTTTAAAAGCCTCATCTTTACTTCGGAGTAAGTAAACATAACAATATTGTGTGCAATCATCGATAAAAGTTGTGAAATACTTTTTACCACCGCTAGTTTGCACAAATTTCAAATCAAATATATCACTATGAATTAATTCTAAAGGTTTAGTACTTCTTTCCACAAATTTAAAAGAAGTTCTCATGTAGCAAACTTAATGTCACAAGCTTATGCATTGAATTAAAATTAACATGTCCTAATCTATCATGCAATAATTAGAAGATTCCAACACATAAGCAGAATAAACATTATTATTAATAGTGTTAACAATTGGTATAGATTTGGGTACAATAGTCATTACATTAAGTTTAAACAGACCATCACATAAGTACCTTTTCCTAACATAGACACAACTCTTAGTAAGAACAAATTTATCAGACTCAAAGACAAGTTTAAAACCATTCCTACTCAACAATGACCCAAACACTAAGTTCTTTCTGATATTTAGGACATGTAGCACATTATTGAGAGTCAGTTCTTTCCCAGACGTCATCTTTAGGACAACTTTACCCATTCCTTGCACTTTACATGTGGACGAGTTTCCTATGTATATTGTCTCTTCAACAGTTGTAGGATAGTATGTGGTAAACATATTCCTATCTAAACAAACATGTCAAGTGGCCCTAGTGTCCACCTACCATTGCTTTGAATTTCCAACCAAGATTACTTATGACACTATTGCTGCCAGTTTCAAATTAGATACGTCATTGGTAAGATAATCAACCTCTGTTACATTGGCTTGGGCAGGCCTTCCTTTATTAGTGTTGTCTTGACCCTTCTGTTTGCGACAATCTTTGGCACGGTGTCTAGGCTTCTCACACACGTAATACTTCCCAGTAAACTTCCTCTTTTTGTTCCCACCATTGTGGTTATGATCAGAATACTTCTTCTTCTTACTATTAGGAGCATGCTTTATTACGGCCTTTGATTCCATGTAATTTTTACCAGCCTTCATTTCAGACGTCTGATTGTCTTCTTCGATTCTCAATCGCACTATTAGGTCTTCTAACGTCATCTCTTTGCGCTTATGCTTCAAGTAGTTTTTGAAATCCTTCCATGCTGAAGGCAACTTTTCAATCAGAGCAGCCACGTGGAAAGATTCTCCTAGTTTCCTTTCTTTTGTCTGAATCTCATGAAGGATTAGTTAAAAATCTTGAACTTGACTCGTGATAGTCTTGGAATGGAGCATTTTGAAGTCAAGGAATTTTTCGACAACAAATTTCTTTGTACTGGCTTCTTCAATCTTGTACTTCTTCTCTAAAGAATCCTACAATTCCTTGGCCGTTTCCATTGGACTATACATGTTGTAAAGTGTATTATCCAGTCCCTTGATAATGTAGTTTTCACACAAGAAATCTACATGCTTCCATGCATCTACTACCGCAACCGTTTCTCTTGTCGGATTCTCACCCAACTCTGGTGGATCTTCTTTAAAAAACTTTGTCAAACTCAAAGTGGTTAAATAGAAAAGCATTTTTTGTTGCCACATTTTAAAATCATTTCCATTGAATTTTTCTGGTTTTTCACCAGGTCCAATAGGGCCAGGGGTTTATTCAATTAAGGGCATCGCTATCAAAGGCTTACCGGTATTAGTCGGGGCTGCAATATTTCCGAATCTATCTTGTCTGGCCACAGAAACACTTGTCTCTTCAGTTGACATCATTTCTAACACAATTTAAATGATTTAATCAATATAAATATTTCTTACCGGTATTAGTCAGGGCTGCAATATTTCCAAATCATCTTGTCTGACCACAGGAGCACTTGTCCCACCACAGGAGCACTTGTCCCTTCAGTTGACATCATTTCTAACACAATTTAAATGATTTAATCAATATAAATATTTTAGGCTGTCACCAAAGAATATAACCTTCCACAAAATATAGTAATGTCTCAAACCTCAAGTTAAAGTCAGGTTAAAACCACAAAATCAATTTTTTTTTAAAAAAAGCTTCACCACCTCTTATTAAGCCAACATAACTGCACTTCAACCAACCACAACAATGATTTCCAAAATGGCTTGCTTCACGGTTATGCCTTAAAATTTATTTATTTATTTTAACATGCGCATCAAACACAAGTAAAACTCTATATCAAACAAGTATACAAAGATAAATCCCTATAAAAGTAAAAGGAAAAATATGTAGAAAATTTTTAGAATTTGAAACAAATTACTGCACAAAAACAATCAAACAAATTGGGAAGTGACGAAAATGGAGGGACTTCTTAATATATGTACGTAACTTACAAGTTATCAGAAACAAAATACCATAAGGTTTTGAAACGTCCAAAATATGATTAATATATTAACACATGCAATTATCAACTTTTCCAAGGAATGACTAGTCCTACAGTTACTATATAAATTCTTTGTGTCGAATCCAACAAAACAAGAGAATAGAGAAATTCTTTGACACAAATTTTTTTAAATATATATATTATTTCAACACCAACCTAATCAAACTTATAGTTCACATGAAATGATGTTAAAATATAAAGCAATTCACTTTCATAACATAGTACTATGAAAATATGCAAATGCAATTCTACCCTATATTAACCAAAGTTTTCGTATATGATCTTGGAAACTAGTACGACAAATATAAAGTTTTCTAAATGCACAAGTTATTTATGAACACAAGGTTAAGGTCTTAAGATTGTTAGAAAATTAAAGCACCAATTGCGATGAACTTGTGCAATAAACCAGTAAATACAAAATTTTTAAAGAAACTGGATAAATGTGAATAGGATAATAAAGTACTTACAAACTTTTGAGACACAAGCAAATAATTGTAAAGAAATGTCGAGGCCTAAATCTCTTTAGTTTCCTTAAGACCATATCGCCCCGCTACGGTGCTTACGAATAATGGCGACTGTCTCTTTGGATTCAACGACAGTATTTCTATAGTAGTAGCACTCCAAATTGTAGAAAAGGCGAACCAAAATAATGCTAACTCTCTTTTTTAAGAAAACTCTAAAACTCTAATTTTAGTATAGAAATATGAATGCCGAGAAAATATGACTTTTGCAAAATGACTTGCGCGCTATTTATAGACAACAAGATGCTTGTTCGGAAAAGCTTTGCCAACTCTTCATGCCAAGGGATATGTCCTTTAGCCTAGAAAAGCTATAACTCTTAATTTGTAAGGTTATATTCTTAGTTTGGAAAGGTTGCACCCCTAGAATTTAATTTTAAAAATTAAATTAAATTCTATTATAATTTAATTTCTGAAATATAATACATCTTTCCAAACATTATCTCAATTTCTCATTCACTATTTATTTGAGTCAAATATAGAATTAGACTCAATTTTCTAACAATCTTAAGACCTTAAACCTATTTATGTTTATGACTTGTGCATTTATAAAAATTTAAAATTGTCTGTGTCAATTCATTAGTTTAATATCAAGTCGTCTACTGGAATTTTGGTTAACTACAATTGAATTGCATTTATATGCTTGCATAGTATTGTGGACAAGATCATGAATTGCTTTGCATACATGTAATCATTTTTCTCAAGTCAGAATGTGTATTCTATATTTGACTCAAATAAATAGTGAATGAGAAATTAAGATAATGTTTGGAAAGATGTATTATATTTTAGAAATTAAATTATAATAGAATTTAATTTAATTTTTAAAATTAAATTCTAGGGGGTGCAATCTTTCCAAACTAAGAGTTATAACCTTAAAAATTAAGAGTTATAAATTTTCTGGGCTAAAGGACACATCCCTTGGCATGAAGAGTTGGCATAGCTTTTCTGAACAGGCATCTTATTGTCTATAAATAGCGCACAAGTCATTTTGCAAAAGTTATATTTTCTTTGCATTCATATTTTCATACGAACATTAGAGTTCAAGAGTTTTCTTAAAAGAGAGAGTTAGTATTATTTTGGTTCGCCTTTTCTACAATTTGAAGTGCTACTACTATATAAATACTGCTGTTAAATCCTGGAAGACAGTCGCTATTATCTGTAAGCACCGTAGCGAGGTGATAAGGTCTTAAAGAAACTGAAGAAATTCAGGCCTTGGCATTTCTTTACAATTATTTGCTTGTGTCTCAAAAGTTTGTAAGTACTTTATTATCTTATTCACATTTATTCAGTTTCCTTAAAAATTTTGTAGTTACTGGTTTATTGCACAAGTTCATTGCAATTGGTGCTTTAATTTTCTAACAATCTTAAGACCTAAAACCTGTTTATGTTTATGACTTGTGCAATTATAAAAATTTAAAATTGTTTGTGTCAATTCATTAGTTTAATATCAAGTTTTCTACTGGAATTTTGGTTAACTACAATTGAATTGCATTTGTATGCTTGCATAGTACTGTGGACAAGATCATGAATTGCTTTGCATGCATGTAATCATTTTTCCCAAGTCAAAATGTGTATATTGATCTTTTCGTTATAGTTGGAATCAACATACGACTGCTTGTTACATGTAGAAATCAAAATGTTGCATTTCCAAAGTGCATGCATTGTTTCATAAAAAACTGTCACTTTTCAGCTTTATTTGATTTGAATTTGAAGTTTAATGTTGTTTTAGTATTTGAAAATAATTTTTCTGCATATTTTTTTCACAAGAATAGTTAGCAAGTTCTAGCAAGTTTAAAAAATAAAAAATAAAAAAAAATAAAAATTGCATGTTCTGTAAATGAAATATTGTTCAATGTGCATTTCCTTTTTATAAAATATTGGTTCCATGATATGTATACCATAGGATAATTATGTAATTTTATTTTTTCAAGAATAATTGTTAAGTTTTGCTTTGTGCCAAAAAAGTGCTTGCAATTTGTATATTAAAAAATCAAGATATTATTATTATTATTATTATTATTATTATTTTTTTTTTTTTTTTTTTTTTTTTTTTGTAAAGTCGGTGCATCTGTTCTGTACATTTGCAAATTGACCACATTTCATTTGTACCATGTCTTTTTTCGTTTCATTTTGAGTGTTAATTAATTTTATTTGATATTTTTTTGGATCATATTTTGACTATTTAAGTAATAATAAATATAAATTTACCCATATTAAATTCTTTAAATTGCGTTAGAAACCATGTCAATTGAAGGGACAAATGTTCCTGTGACCGGACAAGATAGATCTGAAAATAATGCAACCCCAAACAATGAGGGTAGACCTTTGACGGAAATGTCTTTAATTGGACAAACACCTGGCCCTATTGGACTTGGTGAAAAATTGGAGAAATTTAATGGAAATGATTTTAAAAAGTGGCAACAAAAAATTCTTTTCTATTTAACCACCTTGAGTTTGGCAAAGTTTTTTATAGAAGATCCACCAGAGTTGGGTGAGAGTCTGACCAGAGAAACGTTTACTGCAGTAGATGCATGGAAGCATGCAGATTTCTTGTGTAAAAACTACATCCTCAGTGGTTGCATAATACATTTTACAACGTGCATAGTCCAATGAAAACGCCCAAGGGGCTGTGGGAATCTTTAGAGAAAAAGTACAAGACTGAAGATGCCAGCACAAAGAAATTTGTTGTGGGCAAATTCCTTGACTTCAAAATAATCGATTCCAAGAACATCATGAGTCTAGTTCAAGATTTCAACTAATCCTTCATGAGATTCAGGCTGAAGGAATGAAACTATGACAATCTTTCCAAGTGGCTGACCTGATTGAAATGTTGGCTCCAGCATGAAAAGATTTCAAAAACTACTTGAAGCATAAGTTCAAAGAGATAACGTTAGAAGACTTGATAGTGAGATTGAGGATTGAAGAAGACAATTGAATGTTTGAGATGAAGGCAGGCAAAAATTATATGGAATCAAAGGCAAACGTGGTAGAGCATGCTTCTAACAGTAAGAAGAGGAAACATTCTAATCATAATCATAATGGTGGGAACGAAAAGAAGAAATTCACTGGGAAATGTTACGTGTGGCATACTCAAGGGTCAAGACAACTCCAATAAAGGAAGGCATGCCTAAGCCAAACGTAATAAAGGTTGATTATCTTACCAGTGACGTATCTGATCTGAACCTGGAAGTAGTAGTGTCAGAAGTAAACTTGGTTGGAAACTCTAAGTAGTGGTAGGTGGACATTGGGGCCACTTGGCATGTTTGTTCAGACAAGAATATGTTTACCACATATCATCATGTGACTATTGAGGAGACAATATACATGGGGAACTCGTCCACATGTAAGGTGCGAGGAATAGGTAAAGTTGTCCTAAAGATGACATCCAGGAAAAAGCTGACTCTTATTAATGTGTTGCATATGCCAGATGTCAGAAAGAACTTAGTGTCTGGGTCATTGTTGAGTAGGAATGGTTTTAAACTTGTCTTTGAATCTAATAAATTTGTTCTTACTAAGAGTGGTGTCTATGTTAGGAAAGGATACTTATGTGATGGTCCGTTTAAACTTAATGTAATGACTATTGTACCCAAATCTGTACCAATTGTTAACACTAGTAATAATAATGTTTCTTCTGCTTATGTGTTAAAATCTCCTAATTTATGGCATGATAGATTAGGACACGTTAATTTTAATTCAATGCAGAAGCTTGTGACATTAGGTTTGCTACCAAATCTTGATTTTAACTCACATAGCAACTGTGAAGTGTGTGTAGAGTTAAAGTTGACGAGAACTTCTTTTAAATTTGTGGAAAAAAGTACTGAACCTTTAGAATTAATTCACAGTGATATCTGTGATTTGAAATTTGTGCAAACTAGAGGTGGGAAAAAATATTTCATAACTTTTATTGATGATTGCACACGATATTGTTATGTTTACTTACTCCGAAGTAAAGATGAGGCTTTGGAAGTATTTAAACAATATAAGAACGAGGTCAAAAATAAACTAAGCAGGAAAATCAAAGTGTTAAGAAATGATAGAGGAGGAGAATATGTATTTCCTTTCCAGGAGTGCTGCACAAAACATGGAATTATTCATCAAACTACAGCTCCTTATTCACTTAAACAAAATGGTGTTACTGAATGCAAAAACCGCACTTTGAAGGAAATGATGAATGCTTTATTGATTAATTCAGGGTTACCTCAGAACATGTGGGGGGAAGCTATTCTAACTGCGAATTACATACTCAATAGGCTTTCTCACAAAAGATTGAGTAAGACTCCAGATGAATTATGGAATAACCGACCCCCGTCTTTCCATCACTTGAGAGTGTGGAAGTATCTTGCAAAAGTAGGAGTTCCGTTCCCTAAAATGGTCAAGATTGGACCAAAAACTATTGATGATATTTTCATTGGATATGCAAACAATAGTGCTGCATATTAGTTTCTTGTGCATAAATCTGATATTCCTGACATTTATGTCAATACCATTATAGAGTCAAGCAATGCATATTTCTTTGAAGAAATATTTCCTTATAAGAAGGCACAAGAACAAATTACTTTGAAAAGATCTCATGATGCCATGAGTAATCATGAAGATAGAAAAGATCAAAGATCTGTAGATAATGGAAATGAACCAAACCGTAGTAAGAGAGCCAAAACGTCTAAATCTTTTGGTCCAGATTTTCTAACATATTTGTTTGAAAATGAGCCTCGTACATTTAGTGAAGCAATGTCTACTCCTAAATCTGTATATTGGAGAGAGGCAGTTAATAGTGAAATTGAATCTATCAAGCAAAATCATACTTGGGAACTGGTAGATCTTCCTCTTGGAAATAAACCTCTAGGATGCAAATAGATTTTTAAAAGGAAGCTAAAAGCCGACGGATCAATTGAAAAACACAAGGCTAGACTTGTAGTTAAAGGGTACAAGCAAAAAAAAGGCCTTGATTATTTTGACACCTATTCACTAGTAACCAGAATTACATCCATTCGAATGCTAATAGCCATTGCCGCTATATACAACTTGGAGATACATCAAATGGATGTGAAGACAGCCTTGGTGACTTAGATAAAGAAATCTATATGGAACAACCTGAAGGGTTTGTAGTTCCAAGACAAGAAAAGAAGGTGTGTAATCTTGTAAGATTGTTATATGGATTAAAACAAGCTCCGAAACAATGGCATGAGAAATTTGATAAAACCATGATTTCAAGTGGCTTTAGAATTAATGAATGTGACAAATGTGTATACACAAAGAGTGATGAAAAAGGATGTGTCATTGTTTGTCTTTATGTCGACGATATGCTTATCTTTAGGAGCAATATTGATGTTGTTAAGGCTACCAAAAAGATATTAACCAGTAAATTTGATATGAAAGATTTAGGTACGGCATATGTTATCTTAGGGATTAAAATCTCTAGAACATCTGAAGGACTGGTATTATCTCAATCTCATTATATTGAGAAAATACTTAATACATTCCTAGCAAATGACAATGGTATAGCGAAGGCATCTTTGATGTAAGTTTTACATTACGAAAAATACCGGTGAAGAAGTATCTCAATTAGAGTACTCGCGTATCAAAGGAAGTCTAATGTACATCATGAATTGTACAAAACTAGATATTGCGTATGCGGTTAACAAACTAAGCCAATATACTAGCAATCCAGGACATAACCACTGGAAAGCTTTAATGAGAATTCTAAGGTTTTTGAAATACACAAAGAATTACGGGCTCCACTACACTAGATATCTTGCTATACTAGAAAGGTACAGTGATGCAAATTGGATATCTGATACTAAAGATTCAAAATCCACGAGTGGATATGTCTTTACTTTGGGAGGAGCAGCTATATCATGCAAATCTTCTAAATAAACGTGTATAGCAAGATCCACAATGGAATCTGAATTCATAGCTTTAGATAAAGCTGGAGAGGAAGCTGAGTGGTTTCATCATTTTCTAGAGGATATTCCAAATTGGCCAAAATCCGTGCCAACAATATGCATACATTGTGATAGTCAATGTATAATTAGAAGGGCACAAAGTAGTATGTATAATGATAAGTCTAGATATATACGTCGTAGACACAATACCATCAAACAATTGCTCTCTAATGGGGTTATCTATATTGATTATGTGAAGTGACAAGATAACATTGCGGATCTACTTACAAAAGGTATAACTAGAGAGCAAGTTGATAAATCATCGAGGGGAATGGGTTTGAAAGCCTACATCTAATGAGTTGCCATAATGGGAACCCTTCCTAGTTATCTGGGGATCCCAAGATCTAGGTTCAAAGGGAAAATCGAATTATGTAACTGCAACTCGGTCCAAAGCATTATGGGGGTTTATTCCTCTACCTATTCCTATGACAAGTAGACAATGCTAACTGTAAAAGTTTAGGTTAAAGTATGGGTGCAAATATCTTAAGAGGAGGGGTGAATTAAGATATAAATACTAATTTTCGTTTTTTAAAAATTCTCAAAAAATTTACAACTTCTAACAATCAATATATCAAACACAATGTATGCAAATTAAGCAAGTATAAAAATGGAAGTATAAGGAGAGGAAAAACAAATGATTTAAGGTGGTTCGGTCAGGCCTACGTCCACCGCCCAAGGATACTCCCCTTAGAACTTCAAAAATCTCCACTAAGATGCTTCTTCAAATCTTGGTGAAGCACAAACCAAGTTCTTACAATTTCTTTGAAGCCCAACTTCAAAGAACCCAAGAGATTCACTCTTTAGGATTTCTCCACACTTTACAAGCTTTAAAGAATAAATATCACAAAGTTTATAGCTCTCAAAGTGTGTATATACTCAAGAATTAAGAAAAGATTGAATTTGAAATTTTCTTCAAGAAGAAGATGAATAAACTCTTGAAAGCTCAAATATATTGCAAGAATGGTTCAAAGATGGATTGTATGATGATAAACAATTTATGACACTTCAATTGATTGATTAGAATGTGTATTGAATGAGTATTTTAAAGAGATTTTGGGGGATAGGGATTTGGTAGGTGAAAAAGAAATGAAGATCTCGGCCAGAACGGTAATAAATGGCTAGTGTATTTATTACAGCACCCGTTCAGCCGGTCAACTGGCTGGGTTGTCCGGCTATCCCCTTTCCTTCTCTAACTAGGCCGGACGCCTTAGTCGGTTGAACAGCTAGGGGGTTCGGCTTTTTCTTCACCTTTCTGTTTTGGCCTGGCGACCCACCCAGGTCAGCCGGTCGACCGGCTGGGGGGTCCGGCCACTCTAGAATATGAAGTAAAGCCAGAGTTTTGCAAAAATCATTTTAAGTGCAATTTTCACAACTCCAAATCATTTTGTAATAATTTGTAAACATATGTTGTGATTTGAAATACCCCAAAAACTCATTTTACCTCTATGTGTGCATTCAAATACATTTGTGCAAATGTTATATCAAATGTGCAAGACTTGAAAATTTTGCTTTGAACAAGAAAAAGAGAGTTTGAGCCAAGTCTACACAATAAATAGGTATTTCACAAAAAGAGCAAGAAGGAAAATAATATTCGGTACCCCTTATGACTTCTCTTCTCCTCCTTATGCCTTCTCACCTTCTCTTTCTTCAAATAATGCTTTTTGCACATTTTCTTCAATCTTGCAAAGCTTCAACTAGATAACATCTCATTTTCACAAGAAGCTATTTAGTCAAATAATGCACATATATTTTCATCATCAAAATCAATAATGAATATTTAGCTAACATAAAGTATAAAAGTTTAGGTTAAGTAAAGCTTTTAATGACACTTATATCTTAGAAAGCCAAGTGGAGGTACAACAAGAGCCTTTTAATAAGAAGTCACTTATGTGAGTAGGGAGTTAGGCTGCTCCTATGAGAATTTCTAAGGCTGAATTCTCTAGAGTACTCATGAAAAATCAGGAGTTGTTCAGGGCCATATGAACACAATCGAGAACCAGATAACGTCTAGATTGATACTGTGTGAGTTCTATTGTCTTGGTTTACACGAAAGCTGAATAGTCTAAGACATCGCTTTCACTGTTTAGCAAGTAAATCTGATAGTTCATCACTATGGAAGGTTCAAGGCCAAAAGCTACCTATCTTGATGCAGTATCTTTCTAATTGAACTCTCTTTATGTGTTAGCATTTCATTTGCATTTTGATACGCCAATTCTCATTCATGTGGGGGATTGTTAGTAAATTGAGTCTAATTATATATTTGACTCAAATAAATAGTGAATAAGAAATGAGATAATGTTTGGAAAGATGTATTATATTTCAGAAATTAAATTATAATAGAATTTAATTTAATTTTTAAATTTAAATTCTAGGGGTGCAACCTTTCCAAACTAAGAGTTATAACCTTACAAATTAAGATTTATAACTTTTCTAGGCTAAAGGACACATCCCTTGGCATGAAGCGTTGGCATCGCTTTTCCAAACAAGCATCTTATTGTCTATAAATAGCGCGCAAGCCATTTTGCAAAAATCATCTTTTCTCTGCATTCATATTTCTATACTAAAATTAGAGTTTTCTTTAAAAAGAGAGTTAGCATTATTTTGGTTCGTCTTTTTTACAGTTTGGAGTGCTACTATTGTAGAAATACTACCGTTAAATCTTGGGAGATAGTCGCCGTTATCCGTAAGCACCATAGTGGGGCGATAAGGTCTTAAGAAAACTGAAGAAGTTCAGGTCTCGGCATTTCTTTACAATTATTTGTTTGTGTCTTAAAAGTTTGTAAGTGCCTTATTATCCTTTTTTTTCCAGTTTCCTTAAAAATTTTTGTAGTCATTGGTTTATTGCACAAATTCATTGCGATTGGTGCTTTAATTTTCCAACAAGTTCATCGTGATTGGTGCTTTAATTTTCCAACAAGTTCATCGTGATTGGTGCTTTAATTTTCTAACAACTTGATACACAAATAGATGGAAGAGCAACAAATAGCATCTTTCAAGCTTGCATATTCGTGGAACTCAATCTCATTTAGAAAGTCTTATCTCTATGTGTTCTCAAGAGGGCTAAATAACATCCCCAGCACATGAACTATTAAACCCCTAAGTGTATAGTGATGAGGCAATCTTTATCTTGCCCCAGCGATGAGAGTTTTCCGTCGAGAAGGAAGGAACACTTTCATTTAGTTTAACGTTACACCCCTTGACTAACTCTTAATCAAGAAAAAAAGTAACTATATGCTTAACACATCTCATTGGAGGTGTGACAGAGCTAATTTCCTTATGTTGGCAAGTAGCTCTTCTTTTTCCCTGTAGTTTAGGATTCCCTCTCTATGCCCATATCTATTTAGTCAAAAGGGTCCTGGCTATTGGATCACTTCAGTGCTTCGGGTACTACGGACCCTCTACCATCCATTACCGTAGTCAATACTCTTTGGTAATGAGTATTAACTCAAATTTTATGTTATTCGGTATTATTTCAATTCATCATTTGATTGCTCAAATAATCTGAGTATGTCTTCAATTCTTTCAATATTTGCAAAGAATCAGAATATTGTGAAAAACAGTAAGAAGGAAGAATATGATATTCCTAAGAATTTAGAATTGTTAAATAAATGGACAATTCCTAAAATAGAACCTAGGATGATATATTCCTTTGGTACTTTTGATAAATTAAGTTTTAAACAAATTGTTAAAACTTGTGAAGAATCTGTTCCTATACATAATGAGGAATTGACTATAAAATTACTTAGTCAAGATGATATTGATGGATATACATCAGAATATAAGTTCTTGCATATTGGACTTGTTCAGGTAGCTTTTAAACCTCTTACCTTATCTGGTTTACCTGAATCATTTTTATCTGTATTACGTAATGCTCGTAATATGAATTGGCGTCAATCTATCATGGGTATAATGGAATCTAGTTTAGCTTATGGTCCTATATATTTTAATGCTTATCCGAATTTGCAATTATCTTTGTCGGATGTGAATATACTTGATGCGTTAACATTATATGTAAAAACGCATGGTTATAATTATTTGCCAGGTACAGAAGTAATTTGTATCTGTTATAGGGTGTATTTTAAGCCTTTGTATACTTTGAATCCAAAGTGTAAGTTGATGAATACAAATCAACAAGAAACAATAATATTTGAAACTAATTTTAATAGATCTAAAATAACAACTCGTAGATCTATTAGATGGGATGAAATAAACTTTCCAGAAACATGGTTAGCTGAAAAGATAATTCCAGCAACACCATTAATAAATGAGGATTTGGTGGATGCAATCCAAACATCTACTGGTGATATCCAAATACAATTTAATAGGAAAAGTACATCTGAAATAGGTGGAAGCTTAGAACTAGGAAGATCTAGATATTCTAGAACTAGTTCAATTCATTCATATATTTCTCCTATAGATTATAGAGTTGAGTTACCCAATACTGTAGGGAATTCATCTTCTAAATCAGAATCAGAAAACCTGCAAAATAATAAAGTTCAGGGAATAAAAATTAATGAAGATAATATTGCTCAGGGTGTATATAATAATCCTGAAGAAAATTTTAGACCAGAAATAACTGAGTCAGAATTAAACTTTCCAGTTTAATCATGAATCAAAATAAAATTGATTTCAGTCCAGGCAGTTCAGCTAGGAAACAAATACAAGCTGAATTTCAAAAACCAATATATCAACCTTTCAGAGATTGGTTTGTCAAAAATATTAATTTGGCAGAAAGAAAAGTACTTCAAGATGAATTCTATAACCATTTGGAAAATATAAATGACATAAAAGACTTTATTCCATGGTTTTTAGAAACTTATCTAGGTAATTACATAAATGTCCTAGAAAAATATTGGAAATTAAAAAATGGAGAACAAGTTGAATCAATATATCCTCCAACACATCAACCAATAATAATAGATAAAGAAAGAATGAAGTTATACGCAAATGCTTTCTTTAATCTGCAAGAGAATGAAACTCTTCCAACCACAACAAAAAATATAAATGATGTGGTAAAACAAAATAATTTTACTAATTTGTATTTAGTAGCCTTAGGAGAACAAATATTATTTCTCAATAATAGGTTATTAAAAAATTATGAATTAATAACGGAATTAAAAAATTCTCTGGAAAAATTACAACAAAGTAATAATAAGGAGAATAATATTGGAGAATCTTCAAGAGTTAGAAGTCATCCAATTCAACCTCCTCCAGAAATAAAAAATTTTAAATTAAGTCAAATATCAGAATTTGAGAAACTTCTTGATAATAAGTTTAAGACATTTAAATTAAATGTTATAACTAAAGAAGAAGTTCCAGATCTAGTTGATAATATACATCAGCAAGAAATTGTTAATGAAACTCTTAATAGAATAAAGAGTAATAATAAATTTGCTGATAAACCGGTCCAAAAGAAATATTACTATCCAAGACCAACACCTCAAGATGTTTTATTTGAGGAATTACCTAATGAACAAACTTACTATAATGGTAAGACAATCTATGAGTGGAATATAAATGGTCACTTAGATCAACAAATATATAATACCATTCATAGAATGATGATGTATGCTACAATATGTAGACAACATAATAATACAGACAAAAGTATTGCTTTGATGATAATAGCAGGGTTTACAGGCCAGCTTAAAGGTTGGTGGGAAAATTATCTCAATGAAACCCAACGACAAACTGTCTTGAATACTACAAGAACAGAAAATAATATAGTTAAACAGGAAGCTGTTTATACTTTGACAATAAATATTTTTGAACATTTTATAGGAAGATTCACAACAAATGCAGAGAATATAAGATCTCTAATCTTGAATCTCAAGTGTCCTACTCTTACCTCATTTAGGTGGCATAAGGATGTATTCCTTAGTAGAGTAATGGAATTACCAGATGCTAATCAAGCACATTGGAAGTCTAAATTTATAGATGGTCTTCCACACTTATTTGCTGAAAGAGTAAAGAAAACTCTTAGAATAGGTATCTCACCTATTGAATATGATAATCTTACATATGGCATGATAATAGGAAAATGCATGCAAGAAGGTTTAGCTTTATGTAATGAAATTAAGTTAAATCAACAAATTAAAAAACAAAAGTTAACAGAGAAGTATCAATTAGGACAATTCTATGAACAATTTGGAATTGAAATGGGTCAATCCAGTAAACCTAAGAAATATACTAGGTTTTCTAATATTCAAAAATACAATTCTCCAGTCTATCAGAAAAAAATAGCTGCTAGAACAGAGAGAAAGAAAATAAGAAAAAATATAAGAAAACAACAAGGATATAAGAGAATTAGATCAAAATCTAAACCTCCTCCTCCTATTTGTTTTAAATGTGGCAGAATAGGTCATATAGCACCAAACTGTCAAATAAAAAAGAAAATAAAAGCATTAACAATAGATAAAGATTTGAAAGAAAATCTTATGAAGATAATGCTTAATTCTGAATCTGAACAAGAAGATCAAAAAGATCTTAATTACTCAGAGGAATCTATCTCTGAGGATAATCTGAAATATTTATCAGAAGAATCTGAGAATACAGATAGTTCAGAAGAGGAATATAAACCTTGTGATAATTGTATGAATACCATACAAAAAGAAGAAAAAGATGATTTTTATCAATTATTATCACAATTCAGAAATATGGAACTGAATGTTTTAACTAGTGATAATATAATTGAATTACTCAGAACAATAAAAGATTCTGAAATTCGTAATAAAATCTTGGAATTTTTAGGGAAATTAAAGGAACCTGAAGAATTAACAATCCAAGAAGAAGAAAAATTTATTCCTTATACTTTATCAGAAGTAAGGAAAAGAATGGAAGAAAAACAAAATATAAAATCCTCTATAACCTCTGTAACTACAATACAGGATTTAAAAGAGGAAGTTAATAATTTGAAAACTGAAGTTAAAAGATTAACTCAGGATAATATTGAAATTAATAAAAGATTAGATAAATTGGATAAAGGGAAAAATAAAATTGAAGAAAATCCTGAATCCAGTAATAATCAAGAATTAGAACCATTTTTAGGAAAGATGGAATATATAACATCTCAGAAATGGTTAGTCAAAATAGATCTCTTAATACAGGGTGAATACAAAAAAGAATTAATTGCGTTAATAGATAGTGGCGCAGATTTAAATTGTATTCAGGAAGGATTAATTCCTACAAAATATTTTGAAAAAACCACACATACTTTATCAAGTGCTAGTAGTAATAAAATAGATATTTTGTATAAGTTATCCAGAGCTCATATTTGTGTTAATAAACAATGTATTCCTAATAGCTTTGTATTGGTCAGAAATATGACAAATCAGGTTATATTAGGAACCCCATTCCTTAATAAAATATTTCCAATAAAAGAAATTACTAATAATGGTATAATTGGTAATTTTGAAGGAAATGAAATTCAATTTGAATTTATAAAAGACCCCATAACTAGGGTACTTAATGAAATGGTTGAGTTAATAAAAGCTAAAAATAACCAATTGAATTTTCTTAATCAAGAAATTAACTTATTAACAATAAGTGATAGGTTACAAAATCCTTATCTTCAACAACGTATAAAGTTGCTAATAAATCAATTTTCAGTAGAAATTTGTGCTGATCATCCTAATGCATTTTGGGATAGAAAAAAACATATTGTTAGTCTACCATACGTAGATGATTTTGATGACAGAATGATAACAACAAAATCAAGACCTGCTCAAATGAATGAACAAGAACAGGTTAGATGTAAAGAAGAAATAAATATGTTTCTACAAAAAGGATTAATCAGAGAGTCCAAATCAGCTTGGAGTTGTACTGGTTTTTATGTGAATAAGAAATCAGAAATAGAAAGAGGATCTCCAAGACTAGTTGTTAATTATAAACCTCTTAATAAAGTTTTGAAATGGATTAGATACCCACTTCCTAATAAAAGGGATTTGATTAATAGAATACATGATGCATGTGTATTTTCGAAATTTGATATGAAATCTGGCTATTACCAAATACAGGTAGTAGAAGAAGATAGATATAAAACTGCTTTTGTAGTACCATTTGGACATTATGAATGGAATCTAATGCCTTTTGGTTTGAAAAACGCTCCTTCTGAATTCCAGAAGATAATGAATGATATATTCATACCATAAAATGATTTCATGGTTGTATATATTGATGATGTCTTAGTATTTTCAAAAGACATTAATACTCATTTTAAACATCTTGAAATATTCAAGAATCTTGTTATAAAAAATGGGTTAGTTGTTTCAAGACCAAAAATGGTGATTTTTCAATCTAAAATCAGGTTTTTGGGATATAATATTGAAGATGGGAAAATAATACCTATTGATAGGAGTATTGAATTTGCTTCTAAATTTCCAGATGAAATTTTGGATAAAACTCAATTGCAAAGATTTTTAGGCAGTCTTAATTACATTCAGCCATATTATAAGAATTTGGCTAATGATACTGCTATTTTATATGAGAGACTGAGAAAATCCCCTTCCCCTTGGTCACAAAGTCATACTGAGGCAGTGAGAGTGATTAAATCAAAAGTCAAACATTTGCCTTGTCTTATGCTTGCAAATCCACAATGGGATAAGATTGTGGAGACAGATGCTTCAGATATTGGTTATGGTGGAATACTCAAACAAATTCAACCATCAACAAAACAAGAATATCTTGTTCGCTTCACATCAGGAAAATGGAGTGAAAGCCAGAAGAATTATGCACCTGTTGCAAAAGAAATTTTAGCTATTGTCAACAGTGTTTTAAAATTTCAAGATGATCTTTTGAATAAAAAGTTTTTGATCAAAACTGATTGCAAATCTGCAAAATTCATGTTCAATAAAGATTTTAAACATGATGTTTCGAAATATATGTTCGCAAGATGGCAAACATATTTAGCCCCTTTTGAATTTGAAATCAAACATATTCAGGGAAAGCATAATACTTTGCCTGATTTTTTGTCCCGGGAATATCTGCAGGGGAATGCAACCTCCTGATGGGGGTTTTCAAGGCCGTGGGAAATATGCCCATGGTGGATCATCATCAAGAGGCCGTGGCAAATATGGTCATTGGTAAAGGTAAAGGGAGAAATAATGCTCTTGATTATTTCTATGCAAATAAAGCATTAGAAATTGCTTCTGAAGAGGCTGAAGTGCGTAAAAATATATTGCGTGCTCAGAAGTTTGATATTAAACTTCCCCATCCCAGTTCACCAATATATTCAGAAACAATAAAGTTTCTTGAAGAACTGGAGAAAAAAGCAGAAGAAAGAAATATAATTCTTTCGCTTCAGCTCTAAATACTATAGAGCAAGATGAATCTGTGCAATATACACAAAATGCAGGAGAGGAAATAATCCTCTATTTGTCACAAAAAGATCTCATAGATCAGCAAGATCCATGGTTGCTAATGTCCAAATATCTGGATGATTTCTCATTTCCAGCACAGTCTTACAAGACGAGACACCACTATGAGAAAATTCTTATGGAGACGCAATCTGCAGATTTTGAACACTTCAAAAAGAGTGGAAAGGCAGATATGATGTCAAAGGATATTGCTTATAGCAAGATCTATGTGAAGACTCTTATCAATGCAGAGCAGTGGGGACTTTCAACACATAAATTGAAGTCTTACGTGATATCAACACAACAAGGTCCCATACTATATTCCTATTGGGATTATGTTGAAGGATTCTCAAAAGTATTCTATTTTGAGAATGACCAGCATAAACACTCATGGTTCGTGAAGATAGCTGGTACTGTCCTGAATAAGGATATTCCATCATGGTTCATCATATGGTGGAATTATTTTGGTCCAAATTCATCAATACTTCCAGAACCGTTTCAGGATCTTTATAAAAGATGGAAGGAAGTTTCGCCAAAGATGCAGAATCTACATCAACAAACAGTTGAAGGTACTGTAACAATGTATTTCTTTCTGGAGTTCTCAATTCCATGGATTGTCAGATGGATTCCAGAAGTCAGTCATGCAGATAGGCATGTTCCATGTTTGAAGAGAATATTCTTCACCAAATTCTGGCAAAAATTGATACAGAAAGATCCAAAGACGAATCAATTATATTCTCAGGATCTTATCAAAGAAATTGAAGAAAAGCTTCAACAATACAAGAAGGAAGCTAAGGAAAAACAGAACGCAACAATTCAGCCAAAATCATGGTTTGAATAGTTCGTAGATAAGTTGCAGAAGGAAAATCCATCCATATCTTTGCAGGATATAATGTTGCAATATATGGATAATGTCAAAGAGGAGATGATACAATTCACTCAACAAGGTGATACATCTTCAGAAAAGTCCGAGAAGTCAATGGAGATTTCGCCCCAAGGCAGCAGATATTTCTGTCTTGCAGGACAATCACAAGATCCAGAGGAAGAAGAAAACTATTCCTTGGATGACGTGTTCGAATCAATGAAGGACGCGTTGAAAGGTCCGCTTCAGATAAAGAAGAAGGGAGAATCGTTCCAAAGTGATCCTAAACAGGATAAAGTTTAGGGGAAAAGAGAAAAGAATAGTAATGATCATGATGTCAGTGGAGAAAGCGGTCGTGATTATTGCTTCAAGACAAAGGAATCTAATGACTAGATAATAAGTCAAAAAGATTTCACAAAAGTTTCTATCGTATATAGACAGGTGTCCACTATTCATAAAGTAGTGGAGATACTGTAGATAAACAGTAGTTTACTTTTACTGTTTGTAATTATTGTGTTTCCCGGATCTCAAATCTGTGAAGTCCGAGAAAAATTGTTTTGAATTTGTGTTTCAAATCCGAGGCTTCAATTGTCTATAAAAGCCACACTCGGAAAAGAAACATAAGACTCAAGTTAGATAGTTTAAATTTTTATATATTTTGTAAATTTTGAAAAAGAAATAAAAGCTCAAGAAAGTTTTCAGGTATTTTTATTTTCGTATCATTTTATTTTATTTTATTTTGAATTGAATTCTTGGCCTCAATGATAGGCTGAGTTGTTGATGAATTGATATAATGCTGATATAACATAAAAGTTGTTTTAAGCCAGTTATAGACTTAGTTGATAACCCTCAAATACTCCGTTGTCATGTTTAAACTTAAGGGTTATGATGTATCTTTGATATGATCTGGAGTTCTGGTTCGAAGTATATGATTGAATCCTAGGAGTGTCCCAGGTCCATTGCCTGTTGCCGTTTTGATGTTGAAGGCGTTTTGGCGCAGGATCTTTCTTCTTTGTTCACTCCATGATTAGGGTTTAATGATATATTAGGTAATGTACCAGGGATCCATTCTTTGCATATCTCAGATATAGCTTAAAACTTAAGGACTTAGATATGTCCACGGACTGCTGTTATTTGCGGTCTTATCACCTGGGCCTATTTTGGTATGTTACATATATATTGGTCAATCCATTAATTTTTTTTTTTTTTGTCAAAATCCCTTTTTAGATCTCAAGCATTAAACTTATATTTTTTCTTTGTCAAAATCCATTGTCTCGACCTTTTTCTTCACCGTAGCCCGATCATCATCTGGGGCCACCATCGGATTTCAGGTCTCAAGCCACCATAACGCTTTGCATTGTATGCCAACCATGTCACCGTATTCTGATCATCATCTCTGGCCAAATCCACCATCGATCCTGAACCATCATTACCGCAGCCTTTAAAGCTTCTCCGACACTAATCTTGGCCACTAAACACCTCATCTACGCCAGCAATGCGTTCTTCATGTTGGTGTGGTTTTAACAGCACCTTACGCATACGATTTGGTCCTCTCGAACGCCGTATGCCATTGAAGCTCCATTGAAGCACCTTAGCGATGCAGGCAAGAGAAGAAACGACGAAATAGAGGTAGCATTATTTAGAATCCTTGGTACTACTATATTATATTAATTTTGTTCACTTTTAGGGTTTTGATTTTTCTATTTTAATTTTTTCAAAAAAGAATCTATGTTTTTGGTTTAATTCCAAGTGACATTGCTTATGGTGTTACGGTGTTAAGATAGTGGTTGGTGAGGTGGTTATGATGGTGGTTATGGTGGCTGTGATGATGGAGGTTTTTCATTTCTTTGTTCCAACACAAATGGTAATATCTAACTTTTGTGACAAAATTAATTTCAACGTTATTTGTAGTTCAGTTGGTTAGTTGTATGTAAATTTAGTTCATGATCAAGGGTTCCAATCTTTGCACCTACAAATTTTTGTTAAACGAGAAAAGCATTTTTGACCAAAATTAAATTTATTACATACAAAAGAAAATTTAGTTGCAATTTGGGCCGAGTGTGTTACGCTCTCCATTAAAATTAATGGATTCTTTGATAGAAGGGGGATTTGTGCTTTATTTTTTAAGACGAAAGGGGGGCACGGTGCCTATTTTTAAACAATAGGGACTAACAGTACATTATAACTAACCATGGGGAGGGGGGGTTACGATCCCATTTACCCTAAAATTTTTCCGCCAAATTAAAAGTTTAAGACTTTAAATTTTTAACACTTTCTTAAATTTCAAATTATCAACCAATTTAATTTCAATCGCGATTATGTTAAAAGAGAAGGACATTTTTTTACCAAAATTAAATTTCTTACACACAAAAGAAAATTTAGCTGCAATTTGGGTGAGTGTGTTGCACTCTCCATTAAAACTAATGGATCCTTTGATAGAACGGAGATTTGTGCTTTATTTTTAAGACGAAAGGGGGGCTTAGTGCATATTTTTAAATAGTAGGGACTAATTGTACATTATAACTAACCACAGGAGGGTACAGGTGCTATTTACCTAAAATTTTTCCGCTAAATTAAAAGTTTAAGACTTTAAATTTTTAATATTTTCTTAAATTTCAAATTATCAACCAATTTAATTTCAATCACATTTAGAATTCGGTCGCCAAATTTTGCAACCAGTATTAAGGGCGTGTTTGGCAAATTTAGCTATTTGAGTAGATGATAGCTGTTGTATTTTAGCTGTTAGCAGATAGTTGTTTGACTAACTAATTGAACAAAATGTGTTCAGTAAAATTAGCTGTTAGATTAGCTAATGAATGTAAAATGACGTAAAAAAACATTGATATCATGTTATTATTATTATTATTGTTGTTGTTATTATGATAATTGTAATTACTATTGCTATTATCGGAATAAGATAATATATTTCATAATTAGATATTTATTTTCATAATCATATTTTAATATTAAAGTATAACTAATTTTTTGATAAAACATTTGTATCAATATTACAAAAATTAATTTTAATAGATTCAAAATTATTTTGTCAAAAAAAGTAGTAATAAAACTTATGTTTTTAGTAATGTTGATTATATAGAAATTGAAATTCATTTTTATATTATTTCTTATATATATTTGTGAAAGAAAAGATAAAAATATAGAGAGAGATTGGAGAAAGAATAGAAAAATAAAAAAATACAAAAAAGGGTAGAATTGCCAAAAAAAAAAAGAAGCTAAAAGCAACCTGAAAGGCTAAAATGTTTAGCTTTTGAAAAACACTAGTTAAAACACTAAAAACTATATAAAAAAATACTAAAAAAGCTAGTTTACCAAACAACAATAGTTTATCAAAATAGTGTTTTAACCAGTCAAAACGTTAAACGCTATTTGAAAAACTGTTGTTGAACACGCATTAAATAGGTCACTATTCGGCTATCGATTTTAGTTGAATCGCTAAATTTTGCGATCGAATTCAAAGCCATTCGCTAAAAAGGACTCCAAATTATATTTTGCAATCGATTTTATATCACGCAAAATTCTCAACATTATTATTTTCAGTTTTGATTTTAACGACCCTGTTACTATAAATTAACGGCCATTTTCGATCACTGATGTATTCTCTGACCGATTTATTTTTGGTCGCTAATTTTCGGTTTTCGTGCCCGATTTCTTTCGGTCACAAATTTTCCACCGCTAAAGGTTTTCTAGTAGTGTTAGATGGTTCGACAATGGAAAATGATGCCATTTTCAGGCAGGCATAAACATGTTGGCTGTAAATATACACGTCCAATGGTTTTCTATATCGTCATGACTGGCCTAAAACCCGCACGATGCGCAGGTGTCGTATAATTTTTTACATTATGTTTTTATGAATTAAAGGTTAATTAGTTCTATTAAATATTAAGTTATCAATTAAAGGTATATATATATATATATATATATATATATATAATCTAAACATTCATATATCATTACTATTTAGCTCCAATCTTCTAACTAGTTGTAAAAGTAAGTTCATCCATAAAAAATATATAAAAAAAATTGATTACAACTAAAAATATCAAATTTAAAAATTGAGAAAGAAATGTTTGCTACAACTCAAGAGCTACAATTTATGTTATTAATATTAATTTTTATATTTGCATCACTTATTTTAATTTATTATATTCAATATAATAACGATTAAAAGCTGAGCGAGTTGACAAGTGTCACATGACACCTAGTTGTATAGACTAATGTAGTGTATGACTTAGATAATGTCAACTAATTTTGTTGAGAAAATAATCTGTCCATTTATTGAAAATATATTTCCATCAATCTAAATATTCATGGATTATTACTATTTAGTCTCACTTTTCCGTCTAGTTGTAATATTGTTCATTGAAAATAAAAAAAATGATGTTAATTGAAAAAAAATATAAAAATTTGAATAAATAACGTATGGGGTGCTACATTTTGAAAAATATAATGTATATTGTTAATATTAATTTTTATATTTATGTGATTTGTTTTTACTTTGTTAGCATACAATACACAACTAATTTTGAATAATTTATTCCACTACTTTTGTCTCTTTAGTAGTGTATCAAGTGATTGATACTATATCCCCAACTATGAGGTCCTAGGTTCAAACTTGATACTAATTAAAATTTTTTCCTATCATTAAGTTATAAAAAATAACAGAAACAATTAATAAACCATTAATCTTCCTTTGAACATAATCCATAACTTCCAACAAAACATGTTGTATAGATAACTACAGAATATTCAAAATATATGGGAATATCACTAATGATGATTAGAATCTTCCAGTTCTATGAAAACTTGCATATATATTTTCAAGAAGGAATTTTTTTTTCCCTTTCTAGTTAGAAGATTCTCAAAAAAGGAAAGAAAAGGCGCTTCTATCTTTAAATATCTAATATATCTTTTCTTTTATCATAATTTAAATGATGTATCTAAAATTTGCACATATTTGCAAGAAGAAAAATTTCTTTTTCGGGTTAGAAGATTTTCAAAGAGGAAAATAGTAGATGAAAGTCATTTTATCTTCTGGTATTTGTATATATCTTTTTTCCCCTATTTTAAATGGTTTATCTAATATATATGATGGTTAAAAACTTCTAGTTCTATGCAAGCTTCTACATATTTGCAAGAAGAAAATTCGTTTTTTCGGATTAAAGATTTTCAAAGAGGAAAAGAGATAACATAATACATTCTATCTGTGGGTATCTAATATATCTTTTTCTTTCTTTATCTATTATCACATGTATTAGTTTGCATCTTTTTTAGTTTGTTTTTTTGAAAATCCTCTTTTTAGTCATTTCATGTTTAATTGTTATTACCACCAAGACAGTGCAACTTCATTATTTAAAATTTAAGTTTGATAATAATAATAAAAAAAAGAATAGTGAACAACTAAAAATATATTAATTTAACTATTCAAAAAATGATAAGAAACTTTTGAATATTGTTTTTATAATGAGCATGCAATTATCTAATATAATTTATAATTTGGATGATTATAAAAAAATCTTCAATTCATCATATATTTATTTTTAAAAAAATTATATCAAATTATTTCAAAGTTAGTAGAGTTTTATTTGGAGTCCAAAACTAAGAAGTCACTCGTATTAGTTTCAATTTTTTTTTAATTTGGGTTTTTTTTTTATTTCAAAGTGATAGAGTTTTAGTGGGAGTCCAAAGCTAAGAAATCAACCGTATTAGTTTAATTTTTTTTAGTTGGAGTTTTTTTAGTTTCTTTTTCGGATGCTTTTTGTTTTTGGTCATTTCATGTCTGATTGTTATTACCACCAAGATGATGCAACTCGATTATTCAAAATTTAAATTTTACAATGTTTAGCTATTCTAAAAATGATAAGAGACTTTATAATGTTGTTTTCATCATGGTTATACAATTATCTAATATAATTTTAATTTTGGACAGCTATTAAAAAATCTTTACTTCATCATATATTTATTTTTTAAAAAATTATATTAAATTATTTCAAAATTGAGAGAGTTATAGTGGGAGTCCAAAACTAAGAAATCACCAGTACAAGTTTGAAATTTTTTTTTAATTTGATTTTTCTAAAAATCCCTTTTTAGTCATTTTTTTAGGAATTGTCATGAACTCATACGTGGCCTATTTGGTTTTTCTTTTAAAATATTAATGATTTTTAAAGTCATATATTTTTAAAAGCTTAATATCATGGATTCGATTAAAATTGTGATTGTATAGCCTAAAATGGGCTCATAGGCCTTTTGGGCTAAGGCCCGGTAAGGGGCCTTGAGTTGGGAGGTAGGCTCGATGTGAAAGAGGTAGGAAAACAAGATATGCTATCGAATGGGTAGGGGTAATTTACAAAAAGGGTAAGAGTTTTGGAAATGCTATCGAATGGGGGAGGCGTTAATCAAGGGATTCGTATTTTTTCCACGTGCGATGGAATAGACGTTCTATATAACAAGATACAAGGGTTCCATCAAGGACAGAGAAAAACACATAAAGACTACCCTAGTCGAGATAACCTACGGATAGCATTAACCAGTCCTATTGTTCTTCACATTCGAAAGGAGTTTAGGTAATTCCTCAGACTGAAACAAGAAAATCATTAATATTTTAAAACCTTTTTTCACATTTTTTTCCATTTTTTAATACATAACATAAAACAAGAAATGAATGGGTTAAGACACACCAAAAGAACCAATCAAAGAAGGGACACTCATACCAACAATTCTAAAAACACTTTTTTTCTACCTAAGTTGTGGGGTAACTATAAGGTGCATTCTTAAAAATGTTCAGTCCTTACAGTTGTCAAAAGGATTTTTTTCAAAGTCTTACTTCTCCCTACACTCGATTCATTCCTTACAATACACCCTTATCCTCTCCAATCAGTTAAGTTAATAATAAGAGCCAATACTCCAATCAACAATGAAGATGAATGACTCTATATGCAAAAAAAATCAAAAACATTTCACCACTTTTAAGAAAATAATTCAAATCTACCTAAATGAATATATAAAAAAAAAATTAAACCCATATCCCCAAACCTAAAATTTGCTTGTCCTCAAGCAAATAAAACAAAACTACACAGCAAGTGATCAAGCATCACAGAGCATGTAAAGGAGGTGGGGAAATGGTAGATAAGAGGGATAAGTGGAGAATAGATAGATACAACCTTGTATTCTTCAAAGTCCTCAAATGCTAATGATCAATCAATAATCTACTAGCCTGTTTTTTAACAAACCACAAACACTCACAAAGTAAAAGATTAATATCATTGTCATGTAAGCTTGCAGTGGCATCATCAAATGATAAACAAGGTGTACTAATGGGAAGGGGATTCAAGCAAGAAATGGGGAACAACTCTTTCAAAGCCTAAAAGGAAAAAAAATGAAAAGAAAACAAAAGTAAAGAACAAAAATACCCAAAATTAATCTAGGTTGCCTCCTAATAGCGCTAACCACCACGCTATCAGCCAAGAGATCTCAACTCGTCATTCTTCGTAGATGGGATCTTGAAGCTCTATAGTTTCCACACTAGCCAAAACTAGGCTTGGCTCAAATGCACGGTTCAAGCATTGACCATTCACTGTCAACTCTCGGCCATTCTTCAAATCTTTGATCTTCACGACTCTAGAAGCGTATGCTTCAATCACCTCATATAGACCATCCCATTGTGTTTTCAGCTTACTTGGAAAGAGCTTCAACCTAGAATTAAACAATCAAGCTTTTTTAGTAGGAGAGAAAGATTTCCTAAGGATGTGCCTATCATGCATTTTCTTTGTTCTATCTTTGTAGAGCTTGGCATTCTCATATGCTTCAAACCTAAGCTCTTCCAACTCAGCTAGGTTTAACTTCCTCTTTTTACCCACTCTAGCCATATTAAAATTTAGGGGTTTGATAACCCAATAAGCTCTATGCTCTAACTCAACACGCAAGTGGCAAGCCTTACCATACACTGATCTATATGGAGACATGCTAATGAGGGTTTTATGTGTGGTATGGTAGGCCTATAATGCAATACTTAACCTATAAGACCAATCTCTCCTATCCGGCCTAACTGTCTTCTCTAAAATGGATTTATTCTCCCTATTGGAGACCTCAACTTGTCCACTAGTTTGCGGGTGATATGGGGTAGCAATCTTGTGTGTGACCGAATATCTCCTCAATAAAGCCTCGAGTGTCCTGTGGCGAAAATCTTGACCATCGTCATTAATCAAGACTCAAGGGACTCCAAACGTAGAAAAGATGTGCTCTCTAATGAACTTGACCACAACCTTGTGGTTATTGGTGTGGATAGGAATCACCTCAACCCATTTGGACACATAACCTATAGCCAATAAGATGTACTAATAACCAAAGGAAGTAGGAAATGGACCTAGAAATCTATATCCCAAACATCAAACAACTCACAAGAAAGAATATGAGACAAAGGCATCATGTTTCTCTTAGAAATGAACCCAGACTACTAACGTCTAACACATCTCTTACAGAACTTGTAGGCATCTTTAAAAAGTGTGGGCCAAAAGAAAGCACTCTGTAAGACCTTAGCTACTGTCTTGTTATCACTAAAGTGACTTCCACATCCCTCTCCATGACACATACTAAGAATGCTCTCAAATTCACTCTCGGGCACATACTAGCGAATCACATGATCTATACAAACCTTTAAAAGATAAGGGTTCTCCCAAAAGAAGTGCTAACCTATGCTAAGAACCTATCTCTCTCTCTCTTTCTCTCTTTTCTCCTCATGGGAAGGTAACTGCCTTGTGGCAAGATAATTTACTATACGTGCATACCATGGTGTGTGGAGAAAGTGTAAACAATTGCTCATTGGGAAAGGAATCACGAAAAGGGATGGAATCACTAGGGGAATCATGTATAAGATAGGGTAAATAGTCTGCAATAGAATTTTCACTACCCTTCTTATCTCTAATCTCAGCATCAAACTTCTGAAAGAGCATCAATCCAGGCTTTGAATCACGATTAAAAAGGAGATAGCATGAAGTTGTGGGATTGGAATAGACAATGACTTTGGAACCAAGAATGTAAGGACGAAATTTATCAAGCACAAACACTATAGCTAGAAGCTCCTTCTCAGTGGTGGTGTAGTTCTTCTGGGCATCATCTAGAGTCTTGTTAGCATAGTAAATCACATAGGGCAACTTATCCTTAAGTTGACATAACACTGCTCCAATAGCATAGTCTGATGCATCACACATGGTCTCAAATGGAAGACTACAGAATAAGAGAAGAAGAAAATAAGGACTTAAGTCTTTCAAATGCGTTAATGTAGTCATCATCAAAGACAAAGGGAACATCATGTGCTAAGAGCCTAGACAACAAATGGCAATGTGACTAAAATTCTTAATGAATCTCCTATAAAAACCTATATGGCCAAGGAAGGATCTAGTGTCCTTAACACTCGTAGGGATAGCCAAATTCTCTATAAACTCAACATTGGCTGGGTCAACCTGAATACTATAAGAAGAAACAACATGAACCGAAATTATACCTCTTTGAACCATGAAATGAGAGTTCTCCCAACTTAGCACCAAATTTATCTTAGTACATTGATCCAACACTAAAGAAAGGTGTCTAAGGCACTCATCAAAGCTAGATCCAAAAATTAAGAAATCATTCATAAAAATCTCCAAGTGCTTCTCAGTCATGTCTTTAACGATAGTGATATGTCCTAAATAAGCTTTTGATTCATAGTTGATTTGTGCTTAATTCTCGAATTGGATGATCCTTAACTGGTGTTTTTGATGTATTTTTACATGTTTATGCTAGGAAAAAGGAGTTAGATACATTATATATAGATTCAAAGGCTTTTTGGACATGTTTATAGCTGATAAAATTAATTCTGCTACCTTAGAAAATGCCATGCAATTTCTACGCGAGATTGACCAAGCTTTGACCAAGATTAGAGATGTTTTTATAGCACTTGTGGAAAGGAATTGCATTGAAGACTTGCCATATTTTGAAAAGGAAGGAGATTAATTCTAGAAGACTTTTATTAAGGATTTTGACATTTTTTCCTTTAGCTTTAAAGAGTTTTTTTTATTCAAGAAGAACTCCAGCTAGAAATTTCTCTTATATATTTTCCTACGTACTATTCATAGAGATATTCAGACTTTATTCATAATTGTTTAGCAAGATATTTTCATCTTCTTAGGGGCAACTTTTATGACGATGGAGTTCTAAATTTCTTTCTAGCCAAGAGTTAATCAAGATTTCGGTTCTTCAATTCCGTGAGATTTAGTTATTTTATTTCTTTTATGCTATTTTGATATTTGCATATTTACTATTTTAAGAATTAATATTGTTCTGCGACTGTTTAATTTTGCGCGCAGTTATTCAATTGCATGCCAATAAATAGCCAATTAGATTAATTTAATTAATCTAAGAATAGTGGTGACTAGGTTTCTTGTGTAATTATGCAATCTAAATGAGCAATTTCTGTGAGAGTGTTGACTTTTAGAATCAGATCTTTTTAGATTTTATTGGGGGCCAGAACGTCTAATAGGTAAGACGATAGCGGGGAGAAATTGTAGGGGATTTAAACCATTATCAACATTGTAAGGAAAGATGAGGTTGTTGGCCGAGTCAATAACCATAATTGATTTATCAAAGTAGTTAGAAGTATCTTTCCATCTAGGATCGGATTTGTTAACCAAAATTGCAATTATACCTTAGGCTAGATTTGATCCTCAAATGATTTTCCAATTTTCTAGCCTTCCATGAACCTAGGATTGTGTGTTTTAGTTATTTTTATTTTTATTTACATTTTTTATTTTTCTGCCCAGTTATGTGCCCATGCAGCGTGGTCCAGTATGTTGGATAGCTTTACTTATTTTGCCTTTTTCGTATTTAAAACCTCCCTTTTTTGATTGTAACTTATTTGATGAATCTACTTGGTGTATTTGGCAAATCCTAATCCCCGAATCCCCATGGATTCAACACTTCTCTCGTCACATACTCAATTTAAATTCGCGAGGTAAGAATTGAAATTTTATTTTTGCTGGTTTCGTCACCCATCAAATTTTGGCGCTGTTGCTGGTGATTGGTGCTGAAATTTTTATTTCTTTAGGTCCAGGTCAGATGATGCAAGTGAGTTGCATTTTGATCTAGAGATTGAAGAGACTGTAAAGCGCTTGAAAAAAGAAACAAAGTTGCGTAAACAACTTGAGAGACAAGCCGAAACATCACAAGCTTTGTCAGAATCATCTAGTGAGTCTGAAAAAGAAGAAGAGATGGCTAAAATAATAGAGCTTCACGTGAATTAGCTGCTATTCCTTTGAATCAACCACCCGTTTGTGTCACTTATCTGGAGCTTAATGTCAATTTTGAGCTAAAATCAGGGATTCGTCTTTTACCCATTTTTCATGGGTTGGGCAATGAAGATCCCCATAAACATCTCAAAGAGTTTCATATAGTTTGTTCAACTATGAGACTTAATAGTGTAATGGAGGGCCAAATTAAATTAATAGTGTTTTCTTTTTCCTTGGTGGATGCGGCAAAAAAGTGGTTATTCTATCTTCCATCCGGTTCCATCACTACATGGGGAGATATGGCTAGAGCTTTTCTTTCCAAATTCTTTCTAGCTTCTAGAGTTGCGGTAATTAGGAGGGAAATTTGTGCCATCAAGCAAAGGGATTCGGAGTTACTTCACAATTATTGGGGAGATTTAAGAGACTTTGTGTAAGTTTCCCCCAACATGGGATTTTTGAACAATCTCTTATCCAATATTTTTATGAAAGATTGCTTCCAATTGAGAGAAGAATGATGGATACCGCTAGTGGGGGAGCAATCGTCGACAATACACCTTGAGAGGCTAGAGATTTGATTTCCATCATTCGCAACAATTTAGGAATAGATACGAGCCTTTGAGAAGAGTTAATGAGTTAAGGGTTTCTCTTGGTTACATGTGGTAGTGTTCCAATTTAAAAAGTTTGCAAAATTTGTGTCATGCCAAGACACACAACTGATATGTGTCCCACGCTCTAAGAAGAGGATCCACAACATGGTAATGCTATTGGAGGGTTTCTCGGTCCACCATAGCAAGTATATGATCCCTTTTCGAATACATACAACCCAAGTTGGAGGGATCACCCAAACTTGAGTTATGGAGCAAGACCATAAAATTTTAATTCACCAAATTCGTAATACTTCTAGCCATAACCAGCCGCACCTCCGCATCCCACACCTTCAAGTTCAAGTACTTCTTTTGAGGATATTGTGAAATCTCTTGCTCTTAACACTCAACAATTTCAACAGGAAATGAGGGCAAACAAAAAGAATTTGGAGACACAAATGAGCCAATTGGCAACATCCGTAGGTAGGTTAGACTCTCGTGATAAATTACCTTCTCAAATGGTTGCTAATCCAAAGGAGATGCATGTGTAATCACCTTACAAAGTGAAAAGGAGCTGTTAGACGGCCACTGTCAGACTAGGTATGGGCATGCAAAGTTGACAGCACTTGAAATAGAGAAAAAAAATAAAAAAGGGGGTGAAACATGATGAAAAAGTGGCAGATAGCAATGAAACAGAGCCTAAAAATGGTATGGAGCTGGTGGTTAAGCCTTCTTTCCTCAAAAGATATATAAAGTCCAAAAAGGAAAAGGAAGAGGAGGAGATTTTTGAGCTTTTTCGGAAGATAGAGGTAAATATTCCTTACTTGATGCAATTAGGCAAGTACCTCAAATTGCAAATTTTCTAAAAGAATTGTGAACTAACAAAAAGAAGCTTATTGGGAATGAAAAAAATAAGTGTAGGAGAGAATGTCTCCGCCATGCTTAAAAGGATTTGCCTCAAAAGTGCAAGGACCAGGGTATGTTTTCTATTTCATGTCAAATAGGCTCTCTATGTATTACGAAAGCTATATGTAATTTAGAAGCGTCCACTAATGTCATGCCTAAGTTTACTTTAATTGTGGGACACTGGAAAGCTGGACCTTTAAAAGAAACAAGAGTTATTATTCAATTAGCTGATAGGTCTTTGGTTTACCCTGAAGGTGTCCTAGAAGATGTTTTAGTGCAAGTAGATGATTTGGTCTTTCCTGCTGATTTTTATGTACTTGATATGGAAGAAGATTCATGTTCTAAGTCTTATGAAATTTTGCTAGGAAGACCATTCCTTAGTACAGCTAGGACTAAAATTGATGTGCACGAAAGTATTCTCACTATGGAGTTTGATGCAGACATTGTTAAATTTGATGTTTATAATAACATGAAAAATCCTAGTGAGGTGTCTTGTGTTTTGCTTTAGAAACGGTTGATGATAATAAGTTAAGTGTTACCTCTTGCGAAAATTCTTCTCTTGAAAAGCCGAAAGAATTTAAGAAGATTTTTGTAGGTAGCACTACCTTGCAGGAACCAATTGCCAAGCGGAAGAATCAAGGGAAGCCAATGGGAGAAATTCAAGGCTGATTGAATCCACCTATAGATAAGAGGGGTACACATAGGAAGTTACAATCCCAAAAGTTGGGGAAAAAGAAAAGCAATGCTCGTGAGAAGGGAAAAATTTGCAAGAAAAAGGAAAAGAGTTTGCAATAAAAAGTTATTGATGAAAAACAATTTTTAGTGGGACAAAAATTTTTATATCATCACTCTGGTTTTAAATTGTTTCCAAATGATCCACAGATAAAATAGGTAGGTCCTTTTGTTATTACTAAATTGTTTTCTTGTGGTGCAGTTGCAGTGAAGAGCTTGAGCAATGACAAAGTCATCAAAGTTGATAGAAATCGTTCGAAACTCGTTTGTGAGAGAATTGAGACGGAAAAGTAACAGGATAAAGCTTAGATAAATTGATTACGTCGAGCCGACGAAGTTAAATAAAAGCGCTGGTGGGAGGCAACCGACAGAGTTAGAAATTTTAATTTAATTTTTTTAGTGTGTTTTAGTTGATTTTTTTTTTGGCAAATTTTTACCCAATTTTTTAAAAGAATTTTTCAATTTATTTTGGGTCTTCTTCTTCCTTGAGAACCCTAAATCTGGTCTGAAATCATTGTGGTAGAGTTTCGATGTTGACAGATATGAGGTGCTTTGGAAAAATGGCATATTTTAATGGTGTTTTCTGAATTTTTTGGGTTACTAGGGGGTTAACCATAGGCACGCAGGGGCATAGGGTTTATTTGAAACTACAACTTTTAATAAAACAAACCCTAGCGTTTAGTTATTTTCAAAATCACCCCAAACCCTCATCTCCTCTAAAAAAGAGCTGCCCCCAAGCTCTGTACACCTGAATCAGCCATAACCATCACTTACACCCTTCATAAACACCACCCCAACTCTCAAAATCATCACAAAGCTTCCACCACTATTTCAAAAATCATAATGGCGAAGAAGAAATTGGAAGAAAACACATCTAACACTGCCATTGCAAAGGGAACTCGAAGCGAAACAACAAACCCCACCCGACCAGCAACCGAAAATGCGCGGCAAACAAACAAGGTATTTCAAAATCTTTTCATGTTTTTTTATTTGTTGAAAATTTTTGCATGTTGAGATTTTGGAAATTTTGTGCTTCAAGAATGTGGTTGATAGGCTTTGTGGCATTTTTGGTTAAATTTCTTACTTAGAGATTGTATATTGTGATTACTATGAATTTTTGTTAAAAGTTTTATGCAAGAATTAGGTATGTTTATCATGAAAAATACATTTTTAACATCCTAGGCATATTTGTTTTCAAATATTTGGGTGTTATTTTGGCCTATGAATCATTGGAGTTAGATGAAAAAAATCCTTGATGCATACTTGCATAGCTTCTAAACAATTTTTGAGATGAAAATTGATTTGATTCATGATTGGATTTAATCCACAAGGGGAGGAAGGTGTGTTTCTTTGTTTATGTAGATCAAAGCTAAAAAAAATTGATGAATCTTGTTGAGTACCATGGCCTCACTTCAGATAAATAATAGCCAGTTCCACCACTTCCCGCGCCTCTTTTAAGGGAAATCCTCTTCTTTCTTAATTTTGTTTTATCTTTCTTTTATTTTATTGCTTTGTTTTCTTTACACATTGAGGACAATGTGCGTAATAAGTGTAGAGAAGGAATGCTTCATTTTAGTCCTTTATTTTGAGTCTTTTTATGTTTAGATGTATTTTTATTGTGGTATATTGAGTCTTGTGAATATATGTGTTTTAGTTAGTATTTCCTAAGTCTTCGTTAAAAAAAAAAAAAAGAAAAGAACGAAAAAAGAGAAAAACTATAAAAATGACAAAAAAAATTTGTTAAGTATTTTGTAAAATGTCTTTTTGGAGTTCCTTAATATCTTGAGTTTCATGTTTCTTTGAGTTAGAGTCAAATTAGTAAGTTTTAAAAGCTCTTGTTGTCAAATTCTTTTTCTTTTACTCAACTTTCTTCTTTGCGAACTTGGCATTTCTCTAAGAAAATGTCTAATCCCCATACTCGAGAAACTTGTTTAGGTTGCAATGGTAAGTTAGCACATGCAGTAAATCCATCCCCATTGTATTTAGTTCGTTGATAATTACTTGAACACGCCATGCTTAAACCTTGCTCAATCTTAACTTGAGCTTAAAAATATGTATGCACTTAAATTGGAGGCCAATGTTTAGTTTGAGTTTGATGGGTACTTGCCTTGATTTATTTTTGTCGTAAAATTGTGAAAAAGTGCGTGCATAGGAAAGTTATGTCGGTTGAGGTTACTCCAACAAAAGCGCTGAAAGTTAAAGTGTGAAAAAAGGCACATAAATTAATTTAAATTAAATAGGCGCCTTCTTACTCCGCTGGTCTTCAAAAAAAAAAAAAGGAGAAAAGAAAAAAGAAAGGGGACCATGAGTAGAGCTAAAAGACACCTAGAATTGTGACCAACTGGGTGACCGGGGGCATTCATCACAAATGGTTGTCATCGCGTAAAAAGGTTGAATGATATTCTAGGCAAATTATGAAAGTTATGTATGAAAGTGAATAAAAGCAGTTGAAGTAATCCGACCTTTTGATAGCTAGGCCTAAGCACAAACTTGTTTTTTTGAGGAAAATTGCACATCGAGACAATGCTTTTGATTTCTCTTCTTTGCATTAGCATAATCATACTTGGCTTTAATCTTTTGTATTTGCTTTAACTGGTGCATGGTTCATATACATAGTGTTTGGGTGTTATCTGAGTAACTTATATGCGTGGTGGTAATTGTTTTGTCTTGCTAAAAACTAGCTTACCTTTGTTTTCTTTCTCAAGTTTCTTTGAGTTGTAGTGGAAAGACTTTTGAAGATTTGTGTGCCTATGTTTTCTTGTGAGAAGGTTGAGTTGTTTTGAAGCTTGGTGGAAATTTCTGGTTGAAATACTACTTGTGGCCATGTTTTCTTACTGAAAAATGTTTCTTTTTGGGGGAAATTCTTTTACTAAAAAGTTGGATTTTTGGAACTTTTGGTTGAGTCAAGTTTGCTTGTTTGAAGTGCTACAAAAATTTTTAAAGTTGAAGGCTTTCTTGTATTGAAAAATTGAAGTTTTGAGAGTAAAAGAATGTGGTTTGGTTTATGTATTTGGAAAGGATTTTGGATTGTTTGTTGATGTAGCATGCTTGAGCTAATTATAGATGAATTATTTGTGTTGAGAACTTAGCTTATCCATATGTTGAATGATGAAAAGAGTTAAAGTTGGATTGATTGTTGAAAGCTTAAGTTGTTGAGTTGATTGTGAAGTTAACTTGGTACTGCATGTTCTTAAAATGTTATTTGCAATTTGTATGTCATGGAAAAAGCTATTGCATATGTTTTGAAAAGAAAGTAAGTTTTAGTTTAGTTTTGTAAAGACAATTGCAATTGCTTTCTACTTACATATGTTCTCAAGTTTTGAAAAGCTAGCATTTAACTTGGCACACAATACTCTTGTTCAATCTTGTATGTAGATTTTATGCTTTTAACTGATTTCATGCTTGAGGGCAAGCATGGTCTAAGTGTGAGGGAATTTGATAAGTCCTAAATAATGTTTTAATTCATAGTTAATTGTGCTTAATTCTCGAATTAGATGCTCCTTAATTGGTGTTTTTGAAGCATTTTACATGTTTATGCTCGGGAAAAGGAGTTTGATACATTATATATGGATTCAAAGGCTTTTTGGATGTGTTTGTAGCTGATAAAATTAATTCTGCTACCTTAGAAAATATCATGCAATTTCTATACGGGATTGATCAAGCTTTGATCGAGACTAGAGATATTTTTACAACACTTATGGAAAGGAATTGCATTGAAGACTCGCCCCATTTTCAAAAGAAAGGAGATTAATTCTAGAAGACTTTGGTTAAGGATTTTGACCTTTTTATTTTCCTTAGCTTCAAAGAGTTTCCTTATTCAAGGACTTCAGTTAAGAATTTCTCTTATATATTTTCCTACGTGTGATTCATAGAGATATTCAGACTTTATTCATAATTTTCTTGCAAGATATTTTCGTCTTCTTAGGCACCACTTTCATTACGATGGAGTTCTAAGTTTCTTTCTAGCCAAGTGTTAATCAAGGTTTCGGTTCTTCAATTCTATAAGGTCTAATTGTTTTATTCCTTTTATGTTATTTTGATATTTTCGTGTTTACCATTTTAAGAATTAATATTGTTCTGCGATTATTTAATTTTGTGTGTAGTTATTCAGTTTCACGACAATAGGTAACTAATTAGATTAATTTAATTAATCTAAGAATAGTGATAACCATGTTTCCTGTGTAATTACACAATCTAAATGAGTGATTACTGCAAGAGTGTCGACTTTTAGTATCAGGTCTTTCTAGATTTTATTGTTGCCATTAGATAGACTCTGGGGGCATTTCTGAGGGTTAAAACGTCTAATAGGTAAGGTGATAGCACGGAGAAATCGTAGGGGATTTAAATTGTTATCAACATTACAAGGAAAGATAAGGTTGTTAGGTCGAGCCAATAATCATAACTGATTTATCAAAGTAGTTGGAAGTATCTTTGCATCTAGGATCGGATTTGTTGACCGAAATTGTGATTATACCTTAGGCTAGATTTGATCCTCGATTGATTTTCTGTTTTTCTAGCCTTGCGTGAACCTATGATTACATGTTTTAGTCATTTTTATTTGCGCCCATGTAGCGTGGTCCAGTGTACTGGACAACTTTACTTATTTCGCTTTTTCGTATTAAAAACCCTTTTCTTTGATTGTAACTTATTTGATAAATCTATTTGGCGTATTTGGCAAATCCTAATCCCCTAATCCCTGTGGATTTGACCCTTTTCCTATCATGTATTCAATTTAAATTCACAAGGTAAGAATTAAAATTTTATTTTTGGTGGTTTCGATGCCCATCAAATAGCCATCATACACCATCGAAAAGTGACAGGCGCATTACAAAGACCGAATGGCATTCTCCTATAGGCAAATATGCCATAAGGGTAAGTGAATGTAGTCTTTTCTTGGTCTTCGAGAAATATGGGGATCTAATTATACCCTTAATGCCATCTAGGATGCAATAGTAGTTATGCCCCACTACTTTATTTAAAATCTAATCGAGGAAAGGCAAAAGGAAATGATCCTTTCTAGTCTTAAAGTTGAGCTTCCTATAAGCAATGCAAACTTTCTAACCTGTGGGTATACAAGTAAGAATGAGCTCTCCTTTATCATTCTCAACTATCGTGATCCCAGACTTCTTCAAGACAACTTGAACTGGACTAACCCATTCACTATCAGAGATTGGGTAAATGATACTGGCATCTAATAACTTAATTACCTATTTTTTAACAACCTCAGACATATTTGGGTTTAGTTTCCTCTACATCTCTGTAGACAGAATACCTTTCAAATCTTCAATTGTCCACCCTATGGCCTTCTTATGGTCTCTAGGACACTTAATAAACACTCCTCATTATCATTAGCCAAATATGAAGCTATGATGACAGGAAGAGTCTCATCGGGTCCTACGAATGCATACTTAAGATGATCAAGAAGGGGTTTAAGCTATAAAGCTGAGGCAGGCTCAACCAAAAGAGGATCATTCTCACTCTCAATAGGAACACCATTGGAAATAGGAATGGAAGGACTAACCTCAAGTGATTACTCAGGTCTAGAATCAAAAACTGTAGAAGTAGAAGCCACTTACTTTCTCTCAAAGGACTTTGAGTCAAAGCTAGCTAATGTATTCTCAAGGTCTCTTAATTCATCAATATCGGTCATCGTCTCTTGGACTTGGTTCTCCATATAAGAGTTTATCACATCAATCATAAAGTATTCTTCCTCATCTTTTCCACTTACACTCATCTGATTAGCAGCCTTTGCTACTTTTATGTAGATCTCAAATTCCCATACTTCATCTTTTACATCCGAACTTACAATGTATGACTATATTAGTTGTGGCAATGAATCGGCGACCTAAGAGAACGAGTGTAGCATGCCTAGAGTTGTGATCAGAATCCATATCTAAAACTATGAAGTCAACAGGGTACATGAACTCTCTAACCTGAACCATCACACTCTCAACTACATGTCTAAAACTATGAAAGCTCTAGGATTGCTCAACTTGGGCAGAAAGCCCAAGGTGCAAATACTAGTCACATTTTCTATGAGTTTCTCCTTCTTAGGCATGCTAGCAGTGCTACACTTTCGAGTATAAAGGTCCTTGAAGAATTTGGAGTAAGATGGAATGGAAAGAATAGTGTCAATCAAAGGAAGATTCACCTTGAGATCTTTTAAATGCTCTAGAATCTTAAACATGTTAGTGTCCTCAATCTACATAGGCTTCTCTAAAGCGGCCAAAAAAGGGACTCTAAGAATGGACTCATGAGCCTTGAAAGGCTACTTTCCCTCCTGATGTAGGTGGGTACTACTCTCAACTCGGTCTCTAACATGCTCTTCTCTCTCGACAGGGTGTTCTTTTGACTCACTATACTTAGAAAGATCTATAGGTAGAATTTCTGAAGATTGCTCAACTCCTACCTATTGTCAACCACCTTCCCACTTTTTAAAGGTGGTGATTACCTTGGCCTAGGCCTTGGAGGGATAGATGGGGTCAGAGGAGGAACAAGACTGATCTCTAAGATTAACCTTTGGCTGGTGAAGGGAGCTTATCTGGTTCTCTAGTGTTCAATTGACTAAAAATCTGTCCTAACTATGCACCTACCCTAGCCTGAAAGCTTTCAAATGCCTGCAACTATGCCCTATACATTTGAAAGATAAGATCTTTCTTCTCATCACTGGAGGACTAGGAAACAGGTGCAAGAAGTGCGGTAATAGACTATGTAAGAAGTGTTGTGGCAAGCTATGTAGGAAGGGCCTGATACTGTGGTGTACTAGGAAGCCTAGATTAATTCATATGATAAAACCCTAGAGGATTAGTAGAACAAGCTCGCTACTGGAATGGGACCTAGGACTGGGATGACTCATATTGGCCCTGACGCCATGAGAACTTAGGATTATCTCTCCAACCTAGATCATAAGTGATTGAATAAGGATTGTACTCATGTGAGTACTCCTGAGTAAGACACACTTGCTTTTACATGAATTTAGGGAATTGGGAGCTAGATGACAAGCTATAGTCTTATACGAAGACTCAGAACATAAAGCACAAACCTCAACAACCGATTGTACTGAGAAAGACCCTGAAGGATTGGCCCTATGGCCTTGGGATGGTGTTAAACTCAAAGAGATGAATTGGTCTAACTTATTGGTTAATGCTTTACTTCTACTGAAAGATCGGATAATGTACCTATCTTATGAACACCTCTTCTATTAACTCCTTTGCTAGACCTATCCATGGCGGTATTCTAAAATGAGTCCTCGACAATATTTTCAAGTCTTTCCCACGCATCACTTGGCCTGAAATTATAGAACCCACCCTCGGACATAGCATTACCCAACATTCTTTGACACTCGGTAAAACCTCTAAAGAAGTATTGTGAAAGATCATATGTACCATACTCGTGGTGAGGACATTGTCTACGAAGATCATTTAACCTCTCCCAAGCTTCATGAAAAGTCTCAAACTTGTGCTAGGAGAAAGTCATGATGGAGGCTCTAAGATTGGTAGTATTTGCCATGGGATAAAACCTTTGATAGAAGTAAGACTAAAGTTTATCCCATGTAGTGATGGAATGCTAGGCAAGGAATGGAGCCATTGTTTGGCTTTATCCTTTAGTGAAAATGGAAATGAATTGAGACAAATGTACTCTTGATACACATAGGGAAAATTAAGAGTAGAGCAAATTTCAACAAAATCGGTGACATGTGCAAATGGACTCTCATTGCTTCTCCCATAAAAGCAAGGAAACATCATTAAAATCCCATGTTTTATTTCACAATTTGCCTCCCTCAAACTCGGTGATTGGATATCCAAATTAGGCTCAAATGCATTGAGGAGGAAATATTGCCTAAAAGTGAGCTTATCTTGATCTAGTGGAGGATTTATCCTAGGGGGTTCATAAAGATTAGGATTCCTATGTGGCTCATCATGTGGTGGAAGGGGAAGAGCAGGAGAAGGGATGGAATCTTGCCTGCTCAGCCATCTCGCCAATAGTAACCTCAAGATTTCTAAGGTGATGTGTGATTTGCTCGGGCTTAAGATTCAAGGGAACTAAGGTTGGTCTCAAGGATCTCCTCCCAAGCATACACAACAAGATAAGAAATCTCCTACCACTTCTCAACCCCCGAAACTTCAACAAATCCTATATCTATAGCAAGTACTTCATAAGTCCTAAGAACTACTAAAAACAAAAGAAAACAACTTAAAATAAGTAAACTTAACAAGCAATCTAAACTAGGTAACAAAAACAAACATAAGATAGTAAGATATAACAAAATGAAAAGCAAGATAGTAAACTACTAAAGCAAACTAAATAGGGAAAGCAAATAAAACACTTAACTATCTAGAACACACAAAATGAAAAAACCAAACAACCATGCCTCCTTAGTAATAGCATAAAAAATTTGGTGTGGAAAATCCCAACAAGTCAAAACACCCATAAGTGCACTGGTCCTATAGTATAGGCTGTGAATAACGAGGATCGTATCCACATGAAGGCTAACTAGGGTTTGGTTCTAAGAAATGTAAGCTCTAAGAAAGCTACATGAAGCCTAAACTAACTATTTTTGGTATTTTTGGGTGGATTTCAATTGAATGGAGCTCGTAATTAAAATTAAACTAAAAGACTACTAAACTAAAGGGATGTGGAAGCCGGAAAAGGGAAAAACTATGAAAGGGAAGCTAAACTGATAAGGAAGGCTTAAGGAGATCACTACTCAATTATGGAAGAGGATTGAACCTTGTTTTGGGCGATTTTGATGGTTTCGAAGCTTCCATTCAAAGGCCTTAACCAATTACTTTATCATCTCTAACTAATGGTGCGATTCTATCCCTAGTTTGTGCCTAAACTAGAGTATAGCTTGGTCATTTTTAATTAGGGATTTAGGGCTAATCAGTTAGGTCCTTAAGGTGGTGATTGATTAATCTAATCTTAGGGTTCACATTATTCGCTGGGTTTAAATCTAAGATCTAATCTAACTAAGAGCGATTACATTATTTGGAAACCTATTAGTTAGGTTTAAAAGTAAAGACTACTCAACATAACATAATTAAGGATTAAGCATCATTAATCAAACACCAAATAAGAAAATCTAAGCATTAGAGCACAAGAGAATACATGGTATCTCAAGTTGGCAGTTAGGCAACGCATAGATATTTTGCAAAAGCCATATTAACATAAATAAATCAAAACATGTATTAATCATTAAAATCATCACTAAAACAAGTGTATAAACTTTAACCTATAGTAAAGATAGTAATCTACCCTAAATAAAACGAAGCAAACATGATAAAAGCAAGAACAAGAGAAAGGTTAGGAGGCTCCTCCTGTTCTTGACTTGTTCTTTACAAAACTCTTCAAAATCTCATTGTAATCTTGCTTAGAACTCCCAAATCAAGCTTGTCCTAGATGGAAGTGATATGGGGTGGTGTATGTGTGAGGTGGGGAAGAGTGAATCTAGCTAGGTTTTATGGCTGTGAAGTGGGTGTGAGAGATGGGGATGAAAAGTGGGTGATAGATCCTTAAAATATGCTCAAAATGACCTTAAATAGGGCTTTCTCGTTGCAAAAATCGATTACTGGGTAGATCTCCCGGCCTCAAACTTGGTCAGGCTGGCCAAAAATGGATGCTCTCTAGACTAGTCGGTCTCTAAAGTCAGTCACTTGACCTTGGAAGAAGGTGTGACAAGCCATATGCTGTAAGCTCCATTTTCAGCTTTGTTCGTGCTCAGTCTTCTCTTCTCTCTTCTCTCCCTTCTCTTTCTTCTCTCTTCTCCACTAAACTCCTTTCTCTCTTCTCTCCTCTCTCCTTTTCTTTCTCTTTCTTCTCTCTTCTCTATTAAAATCACTGGAAAAAATCTTTCAAAACCAAACAAAGGTTAATCTCGTGACGTCGTCATTCCTTTCAAAAACAGTTGCACCAAATTGTCGATGTTGGATCTTGGAATATTGAACACATCAAAGTCTGTGCTACTTCCAAAAGCTTTGGCTTGAAAAAAGAAACTGTGTGGTGGAGCTTTTGTTGTAGATTATTGGTCGAAGCATCGTCGGTGAGTAGAAGAAGTAAGAGGTCATGGAAGTTGACGGTGGAGGTGGTTGCGGACGTGAGATTGACGATTGAAGGGTGTAAAAAGGTTTGTCATATGGTGAGGGTACTGTTGGTGTTGTTGGCGTTAAGAAAAGTCATTGGAATAGTCACCGGTGGGTGTTTCAAGGGCGTCAGTGCTCAAAGTGATAGATCTATGGCTCTTTAATTGCACAAATTAAAGTTAATTTTCCAATGAATTGTTCTCTTGTTCAATCTCGTTACCGAGGATGATCAATTGGAAGATGACGCTGATGTCTTTGACATTGATGTTGAGTGCTTCCTTATTTTTTTTTTCTCTCTGCTATTTTAAGAGTAGATTTTACTTTGTCTAAAAAATAAAGTGCACACACTTTGTTATTAGATCATGAAGGTGATGATGATGATGATGGGATGAGCTTTAAGTCTAGGTTGACATCATCAAAGAAGTTCAATGGTTGCTTTGATGCTAGAGGGTAGTTGAGGTCTTAAATTTTGCAACTGTTTGACTGGAATTATGAACATGTAATATAAAAATTTTAAAATGAATATATAAAAATTGTGAACATGTAATATAAAATTTGTATATGCATAAAAATTGTAAGCGTATATATAAAAATTGTAAACATATATAATATAAAAATTATGAACATATAAAAATTATGAATATATAATATAAAAATTATGAATGTATAAAAATTATAAAAATATAATATGAACTTGTATTATGATGCACATAGCTGAGGGTGATATACACTACCAAATTTACACACATGCAAACAAGATCCGGTTTTTACTACAATTTCAAAGCGTTGCATGGCCGCCACGTGTCGTTCTCAAAGGCACAACACATTATGCAGAACTTCCTTATGAAAAGCAGACTGTTTCACACTCCGTGCTTCTTCTCACTTACACCATCTTCTTGTGCCGAAAATTATTCCCAGAAAAAGGAGAATTAAAGTTGATCAAGACAGCAGCAAACTGTACATGGAGGACAAAAAACATCTCTCTTCCATTGCCAACGATGTTATTCAAAGATGTGCTTTGTAATCTCTCTTTCTTTCTCCAATATCTCTTGTATATGTGTGTGTTTGTGTGTGTGTGTGTATACATACATATATATATATATATATATATATACACACACACATATATATAGATTCTACACATTAACTGCTGATAAGCTTGCGCGGCTTTTACTTATGCGCACCAAGCATACATCTTTTCTGATGGAAAAGAAAAGCAAGGGCCTGTCTTATCACCATTTTTAGTTGGATGGTGTTCATTGTTTCTTTTTGTAACAACCCAATCCCCGCTTTTCATGGGATTAGAACCCATGACATCACCCAAAGTAGTCAACTACTTGAGCTACCCCTAAACTTCGATCATTGTTTTATTTAAGCATGACTACCGATTATTTTTGCAACGGTGACCATCAATAGAGGTGATTGGGATACAAACCAAAGTTTGGTTGCAAGAAAATGCAAATTATATACGCACCTGGCGGATTCAGAGATGATTTTTTGGTCATCTCTAGACTAGCCTGTGATTTAATAGACTTAATTGGCTTATTGGTGATGTGGTTAATTAGAAGCTCCATCACAAAGAATTGCTAGTTGAGCTTGATGTCCTCTAAACAGGTGGTGACCCATGTTGAGGGTGGTGGCCTGGTGGGTCGATCGACCTGCCAAACTATCTTAAAACGGCTTGTCATTCTGCTATGCAAAACCAGTTAGTTCTAAGATTGGTCTCTGTTACTAATTTAGCTCTAATTTATATAAAATTCAAGATTTCCCCAGTATCCAGTAAAGTTCTTCAATTCTGTTCTGACTTTACTGAATGATAATCAGGGTAAGACATCGAGGGTAAATTATTTCTGTATTGGTTGCATTGTTGGACATGACGTGGTGTCTACCTATACAAAGGTAACAAAATTTGAAACTTCACCAATTCTGGGGGGTACAATTGATCTAGCGGTGGATGAGCAAGTCAAAATTGGTTGAGTAGAAATGTTATCCACAATTTTTTGTAAGCTGTCCCCATATTCCCAAAACTTGGAAAAGGAGTAGTAAAATCTGTTACAGCCTAAGAAGCTCAAAAAAGCTCTCCAACAATTTTGGAGGAAATTAAGAAATTATCTCATCAGATCAGGAGACTCAATAGGAAATCTCATCGACAAGAATTACAAAGATTTTGGGAGGCTATAAATAATGGCTAAATAACGAAGGAAGAGCCACATCCAAAATCAATATGTCTCTTATATCTCTTTGGCTTCTTAGCTTAGCTCTTCATAGCTTTAGTTTAATTTTAGATTATAAATCTAGTATAGCTGTGTGAAGGAGATTGTTGTCGTGGTTCATGGTAACCCAAGTGCGAGGAAGATTGTTGTTGGGGCTTGTTTGTTAAGTTCAATCATGGTACCCTCAAATTTTATCCACGTGGCCATCCAACCGCTTAGTTAGCATGCCATGCTCATCTAGCACACCCATAATTAGGCAAAAGGATAACCACGAGCAATATTGTCACTACAAATCCTCTTGCTCGTGTGTCAATCCAACGGGTCTAGTTGGCATGCCATGCTCATCTAGCACACCCTTAATTAGATAGAAGGATAACCACCAGCAATACTGGCAATACAAGTCCTTTTGCTCGTGTGTCAACCAAATAGTCTAGTTGGCATGGCATGCTCATCTAACAAATCGTCAATTGGACAAAAAGATAACTAAGATTCATGGCACTACGAATCCTCCTATCATAACAATATTTACTTGGTAGCGTACTTTCAATTTCTTTTGATGTTTTGTATTTTCAAATAAAAGAGCAAGCTTCTTGCGCTTTCACGCATATTGTGTAAGTTTTATTTCATAACATACAAAAATATTTTAGGATTTGTATCCAACATAATGGTGTCGTATTCGGCCACTGACTCGCCCTATATTTGGTCATGCCGTATTAGTGCACACCATATTTGTTCATTCTACATTCGGCCAAGCCATTTCAAGTTGCACCTTATTTTGTAGCTGTCCTTGGGGTTGTCACATTTGACCAAGCTATATTCATCCACACTGTGCCAACCAATAGTCAACCATTGGCCATCACATAATCAATCTTCGATCATTCGACAATTGATCATGGCTCTAGTAACTGAAATAATATGAAGTCCTTAAACACAGTTTTGAGGAATAGAAAATCCACAAGTCATATCTGACCGTGACCAATTCTTATTTCGGCCAATTCTTGTTTTGGCCGATCCAACATTAGGTTGTTCTTATGAGGACATGCACATGTACAAACCAATTCTTTCTCATTTGCTATCAAATCAAAATGGTAAACAATTTTTTGGCTTGTCTAATGAGGCCTATTGTTACACATATAAGTAATACGAAGGAGATGATGACTAATGAGATGGTCGAGCATATAGTTTCTTGCATGTTTATCATTATCCACAATTGTACATAGTTAGGGGGCAATCCACCTTATTGTCCATTTAAAGAGGCAATCACAATCAAGATTATCAAACTCAAAGTAAGGCGGTCGAGTGGGAGTAATCCAAGTAAAGAACAACCATACTCAAGGTACATAACAAAGACAACTAGCTAGGGGAAAACTTTAGCCTTTGGTCAAAATAAAATTTGGGGGCAACTTACTTAAAAGGTACCTCAGTAATGGAGCCCTTTGCAACCATTGGTAAGCAATATTTGAATGGTTAACCATTGTCAAAAATAACATCTCTTTTCTCACATTTTGGGCCAAAAAGCCAATGCTTTGGCCAAGATGAGCATGGGAATGAATTAGGAAAAACCAAGGCCGGGTGTTGATGGTTGATGCCTATTCTTGATACCATGATTAGTCACCATGGTCCGATAAATAGCCAAGGTGTTGATGGTTGATGTCTGTTCTTGAAATCATGATTAGTCACCATGGCCTGATAAATGACCAACATCTATAGTTTGGTGGCACTCCTCATAATAATAGGTCGAATTTTAGAAAGCAAAGACAAATGGGACAAGTTTGGGCCGATGTACCCAAATATTAAGAATGGTACAATGTCGGTCAATTGGCCAATTTGGGTGCAATATGCAAGTTACCAGAACTTTAGGGACTCATTCGAGTAACTTGCCAGGGGCATTATTTAGACCTAGATTTCACCACTTGACTAATTTTTTGAAGTAAAATTGGTATAGTGGTGGATGAAAACAAGTCAAAATTAGATTAGAATAGGAAAGTTACAACTTGTTGAAAGTTATCCCTTAATCTTGGGAAAAAAGTAGCAAAATCCTAATAACTCAATAGGCTTTCCAATAGTTTTGGAGGAGAATCAAGAGAAAATCTCATCTACATCATTTAATAAGATTCTTGGGAAGCTACATATACTAGCTAAAGGGACAAAGGAAGGACACACACCATATCCAAAAACAATATGTCTCTTATTTCTCTTTAGCTTCTTAGCTTAGTTCTTCATAGCTTTCGTTTAATTTTAGATCATAATGTAGTCTAGCATAGCTGTATGGAGGAGATTGTTATCATGATTTCTTGACATAATCAATCATGGTACTCTAAGGGTAAGGGAGATTATTATCGTGGTTCCTCATTAAGTTTAATTGCGATAAACTCAAGCTTTGCTTGAATGCCAATCCAACGATTTAGTTGGCGTGTCATGCTCATCTAGCACACTGTCAATTAGGCAAAATGATAAATACTGTCAATTAAACAAAATGGTAACCACCATTCTAGTTGTACGAGTCCTCCTTTAATAACAATGGCTACTTGGTAGTGTGCTTACAATTTCTTTTGATGTTTTGTGTTTTGAAATAAAAGAGCAATCTTCCTGCGGTTTAACGTATATTGTATAAGTTTTATTTCAGCACCTGCAGAAATATTTCAGGATATGTATCCAGCACAGTCACGTCGTATTTGGCCACTGAGTTTGGGCCATGTCGTATTCGGCTACCCCATGCTCGGTCACGCCACATTCAGCTAAGCTGTATTTGGCTTAGAACATTCAGCTATACTATACTCAACAGCACTGTGCCATCCAACAGTCAACCTTCGGCCATCAAACAATTAATCTTTGGTCATCCAACAATGGACCACAACCCAGCGCCCAAAGCAGTACAAAGTCCTTGGACACGGCTTGAGCCATAGAGAACCCACAAGTCACATCCCGCTGCAGCAGCTAGTTCTTTTCTTGGTCAATTCATAGATTGTTCTTACAATCTTCCATGCCCGTGCACAAATAGATTCTGGCTAACTTACTAGAAAATCAAATTTTTTCCGTAAAGAGTAGCCTTGCTTCAACTTTGATCAACTAAATGCAACAAGTCGATAAATTTATATGTGCCTGTAGGCGTATAGTCATAAATGTATTTGATTTGCAGGATTGAAAAATAGAAAAATGCTTTATATAGAAAAGGTATTCTGACAGAAACTTTTATGCTTCATTTGCAGGAAGCTGGATACATCTGTTGATAAACTACTAAAAGAATTCGAGATGGAATGGAAGCCTGCAATGAATGGATATTCAAGGAAATTAGTGGAATTTTGCTGCTCCAGAGCTCTTATGGATGTGTGTAGTACCATTGAGGAAAAGATCAGTGATGGTTCGTTTAATCGGTTTACTTTCGATATGATGCTTGCCTGGGAGATGCCCAGCTCAGCGAATGAAGAGTCATATATGGTGTGCATCTATCCTTTTCTTTTTTTAGTTTCCAGCAGAGTAAATGATGTCAACATGCTAAATCACACATTAATGCCTTTAATGTATATTTGAACATCTTTGAAGTGCGTGGGAAATAGTTGCCAACTGATGGTCACAGGCTTATTTTAGTTTTCCACTTTTTTTTTTTGTAAAGAATGTGCATTAGTATCCTTCTTAGGGGACTTTATTCCTATCGTCTGATTTGTGTATTGAGAAGCTTAAACTTCCAGAATATTGGAAATGTCAAGGTATCCTATACTGGTCCACTTCCTTGGTTCTTCAGCAACAGAGCACTGACATCTTTGCTCATCAGTAGTTAGAAAGCTTGATGTATTGTCTCACACCTTATGTTTGCCATTTTTGCATTCACCATTTGTAAGGCCCAATTTTGGGTCTTCACTATATTGACATCTAATGGTTGCTTCAATAGTCAATGGGTGTTCCATGACATCAGAGGTCATAAAAGATTTTCTTGTGCCATAACATGAATCATTTCTGATATATCTTATGAAAATAGCTAATATACTTTCTGCTCCCTCTACTACTGGAGATTCATGTAAGTTGCTCGAAATTTCTGTGTGTTGAGTCCTAAAATGAAATATCTCCTTATATTCCTGCAAGATTCTTGCAAAAATTGGGCTTAGCTATTTACAAAAACCAATCCCGTTAGAAGGGAGGGCTAAGTTGTACCTTAGATATTTCTATGTACCTTAAATATTTCTTTTTCATTCTTGCTTCACTCTTAAGTGATGCAAAATCATATGAAGGTCATCTTTTGCTATTGGAAAGGGGATTCAGTTAATGCACGAGAATATCGTGGCTGCTGTTATGGGACATTAACGAGTGTTAGAGGTCACTTCACTTGCAAATGTTCTCCAATCTCTTATGCTCCATTAAAAATCTGTCCTTGCCAAGCATAATGATTATTATATTAGAAATCTGTAAATTCTCTCTGTTTGCATGTTCTTGCCAAAGTGCATTGAAGTGCGAATTTGGCCGTTTTTGTAACCAGTCGAAATTTGGAGCTATTATGATTATTTAGTTATCTACAATGGAGCCATATCTTATCGTGTTAAAACCATATAATATTGTATATATCAGTACTCCATTTCTTCTTGCAAAATCATGCATGATTTATGTTCTTCTCTTTACAGGAATGTGTGGGAAAAGAGAAAGAGGAAAAGAAAGTCTCTGTGAAAACCACACAAGAACAAGATGAGATCTCTTTGTTCTACTCAGATCTTATGCCACTCCTGGTAAATATCCTTCTGGCTCGTACATTATGTACTACTTTCAATATTTGCGGAATCACAAACCATGAGTAGCCTTCAGAATCTAATTAATGTAGAATTCTAGTAGAGTTTTACTCCAAAAGAGTTGAAATAAACTGATTTAAGATGCTTCTACGAAGACATCAATATTGCCTTCTTTTTCTCCTCTCTTTTATTGGTGGGTCAAGTAAAATTGAGTGTCAAGATGTCAACATTACATAGTTGTTTCTACTAAATTAGTTCCTGAACATTAACTTGTTTTGGTAGGTTGATCAAGAGCCAAGTGCAGGAGAAGATGCATTTGTGTGGTTGGGGACACTTGTTCCGTTAGTAGCTGATATCGCGAATGGAAAATTTACATTTGAGACTCTAACGGCCCCTACAGGGAATCGACTTCATTATCCAGCTTATGACAGATTCTTGAAAGAGATCGACAAGTAATAACTGCGACAGAACTCAAATCATTTTCTAGAATAGAAGATTATTCTAGTCATATGAATTAAAACGGAAGCAAGATGATTTATTGGCTAAAAAGATAGCGCATTTCAAGGACTATAGAATTTAAATTGAGTAGCTACTACCCTGCAGAGTTGTACCATTATTGAAAAGAGGCATTGAATTTTTTATGCAATTATCAGAGCATCAAATGAAGCTAAACAAGATCTTAATGCAGGAGTATGACCTAGGGTGAGGAAACCTGTTTGGTGCAGTGTGAAAGAAAGAACAAGCCAAGTTTAGGCCTTGATAGAGCTTCACATAGCTTCACTCTTAACAACAAGGTGGCACAACAGACCAAAAATATAAAATGATCCTTCCCTAATCCCTATTCATCAGTTAAAATGTGCTTCCAAATCTAATTTAATTTTAGTTCTGTTTGTTTGACCATTAACAATTCAAAATAGGTGAGAAAGATAAAATTATCTCTCTCTATTCATCAACCAAAATGCACAACAACTAATTTAAGTTGGTTGTAGTTCTGACTATATTGACCACGGAACAAAAGGCTTGTCCACTTCTTAGTGAAAGTTATCTTGTAGAATTTAGTGTTTAACCTATCAAGCTGCAAATTTTTTTTAAATCACTCTCCTCATTTTCTGTTGGATGTCTTATATAGGTGCATAAAGCATTTGCAGAAACAGGCAACGCCAACAGGAGCAAAACTGTTAGATGATGAGTTCATACTGCATGTGGAGGGAACAGCAAGCTCACAGAGGGTAATCCGGCATATTGGAGGAACAAGTTGGCCAGGTTTTTTCCAAACCTGTCCGTTATCATTTGCTTAGTTATATACTCTATTAGTCTTATGAGAATAGTCTATTGTCTGTTTAGGCAGGCTAACACTGACAAATTATGCCCTCTACTTTGAGGCATCTGGAGTGATATCTTATGAAGATGCTCTTAAGCTTGATCTTTCGAAAAACATCGAGCAGAGTGTCAAACCAACTGCTACAGGTCCATGGGGTGCTCCTCTGTTTGATAAGGCCATTGTTTATGAATGCTCTGAATTGTAAGTGTTTTCGTTCTTGTGCATCCAGTAGTTATTACTTAAGAACACCCCTAAAGCCCAATGTTTAGAAAAAGAAAAATAAAGCCAAAGAAAATGGACAAAAAAGAGTGAAATCTGGCTAAGGAAAAAGGGCCAGCTGTGTTTATTAATGGTGAAGGAGAAGAGATTGTGAAAACTTGAAGGCTGAAGCTATACTGTTTTATGAGTGCTACGTACTGGTAGTTATGTTACCTGCCCATATCTATAGTTGGAATCACAATCTTTTTCAAGTTAAGGGAGCTGATAATTTTTGAAGTTGAAGAATCTTCTTATCTTGATCCTAGAAGCTGCATATAAAATATGTGGGAGCTTATGAATTAATTTACCTTTGCATGTTTTATTTGGAATAAATTTTGTAGGCAAGAAGGCGTCGTCCTAGAGTTTCCAGAGATGACAAGCTCAACGAGACGTGACCACTGGCTTGCTCTTGTGAAGGAGATTATGTTACTGCATCAGTTTTTGTTGAAGTTCAAAGTGGAATCCCCAGTAGAAGCGTGGGAGATGCATGCAAGGACCATATTGGGGATTGTTAGGCTTCATGCAGCTAGAGAAATGCTTAGAATCTCACCACCACTTCCCAAAAACTTTATGATTTTCGCCTTGTTCGATGAGTTGCCAAAAGGAGACTATGTCCTGCAAGAGCTTGCTGAGAGTCTGAAAAAAGTCAATAGTGCGCATCCATGTAGTGCCAGCTCAATTCTTAGGAGCTTGAATGTCTCCCAAACACACGTTCCCGTTACCGAAGTAAAAGAAATCAGTGACAAAAGTGAGACTGTACAAGCAGAGAATCTGTCGTCATTGGAAAGTATTATTGATCAAGCCAGAGAGGAAGCAAAAGAAATTGAGACTGCCAAGGCCACAGCCGAGGGACTGAAAGAGGAAGGGATTAGTGAAAGTTTCCAGGTTCTAATGGTAAATGCAAAAAGAATATCTGTCTATTGTCAAAGAAAAACTATGATATCAGATTTTTCTGCTTTGCTTCGTCTTAATTGATGTCTCCTCCCCACAATAAGTTATAAATTCATCCCTGTTTTTTATACAGACATAGTCTCTTCTTATGAGGAGCTTGATTGCGTTATAGACATCAATACAGTCTTTTAGACCAAAGAATTGCGAATCATGCTTTCACTACAGTCAAGTGATATTGGGGTTCAGTTTGATATTCATTCATTATGAGTCATGCTTTGACTGCAGTTGCGTGATTTTGGGTTCCCTTTGATCTTCATTCGCATTTCTTCCCTAGGTTTCTTATTGCAGCATGGCGAGAAAAGTACTAGGCAGATACAAAATGCAAAAAAAGAATTCATTAGCTAGAAGTCTAAGCTAGCCTAGCGACATCCAATGTGTGGGCATTCGTTGATCTCTAGTTACATTAGCTTCTCGCTTCTTTGTTATGGATTATTTGTCTTTGCCATGTGCTGTTTCAATTTATAACCTTCATGCTGTCTCAATTCATAAGATGATCTATGCATAAGTACACAACTTATCACGTTGTATATACAGCATGTCTTCATTGTGACTGATTCAACTATGCAGGGGTTACTCGAACCGCTCGGGAGTCTGACCCCTTGGTTTCAAGAGATTCTTGCATGGGAAAGACCTGTATCAACAGTCCTTGTGATGGTCACCACTCTGCTTGTTGTCTACAAGTAAGTGGTTTATTCGTTTACCTGTACTAGATTCAGTTATCCACGAGAAAATGCTTAGCTGTCTCGTGTAATCAATGTTCCTTGTATTTTAGAGAGTGGGTTGGTAAGGCAATATCAGCTTTGTTATTATGGATGGTTGCCCAGATGCTGTGGGCTAGGAAGAGAAGAATTGGAGAGAAGCAGAACAAAATAATAATCTACACTGGGTCTGATCAAACAACAATGGAGAGCATAGTTTCAGCACAACAGGGGCTACGAAGTGTACATGAGATGATGCAATTTGTAAATCTAGCAATACTGAAAACCTGGTCAATAGTCATTGCCAGGGCTCCTAAGGTATCTATCAACTTCCCAAAATTAAAAATATTCTTGATAGTCGATGCCATTTTGTTGCGGTTCACCAATAGATCACCCTCATGAATTGCAGCATGCGGAGATTGTGATGATTGCTATGACAGTATCAGCGATTCTTTTGGCAGTGATTCCATTCAAGTTTGTTGTTATTGCTCTTATATGTTATAGCTTTTCAACGACGTCAAAGGTGGGGAGGCGCTTGCAGAATGAGCAAGGTAACCGACGACTCCAGGAGTGGTGGGACTCCATCCCAGTTATTCCTGTTGAGGTTGTGGACAAGAAGCAAGACGCCTCCACATAATACCCAAATGCGTCCTTTGTTCGTTTGTTCTTACTTTTATGGTAGCTGGTTGGATATTTGTATGTCATTGACTATTGGTTATTCGTTCTCTATCTCTCCTTGCGCGTCCCCATCTCTGCCCCCTAAATATGACCGGCGTCTACAGTGTGTAGATTATGACTGGGGGATACAGTGCGTGGATTATGCACACCAAAATGGCCCTCCATTAAGCCAGATAATTCAGCCAGTTGTCCATGAGAACAACCCCATATTTACTACAAGTTAGTGGACCTTCCTCCCCAAAATCCAGCTGCTGCTGGTGTTTCTGAGTATCGCATGCGCACAGAACCCCCCCTCTACTAAAGCCAGATAATGCAGTCGATCGTTTCAGGAGAGCGACCCAATATTTTATTACAAATTACTGCATTGTTGAGGCTTGTGCTAGTTTAATACAGGCTAAGAAACACATCGATTAACAATCAAATAGAGCGTCTTGTTGCGGTGTCCTTTTCAAAATGCATCGACTTTACGAGCAGGGGTTGAAGCAAAACCAACATATGAAACAAGTCTGGCGTACAACTCTGAGCTGCTCTTCACATTTTGGTTGGAGACTTTTCTTCATCTTGTTAATGCAAACATGACATGAAACTACCAAATTAGTGCCAAATGATGGTTCCTAAATTATGATTGGCATTTTCAATTTCTGTTTATCTGGAGATAAGACTTGAGCAGTGAAAGTAGAGTGTTTAGAGATCTGATTTATCTGACAGCGGGTTCACATTCATACATACATTAGAGCTATGCTAAGCCTGTCACCCGTTGGAACGGGTCTAGGATTGAAAAGTAACGTATCACCATGAGTATAGTCTTCAAGTTTAGTTTATCAGAGAGCGTGGTGAAGGGGCTGAATATCTGCCCCTCAGTTTCCTCTGGCCTTTTCCAAGTCAGGAAGATCTGCATACACAAATTAACTGTCAGAAACTTAACAAAGAAGATGCGATTGGACGAGCACATAATAGAGACACGTCGCCAAGAGAAGGGGCGCAGCTTGCAACTTAAGCTAGACAATTATAAAGGAGGAGAAATGTCATTACTTGAAGAGCTTCAAGATAATATGGCATTATACTGCAAAGAGCAGGTTGACACTTGACAGCCACCTAATAAGTCCCTCTTGCTAGTTGTCATATTTTGGTTTTCGGTTTCATCCGATTGGCACAGAACCTCTCGGACCATGGTGGTCTAAGATAATCTAAATATGAACCCATGGATAATGTAGTGAATAATAAAGCTTTTCATATATATCACATCCAGAAAAATGATTTCCATACTTGGTGGACCAAACTCTTTTAGAAGTTAATAGTGTAACAGTCCAATAATGCGTATTGAATATGAACTGATACAAAGTTATAAGATTTTATCTAAAGCTTCCGCTTGAATTAGAACTCCCTATAGCTATTGTGTTGAGTATCTGGACCATTTCTGTGCATACATTACATAACTAAGACTTTACATATATTAGGAGATAAAGCTGGATATAAAATCGCCCTATATGTCAGCTCAGCATGTATGAAGTATAATCGGTATATTGAGAAGGAAATACTAGCAGGTTGTGGGATACACATGAAGGGAGCGAGTAGCCTCTTGGAATGGAAATAAATGTTATGCATCCAAGTAGTAAGGGTGAATATTCAGTTCTCAATAATAATTCAGTAAGAAATGTCAATACTGAAGTATGGAGCAAAAGAAGGAAATTCAGGACTTACAGAGCATCCCTTCATCATCGCTGGTCCCGTCATCTTCCCCAGTATACTGCAGCAATAGAATTCATGTAAGAGATCATATGAGAAGTAACTACATCTCACCTTCTGTTCATATCAACTGGCAAGAGGCTCTAAATTACCATGACATCATCATCAGAAGCCAGATCTGTAGCCAAGATCAAACGATGGATCAGATCAGCATAACTATCCAAAATAATATGCCAAAAACAAGTAGGCAAAAAAGACAAGTAGACAACTCTCACAATTTACCATGGATGTTAGTAGTGCATCATCCAGAAATAAGTCCAAGATAAGATGGTGAAGTTTGCATTTGCATTTCAAACAACGATATGATTCTTTTTCTACATTGAAACTGATGTCAGTGGGATTTACAAAGATAGCTTTCATGGAACACCACCGTTCGGAGTTTTACTGCATTTAATACACCTATATGTCCAGAAAGGAATGACATCTTTTCCTAAACACAAACGGTACCTCAACAAGATAATTACTTTAAGTACCCATGCCCCCTCTTGTTTTAGAAAAGCAGTTGACAAAGCAAAGAGCTGATGAAAGAATGTCAACGAAAATATTGTTCTTTCTAAGATGCCATTCTGAAGATATACTAATTACAGATTGCAGTGGCCAAACTGGACATGCTTGGTTCTGATTTTCTCCCTTGATAAGTCTATTGCCTCAAAACTCTGCCAAAATGAATGAGGAACTGCAGAGAATATGAGAGCTAAAATAACTCCTCTCATATACACTCCCTCAAGGAGCAGGAAGGCCAAATAAGATTTACCTACATCTCAGATTCACCAAAAGAAAAAGAGTATGGTAGAAAGTCGAAAAGGCCAACAGCTCGATCATAAAGCAAATCTATCAACAAATTGATTCACATACTTAGTAAAAGGTGTGCAGCTGGAACTATCATTAAGATGCATGGCTGTCATAGACTAATTGCAAATGAAAAGAAAAGATAAGCTATAAACTGCATTCACTTTCTACATTTCTTACAAGTATAGATCAGAAACACACTTCAAAAACAAAGGATGCAGTACAAATATAAAATTTTCTTCTTAGTAGACAACAGCAAGCAGTACTAACTTACCATCGCTAGACTCTTCATCATCCTCATCACACCACTTGTTCCAATCAACTTTAAGATATGGAGCTGGCTTCTCGTCAGATTTCAACAATCTCTTCCACCAACCCTTCTGCTCTTTCTGAATTGAGCAAAATATGTTTCTTAATCCAGTTTTTGTTTTACAGCCCTGCATCAACATTCACAATCATTTCATCAGAAAGAGTAATAAGTAGTGTACCCGAGAAGCTAAATGAGATTATCATCTACACTGCCACAGGTCTTGGCATTTCAAAGTGCAGCAATTGGTTACGCAAGTAAAATGGTAGTATCTAGCAAGAAATCAGAAAAAAGGGTATCCCACTCAGGATTTCAGACTGAAAATGAATTGAAAAGAAAAAACAAGCAAAGGAGATTTGATGAAAAAGTCAAAAGATAATTTGGTGTTCAAAAGAAAATAAATGGATTCATAAAGATGACCATAGTCTACTTCAAATTGCATCCTTTTACAAATATCAAAGGTAACCCCAACAAACACAACTCTCTATGAAATTTTATCAAATTCTCAGAAGAAATATCGTGTCAGGCTAACTTCCCCAAGATATCTGAAACTGTAAATTCATACTGATTGATTCTTAATAATAATAGATCTTTGGGCCCAGAAATGACTCCTTACAATATATATAATTACCAAGCATCAAAATAATGTTCTGAATGCAACTCTCATACTTCTCAGACTTAGATGAATTGCGATCATGGGTTTATATTCTGTCTCAGTCTCTCTATAGCTTTACAATCTAACATCGAAGCAATAAAATTGGCATTTATCAGTAGAAAAGAACAACAAGACATTAGGTGTTGGCTTAAATGTAAAATGAGGGTCTTATAGGATGAATTAAATTAATTGGAATTATTTGACATCTACCATAGAGTAACTAAGAGGGGTGCTTGGCAGTGCTTATTTGGGTGCTCATGAGCACCCAAAATAAAAGCTAGTTCGAGGACCTATTTATTGGGTGCTCATAAGCACCGAAGTAAGCTCTGGCAAACACCCTCTAAGTCGATAACTATCATGTTTCCAGCTCCCCTTTTGTGTTATAAGTGAGTTCTGATTCCATCGTTCATCCAACATTTTTCACAAGCAATCCTTTCAAATAGCAGTTCAATGTACAGATAGAACTTTCGAATGGGAGTCTAATGTCCATATGTGAATTTCGTCAAAGTTGATCTCATTTTCTTATCTAAATAGTATGTAATCCAAATCTGCGCAAAAAATTACAGATTCGTGAAGCTCGCTAAAATACATTAGTATTTCAAGTGGCAGATTTGAAGTCCAATTTGAATCTAAAAAAAATTGATTCTAGAGTGTTGCTGAAATCCAATGTGAATGCAACCATATAGCACAGTTTCAACAATAGGTACAACACGTTGTCCATATGAGAACATCATCATGGTTTTGATCCAACTTCACCCGTACATTGAATTTCAACATATTGAACAACCTACAAATTAGGGTTCATTCTTATGAACCATCACCAGACCATCCGGTTGACCCTGGGATGCAGCGTTGCAGGCTCCAGATCCGGCCTTATCATTTTGTAGCAATGTGCCACAAACCAATTCAATCAAATACATCTTTTACTCTGCCCTTCTGCACAATTTCTCTTAAGCCTTTACCACGTGCATCAAACCCAAAAACCCAAAGCAGCCATCGACATTAACATCACAAAATTAAGAGTATGTATCGTGGCTCCAAAGTCCAAACCAGAAATGGTTAAACCAGGTTGTTACTTACACCAATGGCTTCCTGATAAACAACAAGCACTTTTTGTCTAGCTCCAAACAAGTAGAACGAATACTCGGGCTACCTTCCAATGTATATATCACTAAATAAACATCTGCAAACTAACATTGCATAACAAAAATAACCCAATAAATTAAATCAAGAACTACCTTCCAATGTATAAATCACTGAATAAACATTTGCAAACTAACATTGAATACAAAAGTGACGCAATAAATTAAATCAAGAAACAAAGTCTTTCGAAAAATATACCCTTCCTCGGACCGTAGATAACCAGAAATTCCTACACTAAGTATACCCTTTATACTTAAATCAAGAAACACACAAAAAGAATGCAACATATATATATATATGTATATACATAATAATAATTATGAAAAATAAGTGAAAGACCTCAGGGACAATGTTTCCATAAAGTTGGAGACTGAAGTTGAATGGTTCGCCAAGTTGGCCCACAGCAGAGAATGTGAAACGTCCATCAGGCTCACACTTGACTGATATGTCTTTGGCATCCGGCAGTGAAATTGTCAAGTAAACCTTGTCTGAGCGTTGTGCCCAAAGCACCTCCGGCTGCCGACTGCATACATATACATACACATACAGATACATCATATGTATATACATATATATATATATGTGTGTGTGTGTGTGTGTTAAAGAAAATTGGAAGAAAAAGAAAAAAATAAAAGGAAAAAAAGGGAATTTTGTGAGTTTTGCTTAAATTAAAATACCTCATATTGGAGAGAAGGTGAGTATCTGACGAACAAGGAGAATCCAACAGAGAAGTTAGAAGAGAAGACTAATAGTTGACTAAGAACTAGAGACCGACCGACAAAGCTTATGTACACTACTCTCGTGTGGTGCACCACACGCGTGGCCCACCACAATGTAATAAAGTAAACGCTGTTGTGACATGGACGCTCACGACGCAAAATTTACTTTTGTTAATAAGTCAATAATTAATGTTATAAGTGTTTAGGAATTTGTTATAACGTGTAAAGTTTAAAAATTTTGAAGATATGCATATCCTCCCATTTAATACATTATTTCCTCAATTTTTGTTATAAAAGGAGTTGGGATAGTAAAAACTTGGGATGAAGAAGAAGAGAAAGGAGTAGTATATACAAGAAGTATTAGAGAAAAAAAGTAGTAAAAAAATAGTAGTAGAGAAAAGAAAAAAGAAACAAGAGTAATATTATATTATAATAGAAAAAGATTTTATTATTCAAGTTATCTTATACCACATTATATTTAAGTTATTTTATAACACGTTATCAGCACGAGTCTCTGCCGACGAGGAGTTTTGCAAATTATTAAAAGGTGCACGATCCTGCAAAAATTTTGGTAACGGTTCTTATTTTATTTTTGGCATTACATCATATTTATAGTATAAAGTTTCTTTTTACTATCCTATTTATTTTACATTGCATTTATTCTAGAAATAAAATTTATGTTATATTATTTCTTTTAAAATAGATTATCACAATATTTCATCCTTAAAATAATAACGATAAAATAAAATAATAAAAAATATCGTAATCTTTCGGAAGACCTAATTACCATGACTTTAAGGACGTGATCACCTTGACTTTTGGATATGTAATTATGATGACTTAATTAAAAATAATGATGACTTCTAAGGACATAAACACTAATATAGTTATATAACGATTAACTATAATAATTATACAACATGTTATTTAAAATTGACATCTTATATTATATTATGTCATGCTTATAAGTTTTATATGCCATATTTGTAATTTATTCCTTCATGCTTATATTTATTGATTTACAAGTTACGTCAGGTAAATATATTATTATTTCACTTACTAATTTATTTTTGAAATATGCTAGATTTAAAATGTCAAATCTCACGAAACTTGAGTTTGTGGCCCTTGATATTTCTAGAAACAATTATTTATCATAGATCCTAGATGCCGAAATACATCTCGATGCCGTTGGAGAAACAATTAAAGAATGAAATAATGCATCCTTACAGGATCTCGCTAAAGCATTGATATTTCTTCGTCATCATCTCCATGAAGGGCTCAAAGCTGAATATCTTACATAAAAGGATCCACAAATCCTTTGGCAAAATTTGAAGGAAAGATTTGATTATCATAAAACAGTGATCCTTCCTAAAACTCATTACGAGTGGATTCACCTGCGATTGCAGGATTTTAAAACTGTAAGCGAGTATAACTCCGCTGTATTTAGAATTACTTCACAATTGAAATTATGCAGAGAAAAGATCACTGATGAAGACATGTTAGAGAAAACATTCTCTACTTTTCACGCATCTAATATGCTCTTACAACAACAATATAGAGAGCATGGTTTCAAAAAATATTCTAAGCTAATCTCAAGTCTTCTTGTTGCTGAGCAAAATAATGAGCTCTTGATGAAAAACCATCAAACAAGACCAACTGGCTCAGAACCATTTCCTAAAATGAGTAAAATTGCATCTCCTGAGGTGAATGCTACATCATCAAATAATTATGGTCATGGATATGGTCGTGGTCGTGGTCGTGGCTGTGGTTATAGACATGGTAATGGTTATAATTTTCACAAGTCAAATAGACCAAATTTCAAAAAACAAGAAAACCACGACAAAAGAAATTATCCACGAAATAAATCTTTCCAACGTACTGAAAGTACTTGCTATAGATGTGGCATGAAAGGGCATTGGCATCAAACCTGTCGTACTGCTAAACATCTCGTAAATCTTTATCAAGCTTCGTTGACAGAAAAAGGAAAAGGTGTGGAGACAAATTTTGTTGAACAAAATACTCAAATGAACTACACTTACCTTGAATACTCTGACTTCTTTGAAGATGCCACTGAAAATATTGAGCAATTGATTGGTGATGGAAATATCCATCTGAATTAATCTTTATATAAAAGTAGAACATTTCTATTATGTCAGATTGTCTGTCATTTTAATGCTTAATTTTAGGTTGAATGTAATATCTATCTTTTATAACATGAATGTCATACTTTTGCTAATATTTTTCTATTTCCTTTATTATTATTGTGAAGAAAGATGGATTTGCATCATATCAATGATGGAGAAATATGTTTGGCTGATAATGCTACAACACGTACTATTCTCAAGAATAAGAAGTGTTTCTTCCTGCTAAAATTAGATGATGCAAATTTCAATACAATAGCTAGTTTTACAAAATTAATTGAAGGCTCTGGTAGAGCTTGTGTTTTGTTTCCTGAATGAACAAAGATGATAATAAGCGATGCTTTATACTCAAGTATATCACAAAGGAATCTACTCAGTTTTAAAGATATAAGAGAAAATGGTTATCATATTGAAATCATGAAGGAAAGTAATAAAGAATATCTCTATATCACATCGCTTATATCTGGCAAAAAGCTTAAATCAGAAAAATTGCCAGCATTATCTTCTGGATTATATTGTACTTATGTCAATCCTGTGGAATCACATGCTGTGATAAATCAGAAGATAATTGATCCAAAGAGTTTTACTCTTTGGCATGATCGCCTTGGACATCCAGGCGTAATAATGATGAGACAAATTATTAAAAATTCACAAGGGCACTCATTAAAGAGTCAAAAAGTACTCTCATCAAATGAATTTTCATATGCTGCTTGTGCTCAAGGGAAATTGATTATAAGGCCATCGTGCCCAAGGGAAATTGATTATAAGGTCATCCCCAACTTAAATTGATGTTTAAAATCCTGTATTCCTAGAACGAATTCAAGGGGACATATATGGGCCTATTTTTCCAGCATGTGGACCATTTCGTTACTTTATGGTATTAATAGATGCCTCCACACGTTGGTCATATGTCTCCTCATTATCCACTCGAAATGTGGCATTTGCAAGACTCCTTGCACAAATAATCCACCTACGTGCACAATTTTCGGATTATACGATTAAGAAAATTCGTCTTGATAATGTAGGAGAATTTACATTCCAATATTTTAATAATTATTGTACATCAATTGGGTTTATAGTTAAGCATCCTGTGGCTCACACACATACTCAAAATGGTTTCACAGAATCTTTCATTAAATGTTTACAGCTAATCGCTAGACCACTACTTATGAGAACTAAGTTGCCTAGTTCGGCTTAGGGACATGCCATATTGCATGATGCAGCACTGGTTTGGATAAGACCAACTGCTTATCATAAATATTCCCCTTTACAATTGGTTTCTAGTCAAGAACTAAATATATCCCATTTAAAAATATTTTGCTGTGTAGTATATGTTCCAATTGCTCTACCACAACGCACAAAAATGGGACTACAAAGAAGACTAGGAATATATGTTGGTTTTGAATCTCCATCAATTATTAAATATCTTGAACCCTTAACTGGAAATCTTTTTACAGCACGTTTTAGTGATTGCCAGTTTAACAAAACAATATTCCCAGCATTAGGGGGAGAAAAACAAAAGCTGGAAAAGAAAGAAATTACATGGAATGCATCATCTATGGCTCATTTTGATCCTCGCACATATATATCTGAACAAGCAGTTCAGAAAGTTATTCATCTACAAAGGATTGCTCATCAATTGCCAGATACATTCACTGATACAAAGAGAGTGACTAAGTCCCATGTTCCAGCTCGAAATGCTCCCGCCAGAATTGATATTTCAGAAGAGCAATCTAATACTCTAGCAAATGAGTCTACTGCACGTCAAAAACATGGTAGACCAGTTGGCTCCAAAGATAAAAATCCTCGAAAAAGGAGGGAGCTGAGTAAGCAAGTTGGCATTTTCGAGGTTCTTAATGATCCTGTAGATGTCGTAAAAACTACTGAAAAGGCAACACCAGTAGAGAATCAAGTACCTGAGTGTGAGAAAAATAGCGACAATATTGAAAATGAAGAAATCTCAATTAATTATATCTCTACATGAAAAAGATGGAGTTGAAGCGAAATTGTTGTTGATGAAAAATTCTCACATGCAGTAGCCGCTGAATTGATGATAGAAAGTGAGGATTATGAACCAAAGTCTGTCCAAGAATGTCGACATAGAAATGATTGGCCTAAATGGAAATACTCAATGGAGGCTGAATTAAATTCTCTTACAAAGCGTAAAGTTTTTGGACCTATCGTCCAAACGCCTCAACATGTAAGGCCTGTAGGCTACAAGTGGGTATTCGTGCAAAAACGAAATGAAAACAATGAAATTGTAAGATATAAAGCACGACTTGTAGCACAAGGTTTTTCACAAAGGCCTGGAATTGATTATGAGGAGACATATTCTCCTGTGGTGGATGCAATCACATTCAGATATTTAATTAGCCTAGCATTTTGTGAGGGACTTCATATGCACCTCATGGATGTGGTGACAGCATATTTGTATGGGTCACTTGATAGTAATATTTATATGAAAGTCCCTGAAGGACTAAATATGCCTAAAGCATATAGATCAAAACCTCGGGAGATGTACTCCATTAAATTGCAAAGATCATTATATAGATTGAAACAATATGGACGAATGTGGTACAATCGTCTAAGTACATTCCTCCGAAAGGAAGGATATGTTAATAGTCCCATAAGCTCATGTGTTTTTATCAAGAGATCAGCAAAAGGGTTTGTTATTATTGCTGTATATGTTGATGATTTAAACATCATAGGGACTATTGAAGAGCTTAAAGCAGCAGTTGCATATTTATGTAAAGAATTTGAGATGAAAAATCTAGGCAAAACTAAATTTTGTCTCGGCCTACAGATTGAGCATTTGTCAAGTGGCATTTTAGTCCATCAAAAGACTTATACTGAAAAAGTTTTGAAGAGATTTCATATGGACAAATCTCATCCATTGAGTACCCCCAATGGTTGTTCGATGTCTTGATATAAAAAAGGACCATTTTCGTCCTCGAGAAGATAATGAAGAAATACTTGGCCTTGAAGTACCGTATCTTAGTGCAATTGGTGCTTTGATGTATCTTGCTAACAATACACGTCCAGATATTGCATTTTCTGTAAATCTATTAACAAGATTTAGTGCTACACCAACACGAAAACATTGGGCCGGGATTAAACATGTACTTCGTTATCTTTGTGGAACAATTGATATGGACTTATTATATCCAAAGCATGCACATCATGCATTAATAGGGTATGCAGATGCTGGGTATTTATCTGACCCGCATAAAGGACGATCCCAAACTAGATATCTCTTTACATATGATGGTACAGCTATTTTCTGGAGCTCAACGAAACAAACTATTGTCGCCACTTTCTCAAATCATGCTGAAATACTTGCACTACATGAGGCGAGCAGAGAATGTGTATGGTTAAGGTCTTTAACTCAACATATTGAAGGAGAATGCAACATTTCAGATAGCAAAAGAGGACTTACTATACTATATGAAGATAATACTACATGTATTACTCAAGTTAAAGGAGGCTATATCAAAGGTGACAGAACCAAGCATATCTCACCAAAGTTCTTCTTTACACATGAACTCCGAAAGAAAAGTGAGATCGATGTTTGTCAAATTCGCTCAAGTGAGAATTTAGCAAATTTGTTTACAAAAGTGTTACCCGTAACAACATTGGAGAAATTAGTACACAAGATCGGCATGCGGCGACTCAAAGATTGCTCCTGATTGCCTTCATTAGGGGGAGTATTATACGCGTTGTACTCTTTTTCCCTTAGCCTAGGTTTTGTCCCACTAGCAAGGTTTTTAATGAGGCAGCATAAAGCATATAACAAGAATATTGTACTCTTTTCTTTTCACTAGGTTTTTTCCCACTGGGTTTTTCCTAGTAAGATTTGAACGAGGCATATTCTTGTGATGAATGTCCAAGGGGGAGTGTTGTGAAATGGACATTCACAACATGCAAAATTTACTTTTGCTAATAAGTCAACAATTGATGCTATAAGTGCTTAGGAATTTGTTATAGCATGCAAAGTTTGAAAATTTTGGAGATATGCATATCCTCCCATTTAATGCATTGTCTCCTCAATTTTTTCTATAAAAGGAGGTGGGATGGTAGAAGCTTTGGATGAAGAAGAAGAGAAAGAAGTAGTATATACAAGAAGTATTAGAGAAAAGAAGTAGTAGAGAATAGAAGAGAGAAACAAGAGTAATATTATATTATAATAGAAAAAGATTTTATTATTCAAGTTATCTTATACCACATTATATTTAAGTTATTTTATAACAAAGGCTTTTTTTTTTTCTAAATTTTATTTTTTGTTTTACCGTCCTGTCCCAAACCAATTGCCATTCCCAAAAGGTATTGAATATGAACTCAAGACGTCACAACTAATTTTAATCTTTAAATTATTCCTTGAACCCTTAATGAGAATAATTTCAACTTTTGACCTATTACAATACAAAAAAGAAAAAAATACTTATAAATAATATAAAAAATCATCATCAAAATGAATATAGCTCTAGATATAATCTCAAAATAGTATGTTTGACTTTAAAAAATGAAAATTTCTTGAAATAGTTGGTCACTAAGAAAGAAAGATAGATTTGTCGTGCTCAAAAAGCACTCGTGATATTCATTACGTTCTTGAAAGATTTCATGCAAAGATTGTTGAGTCAAACTCACCAGGTTTTGACCTTGAAAAGGTCAAACATTAGTGTAACTTTTTTGCTAAGTACCATTTTGTGAAAGTCGAACTTTAACATTTACATAGTGTTTGGAAACTCTTGTAATATAAAATTCATTTCATTTGTAAATAAATTCTATAAGGAATTGGATTTGCAAATGAATTTTATTATTTGGATACATAAAATAATTTTAAGTTAATTATATCATTTGTCTGAATTGTGTTTGGAACGCATGTAAAATTAGAATTAATATGTACATTCTACTTAAATAGGATTGTATAGAAAAAGATAGTGTTGTATTATATTAATAATTATAGGGATATTTTTATCTTCATAAGATCTTTTGTGGATTTGCTTTTCATGAAATTACAAACTCTAGTTCTTGAGTTAGGATTTGAGTATAACTAGAGTAAATTCAAGATTTACAAAACTTAGAATTCCACATGAATTTCATATTTTAACAAAGTGTTATCAAACACAAAAAATTAGATTTGCAAATGAATTTCACAAAATTTTGTGGAATTCATTTGTTCCAAACAGTCTATTATTATATCCATTCTTTGCAAAGATTTTTCAGTCAAATCTCACCAGATTTTGATCTAGAAAAATTTGAACTTTGATGTAAATTGTTTGTGAAGTTCCACTTTGATAAAGTTGAACTTTGGCTTAGTCAAAGTGCACAAGAATCTTGCAATAATCTAATTAAGCTGTCAAATCTTTTAGCTCAATTTTGACAAAGTTGATTTTGGAAAAAGTTGAACCTTGTGATATGAATTCCTGTGCTAAGCTTCGGTTTCATTTATTTTTCCCAATGGACTTTCAAATTAAATCATCAATTAAGCCTTAAATTTCTTAGTTTTAGAGATGAATTCAAAGCCTCTTGATGTCATTTCATTTTATGGTTGCACAAAAAAAAAATGGTGTCGAGAACTCTATTACGAGATCAATCAACCACCCAAAATAGTCAAAATTACACGATGCATGTCATTTGTTGAGTTTCAGTCACTTCTACATCAAAAGCTCCATCTACATCCATATATTAGTGTTGTACAATTCACTTCTTGTTGTCCATGATATACAATAGGTCCACATATATGCTATATTGCCACATTGATCATGAATAAGAATGATGTTTGACGTATGTATCAACTTATTACCGACGATTTGAACATACTTTTAGTTAAAGTGTATGGATCATGAAGTCAATGTCTATAATAGGATTATTTTGTCCAACCTTAATGCAGAAGCTAATGTTGGCTTTTCAATTACATATCCAACATTGTAAGAACGATTGATATAGCCTCCATTATGACAGAGTTTGTGACATTACATGTGTCTTAATTGTCCATGATATAAGAGGCTAAGGTTTCATCTAGGGACAATATAAAAAATGAGAGATGACATGATAATGGATGTATGTCTGAATCGGATGACGATGAAGATGTTCACCTGCAAAATGAGGTTGATTCAAAAGACGATAATGATAATGAAAATTATAACGAAGATATACATATAGGTCCAATTGCTACCAATATCGGTATAATGAACAATTCGAAAGAAGATATTGAATTTCATATTGTTAAGACAAAGAATTATATGACTATCATATAGTGATATTCCATCTATCCTTGTTTAGGAACCTAAGAAGGTGGAATTAGCAAAAGACATGTTATTCTCATAAAAAAAGGATGTTATAAAGGCAATGCAAATGTACACCATACAAAGTGATCTTATCAAACCCATTAATTTGGTAAATACTTTGCTTTAGGGATGGGGCTTCACAACATCTGTGGCATCTTCTTGTTACATTTAAGGAGAAGTAAAGCCCAAAGAAATAATCCAAGAAGGAAAGGTGAGAATTGGATTTTTGACACAAAATAAGTAAATAACTTTCTTTTTTGGTTTACAAATTTATCTATATGCAATAAGTTCAAACAACACTAAGTAGGCAATTAAACAACTCAAAGGTAAAGAGTTAAAAGAAAGAGAGATCAAACACAATGATTTTTAGGTGGTTCACACTTTCTTGTGACTATTCCACCACTTAAGATTTCTTTTAAGACTTTGAAAGCTTCACTATGACCAGCTTCTTGCCTGGACCATTGTGTAAGCATAGAATAATGTTTTACACTCTTTACTTTACTACATTGACCTTTACTGTTCATCCAATACCTAAGGAGTTTTAACCCTTCACTCTATATCTCACAAGGTTGATCACACAACCTATTCTACCCAAGACTGAAGATACAAAAAATGGAACAGGAAAGGGTCTGGTCTACAAGAACTCTCAAGAGCAAGGTTTACAAAGGCATAAATACCTTTCTATATTGCTCAAAGTGGATAGGCAATTTAATAAGTTCAATTAACTTGATCAATGGCAATGAATGGTAAAATTTAATGCAAGAGAAATCTTCAAATGTTAGGGTATTGCAAGAGATAGCCCAAATCAAGTTGTAAAATGTTAAGGGGTTAAAACATGTATTTATGATTGCAAAAAATAGAATCCTTAATGGCTAGTTTTAAAAACATATCTTGCACTACCAGTTGACCATTGCCTCAATTGGTAGAAATATTGGACTGACTGAACATATAGGTCAACCCTACCGGTCGATTACCACCCTCATCTAGTGCCAAGGCCAACTACACTATCTATATCGATTGATGCTATCGATTGAGAGACCTTTTTATCGATATCTACTGGTTGACTGGTGTGCTCAACCAGTACCAGCATATAGTGCAAACAAAGGCCTACTAACTTTTGTAAACCATCAACTTTTTACCGGATCAACAGTGCATGCATGTTTTTTTACAAGAAATTAGGCTGCCTAAGGCAACCAAACTTTGTCTAATACTAAACCTCATTAAATGCAAGCTTGTCAAGCGCTCAAAGCATTTAATGCTAAGCATAAATCACTTCTTGTTTGAAAATTTGTTGCAAAGATACATACACACATATGTATAGTTTAAAGATAGTTCAAAAGCTACTTAAACATGTAAACATCTTTGGAATCAAACTAGACTTAGTTCAAAACTCTTTTGCTCTAAGATGAATTTACATAAACTTTAGAAATCAATTTATAAACTTTATGTACATGAACTTTTATAAGAAGTGTTTACATCCAAAAATTGCACCTAACAGCTTGGAGGTCGAAAGGGAGAAGAAAGGCCAATTAGGGCCAAGGGACTACGTAGGCCAAAGGCACAGCCTAAGGGACTAAGGTGACCAATAAAAGGTTGAAAGGAAGAAGTGGCAGGTGAAATGCACATGATATGCGATAAAGACTGAGTCAAAATGAATGCACGTGCAACAACGACTTTTGAGAGAAAATAGAGGAAACAATAAACTACTACTCAAAGTACATGTAGGAATACGCCTACCCTTATCATTAGGGACCACCATGATCCTAGACTTTTTGGCACTACTTGTAACCCACTTATTATCAAAAATCTGATAAATGATACTAGTATCTAAAATCTTAATGACCTCTTTGTAAACTATCTTGCTCATGTTAGGGTTCAGTTTTGTCTATATTTCTCGAGAAGGTACAATAACCCTCCTCAAGATGAATCTGATGCATGCATTATAGTCTCTAAAGACACCTAACAAGAACTCCTCGCTCTTCATAGTCAAATCTAATCTAGTGATAACGGGAAAAGTCTTATCAGTCCCTAAGAAAGCATATGTAAAATGATTAGAAAGGGGCTTGAGCTCCAAAACTAGAGGGGAGTCAATCAACGAGGGATCAATAGTAACATCAACGGGAATGGGAGGACTAGCATCGGGGGCATCCTCCAACTTAAGATTAAATGAAACAAAAGTGAAATCTATAAACTCATGAACAAATGACTCAGAATCAAAACTGGCTAAGATATCGTCTAACTTAGTGAACTCATCCTCAATGGTCAATATAGAATGTGCATGCTCCTCTACACAAAGATCTATAACATCAACTATGAAACATTCATTCGCCACTTAAACTTATATGATTAGTGACCTCAGTTACACTTACCTTTGTCTACATATTACCAAACTTAAGCTTTATCATGCCAGGTCTACAATAGATAACTACATACAGTAGTAAGAAAGAGACAACTAAAAGAATAGATGCAGATTGCCTTGTGTCAGGACTGGACTTTATATTAAAGACCATAAAATCTACAAGAAAGATGAACTCACTGACCTACATTCTCAACTACCCCTCTCAGTTTTCTCTCAGACCTATTAACTAACTATAACGTGACATGAATGGGACGTAACTCCACCAAACCTAGTCACAGATACACAAAATATAAAATAAGATTGACATTGGAACCTAAGTCAAGAAGGACGTGATCTATCTACTTATACCTAATGCAACACTCAATGGTGAAACTATTTACATCCAAAAAATGTTTCCCTCAATCAAGCATGGCTGAAACATATGTAGGATCTAATTAGCCATTACCATATGATTAGGTGGTTCAAGATTTTAAAATCTAAATCCATAAATAGCATATAGTAGGGGAAGAATAGCATAAAAAACGTGTTATATACATAGGAATCACATAGTCATGCAAAGATTAACGAGTATAGATATAGATATCGTTACCCCATTGCATGAAACAATTGCAAATGGCCTCTTTGTGTTCCTCAAAATAGTCTTCTAGTGGTTTCTTCACTATATCCTATTACACGAAGTAACCTATGTCTTTGACCAATCAAGCAAAATGACTAAAATGCCTCTTTATGCATACTCGTAGTCAAGGCCAATCCAAACACGTATCATCACCTCTAAGACTACATCTGGAACCTTGGAATCTCTAGTCCAAAATAGTGATCACCAACTGGTCATAGATCTTTTTATATAGGGAGCAACCCATAAGCCAAATGATCGATACCCTAAAGGGTAATATCACTAAATCTAGATTTTTTATGACCAAAAAGACAAATCCAAAGAGACACATAGACTCTATTGTTGCATATACATGTCTTGATTGATCAGAACATAACACCTAACGTACAAGGCAGACAATCTTATCACTTAAGACCTCTCCTTATGGTATATCAAAGTGCTGCACACCAACTTCATTAGTTCATCCATACATGCTCAAGATTAAAAGTATTGGTCACCGGAAGCAGTGAATATCTTGTCTTCTATATGTGATGGCATGTTTCTAGAAGATATACTCATGGTAGTTCTATCCAATGCGTGACATAGAGCTAGCAAAACGGGCCAAGACTCACAGTTTAACCCACTTAACCAGCCAAATAAACAGTTTCGGGTTGAGCTTTTCCCGACCCGCCAGGTAAACGGGTCAACCCGACCAAACCTGCCAAAATGACGGGTCGAGTCGGGTTCACCCGCGGGTCAATAGGTATTTTTACTAAAAAACCTGAAATAATAACAAATTAACAAAATAAGTAAAAAAGGACAGAGACATTAGGCGTTTAGGCTTTAACATTTAAGTTTTAACCCTAGTCTTTTCTCTCCTTTCTTTTTTTCTTCCTCTGTTTCTCACAACGGCGCCGCCTCAAGATTCAAGAAGACAGATTCAAAATTCAAGAAGATAAGACTCAAGAATCAAATCCAGATTAGTGAATCAACTCCTCTTAATTGCTTTCTAGTTTTTATGATTTTAAGTTCTTCTTTTTTTGTGTACACATAAATATCCACCTGTGTAGATGCAGCCGAAGCATCTATGGTCTCTTTTCTTTCATTCTTGGTTGCCGTCAACCGGGTCAAGCTTGAAGCATGCTTGATTGATGTGCTTTATGTAAAACTGCCATTCTCAATCTGTGTCTAACAAGGAAAAGTGGATAACCATGTTTAAGCATTCTAAACAAAGTCCTTTTCTTAGATGAAATGCTCAATTTAACACATCTTTTCCTTTATATGCATATCAAGTCCTGTCCTCTGTACCCATAAAAGAAAAAGAAAATTTCTTGTCCACTAAATTTCAGATTTATTTTACTCAAGAATTCGTTGATGTAATTATAATATATTAGTTTTTATTGATTGATTTTTTTTAGTAATTTAAATAGAATTATTTTTTTAAAAAAATTGATGGGTTGGACCCGTGAACCCGCGAACCTACAAGGGTCAGTTTAGGGTTAGAGACTTCATGACCCGCCAGTCAAACGGGTTGACCCGACCTAACCCACCAACCCGCTTAACCTGTGCAAAACGGTTGGGTCAACCCGCATGTATCCGTTTGCTAGCTCTAGCGTGACACATGTACTAAGAAGTGAAGTCCGAAAAAACCCACCAATGACCTAGGTAAATTACCCTTGTCGGGAAACTTGCCCACTACAGCCTTATCCTGATAGAGTGCGCGAACACTACCATCCAGCTATAGACATCTTTTATGATATACCAAAAACTAAACTTGGACCTATTATGCATCCATCATCACTATATACCCAAGTCATTGGTTTATATTATTAGATCTTTACACAATGTATCACACACATAAACTAGAGACAATGCATGTAAAGATGCTCGTAAATTTATACAATGATCAAATATCTAGTCCAATTTTCATGTCCAAGTAGTCTTCAGGACATATAATCCCAATAATCTCCCATTTGTACTAAAGATTACTTTCTATGAACCTAATACCCATGGACTCTCATGTGTGGCAAACACTCTCTAAAAGAGTCCTCATGAATGGGTCTACTAAGTTCTCAACTGAAGTAATCTTCTCTGCCACTATGTCATCTCTTTAGATGAACACCCAAATCAAGTGGCACTTTCTCTCAATATGCTTGCCCCTGCTGTGATTCCTGGGCTCGTTGCATTATGCAATAGTAGCTGCTTGTCAGAATACTAGACAATGGGCTTTTATACAACTGTAACAACATCTAGGTTAGTAAGGAACCTCTTCAACCATAGAGCCTCCTTTGCAGCCTCAGACGCTACTATGTACTTTACTTCTATGGTCGAGTCCGCGATGCATTTTTGCTTCACACTCTTACATGAAACTGCACCTCTTAACAAAGTGAAAACAAACCCAGAAGTAGACCTCCTGGTTTCTCTATCTGACTGGAAGTTCAAGTCCTTATAGGCTAATGGAACTAGATCATTTGTGCAGTATTTCAACATGTATTCCTTAGTTATTCGAAGAAACTTGGATATTTGCTTGATTATAGTCTGGTAATCTGGTCTAGGGACTAATATCTGCTACCTATGATAAAAGCATAACAGATATCTAGCCTAGTAAACAATACGGCATACATGAAGCTTCCCACTGTCGAAGCATAAAGGACCTTCTTCATTTTCTTAAGCTCCTTAGGTGTCTGAGGACATTAGTCCCGAGATAGAGTAACTTCATGTCTAGAAGGTAAGAAACCTTTCTTGGAGTTTTCCATATAAAACTTGACCAATATCTTCTCTGTGTAAGAAGCTTGAGATAGCGCAAACCTCATGTTCTTTCAATCTCATAAAATCTTGATCCCAAGAGCATAGCTTGCTTCTCATATATCCTTTATATGGAACTGAGAAGATAATGAAGCCTTTATAGATGATAACATCCCCACATCATTACCAATCAACAAGATGTCATCCACATACAAAATTAGGAAAGCCATAGCGTCTTTGTTATGCCTTTTGTACACATATGGTTTATTAATGTTTTGGTCGAAACCAAAGGATTTGACTGGATGATCAAACTTGATGTTCCATGCCTTAGATGCTTGCTTAAGTCCATAAATAAACTTTTTAATCTTACATATTATGTTCCTGGTTTGTTGCAATCTAGTTGGGTCATATAAATGATCTCGTTAAGCTCTCCATTAAGAAAAGTTATCTTGACATCCATTTGCCATATCTCGTAGTCATAATGACAAGCGATCGCAAGGAGTATTCTGATGAATTTTAGCATGGCTACCGGTGAGAAGGTTTCCTCGTAATCAATTCCTTCCTTTGGGGTATAACCCTTGGGCATTAATCTAGCTTTAAAGGTTTCAACCTTTCTATCAGTGATGTCTTCTTACGAGTGCAAGTTTTAAAAGACCCGCAAGCGTACGGATCGTGCAATACAGTGTTTACGAGTGCGGGTGTCGAACCACAGGGAGGCGTGAATATCGTGAATATATCCTATGCTTGGTGTCCTAAAAGAGCTAAAAAGAAAGATCTAAACTAAGTGTACTTTTTCTTGTGAAGGTTTGGATTTTCGGGAGCTCTAAGTAAATAAAAAAAAACTAAACTATGAATAAAAACAAAAGGGACGCAGGTTGATTGAGAAGAAACTAACAATTGGAAAGAGATTAGGGTGACTTGGACTTATGAATAGGTAATTTCATACTCAAATGCTATGGGATTAAGGGATGATGGCTAACTATCAAAAGTGCTCTTAACTAGGTTGTTAGTTAGTGTCATGATTTGCCCCTAGGACTCGGTGCGGGTCCGTCCCTAGGCGACGTCTCCTAGAGCTACGGCGTGGTCCTTATGACCTAGGGCCTCAAGAGGGACTAACTAACTTCCTAGGTGGCTTAGAATGAACCTACTCTAGTACCTAAACCGTTGGCTGGGTTTAAAGCCAAGGCCTAGTGTTGCTAAGGTCGACTAAATCTATCCTGGAACCTATTGGCTGGATTTAAAGCCAAAGGAAACTCGACCTAGATTAGCCATAAATTATACTCCGTCATTCTAAGATCACTACAGCAGGATTTGACTAACATTCATACACATGTGATATTGAAATTATGCTTGTTACGGGCATGCAAATACGCATATAGACATGAATAAAAGCACTACCCACTTCATAACATCCATGTATAAACACATAGACATGAGTACAGATGGATTAGATGTGTTTAGTAACAAACAAACTTCAATTAATATATATGTACTCATCTAAGTATTCTATCAAACACATAGACATGAATGAAAGAACACCCAATTAAACAAAACAAATCAAAACATATATATATATATATATATATATATATATCCAGCCATTATATCCCATATCATAAGAGTATAAAATTAACCCATTACATAAGTTTTATCACCTTATACAAGCCTACTCAGACATAATAGAAAATAGAATGAAAGAGATATAACGAAACTCCCCTTTCATCCTAGCAATTTTAGAACACAGCTTGTAAACAATCTCGATTCCAAAGCGTTTGAATCCTCTAACGAAACTTGGTTCTTTGTGAAAAGTCTATGAAAAGGGTGTGTGAGGTGGCTACGGAATAGGGTTAAGTGTGTGTGAGAATAGGTGTGAAGTGTGTGTAAAAACTCCTCCTTTTCTGCTCCGCATCGGGCTTTATTTATAGATTCGCGCATAGCGGTCGACCGGCCTCTGGAGTACTCGACCGGTTTTCTTTAAGGGCTCTCTGGAGTGGCCGGTCGACCGGCTCTTGAAGGGGGGGTCGTCCGGCTTTTCGACGAAGCTCTCTGGAGTGGCCGGTCAACCTAGTCGGTCGACCGGCTATTCTTCCTTAGCGTCCGGCTGACTTCCTTCATCCAATTTTTCATCATTTCGGCCTTTAGTCTTCTCCCTTAGACCCGTGCATGTCCTATCTTCATCACCTTTCATTGATCAATCTTTATCTTAACCCAAAGTCACCTAAATCATTGAAAATAAGCTATTAGTGTAGCATTTTATCTCTTAAACTCAATATGCACATTTATTCACACTTAAGCCTATTCCTATCAAAAGTACTACACTAATGCATCATTATAAGCATTCAACACCTCTAAAGTATAAGTAAATGGCGATGCAAACACACACCAAATCACAACTCATCAACACCCCCCACCCGTCTCCTTGCTTGTCCCCAAGCAAGCCTAATCTTAAACTTTATTTCTAAAGTCGATACAATGGATTGCTGAAGGGTGACTCATTATCAGCATTAGTTTGAGAAACATGAAAGGGCATTCCTATTGTGAAGAGATCCCTAAGCCTCTTTGAATCTTCCCTCTATTCATAAGGGGTCTCGTTCCTCATGGGAATTTCCCAAGTAGCCAATCCACCACAAGCCTAGGATTCTAACTCATGCACTCGGGCTGTTGATATTTCGTGCTCCTCACTAACATGGTCTCCCTAACATGCACCAAGCCTCAAGGATAAAAAAAAAGAGAATATACAAACACAATGGCTTTTTATAAGCCTTATTCACATGCTTGCAAAGATGATAACTTGTGCTAAGTTGACATTGTGTCACTTATGCACTTATTCACTAACTTTTAGGTGCTTTTGGCTTTTCCTCTTTTTTACTTCATTCATAGAATTTTGCACCTTTTTGCCTCTTTTTTTTTTCAATCATTTTTTTTTTCATTTTCATTGTATTGAATTCTCAAAAAGGAAGAAAAAGAAAGGCTTAAGCATATCAACAAGAACCAATCAAAGACGGGGCACTCACATCAATAACCCTTTTTCAACACTCTTTCCTACCAAGCTATGGGGTGGCTACAAGGGGTATTCTTAAGGTTCTCACTCCCACAACTTTTAAGGGCATCTCCTCCAAGACTTAGTTTTCAAACCACTCTATTTATTCCCCCACAATGTCTCTCATCTTAATAAATCAATAGAGTCAATCACAAAAGCCAACACAATGATCAACAAAGAAATAAATGAATCTATATGCATCAAAATTGAAAAATTTTCAAAATTGAAAAATTTTCACCATTTAAACGCATGATGCAATCTACCCTAAGTAAAAAATAACAAGAAAGAAAACTAAACTCCCACACCCCCAAACCTAAACTTTGCTTGTCCTCAAGCAAATAGAACAAAGCACAACAAAAACAAGCAAGTTATCATTACAAAACAAGTAAGGGTGGTGGGGATAGGGTGCGAACAGGGGAACAAGTGGAGAAAGGATAGATACAACCTTGCATTTTCTTCAAAGCATTCCATGCCAACGTCATCTCACCATCGCTAACTCGTGACTCACAATTCATAAACACTCACAAAGAAAACAAGATTAGCGACATTGCCTATGCATACTCGCATTGGCATGTGCAATAAGAAGCAGTGATGTATCTTACGGGACAAAGGATTGGGATTCAACACTTTAAGTTGGGTGCAAGAAAGATAAAAGAAAGAAAATAAAAAGAAACAAAAGTCAAACAAATGCAAGACTATAAAATTGAACCTAGGTTGCCTCCTAGTAGCGCTAACCACCAAGCCGTCAGCCAGGTAAATACTAGCTCATCTTCAACTTCCATCTGCGGGATCCTGAAGCTCTAAAACCTCCACACGAGCCATGCTCGGATCATAAGCGTGCTTGAGCGTTGCCCATTTACCGTCAACTCTCGGCCATCCTTTAAGTCTTTGATCTTGATCGCTCCGGAAGGATAGGCAATCATCACCTCATATGGACCATCCCATCTCGTCTTAAGCTTACGGAAAAAGCTTGATCGTGAGTTAAACAACCAAACTTTATCAAGAGGAGAGAATGATTTCTTAATAACGTGTTTATCATGGATTCTCTTCATCCTATCCTTATAAAGTTTAGCGTTCTCATATGCCTCGAATCTAAGTTCTTCCAATTCTGCTAGGTCTAGCCTCCTTTTCTCACCCGCTCTTGCCAAGTCAAAATTTAGGGCTTTGATTGCCCAATACGCTCTATGTTCAAGTTCAATCGGCAAGTGACAAGCTTTACCAAATACCAATCTATACGGAGACATACCAATAGGAGTCTTAAAGGCGGTACGGTAGGCCCACAAAGCATCATTTAATCTAATAGACCAATCTTTTCTATCAGGCCTAACCGTTTTCTCTAGAATGTGTTTGATCTCTCTATTGGACACCTCTACTTGTCCACTAGTCTGCGGGTGATAAGGAGTGGCTACTTTATGGGTGACTGAATATTTCCTCAACAAGGCCTCTAAAGTCCTATGGCGAAAATGCAAACCCCCATCACTAATTAAGACCCTAGGGACTCCAAATCTAGAGAAAATGTTCTCTTTAATAAACTTTACCACTACCCTATGGTCATTTGTGCGTGTAGGAATAGCCTCAACCCATTTGGATACATAATCAACGGCCACTAAAATGTATTGACACCCAAAGGAAGGTGGAAATGGACCCATGAAGTCTATACCCCAAACATCGAACAACTCACAAGGAAGAATAGGGGATAAAGGCATCATGTTTCTCCTAGAGATAGACCCGAATTGTTGACATCTAAAACACTTTTGCAATATTTGGGCATCCCTAAAGAGAGTAGGCCAAAATAATCCACTTTGCAAGACCTTCGCAGATCTTCTTCACACTAAAATGACTCACACCCTCATCATGACACATGCTTAACACGCTCTCAAACTCCTTCTCAGCACACACCGGCGAATCATTTGATCCGCACACACTTTAAAAGATAGGGTCCTCCCAAAAGAAATGCCTAACTTGTGCTAGGAACCTATCTTTTTCTCTTTTCTCCCAATGAGACGGAAAACGCCCTGTGGCAAGATAATTAACTATATGAGCGAACCAAGGTGTGTGATGAGAAATAGCAAATAATTGCTCATCAGGGAATGAATCATGAAAAGGAGATGGATCACTAGAAGACTCGCTAACAAGACGGGAAAGATGATCCGCAACTAAATTCTCTCTACCCTTCTTATCCTGAATTTCTAAGTCAAACTCTTGAAGGAGGAGCATCCACCTAATCAAGCGGGGCTTAGATTCTTTCTTAGACAACAAATACTTCAATGCCGCATGATCGGTGTAGACAATTACTCGGATCCTAGGATGTATGACCTAAACTTGTCGAGAGAAGACTATCGCTAGAAGCTCTTTTACGTAGTAGTGTAATTCTTTTGTGCTTCATCAAAAGTCTTGCCAGCATAGTATACAACATGGGGCAACTTATCCTTCCTTTGACCTAAAAGCGGCTCCTATTGCATAATCGGATGCATCACACATAACCTCAAATGGGAGGCGTAGTCGGTGGTTGGATAATCGGGGATGTTGATAATAAGGATTTAAGCCTATTGAAAGCTCTAACACATTCATCGTCAAAGTCAAAAGGAACATCTTGTGCTAGGAGCCTAGACAAAGGACGTGCAACGTGACTAAAATCCTTAATGAATCTACGGTAGAATCCTGCATGTCCTAGAAAAGATCTAACATCCTTGACACATTTAGGGACAAGCAAATTCTCAATTAATTCAACCTTAGCTGGGTCGACTTGAATTCCATTAGATGAGACAACATGACCCAAAGACTATCCTCGTTGCACCATGAAGTGGGATTTCTCCCAACTTAACACTAAATTCTACTCCACACATCGATCTAAGACAAAAGAGATATGATTCAAGCACTCATAAAAGCTATCTCAAAAAACTGATAAATCAACCATAAAAATATCTAAGAATCTTTCAATCATATCACTAAAAATGACCATCATGCATCTCTGAAAAGTCTGGGCATTACAAAGACCGAAGGGCATTCTCCTATAAGCAAAAGTGCCATAGGGACAAGTAAAGGTGGTCTTTTCCTGGTCCTCGAAACACAGGATCTGGTTATATCCCGAATAGCCATCTCGAAAACAATAGTAGTGTGCCCACTACTCTATCTAAAATCTGGTCTAGAAAAGGCAATGGGAAATGATCCTTCCTAGTTTTGGAGTTGAGCTTCCTATAATCAATCTGAGACCCTCCATCCCGTAGGAATACGTGTAGGGATAAGCTCTCCTCTCTCATTCTCAACAACCGTGATCCCGGACTTCTTAGGGACAACTTGGACTGGCTAACCCACTCACTATCGTGAGATCGGATAAATAATGCCTGCATCCAAAAGCTTAATGATCTCCTTCTTAACTACTTCACTCATGTGTGGGTTTAGCCTCCTTTGCATCTTCCTAGAAGGAATGGCTCCATCTTCAAGGTGAATACGATGCATACAAATAGAGGGGTCTATACCTCGTAAATCATCAATCTTCCACCCTATTGCCTTCCTATGTTTCCTAAGGACCTCTAAGAGACGCTTCTCATTCTCACTAGAAAGATCGGAAGCTATGATAACCGGAAGAGTCTCACTAGAGCCTAGGAATGCATACTTCAGATGATCCGGAAGGGTTTAAGCTCTAAAGAAAGGTGGGCTCAACCAAGGGGACTTAACCTCAGCATCATCAATGCGTTCATCACTAGAAATGGGAGTAGAAGAATTAACCTTGAGTGACTTATTAATCAAACGACTCTCAATTAAGGAAGTAGAAGCTATACATTTCTTCTCTAAGGTCTCCAAATCAAAATTTGACATCACTTCTTCAAATTTCCTCAAATCATCTCCATCAGTCATAGTCATTTCTATGAAATCCTTAATGCAAGAATCAATCACATCTACTTTAAAGCACTCTTCTCCATCCTCCTCTCCTACACTAGCTCTATTCACCGCCTCTGCAACCTTCATAGTGGATTTCAAATTCCCAAATTTCATCTCTAATATCCCCGACCTACAATGGATAATGGCATCTGCGGTGGCAAGGAAGGCGACCTAGAAGAATGGGTGTAGAATGTCTAGAGTCGTGTCCCGAATCCATATCTAACACTATAAAGTCAACAGGTACACGAACTCACCTACCTGAACCATAACGTCCTCTATCACCCCTTAGGTCTACGCTCGGATCTATCACTAGTCAAGAGTAACATACGTGGGAGACAACTCACCTAGGCCTAGCTGGCGATAGACGAGAATAGGAATAAGATTCACACTAGATCCTAAATCTAACAAGGCATGATCAATTTGCGTCTCACGGATCCTACAAGGAATGGTGAAAGCTCGAGTCACTCCTCTTAGGCGGAAGGCCCGAAGTACAAATACTACTCACCTTCTCCGTAAGCCTCACCTTCTTAGGAATGGTCGATGATCTACGTTTCCTTGTACAAAGATCCTTAAAGAACTTAGAGTAAGATGGGATGGAACTGATCGCATCTATCAAAGGAAGATTGACCTTAAGATCTTTGAGATGCTCTAAAATCTTGAAGAACCTAGAATCCTTACTAGATGTAGGTCTCTCTAAAGTGGATGGAAAAGGAACTCTAGGCTCTATATCTCTAGATGCATGGGAGTTATCCATAGGTTCTTTTCCCTTTCTATGTGGTCGGGAAGTACTAATCTCTCCCTGATCTCTAACGGTCTCATTTCTCTCAACAGGACTCTCTCTAGAATTTACCCCAACAAGGTTACCATGTTGTGCTCTAGACTCGAAAGGACCACTAGGTGCAGACACTGCGGAGTCAATTCCTACCCTATTATCCACTACCCGACCGCTCTTAAGAGTGGTGACAGCTTTAGCTTGAGCCTGAGAAGGGTAAGTGGTGTCAGTGGAGAAACAAGATTGGACTCTAGGGTTTACTTCCTTGAAAGCAATTTCCGTGGTCTCTAGTGCTCAATTGATTAGCAATCTGTCTAAGCGTGCCTCAAACTGGCCATTTGCTGCCTATTTTCTGCCAATTCCTATTGTTGATTCTGAATAAATTGCATTATCTTCATCATGTCATTACTAGGAGGCTGGCTACTAGAGGGAGCAGGTAAAGCTTGAGGTTGAGGAGCACTAGTGAGATGGGGTTGATTGACTTGATAAAAACCTGGGGGATATTGCGGACGGGGTCGCTGCTGAGGTGGAACTTGAGGATGTGAACTAGACTCATGCTGTCCTTGTCTCCAGGAAAATTTCGGATTGTCCCTCCAACCCGGATTATACGTGTTTGAGTATGGATTATACTCACGAGAATAACCTTGTGTGGCACACACTTGCTCTTTCATGAATTCAGGAAATTGGGATGCTAAAGGGCAAGCTAGGGTCTCATGAGATGACTCGGAGCATAATGCACAAACTTCAACAACTAAGGGGTGGAGGAAGCACTTGAAGAACTAGTCCTAGGACTCTGAGATGAAATGGACAAAGAGATGAATTGATCTAGTTTATTTGTTAACGCCTCGACCTTAGAGGGTAAGTCTGAAGAAATTCCAACCTCACTAACACTTCTCTTGTTACCCCCTCGACTAGATCTTTCCATTGCAAAATTTTGAAATGAATTCTCAGCCATCATTTCTATTTTCTCCCATGCCTCAGTTGGTCTTAAAAGATAGAAACCACCACCGGAGGTGGCATTGACCATCATCCTATTTTGTTCGTTTAAACCTCGAAAGAAGTATTACATTAGGTCATGATTGCTGTACCCATGGTGTGGACATTGTCTAAGAAAATCTTTGAACCTCTCCCAAGCTTCATGAAAAGATTCTAAGTCATCTTTGGGAAAAAGTCATGATGGCGATCCTAAGTTAATTTGTCTTGGCCATGGGATAAAATTTCTGGAAGAATTTAGATTGAAGCTCAACCCATGTAGTAATGCACCCATTAGGTAAGGAGTGCAACCAAGTCCTAGCCTTATCCTTAAGAGAGAAGGGAAACAATCTTAGACGTATGACCTCTTGGGAGACATTGGGAACATAGAGAGTGGAACTCATTTCAACAAAATAAGTAATGTGATCAAGAGGACTCTCATTGCTTCTCCCGTAAAAGGAAGGAAGCATAGCCAACATATTAGGCTTAATCTCGAAGTTCGTACCCCCCAAACCTGGAATTTGAATAGCCGAATTAGGCTCAAATGTTTCGGGGAGAAAGAATTGCCTAAGAGTGGGTTCCTCATCTAAAGGTGGACCTAGTCTATGGGGTTCCTGTCTAAAATGAGCTTGGGCTTGATGCCCAATGTGCTCATGAGGTGGAATGGGATTCATTGGGGGATTGGGTGGATTATGAGGATGATTGGGATCGGCCATCTCCTCAGGAAGATCTCCTAAATTCCTGAAACGTCTAGTGATTCTTTCAGGTTCGGGATTAAGAGGAATTAGGGGATTCTTAAGGGATCTCCTACCAAGCATGCACAAACTATCTTAACTCCGGCCACTTCAACCCCCAAACACTTCAATATTCCTAAACTACAGCAAATAATCCACAATCCTAAAAAGTCTACTAAAAAAAAAAGTAAAGTCAAAAGCTGAATTAAACTAACAAAGAGAACTAAAACAAGATAATATAAGCGATGCGAAATAATTAAAAACTAAAAAAAATTTAAAGAAAAAGAAAGAAAAACAACTATCAAAACACACAAGCACTGAATGCAAATCACTGTGCCTCCCCGACACCGGCGCCAAAAACTTAATTTCTTCTTACGAGTGCAAGTTTTAAAAGACCATAGCGTACGGATCGTGCAATACAGTGTTTACGAGTGTGGGTATCGAACCACAGGGAGGCGTGAATATCGTGAATGTATCCTATGCTTGGTGTCCTAAAAGAGCTAAAAAGAAAGATCTAAACTAAGTGTACTTTTTCTTGTGAAGGCTTGGATTTTCGGGAGCTCTAAGTAAATAAAAAAAAACTAAACTATGAATAAAAACAAAAGGGGCCTTGAGTTGATTGAGAAGAAACTAACAATTGGAAAGAGATTAGGGTGACTTGGACTTATGAATGGATAATTCCATACTCAAATGCTATGGGATTAAGGGATGATGGCTAACTATCAAAAGTGCTCTTAACTAGGTTGTTAGTTAGTGTCCTGATTTGCCCCTAGGACTCGGTGCGGGTCCGTCCCTAGGCGACGTCTCCTAGAGCTACGGCGTGGTCCTTATGACCTAGGGCCTCAAGAGGGACTAACTAACTTCCTAGGTGGCTTAGAATGAACCGACCCTAGTACCTAAACCGTTGGCTGGGTTTAAAGCCAAGACCTAGTGTTGCTAAGGTCGACTAAATCTATCCTGGAACCTATTGGCTGGATTTAAAGCCAAAGGAAACTCGACCTAGATTAGCCATAAATTATACTCCGTCATTCTAAGATCACTACAGCAGGATTTGACTAACATTCATACACATGTGATATTGAAATTATGCTTGTTACGGGCATGCAAATACGCATATAGACATGAATAAAAGCACTACCCACTTCATAACATCCATGTATAAACACATAGACATGAGTACAGCATGGATTAGATGTGTTTAGTAACAAACAAACTTCAATTAATATATATGTACTCATCTAAGTATTCTATCAAACACATAGACATGAATGAAAGAACACCCAATTAAACAAAACAAATCAAAACATATATATATATATATATATATATATCCAGCCATCATATCCCATATCATAAGAGTATAAAATTAACCCATTACATAAGTTTTATCACCCTATACAAGCCTACTCAGACATAATAGAAAATAGAATGAAAGAGATATAACGAAACTCCCCTTTCATCCTAGCAATTTTAGAACACGACTTGTAAACAATCTCGATTCCAAAGCGTTTGAATCCTCTAACGAAACTTGGTTCTTCGTGAAAAGTCTGTGAAAAGGGTGTGTGAGGTGGCTAGGGAATAGGGTTAAGTGTGTGTGAGAATAGGTGTGAAGTGTGTGTAAAAACTCCTCCTTTTCTACTCCGCATCGGGCTTTATTTATAGATTCGCGCATAGCCGGTCGACCGGCCTCTGGAGTACTCGACCGGCTTTCTTCAAGGGCTCTCTGGAGTGGCCGGTCGACCTAGCCGGTCGACCGGCTATTCTTCCTTAGCGTCCGGTTGACTTCCTTCATCCAATTTTTTGTCATTTCGGCCTTTAGTCTTCTCCCTTAGACCCGTGCATGTCCTATCTTCATCACTTTTCATTGTTCAATCTTTATCTTAACCCAAAGTCACCTGAATCATTGAAAATAAGCTATTAGTGTAGCATTTTATCTCTTAAACTCAATATGCATATTTATTCACACTTAAGCCTATTCCTATCAAAAGTACTACACTAATGCATCATTATGAGCATTCAACACCTCTAAAGTATAAGTAAATGGCGATGCAAACACACACCAAATCACAACTCATCAATCAGCTTATCTCTTTCTCTTGTAGACCCACTTGTACCTTATAGGTTTTACCCCTTCAAGTACTTTTACAAGCTCTCTAACACCATTAAAGTACATAGACTTCAACTCAGAATCTATTGCCTTGTGCCACTAGTTAGCATCTATAAAGGAAAATTTTTCATTATAAGTAATGGGATCCTCAACTTGATCCTCATTGGAAGTTTCAAAGTATTCCCCAAAGTATCTATTAAGTTGCCTTCCACTATGATGAGGCTCCGGTGCATTAGTAGTAATTAACTATTTTTCCTTTTCGATATCAGCAGGTGCTTCTGGAAACTTATCAGAGATTTCCTCAAGAGTGACTACAGATTCTGGTGTTTTATGAATCACTATATCATCCTTCAAGTATCTAGCATGTATACTAATAAGCACCTTCTGCTCCTTGGGGTTATAAAAGTTCCCACATTTGGTTCCCTTAGGATGCCCAATAAAATAGCATAATTCCAATTGAGGTTTCAACTTTATAGTAGAGCTACTTAATACCTATACTGAACAACCCCAAATGCGCAAATGACTCAAGCTAGGCTTATGTCCCATCTGCATCCCATTAAGTGTCTTAGGCACTGATTTAGATGGTTCCGTATTCAGAATATAAACTGCCATATCAAGGGCATACCTCTAAAAGGAAAAAGGCAACGATGCGTGAGACATCATTGACATTACCGTTTCTAAGAGAGTACGATTTCTCCTTTCTACTACACCATTTTGCTGGGACGTGTTTGATGCAGTCAACTGTGCCACAATCTTTTGCTGTGTAAGATAATCCCTGAACTCACCTGATAGGTATTCGCCACCATTATTAGACCAAATGGATTTAATCTATTTATCTAATTTGCATTCCATGTCAGCCTTAAATTCTTTGAATTTCTCAAAGGATTCAAACTTGTGTTGCATCAGATAAACATAACCATATCTAGAGTAATCATCTGTAAATGTAATGAAATACTCACAACCTCTACAACCTGGTGTGCCCATAGGACCACTTGCATCAGTATGCACGAATTTCCAATACCTCTTCGACCCTATGTCTCCTAGAAAAGAATGACCACTTGGTTACCTTCCTTTTCAAATAAGGTATACACTAAGGTAGATCCTAGAGATCTAATGAGCCAAGAGACCCATCCTCGACTAACCTCTAAATACGTTTTTGACTAATATGTCCTAAACACAAATGCCAAAGTTAGGTATCATTGGTTTGAGGAATTTTCCATGTAAGCGACTTTACTCTTTCCAGTGTTGCATGTTGCAACATTAGTAAGGTATTAGGGTATAAATAGAACAAACTATTATGTAATCTAGCAAAACATATAAAATTTCCATCTCTGCTGATATCAACATCATAATGGAAATATACCAAAAAACCATCCATCAACAATTGAGAAACCTGGAACATAATAAACATTATTCAAAACTAAAAGCCTACTATAAGAGAATGACAAATGAACTTGACCAACTGCAATAGCCTAAGCTTTTGCTCCTATGCCAACTTTAAAAGCAAACTCCCCTTTACCCAGCTTCAACATGACCTGAAATCCATGCAAAGAATTACAAATATGATTAGTGGCTCCTAAATCTATAATCCAAGAATTAGTAGAATCTAAACTAGTTTTAGCGTAAAGTATGAGAGATATACCTTCTTACCCAGTGGCTTAGTACTTGGGACAATCTTTCTTCAAGTGGCTCTTTTCACCATACTTGAAGTACTTCCCTTTAGGATTTCCAAGACCTGTTCCCTGCTTTAGCCCAAGGGTCCTTTTCTTCTTCTTTTGCTACCTAGAGTTCCTTTATCAACTCTATCAGGTTCATGTTCAACTTACCCGTGTTATGGTTGAGCTTAAACTAATTGAACGATGGTAAAAGGGTCTTTAAGATCATGTGTACCTACGACTGCTCATCAATGTTTGCCTTTAGGATCTCGATAGTACTAAGGCACTCCATCATCTTGAGTACATACTCTTTGACAGGTACTTCTTCTGCCATCCTGGTGGTTACAAACTCTCTCAGATAAGCTTGCGTAGCAGGCTTGCTCTAGCTACCAAACATAAAAGACAATGAAGTCATGATCTTTTTGGCAGTTGCCATATTTTGATGCTTATTCTGCGGAACATCTAACATAGAGGCCAACATATTACACTTAGTCATACTATTGGCTTTTTGCCATTTTTGCTCAGCATCAGGCGTGGCGTCAGAGGAGTTTGCCCTTATAATAAGACAAGAAGTAGTCAGGACATATTTGTACTCCTCGGTGGTAAGTACTATGTCCAAATTCCTTTTCCAATCCACAAAATTCAAATTGGTGAGCTTATGCTCCTTCAGAATTATAGCTAGTAGACTGAAGGAAGTTATACTGGATCTTAAACAACATATCATAATTAATATCGAATAATAAAATGGGATACATGTGTAATATGTATGTAACAGTAGAGAAAACAACATACATTGCGTTTTTGACATCATTTGCCATTTTGTAGTTTAACCAAACTATAGTGATGTAATAGTGTCTCAACCCTATCACTTGAACTCCACTGACGAGATGCTTGATCTACTAAATAGTTGAATTAGGCATAGGCCTATTTAGATAACGCTTATCTAGATAAACACTATCTAACGATATCCAATCATTACTCTGTTTGGCCTCTCGAATCCTCTAAGGGCCTTCACCAATGGGGTGGCCGAACCCATGATTTAAGTTGACTATAAACAACTATTCCTTGATATTCATTCCCCATTATGTCCAGATTTGAGCCCTCCGGCAAGGTAGTGACTCATATCCATATACCGTTAGATGATCTATGATGAAGAACTCCACTAATAGGGTGGTTGAACATCATTAATGCCCTTATGAATAAACACGTTGAGTCCACTTTGCTAAATCTAAGCTAAGTGACACCCTTCAATAGGGAGTGATATCGCTATTTGGGAGCATAAGCTTAAAATAGCTGGTAAGCGCAGGGGTCGTGTATAGTGTAGTATGTAAGTACGGGGAGGCCAAACTTGTATGATGTTTTAAGCTATGTACGTCTTAAAGATCTACATGTTGTGCCCTAAGCTACCGATATTTTTGGGTTTTTGGTTTGAGGGAAGCTTGGGAAGATAAACCTAATCTAATTACAAGAAAATAAAAAGGTGTATATGTGTAGAAATGGGAGAATCAAGCAATCTAAGGGGAATCTAACACCAGAAATAGAGACTAGGGCGACTACAACTTACTAATAGGTGTTTACTATGTTCTTGTTAGGGCTACTTGATGAATTGTACAAGGTTGCTCTCGTCTAGACTCTTAAGTACATACCTTATTATCCTCTAGGCCTTAGTGTGGGTCTATCCCTATGCGTCGACTCCTAGAGCCACGGCGTGGTTTTCTGACTTGGGATTTTAGGGCTAGTTACTTAGGGGTTCTAAATAACTTAGATCGATCTAACTCTAGCGTCTAAACTATTGGTTGGGTTTAAAGCAAGACCTAGTCTGTCTAGGGTCAACTAATCCTAACCTAAACATATTGCTGGGTTTAAAGCCAAAGAAGACTCGATCTAGGCTAGCCATTAATTAAGCACCACCGATCGTTCATCACATGAATAGGTAAACTTTTAAGCGCAAGTGCAAAAATATCTAGGACATGGCATTCATGAATACATTGTCATATCCAACTACTAAACACATAGACATGCTTAGATTATACCAATTTAAGTAATAGCACTTGACGTGTATACAATCGAAGCTAATCTTGCTATTAGCATGCAAACACCATAGACATGTATGCATACACAACCTAGTCCATGGAATCATCACATAAACATATCGACATGCTTACACAATGATTTAGAAGTGATTAATAGCAAAATAGGCTTCAATATATATTTGTAATCACATTAAGGCATTTTATCAAACACTTAGACATATATGTAAAATAGCCATAGAAACCTTAAAAACAAAGCATATATACATGGATCCATCAAGTATGCATTGTAATAAAGTAGTAATCAATCCATAATACAAGTGTAAATCACCCTACATGCTTTAATTAAACAGAGATTAAACTAAGATAAAAGAGAGACAAAGAATTTACCTTTTTATTCATAGCCATCTCCTTATAATCATGAGCAAAAGCCCAAATCCTTATGTTTGATCAACCAAAGATAGTTGATTCTAAGTGAAAATATGTGTAGAATAGTGTGTGTGAGGTGGGTGAAAGTGGAATTAGGGTTTTTGGGAAGTGGGTGTGAAGAAGGGTACAAAGGGTTCAAAGGTTTGTCAAACGTTATAAAGAATAGCCCAAAAATAAGCTTAAAAAGCTATGTTACGAGCATTATCGAAAGGGCCAACCAGTTGACTAGCAAAATAGAAAGGAGCTGATTAGTCTTATGCTTAACTCTTTGCCTCTGCTGGTCATCCTAACCGATCGACCGGCAGAGGACCAAAAGGTAACTGGCAGCAACTGCATGTTGCTCCACACTCTATCGATTTGGCTCTGGCCTTCCCTGTGTTCTTCGGGCCTCGTCTGTATGCCTCTAAACTCATTTTCCTCACTCTTTTTGTCCTCAAAACCCTCTTGCAAGCTTGGTCCATTCCATCTACATCTTTATTCCCGTTCCAAGCATTGCTTAAAACTCATTTAAAATACAAGTAAAATGCATGTTAGTGTAGCATTTATGCTCTAAGCTCGACTATGGAAATTTAAAGCTTAATATGAGCAAGTATAATATAAATGCTATACTAATATACTTATTGAAACTCAAAAGACTTCTAAATAAGTATAGAAATACAATGCAAACATGCACACAAAACCAACACATCAAGGAGGTAAATGCTACTCTTTCTTAGCGTGAACTGGATATGAAAGGTTTTGTTATCCTTCATTTATTTTGGTATCTTGTTTTTTTAGATTTTAACACTCTTAAGAATCGATGTATTCCACTTTGTGTTACTAAAACACGCTTGACACCATAAACAGATTGGACCTATATCAGGATTAAATCCACAGATAGGCATGCCTTGAGTTATCTTGATAAGTCCATTGGTAAATTAGTGTGACAAACAAATAATGATCTTAACTAATTACTTGCATTGCTTCTTTAAGATCTCTAATTTTCAAAATTAGCCTAAGCAATATTGAGGGATTAATCAAACTCAAGCCAAAAATAAGATCTAAGGGTTAGCCAATTTTAAACCCTACTTGGGTGGACATTTGCTACGTGATCACTTGTGATAATCATACATGCAATTAAACATGCATATAAATATCACAAAATAACCATCCATAGCATAAATAAATAGTCCTCAATCAATGGCTCCTTGTAATAATGCCCTAGGCTCAAAGTCCAAAGCAATCGGACTTGTTAAAACTTCAAAGCAATTGTAAATTGCCCCTATTGGCCAAGCTCTGCATTCTTGTCACTTGACCGGCTAAGTCGACTGATACTTCCAGAATATAAACTTGCTAAACTAGTCAAGTAAAGGCCTCTTACTGGTCGACCGGTTCTTTCAAAAAGCTGTGCAACACTATTAATTGAGCCTAGGCCTCCTACTGGTCGACTAGAGGGGTCAACTGATACCTCCAGAACACCTCAGACTCCATGCACAATAGCTATTTCATCTCCGAATTGATATATTACAAGGAATTACATAGAAAATCAACCTATATAAGCTTCATCCATGATAAGAAACATAAATTTGGCCACAAAATACAAGCCAATTTCCACCCTTATACTTCTCTCAAATTGAAGCTAAATTTAACTTTCTATGTAAGAAAATAAACCATACGTATGACCCATCAATTAGGACCAAAAATCACACATGAGCTGCAACCAAAAAGGCTAGCCTATAACATATACACCATAGAAACACATAAATCTTGCCACAAGATTATTACACATTCTATTGATTTGTTACGCAATCTAAAGCCATAACCATATGCATAACGGAACCTATGATCTGATGCTACTTGTAGATCTAATTAGCTATTACCATATGATTAAGTGGTTTCATATTTAAAAATCTAAATCCATAAATAGCATATGGTAGCAAAAGAATAGCATAAAAAACATGTTATACAAATGGGAAACATATAGTCATGCAAAGATTAACAAGTATAGATATAGATATCATTACCTTTATTGCATGAAACGATTGCAAATGGCCTCCTTGCAATAAATCTTCCTCGAAATAGCCTTCTAGTGGTTTTTTCCACTATATCTTTCACTCTATTGCTTCGTGATCCTACAGTGAATCCGATAACACTCTTGGATCGAAACTTCAACGACATTGACTTACAAACACAAAGAACTAGGCATCGTTGTAGTACCGGCCAAAGGTTCTCCGGTGCTTAAATCAGTAGGGGTGATATATTAAAGGTAATAGGAGAGAGAGGCTATGTTTAGAGAATGACGACTTATCATACTTTGAGCGCAAGTGGCCTATTTATAGGGTTTGCCTAGGGATACATGGCTAAGAACATGTGTTGTCCTCGAGAGCCCATTGCTTCTCAAGTTGTGATGGTTTCTGTTAGGTCAGGCCGATCGAGTCTGGTTGACTATTCCAGCCTCAGATAGGACCTGTGGCCACACAGCCCGAGGCTTTCTACAGAGCTTCCAAATGCGAGTCTAGTTGTGGCTTGGCCCGAAAGTCCTGTTATGACCTGATCCCCTATCATTAGCCCCTATTTAGCGACAGGCCGTGTCAGGGTATCACTAGATACCATGCCTAGAAGTTTACTAGGTTAGACTCTCCCTCAATCCTTGCGGTGCGTGTTGTCAAATACTAGATTTTCCCCTACATCGCATGGCAGTAACCTACCAAACACGCCCATAGTCATGATTGTGATTTTCTCGGCATTCCCATTAGCGAATGCAGTTGCGTCTCTTTATCTCTCCTCTTCTTTTTGAATTTCAAACCTATTCATTTCGAGGTATAAAGGTGATCTTTACTTTCTTTTCTTAGCTATTTACTTCTTGTTTACATCGCTTATCTGCGTCCTTCTCACTTTCTACTTAGTCTTGTCATTTTGGTTGTGCTATTCACGGTTATGGCTAGAGTTCGCGGCATTACTCTTCTCGCTCTCCTAGTACTTTAATGGGTTTCCCCCTTCATTATTCCAGGAACGCTAGTTAGCCTCCATCACTATATTTTTATCTTGAATTTCTCATATTTCTACTCGTTCTTTCTTTCTTTGATTCTTGCATTTTTGGGTTTAAATGCCTAGTAGTTCTGAAGCCTTTAGGAATAAAGAAGACTTCACCTCCCCCCAAAACCTTGATCCTAAAGCTTTAAACCCCAGTGTTTCTTTCGATTCGCCCATTGGTGATTTCATACTCTAGAGAGCCTTTTCCTTAACATTCCTAATTCCCTTGAGGAGATTTTTCTTCAGACGTTCAGGGAGAATTTTGCTTTAGATCTTTTTGACGAGAATCTCTTAAAGATTGAAGCTGAGTTAGGTATGGACAAGAACTTGAACACGGATGGACCCTAAGGGTCGAGATGTCACCCTAGGGCAGGATGGAACTTAGGGTCACGATGTCACCATAGGGTGTTGGCTCTATCCCGACCCTAAGGTGACGTACTAAGGTCTATCCTGCCCCTAGGGTGACATCCCAACCCTAAGGGTCCACCCGACCTAGTGCACCCCGACAACCAACACCCAATGTGCTGTCTCCACATACCAGGTACAGTAACATCTTCTATAGGGCCACATATCTCAAGGAATTTCCTATAAATAGCCAAAGAGCATAAACAAAAGGGTAAGCCATTCTATCTTAAGAAGAGGCTGGGATATAGGGGCTCTATTCTCTTTTCTCTTTTCTGGTTTCTCTCTCACTCTTTAATCTAAACTTCTAGTAAAGATTTACTGACTTGACCGTCAGAGGGGTTAACACCGGACCTCTACCGATATGTAGCTTTCCCTTGTAGGTCTCTCATCTTCAGAGCCATCCACATCAGAGTCAGAGCTTGAAGATCTAAAACTTTATCTGATTCAGTGTAGGATCACTTGGATACACTTAGTTATATAGTGGACAAGCTAAATTATATGCTAAATTGAGGATATTTGATTCAGTATGTGTTCTTGGTGTTAGTGTGTGAAAATTCCTGTATATATACCAACAAGAGAAAATATTCAAAGAGGCTCAAGGATTGGGTCTTACTTATCTAGTACTATATATAGTACTAAGGAATCTTAAAAAGGATAAGATTCAAAGGATATCATAGATTGCTATAATATGCTTCCTTAAACTTTCTAAATAAGGAATATTCCTTTAGAATAAGGACACCCAAATATTTTATATCATGCAAATACTAAATATCTCCCATGTGGTCCCTGCTTATCCAATTAAGACATCTATGAGTCACATTAAGGAGACCAGGATAAAAATCCCTTCTTAATATTTAGACTTACATCTTAATTAAGCAATCCACATAATAATTTCCTTAAATATGTATCTAATAGAGTAATAGCTAGTGAAGGAACCAAAAGACATGGACATAATTAACTTTGGCTCCCAAAATGACCAAAATGTCTTCGCCACCACTTTGGCAACATCGTGGCCATTTTTACTCCAGTCTATTATACCAAAAGACCAAAGCCATACTCCAAGGATAATTACTGGCTAACCAGAAGCCTGTTACACAAAGTAACCTATGTCTTCGACCAACCGAGCAAAATGACTAAAATGCCCCTCTATGTATACCCGCAGTCAAGGCTGGTCCAAACACGTACTATCACCTCTAAGAATACTTCTGGAACCTTGGAATCTCTAGTCCAAAATAGTGATCAGTAACTGGTTATGGATTTCTTGATCTAGGGAGCAATCCACAAGCCAAATGATCAATATACCCATGAAAGGTAATATCACTAAATCTAGATTTATGATGACCAAAGGACAAATCCAAGGGGGGCACGTAGACTATATTGTTGCATATACATGTCCTGATTGATTAGAACACAACACCCAATGTATGAGGCAGACATCTTATCACTCAAGCCCTTTCCTTATGGTACATCAAAGCATTGCACACTAACTTTATCAGTTCATCCATACATGCTCAAGATTAAAAGTATTGGCCACTTGAAAGTAGTGAGTATCTTGTTTTATATATGTGATAGCACATTTCTAGAAAACATACTAATAGTGGTTATATCCAATGCGTGACACATACACTAAGATTGACGTCTGAAAAGACCCTCTAATGACCTAGGCAGATCACCCCTATCGAGAGACTTATATACTATAGCCTTATCCTAGTAAAGTACCCAACACTACCATCTGACTATAGACATCTTCTATGATATACCCAAATCTAGACTTGGACTTACTGTACGTCTAGCTTCACTGTGCACCCAATTTATTGATCTATGCACCCAACTCATTGATCTATATTATTGGATCTTTACACAATATATCACACGTATACACTAGAGACAATGCATGTAAAAATGCTCGTAGATATATATAATGATCAAATGTCTAGTTCAATATCCATGTACTTTAGGGCATATAATCCCAAGAACATGGACCAAGTCAAAGGTGATTTAGGTAAAAGACATCCTGTATACGTGGCACTATTAAGGCCATTGACAAAATTTGAGAAGGGCGAAGAGCTTGTTGTGCAGTTATATCAAAACAAAATTTGCAATTCGATGAAGTGTTAACAACCCAGGAGAGGGGTTGAGATTTTTCAGGGTACTTCAAATATAAAAGATGGCCAAGGACATCAGCAAAAAGTCTCAATACCACCATACATTTTATCTATTTTTCTCTAGTTTAGCATAGCTAGTTATCATAGTTTAGCTTAATCCTTAGACTTGATCTTAACCAGGAGTAATTTAATCTTATTGATGTGTTTGTTTTGTGTGTTTATGTATTGCATGTATATACTTGTTTTGAGGTGTTTTGATCTTCATTTAATGTATTAGCATAGCATTTAGGTCATAGTTGTGCATATTATGGTTTGCATGTTCATAGTTGAAGTTAGGACTTAAATGCTACACTAATGCGAGTTTGTTGCTTGTTTTAGGTGTGATTTGGAGAGATAATTGGACTTAATTAAGGGTGCTTAGAGTGTGGAACAAAGCAAAGGGTGTTTTGGACATAAAGGAACAAGTAAAAGTGCATTTGGAAGTGGTCGAGCAAAGAAAGGAGCAACTGAGGTGAAACCGAGGACAACATGAGCCAAATTTGGAGCTTGCAAACCAAAAAGGACATGGACAAATTTTAGACATATTTTAGGGAACGGTGTGAGAATCGGAGCCAAAATGAGCGATATATGAGCATTTTATTGTCAAGACCGGTTGACCTCCTGCCAGTCAACCGGCCAGATCAAAATCTGGGCCAATTTTGGCCGGTTGATTTAGCCCTAACGCCAGTCGACTGGCTAGGCTTCCGACTGGACGCAATTTCAACTCTATTGTAGCCATTTTTCAGCCATTTTTGAAGAAGAACACCTACCAATACACACACCTATTTCTCTAAACCCAAAATCCACCTCACACACTCACTTCTAAACAAATTTTAGCACTAGGAATCAAGCCTCAAAGAGGATCAAACACAAGGACTCGGGCATAGCTCATGAATTGTAAAGCTTGGCTATAGATAAAAAGGTATCTTTCTTTTATCCTAAGTCTAATTATGTTTGATTAAAGCTATGTAGGGTGATTTACACTTGTTTAATGGATGATTATTAAATTATTGTTATGGGTAGTTGATGGATTTATATATATATATATATATATATATATATATATATATGCTTGTACTTGGGGTTTTGATTGGCAAATTTACATTCATGTCTTTGTGTCTGTAGAAATGTCTCAACGAAGTTGCAGATGTATATTGAAGCCTGTTATGTTATTAACCATTTATAAATCATTGTATAAGCATGTCTATATGTTTGTGTAGTGATTACATGAAGTGGGTGTGCCCATATACATGTCTATGTGTGTGTTAGCATACTTAATAGTATAAATAGCTTCTATTGCTTATATGTCGGGCGCTATTGCTTAAATTAGTGTAATCTAAGTATGTCTATGTGCTTAGTAGTAGAATACCCTGGGATATTCTCGAATGCCATGCCCTAGATGTGTTTACTTTGCGCTCAAATGTAAATACCCATTATTATGATGATGATCGTTAGTGAATAACTAATGGCTAGCCTTGGTCGAGTCTCCCTTAGCTTTAAATCCAGCTAATGGGTTTTAGGGTAGGTTAGTCGACCTTAGATGGACTAGGTCTTGGATTTAAATCTAGCCAATGGTTTAGACGCTAGGGTTAGACTGATCTAAGTCATCTAGAATCCTAACTAGCTAGCCCTATGGCCCTAAGTCATAAAGACCATATGCCGTGGCTTTAGAGATCAACACCTAGGGACGGATTCTTACTGAGGCTTAAGGTGTAATTAGAAAGCTAATTAGGAGACTAAACGAGAGCAACCTAGTTTAATCCATCAAGTAACCCTAACAAGAAGTAGTAATCACCCATTTACAAGCCGTAATCACCCTATTCCCCATTTCCATGTGTTAGCATCCCCTTAGATCGCTTTATTCCCCCATCACACACATATACCGCCTTTTTATTTTCTTGCTTGTAGCTTAAATTTATCTTTCCTGAGCTCCTCTCAAACCAAAAATACCAAAAAGACCCAATACGTAACTCTCTATGATGCATTTAGCTTAGGACGCCACACACGTTAGGCCTCCCTGTGGATTCGACCGCACTCGCAAACACTGTGCTACACATGACCCTTGCGTTTGTCAGCTATTTAGGCTTGTGCTCAAATAGCATATCAAGTTCTTAGTGCCGTCACCAAGGAGGCAACGGTTGTTTAGTTTCTTAGTTTTTGTGTATCTTAGCTTGTTCGTGTTATTTTATCTTTTCTTTTCATGTTTTCATTATTTTGATTAATAAAAGAAAAATTCAAAAAACTTTTGTTAAGCATTGTGAAGAAGATTACTTGTGCTTGATTGAGTATGTCTGACCCAAATGCTTCTTGGTGGTCCTTAGTATCTTTCTTTCCACCACCCGAACGTGATCCTTATGCATGTCGCTTTTGTAGAAGTTTTATGCATCCAGTCGTTTTCTGTCCCCATGAAAATTTCCCATCTAAGGCTAGTGCCAACTATGACCCCCATAGTCATACATCACCTCATACATCTTCATTTAGAAATCATGACTATGGAGATGCATATTCTTGTTATTGCAATCATTGTGGAAGCCATGCTCATGATTCCAACACTTGCCATACCTTTCACCCTTATTCCTGATTGCATGTAATGCCCTATGCCCCTAGCAATCATATATCCATGCATACATCCTCATCTTATCATTATGATTCTAGGAAGTAACATCATGCATCTTCAAATTGGGGTAAAGATGACTCTTCATATTTTCAACCTCGTTGCTTTGAAAATCCATCTCCTGCATTGTCATTTCCTACCCACACTTCCTTTGAGTTTTACGATAACTGTGCTTATTGTCCACCATTGCCAGTCGGTTGAGCCCTCTTCTTTTAGGTCTTCTTCACAAGAGAAAACGCTTGACTATCTCCTATCCCTCATCCGATCTAACCAAGAGCAATTAGAGAGTTTGAAAAGAGACACCAAATCTCCAGGTGAGTGCTTGGAAAGAGCGGTCGAGAGTGAACAACTCATGAGCGAGAATGTTAAGATAACTTTAGAACGGGTTGAAGGGATAGAAGAGAGACCTAAAGAAGAGTGGACTAAGGGTGAAAAAGATGATGCGATTGAGAGAAAATTAGAAAGAAAGATTGATAGAGAGTTTACATCACATAGTAAGGATGAGGATGAGCTTGATAATAGTTTGGTTCTTGTTGATTCTTATGGATATGTTTTAGAGGAAGTAGTATCCTATTCTCCTAAGCTTTCAACGTCCTGCATTGAATCACATAAGCCTATCTTTTCTTCTAATCCCACATTTTCCACACACTTGGAGGTTGAGTCTCATGTTGATAAGACTCATTTGCATTTTGAGTCTATATTGAGGGAGTCTAGGGTACACACCTCCCTTGAGCATTCATGCATCTATGACCTGAAATCTTTTGAGTCCTCATTGTCCCCTCTATGTGTGCCTACCCCGGATAAAGAGCATGATGGTGAGATGACACCCACTAGCGATGAATATATGGATGAATATGAAGAGACTTTAGCTACTAAATGTTTGGAGTCATCCATTGGGAAGAACAAGACATCAATTTCAGAGGTTTTAGATGATAAGTCTCTTAAAGTTAAGAATCATTGTGTTGAGGCAAGTAGCAACTCTAAGAAGACACCTAAGAAAGAAATTGGTGTGCTTAGAAGAATGATCTATGGGTCTCTTTAGAGGTTATATGATACTTTATTTGAGAAAGAACCCATTAAGATAGAATCTAACCCTCGTGAGGAGTTAAAGCGGCCTAGGCTTGATCATGATCTATTTTGTAGAAAGGAAAAGTGTAGTGCTTCCATGTCCCTCACCTTTAACCTTCTTTCTTCGAATGTCTCTCCTGCTTCCCTTTCCTATTCCATTGAGCGTCTTTCTTTGGAGCTCATGTTTGTGCCTTCTAGTTTAGAATACTTTTATCTAGGGTTAGAAAGAACTTCTCCCATGTTGCACGCAATTGACCTATCTTTGACCCATAGGGAGGGTGTGTTTTTAGCCCTTGACTATGAGAAGAAGGCCATGGGATGGCTAGTTAGAGAACACGTAGGGCATGATCTTTTACGCTTATGCATGACACCTTCCACACTTGCGCACATATTTTCATTTGATGTTTCTGGGTGGGAGTTAGAAAAGGGGTGCATTGTGCATTCATCACCCCATTATATGTTGCATGACCCTTTTTCTTCTATTATCTATGCTTCATTGAATATCCAACAATTTGTGCCTCTCAATTTTAAACATGTATGGCTCTAACATTAGGGTCTAGCTGGAGGCATTAAATCCAGCACAGCTAAGAAGCACCCTAGATATGTTTATATTCCATTTGCTTTCCTTATTTTCCTTTTCTTTTACTTGCTTTTACTTTTTAGTTATTCTCGCTTTTTGCTTTTCATTTTCTTTTCATTTGTTTTCTTTTTCACCCTCCCAAGTGTTGACCCTCTATATCATTTCCCATTCTTCATACACCTTGTTTATCCTTTGATGATGGCAATGCTACTAATCGTGTGCTTTGAGTGTTTATAATTTGTTGAGAAACAGGGATTAGTAGTTGAATCATTATCCATTGACATTGGAGAGCTTCAAAGAATTCAAGGTTGTATCTATCCTTTCTCCACTTGTCCCTCTTATCTACCCCATCCTCACCACCCTTACTTGCTTTGTGTTGCTTATTTACTTGTTGTGTAATCTTGTTCTATTTGCTTGAGGACAAGCAATATTTAGGTTTGGGGGTATGGGAGTTTGGTTTTACAGTTATATATCTTGCTTAGGGTAGATTGCATTATGTGCTTTAAAATGGTGAAAATTTTTTGATTTTTTTGCATATTGAGTTGTTTTATTTCTTGGTTGATCATTGTGTTAGCTATTATGGTTGACTCAATTGATTGGTGAATATGAGTTACATTGTGGGAAGTGAATAGAATGGATTGAAAATTGGATCTTTGAGGGGATGCCCTTGAAAGTTGTGGAGAGTGAGGACCTTTAAGAATGACCCTTGTAGCCACCCCATATTTTGGTATAAAAGAGTGTTGAAAAAGGATTGTTAATATGAGTGTTCCTTCCTTGATTGGTTCTTTTTGATATGCCAAAGTCTTTCTTTTTCTTTTCTTTTTGTGTGAATACAATGCAAATCATGAAAAATCCAAAAAAAAAATTTGAAAAAGGCAAAAAAAAGGTGTAAAAATATGAAAAAAAATGTAAAAAAGAGAAAAAGCCAAAAGCATCAAAAAGTTTTGTGAATAAGTGCATAAATGACACAATGTCAACTTAGCACAAGCTATCGTCTATGTAGATATATGAATAAGGGTTTTCATAAGCCATTGTGTATGTATATTCTCTCTCTTCTTGTCCTTGAGGCTTTGTGCATGTTGAGGAGACCATATTAGTTGAGGAGACACAAAATCTAAACTTCCTAAGTGCATGCATTAGAATCCTAAGATTGTGGTGGTTTGGCTACTCAAGAACTTCCCATGAGGTTCGAGGCCCTTTATGAGTAGAGGGAGGATCGGAAGAAACTTGAGGATCTCTCCACAATAGAAATGTCCCCTTCATGCTTCTTAGGCTAATTGTGATAGCGAGTCGATTCCTTAGACAACCCTTTGTATCAACTTTAGAGGTAAACTTAGGATTGGGCTTATTTGGGGACAAGCAAGGAGAAGGTTTGGGGGTGTTGATGTGTTTGTTTTGTGTGTTTATGTATTGCATATATATACTTTTTTTGAGGTATTTTGAGCTTCATTTAATGTATTAGTACAGCATTTAGGTCATACTTGTGCATATTAGGGTTTACATGTTCATAGTTGATGATAGGACTTAAATGCTACACTAATGCGAGTTTGTTGCTTGTTTTAGGTATGATTTGGAGAGATAATTAGAGCTTAATTAAGAGTGCTTGAAGTGTGGAACAAATCAAAGGGTGTTTTGGACATAAAGAAATGAATAAAAGTGCATTTGGAAGTGGCCGAGCGAAGGAAGGAGCAACTGAGGTGAAACCAAGCACAACGTAAGCCAAATTCGGAGCTTGAAATCAAAAAGGATATGGACAAATTTTAGACATTTTTTAGGGTGCAAAAGATTGTTTGGAAGATCCCCCCAAAGTGGTACGAAACCATAGAAAAAAACAGTGCGTGAATAGGAGCCAAAATGAGCAAGATATGAGTATTTTACTGTCAAGGCCGGTTGACCTGCCAGATCAGAATCTAGGCCAATCGACTTAGCCTTAAAGCCGGTCGACTGGCTAGGCCCCCGGCTGGACGCAATTTCAGCTCTATTTAAGCCACTTTTCAGCCATTTTTTAAGGAGAACACCTATCAATACACACACCCATTTCTCTAAATCCAAAATCCACCTAAAACCACCTCACACACTCACTTCTAAACACATTTTAGCACTACGAATCAACCCTCAATGAGGATCAAACATAAGGACTTGGGCATATCTCATGGATTGTAAAGTTGGCTATGGATAGAAGGGTATCTCTCTTTTATCCTAAGTCTAATTATGTTTGATTAGAGCTGTGTAGGGTGATTTACTCTTGTTTAATGGATGATTATAATATTATTGTTATGGGTATTTGATGGATTTATATATATATTTGATTAGCTTAGGTTTATTTTCCTTTTCCTGAGCCTTCTTTAATCCTAAAAAAGTACACACACGCACATAGCTAGTTTTTAGGCACCGAGCATATAAAGACTAAACTAAGGTAACTTCCCTATGGAAGAACGATACTCATACTTGCACGCTTTGCTACATGACCCATATGCTTGTGGGTTAAAACTAAACATCAGTCTTGGTCCATTGATAAACCTGACTTATAACTAAAAAAGTTATTTTTTGTTTTGTCCTGGCCCACTGACAGCCCTGACTTATAATAAATATAAATTTATATATATATATATATATACACACACATACATGTCGATGAACCTCACTCATAAATAAAAAATTTATTTATTTTTTAAAATCATGTAAGAATTCCAACAAATATAAATTTGTGATTGTCTACAGGTTTATCATGTGATAAGAATTTTCTTTTCTTTTAACCTGTGTGCTTGTTATGTCAAATGGAATCAAAACCTAATATATATTTATCTCTAGTTTAAGAGTTATGAATAGCAAAGAAATAGAAAACTTTAACATGTGCACTTATTTCCAATTTGAGATCTTTGACTTAAACTTGTTTGTCTTGGGTGATAGTTTGTAATTACTGTAGTAGATCTTAATGCAAATTAATAATTGTTTTCCATAGACGGCACCAATTGATAATGCTAAAAATATGCTATGTAAGGGATAATAATATTTTTCCATCAAGGAATTATTAGGTACTTGATAACTTGCAAAACAATTAAACAATAGGGCTTTACCTTGTCTTAACTCTTATACATAAGTTAGAAATCAATTTATAGAGCAAATAAAAATGTAAAATGCGAGAGCAGGAGTTCATGAGTTTTGTGTTACCCATTGCTTCAAGATTGAGGGTATTTATAGTTGTGTCTTGATTCACATGATGTGACTGCTTTGGTGTTAGTTGCCATTGGATTGCGTAATATCCCACCTCGAGCCACCTTACATGTGATACTCGTTAATGCCTACCATGCAGTTTTCTTTCCCCAAAATTACATGGGATGCACTTATTGCTTGGGTAAGTGGATGAAGTCCAAGTGAAATTTGCCTGAAGAATGTCGATATCCCTTTATGCAGTGTGGGAGCATACTTATGTTGAGGAGATGATTTGCGGACCTCCACATGCTTTTATTGAGGAGAGGACCTGAGTATCTTTACATGCTTATGTTGAGGAAAGGACTTGAGGACCTCCACATGCTTATGTTGAGAAGAGTACCTGAGGACCTTTGCATACTTATGTTGAGAAGAGGACCTGAGGACCTCCATATGCTTATTGTTAGAAGCGATATCCTAAGTCAGTCATCTATTGTAGACTTGATACTGATTTGTACATGATTCGACTATGTTTCAGCATTATGTTGTATCGTACGTCTCCCCTTTGATTGTTAGATAATGACGTAGTCTTTACAATGACATGATAGGGCTATGTGAATTAGGAATAGCCTGATTCTGCTTAAAATTGGTTCATAACCAAATGATATAATCAATACTAAGACTTTGATTCTATTGAACATAGGTTATAGTGCATCACATAAGTTGGTTATCCTCATGCCCAATGGATATGGAGACATCGGTATGACCCACGGTGAGGTGTTAAGACATGCTAACTAAACATAAGTCTATTATGATCATTCTAGGTTATATAACATATTCTCAAAGGATAGCTTGTGGTGCACATGGATGTTGTATTCCTTCCAACCTAAGACCGCCATAGAAACTTGTGAATTACTCCCTAATCTTGGTACTAGACTATCTAGATTTCTAATCCATTGATTAAAGGCAGCTAGGTATGGGCAAGTGTCGCAAAGTCAATGTGTAGGTCAAGATGGGATAAACCACTCCAGGTATTTAGAGTATGATGTTCTACTTTACTCTGATTCTCTAAGTCTTTAGCCAAAGCAAGCCTTGTGATGAGTCATGAGAATTTGACATGATGAATCATGACAAGATCTGAACTTGAGAATGAATGATCTATAAGGGTTTGACTATCAACCATGTCTTTAGCGTTATCCTAGAATACTAGGATTATAGGAAATCCATCATTATGCCCATGTTCACTAAGTAGTGCCTTGCAAATATCCGGTTTGCCTAGATGTCAAGAACCGTTGCTAAAAGATATCATCTACTAGTACGAGGATAGTCCTTGTATTAACAGCTTAAGTTTGAACCTAAAGGAGTCATGCATAAGGTCAAGTGTTTTGTTGAAAGATTAACCTATTACATTTAGTTGAGAATTAAATGCGTCATTTTTTAATTGTGAATTAATTAAAGGAATTAACAATTAAGGTATGTTAATATTTAATTAAGAATTAAATATTTAACAATAATTATTAATTTATTCCCCACGGATTTAATTTCATCTAGTTTTAGCTAGCACCAGACATAAGGTATGAAATTAAATCATGGGCTAAATAGGTTGAGAATTAATTAAGGATTTATTTCTAAATTATTGTTCTTAGAGTTAATAAGTCCATGGCCCCAAGTCTAAGTGTTTAGGCATAATGGGTTAGAAGACAAGGGCTTGGGTCTTGAGAAGGTCCAACCCATTCCTTGTTTATTATAAAAGAAACTCTTCTATATGTTCGGAATTGATCTATCAGTTTTTTGCAAAGAAAAACTCTTCTAACCTAAAGAAAAAGAAAGCCCTAGCCTCTTTCGGCAACACCTTGGCCACTTACGAAGAGGAGAAAATCAACACTTCTATAAGGCTACTCATCAAGAAATAAGATTGTACTTAGCTAGTTTCAAGGTAATCATGTTACTTTTCTTGAATTTTTAATTTTTGGAGCCCGATCCTACAAAGAATTATTGGGAAAAGTTCTCACGAATTCTTCCACTTATGTTGAGAAGCATCTTAAGGACAGGACTTGAGATCCTCTATATGTTTGTGCTGAGAAGAGGACTTGACGACCTCTATGTACTTGTGTTGAGAAGAAGACTTGAGGGCCTCCACATGCTCATGTTATGGAAAAGACCTGAGTATCTCCGCATGCTTATGTTAAGGAGAGGACTTGAGGACTTTCATATACCTATGTTGGGGAGAGGACCTGTAGAAGTCCTGAGGACGTCCATATATTTACATTGAGAAGAGGACTTGAGGACCTCCATATGTCTATGTTGAAGAGAAGACCTAAGGACATTCACATGCTTGTATTGAGGTGAGGACCTAAGGCCTTCCACATGTTTTTGTTAAGCAGAGAATCTGAGGGCCTCCGCATGCTTATGTTGAGGAGAGTACGTAAGGACCTCTGCATGCTTATTTAGAGACTTTTCCTTATCATGTCGCTAGTCTTTCTCTCGTGCAATACATGAAAAAATGAAATATAATTTTATGTACATGTAATTTGTAAAATAATTAAACAAAGTCTCATTAGATTAATAATATAAATATCCAATAATATGAAAAAGATAATTGCACAATATGTTAATTGAATTCACAATACAAAATTTAAGTAGTGTAGTACCCATGTGATACACGGGAGAAATGAATATTTTTATGTTTTATTGTTAATGGTCAATTTTGACAATTAACATAAGGGATAAAACATAAATATAATTTTTCATATTAAATTTCCAACATTTTACAACTTCTATATTTTGTAAAATCTAATAATTTTAGAAAGAAAAATGATGAATGATGTAGACTGATACATTTCCATCATTTATTGAGCATCTTTTAGTGTAAGAGATCAATCTTTTTCCTTTTAGATTTATAGAGTAAAGTTTTCCTTTTTTAATGTACAAAGGACACGTGTTAGCATTATAGAAGTAAACACGTGTTAGCTTTAAGTGAACAAAAAAATTTTGGAGGGAAGCAATGTGGTGCATCTAGTTCTGCTTTATATATGTGTATATGTGTGTGTGTGTGTCTAGATAATAGATAATAGTTGTATCATGGCTTGTGGCAAAAATTTATATAATCTTATATGAGTACTTATATTTCACAATCATTTATGCATACCATAGGACAGGCACATACATTGTTGCTTTATCATTCAAAGTGATATATGCTGTAGTTTTGTATTATATTTATTAATGAATAAATATCGCATATCAATGAACAAATATTTTTCTATGAATAGTAAGCATAAGATTTAACAAAAATAATATATGTAAAGTTGTGAACAAACAGTAAAATTATTATGAACCTACAACATGAGATCGCATAAGACATAAATTGTAAATATACAATATTGTATTATAAATAGAATGTAAATTATGAACAAATATGGGAGAACACGATAGTGGAAGTGTGCTTTATGATAGTGCAAAGTACATGGAATAATTTGCTACCTAGTTAGGGCCAATTTGGCATTGCTATTGCAATCTACTTATATTGTTTTAAAAATGTTTTAAATTTAAACATGTTGTTGAAAAAATTTCATTTTATTATTTGCTAAAAATGTTATTCGAAAAGAAACAATTTGTGATTTGTCTTGTTAAAATTGTTGTTTAAATTTGTTTACAATTTATTTATTTGATTTTAATAATTTAGATTTTTTTTAGTTTTTAAATTTCTTATTTTTTATTTTTTTAAGTTTCTAATTTTTATTTTGTTAATTTTAAATTTTTTTAATATATATTAATTTTTTAATTTTGTTTAGTAGTATGTTTAATCTTTAACTATAAATGAACACTAGTGCTTTCATATATGTGCTTTGCACGGACTTATTTAAGTTCTATGTGGCTTTTTAGTTTTTTTAAATATTTAAAAATGTGATTTTTTTATTATTTTTAGGTTTTCGTGTGTTTTTTATTATTTTTAAATATCTGTAAAAATTAATTCTAGTGCTTTTTTATTCTTATTTTTAATTTTTTAATTAGGATATGATTCATAAATTAATTAAATTAATGATTTTTTTTTGACTTTATTACTTTAAACTCTTTAAAAAGAAATATATATGTGGTGAATAAATATATTTAAATATCTTGTAACTCCATTGCAATGATGAGGTTAGAAAGTGGTGCATAAATATAATTAAACACTGCAATATATAGATTTATAATAATGTAATAATATTAAAAATAGAATTTATGATAACTTGGCAAATAAATGGGTGCCGATATGACACATTTCTTTAAGCTCCTATAAGTTTAACTTATATATATATATATATATATATATATATATATATATATATATTTATAGATGTTGTAAATTGTTGTAGTCACTGGCAGAGCCTGTCATAAGTAAGAGGGGGCCAAGCTACACCCTCAAGTTTTTTGAAAAAAAAAATTACTATATATTAACATTAATATAACATCTTTTAAATAGAAAATGGATCCTCCTAACGAATGCTATTATCACATATTAAACTAAGTAAGAGGGTACTAGGTCTAAACATTCTAAATTTTAGATTAATATGGAATAACTACAAACATGAATGTCCCCTGCCTAAATTTTGTTTTCAAACATATTTTTCAAAGAGGAATTCTCATTTCTTTGTCTTTTAACATATTTTTTCAAGGTTACCTATGCTTCACGACTCAAGATGTTTCTTTGTCTTCCCTTCACGACTCAAGGCTAAAGTTAACTCATGATGCTTATTTTTAATTTTTTTTCATAGATTTTTTAATTTAAATTAGTTGATGACCTTTTCATTTTTTTATGTTTCGATTACGTCTTTGAGATAATAGTTACCTCATAGTTTGGGTAATTTAATCATTTAAAAATTGACAACTTTTATATTTAGGTTATTGTTTTAATATATGTATAATGACTAGAATCTTTTTCATCTTAATTAAATTATATTTTTCTAATTCGTTTTTTGTTAAATAAGGCATAAATGTAAGGGATAATTTTTTTAAAAAAATTGATTTTTAAGAAACAATTCTTTTCTAGATCTAATGCAATGACTATTTAGAATAACACGCAAAATTATTCAGTTAAGATTTACTACTAGATTCTATTTGCATTATAAAATTTCATGAGATATTTGTTTCAACAATATCATGAATAAGTTGATCATTTAATGATTTCAAAGTACAAAATCAAGCCAATAACAATTATAAAATATATTTTACTTACTTTTGCCTATAATAAAATAATTTGTATATCTTTTTTTTCTTTTTTTGCAATATTTGCCTCTCTCTCTCTCTGTGGCTGAATCCCAATCCCAAATAAGTTCTTAGTCATGGTATATGTACCTGAATTTTTTTGGGTAAGCGAATTGATGGCTTTGGGGAAAATGTGTTTATTCTTTTGGATTTCCCATACCGTAGTTGCTTTTGTAAGTTGCGTTCCCCTTTCGCATAAACTCACCATGGGTATGTTGGCCTCTCAAGATTGCTAGATTTTTAAGTAACAAAATATTATTTTATGATTTAGTAAAAAGAAAATATTAGTTTATGTATTTGTTTCAATTTAAGTTTAAGGGCCTGTTTGAATTGGTGTTTTTTTTTTTAGAGAAGAAAACATTTTTTTAATATATATATATATATACATATATATATGTATATATTATTTTTGTAATAACTATTTTGTTGGGAAAATCGAGAACACATGCGCCAATGCATAACAGAAAACACACAAAGAATACGCGATATTTTTAACGTAGTTCGGCCCTCTACCTACAACCACGATTCCCCTTTGGGATAAATTCCATTATTCAATAATAATGGGTTACATGCTATTATGAATTTGTGCACGGATAGAAAACTTTAAACCCTCGTCCACTGAATTCTTACAATCGGTCTATCCTCAACAGGATTAAGACAAATAAAAGATACTCTCTCTCGCTCATACAAGGCTCTCAGGATCTCTTATCCACTTCCTCCCATGGGATGGGGCCCTAAGCCTCTTACTATAAGTTACAAGACCCTCTATTTATAGAAGAGAAATACTTGCTCCTTAAGATTTCTCTTACATTAGTTTAGGCAAGTCTTGAATAAAGTAATTCTCTTAATTATCTTCCTCTCTAAGTTTCCTAATTTATATAAGTTTAGACTTTAAGCCATAACCTAACATATTTGATTTGGCTTTAAAAAAAAGTTGAAATTCTGAAAAAAATTCAAATACAACTTTTTTTTTAAGCCAGAATTTTCAGCTTTAAAAAAATTATTTTCCAGAGTTATTAAAAAAATACTTCTAAAGAAAGTCAATTCAAACGGGCTCTAAATTTCATAGGGACAAAGATTATTAGATTAGCGATGAGGTTTAAAAAAAAAAAAAAAGAAGAAGAAGAAGAAGGAAAAACAAAAAGATTATAAAGAGAAACCTTGCCCACGGCAAATGCCATGCCAACTCACAGTTATCTTGATGCTTAATTTCTCACATGCACTTGCAACTAATCAATCATGCATTTTGCCAACAGATTCAGGATACAGGAGAACTTAAAGTGATGCAACGTCCAATTTCCTAAAAACCCTCTTAAATTAGACCTCATAGAGATAAAGGAATTACATTTCCTTTTTTCCTTGTGCTTGCGTATTAAGGAATTCTAATTTTTTCTAATAAAATAAAAAATATATATCTTTACTGTGAATGCTTTGTTTGGAACAACTTAGTACCACAAGAGAATTTGCGTAATACAAGAAGTTCGTGGAAGAATTTAGGTTTTAATCTAGAACTCAGGGGGGAAAATGGAATTAACTCAAGATATTAATATTAGAAACTTGAAAAATGGTACTTGAGCATTGAGTCATTTGGCACGAAAAGGTCAGTTGAAATTAAAACTTAAATTTATGACAACAAATTTTTAATATTTTTTTTACCAACGCGAGACATTACACGCGTCGATGCGTAACACGTAATCCGGGCCTTTAACTTGAAACAGCAAAAGCAGGTTCCAGGTAATCGACTGTCTAACCTTGGGGGTCCTATTCGTGATTAACTTTTGCCAAATTGCACGCAAGAGAACAAAATATTAATTTGTGTTCTCTGTTTAATTACTCGCAATAACACATACCACTTTAGACAAAGAGGGCGTTTCGCTTTGCTTATTTAGAATGTTTATAAATATTTTAAAAAAAGTACCCTTTTACATATATTTTATTATTTAAATGTTTATAAGTACCAAATAAACAAAGCTAAACATTCTCATCCGCTTAATTGACCCTTTTCGTCAAGTTGCCACTTGCCTTGACCAAAAAAAAAAAAGTTGCCAGTTGCCAGAATTTGGAAGATATCAAATCCAGCTGCTCTTTTGCTTTCTTTTTTTCTTTAATTTAGTCTTTTCAGTGGAACGCCCACCTCTTTTAGCCCTCAACAATTTTGTTTATCCATAAATTAAAAAATTAATTTATCCCTCACTAGAAATGTTACCCATATATAAGTATTATATTGTGTATTTATAAGCCTTATTTAACAAAAACTTTAGGTTGACCCTCTCGCCCCCGTCTCATAATAAATATTAAGGGAGATATTTTTTTCTCCCAAATGAATCGAAACTTTTTTTAGAAATATGTTTTACACTAACCTATTCTAGTTCTGGCAATTGGTATAGGGGAATATTTTAGGAATAGAATAACATTCTCAATCTATCATAATTCTCACAATTGGTATAATAGAATACAATAAGGAATTCCATTTTTAAGGAAATTTCAGTCCCATGAATATAAAAGTAGTCATTTATGACAAAATACATAGAAATGAGGACCTGTTTGGATTGATATTTTTTAGGAAAAATACATTTTTCTTGAAAGGATATATATTTTTACATAATTATTTTGCTTGGCTTCTAAAAAAATTGAAACTCTTAAGAAGGTCAAGTATAATTTTTTTTCGAAGTCAGAATTTCTAACTTCTCAAAAAAATACTTTTTTTTCTAAAAATTATTAAAAAGTCCTTTTAAAGAAGTCAATCCAAACTTAACCTAATTCATGCTCATGTTCAATGAAATTATTTGACAAATGACTAAGATATATATCCCTGCAAAAATTAATATACAAAATTAACGTTTTATGCACATACTCTTATGAAAATCTTACGATCTAATTAAAAATTTAAAAACTAAAAAAAATTAAAATAAAAAACTTAAAAATTTAAAAAAAAAAATTGAAATAAAAAATTGCACCGATCCGCCAAGACAGTCGCCAAACGAAAAGGAATAACGGTTAATGTATGAGCTGATTGTTGCATCTCCAGCACGGCGAATGATTTCCTTGTTGATATCATATCTCCATCATGCATGATTCACGACCTTTTCAAGGATTTCTCTTCCATCAATCTAAACTTATGTTCGTTTGATAAATAAAAAAAAATTATAGATCTAGAATAAAAATTTATTAATTGATGAATTTTTGTTTTAGACTTATAAATTTTTTATCGACTGATGTTACAAATTGTTTTAAAAAACTAATAATTTTTTATTCTAAACCTGTAAATTTTTATTTAAAACCTACCATTTCTTTTCATAGATTAATGTTAGTGCAGGTGGATAGAAGAGCTTCCCCTTTTCAATATCCACCACCGTCTAATGTCCACTGATTATCGCAAGGACCATTGGATGCCCAGGGACGCGTGCAAAAGGTTTTTATTGGTGTAAACATAAAACCATTTCATATATACTAACAATATAATTGACTTTGACGGATCTCGTATTTCAAAGTGTTGAATAATTGTTTTATTTTCAATACTTGAAATATATTTCTTTCAATGAAAGTAATTAAACGATTATTCATAAATTCTTTCTTATTTATTTTATCAATTAGTATTTTCATAGTAAGAAATGTTCTCTCAATTAGGAGTGTTCATTGGAGAAACCTGTCCCAATCAACAATTTTTTTGTCCTGGAATAATTTTGGGGAATAAATTTTATTCCATTCTCTATCTCCAATTCACCAATGGGTAACATAATTTGCGGAAATAGGAAATGACAAAAGATCACTAGGGATTGGAAATCTCCAATTTTTTTTTAAAGTTCAAAACTAATTTTAATTCAACCTATATTAAATAATTATAAATCTAAAACAAATACATATAATCTAAACTTCAAAACGTAAATAAAAATATATAATTAAACACAAAGCAATCTTCAAAACTTGAGTCTTCAGATGTTCCGTGTTCTTTTGTTTGCCAAAGGTCAACTGAGGCCTAAGCCTGAGAGAGAGAGAGAGAGAGACAGACGGGTAGAGCCGCTGCATGAAACAAAAAATAAAAAGAGGTTAAGAGCCGAAGCCCTGATAAGAAATTGAGAATAGGATAAAAGATATTAAGATATATTATGTTATAAAATATAACTAAATAACACGCTCATATAAACTATAATAAAAAAGATTTCGGTAAACGGGTTCTTTTCTTGAAGAACAAAATTCATTCCAATTCCTAACCTATTTTCCTAAAATTTTTCTCCAAACCTAATCTTTTTTCCCCTAATTCCTTGATTCCTCAAACCCAATTTCCCCATACCACAACATTTGGTTTGGTAATCAGGTTTTCCCAATAAATAAACACCCCTACTCTCAACCCTTGAAGTTGCAATTGGCAAAATTTATGCTAATTTTATTAGCAAATAAATTGAAATGTACTTGATACTTTTCTTTGTATCATCTAATTTCTCAGTAAGATCACTAATCCCTTTAAAATCACCGAATTCACTACTTGAATACATATCAATTATATAAGTTTTAAGTTGACTCCTGAGTGTCAAAAGATCCAGTGAAGAAAACTCTAATTAATAAAATGAGCCAAACGAATCAACTTATCGTTATTGAAAGCAAGAAAATGAGTCACTAGGGTTCAAGTAAGCTATATTGGCCCATGTAACATGGCTATTTAGTTCTTGAAGTTACAAATCTAGCGTACCATAGAATAACTTAATTTTATAATGGTGTAGATTTATAATCTCTCAACTTTACCTAGTAATGTTCCTAGAAATACAAAATTATATTCCATGTTCGCAAGAATTAGATTATACTTCTCGGAAAAATCAAGAGATTTCATCCATTAAAGAAGCCCAACCTTTATCTCTCATTTCTTGTAACCTTTGTTTTTATATCCTAAACAATGTCCTTGCATTAACAATATCCTAATCTTTCCTTTATAATGGTTTTGATAGCTCATTTGTAATTCCTCCCACTTCTTCATAAATAGCAAGCAAAATATAAAGTCAAATGATTGTAACAACCTCAACAAGACACTAGCTTCATCTTTTTACTCATTGTTTGAACCATCTTGAAATATACTTTCAAGAACATCAATAATAGATTAAAACAGGATAATATAATTTAATAATATACCATAATGCGAATCCCATTTGGTATCACATGGTTGTTGTATTGATTTAAACCACAACCACTTACAGATTTTCCATTACTCAATGCCTTGGCAACTCTTTCAGCTTGACTGTCTTGAAGGATAATCTTGATGCTTCTAAGAAGCTCCGACACAGTTACCTAAATTAGAGACAACACTAAACAAAGAAGCAATTGACCTTTTATTCTTTGCAATGTCAACAAGTGTTGATTGAAGTTGGTGGGAGAAACATGACCTTTTTGGTCCACAAGGCATAAAACAACAACTTTCTTTTTTTTACTAACAAATCCCGTCACTCGTCAATTAATGTAGAAAATAATTCATCTACCAATTGACTAATAATAGTTTTTGTTTTTTTTAAATGTAGTAGCACTAATGATATCAATTGTACCTTATGGCCAACTAATTTTAGAATACCAGGAGCATTTAATTTTCAGCACTACTTTTCTAATCTTCTCATTGTGATTGTCAAGAAAAAGGAGCTCAAAAAAGTTATCTTTGAATAATTGAACTCTCTGGTTTATCATTATCATGAAAAGCTAGCCCCTTGCCTCAAGAGAATCGAACACAATCTACAGAAATTGTTAAGCATGTCTGATAATCAGATTGGGCTTGATTTGATTGTTTATGGAGAGCAACTCGAATAGATTATTTCTTTTTCATGGCTTGATTGTGTGCACTATTAGGACCTCCCATATGTGCTCCTAATCTATCTTTTTTATTCTGATGTCTAATTCCTTCAAGCACATATGAGTCTCCACTGCTTTGTTTTCCACTATTAAGTCTAAAGAGATAACAACTCAAATAAAAATATCATATTTCCTTATGCTATATTCAAGCCAATTTTTTTGTTGATCAAACCATGATGTATTGAACTAACGCGACACACCCCCAATATTTCTTTGTGGAAGTTATGATCACGTGGTTGATAAGGACTATGTTGTAAATAAATTCTTCGAAATCTATCTCGATCATTAGATTGATAGTTTAAAATTTTAATCTACAATTACAGTCACTAGGAAGATTTTTTAAACCGCGGTCATGTGGTTGTTGATCTAAAGATTTCCTTTTAAAAAATTTATCCATGACCTACATTAAGATATTTTATAATTAAACAATTATTTAAGATGCAGAAGCAACAATATCTTTTCAAGAGCAAACAAAGTGTATTCTAGATTTCCATTAGTATTTTATTGCATTTTCTTTGATCTATTCATGGCATGGTGACTTTTATCGAATTTAATTACATTGTTACTTAACATGAGCATTACATATATATACCAAATGAACCAAATCATACCACATCACATGTATATTTATTATTAATCAAATATAACACACTCAACAACTAAAGAATACCCAATAAATTAATAGACAATTTTGTTGCTACAAAAATATAAGCAAAAATAAATAACAAAATTTAATACCTAATTTGTTTGGCTTCATCAATATCATTTTCTTTGTAAATATTAAAAAAAATCAATAAACATTACAACTAAATAACCAAAAAAAAATAGAAAAAAATGTTATATATCATAACAAGATGATACGTACTTTCACAGAGCAAATGTTAACTTGTGGAACCTCCAAATATCAGGAGCGGTCAATCCCATCTTGTTCTACATTGACTTCACGAGACTTCCCCATACCAAGCTGCCTTTTGTCACTAGCTTAGAAATCCAGATAGTCTCGTATTTATCTTTTATATTTTTCATTTATTTTATATTTGTTATATTATATATATTTTATTCATTTATATTAATTTTATTTAGATTTATTTATTATTTATATTTACTTTATATTGAAAAATATCGAATATAAAAAGGATCAAAAAGGGGTGAAAAATTGTTAGAAAGTAATTATATTATGTAGTTAATACACCATTTCATACTTCCCATATGGGAATTGGAGAGTGCATTGAGTAAGTCCATTAGACCCAGTTCACCTTTAATCAAATAATTGCTTAGTTAAACAAACTAGTCTAACTGTGTAATTACCGCAAATTACGTTCAAATCAAATTAAAAGGTGATTTCAAATGCGTCTTAAGTAAGTAATGTGGATGTAATTAATAACTTGACTTAATTATTTCAAGTCAATTGATTAAAGATCTAAGTTACTATTTGTTATACTTGTAAAAATACCAATATCACTCTTAGGCATGAGAGTATGAACTTGAAGAGTAATAAATTTAATGTTATAAGTAAAATTCTACAATTATATCCGTACAAATGCAATTCGACATTTATAACCGTTTATATGGGCAAAACAGTCCCGTCGGCCGTCTTAGCCAATAGGGCAAAAGCATGGCCAAAAATAAATCGTTGGTCTTTAGAAAAGGAAAGGCTCCGCTTGACAACATTTGCAAGTAGAAAAGTCAACTAACTTGTAGTTAAAGCAATACTTTAAGTTATCCATGTTCAATAAAATATTATTTAGAAGATTTTTCTGACAATTCAACCCATGCTCCAAAATTTTTTTTTCTTTTTATCTTTTTAATTGTAATTTTATCTATTCTTTTACAAATATAAATCCAAACTAATACAAAAAATCAAATTCAAATTTTATCCACACCAATATTTACTAACAAAGGGTATATTTTACTAGTCAATTTGTTACTTTTCTTTGGAAAAGAAAAACTTTGAATCTATTAAAAACTGTCTTTTAAGTATTGATGCAATAATTTATCAAAAATTATTTTAATCTACTTCAACAATAAATCATTATTATCATACATATATATATATATATACATATCTGATTATAAAATAAATTATTTTATTTAAATAGGGAAAATAATAATTATAATCATGGCAACTATAATGACATTGATAATGTGATACCGATATTTTTCTACATTATTTTTATATTCATTAGTAAACCTTCTTATTTCGTTCAGCAAACATATTTTTTTTTTAAAACTAATTAGTTAAATAGTTATGTACTTATAGTTGGTAGCTACCAAAATAATTAATGGTGTCCAAACAAATTTCCAAGTGGAGCGTGACAACTTTAAGTGCTCCTGCGTACAAACGACTTTACTTGGCTTCAAATGATCCAAGACCACGTGACAACACGAGCCTAAAACACCCGCAAAACAGTGGACCAACACAAGCAGTTTTCAATATAAATCTTGGGGCGGGAACCCAAAACTACACCCCCTTTTCATCTTTTCTTTAGTTTTCGTCAAACCACAGTGGAAGTTGGAACCCAAAAACCTTCTCTCTCTCTCAAGCTCCATAAAATATCTCTCATGGCCCCTGGTTTTCCACCTTACCATCTCCTGTTCCTTACTTATAAACTCTTCGTTGTGCTTTCACTTTTTTTTCCCAAAACACAGCTCCTCAAACACTTCTCTATAACAATACACGGAAGATATGGATAGACAGAAGATATAGAGATTCATTCATGTTGTGAACGTTTGAGTCGTTTGTTGCATACGAGAATTAATCTTTCAAGGGTTGGATTTTTTTATTTTTTATTTTTTTTTGGGGTTTTCTGTGGTGGGAGCGATGGTGGTTGAAGCAGGGCTGAGGATTGAGCATAGAAAAGATGGAGTTGGGAATATTGGTAAAGTTATAAAGAAGAGGAAGTGCAAGAAGAGGGCGGTGAAGAGGTTGCCGGCGGCAGCGGCGGCTGATGATCATCGGGTGGTTCCGGTGACACTGCGGAGGCTGTTCGTAACGTGTCGCGAGGTGTTTAAAGGCCCCAACACCGTCCCTTCCCCAGCCGATGTGCGCATCTTGTCCAACATCCTTGGTGAGTACTCATTTTCTAATTATTGTGAATATCAATACATTTTTTTTTCCTGCTGGAATGATACTTTCTCTTGAATAGGTTTAGGAGCTAGTTTGGATTGTTTTCTTTTTTCTTTTTTTTTGTAATTTTGAAAAAAGTATGGACAAATTTATTTATGACTTTGATTTGAAATTTACAAATGAATTTTATTTTAAGCACTAATTGATTGGTAATTTAACTATCTAAACTAATAACAACAATGATGTAAGAGGATCAGGATTTTTTCATATCATTAGTTCTCTCATGATACGAGTATGCGAGCGAAATCTTGATATTCACGTTCATGTTTTGATTATATTATCTCAGGTGGGTATTAGGAGGGAGAAAAAATATTTTTAAAAAATTATTTGTTTTTAAAATTTAAATTTTATGAATGACTGAGATGACTTGATTTATACATAAATAATTAAGATTTGAACAATTGAGATTTGTCTCATTTTCAATTTGAGACTACTTGATATGGAAGATCTGATCAATTTGATTAATAAAATTGAGTGGGGAAAAAAGAAAAGATGAAAATTCGATTAATTCAATATTCGTATGTGGATCTACTGGTGGTTATAAGATCCAGACAGTTACCAGCTGCACATTTATTATAACCTCTTGCCTTTGCCATCTTTGATATGGCCTACATTTAATAGGGGAATTGTGTAGGGGAAAATATAGTATACCATTTCCCTCATCTCACCCCCCCCCCCTCACACCTCAAATTTTAGGACTCCAACCAATTCTTTTTGTCGCTACATGTCCCCTAACTCTAATAATGTAAAAGAATAATCATTAATAATAATTAATTAATAATAAAATATCTATCTGCGTAATAAGAAAATATAGATAACTTGAAACATAAATAAATTTGTTTAATTAAGATTGTAAGAGATATGAGAGTCATTTAAATGGGAGGGTTGTTAGAGAGAAACTCATTTCAGGGAGTCACTAAAATGATAAAATAAAGGTTTGCTTGAGTGAAATTGAATAGGAAGTTTTGGATGTAAAAGAATTAATAAGAACCCATGGACATAAGAAGACTATAAGTAAACGGTTGGAGTTAGTTTCGCTATTTACAATCATAAATAATATTTTCTGTTTGGTAATATTTCTTAATTGGACAGGAATTATCTTCCTCAAGAAACTAGCCGGTCTTTTCTTTCACGTATAATAGAGTATACCTAGAGTATACCTTGTGTAATGCACGGGAGAAATGTGTGTTTTTAGTGTTTTTATTTATCATGAATAACCAATTTTTACATTTTATGTGAGGATGAAAATTAATATATCTTTTTAAATTTAATTTTTGGTAAGTATTCAACACTAATCATGTTCTTATGAGAGATTTTAGTAACTGAATAAAATGCTTAAATTATTTATTATAGATTTTTATTAATTGAATAAAATATTTAAATTGAATAAGTAAAAAATAGAAAATAATTTCATATGAGAAGAAAAGTAATGAAAGATTTTTTAATGTTATTTTTATATGAAAAATAGTATTATTAATTAGTGATTACGTAGATTTAAATTAGCTGTATGGATGAAGTGATGACATGCAATATGTACTAAAAAGGCATATATCTTCTTTTATATAATACATAAATGACATTTACTTTTTTCTATATGATATATAGATATATACATTTGTCGTCTTTGAGAATCATTTTCATAGATTTTATTTTATTTTTTCCCCTAATGTTTGAAGGCTCTAGAGTTCTTCGGTTGGCTACATGATAAAGACCGTCTCTCACAATTTTAAGTCAGACTGAAAACTTTTTGGCAGAGATGACTATTATTGTATTTGGAATAAGCCTCTTATAAGATCTTATTTTGTTGAAGTGAAGGAGATAATATTTATTGTCTTTTTTGATCTTTAAGATATAATATATTTTATTGCAAACATTTTATGAAACTCAAAACAAATACTTTCTATCTTATAAGATATAAATAATTCATGCTTGACTTGTTTTTCACAAATGTAGATAAAACATATTGTCACAAGCATGTTATTAAAATTCAAAACAAACTATACTTTTCTATATAAAAAAATTTCATAATAAGCTTATACCAAGCAAAGCATATATATATATATATATATATATAAAAGCTTTTCAAGAATGTTACTGTGCAGAAGATGAAGTTATCATTTCACTGACCATGCCCTTGCTGTGTTTTCAGATAGCATGAAGCCCGAAGATGTTGGGCTAAGTAGTAATCTGCAATTTTTCAAGCCAAATACTGTGGTTGAGGGTAATCCAAGAGTCACCTATACAACCATTTACAAGTGCGAGAATTTCTCAGTAAGATTATCCCTCCCTTGCTTATTGGTTTTGGTTAGAGTAGTTGATACAGCTTCTTACTCGCCGCATTAAAAGGAAACATGTGGACATGCCACGAAATGCTACAATTATAAGAGAAATTTTCTGCCTCTAGCTCTTTGCATACGGGATGCTATAACCTAAGAGGAGATTTAGCCTTCATACTCTACGTCTTGCTTGTTTAGAAATTTTTAACGCTAGCGTTTTGAGCTTCATACTGAAAACTCCTATAAATTTTGAATCCAGTGAAGCATGTATGATGGTTTTACAGATTTTTAGCCATATAGTGCTCTGCCTTGGATCTGCAAAATTTAGATCCGGTTGAAATATATGTTCTATAAGTTTGACTAGATATCATGTTGTCGAACAATGGGAGCAAAATTTGGAAACATGAATATTTGAAATTCTCCAAGTGACTCTTCTCATGGCAAGTTGTTGATGGATACTCTCTGCGTATGTTTTGCAGTTGTGCATTTTCTTTCTTCCTGCCACCAGCGTCATACCCCTTCACAATCATCCAGGAATGACAGTTTTTAGCAAGCTTTTGTTAGGGACCATGCACATTAAAGCATACGATTGGGTTGATCCCGACAGTCCAGGCACATCTGAATCGTCACCTAAACGTGAGTTCTCTCATTCAACCACCTTCCCTCTATGCTGCTCTCAACTTCATAGAATCTTTAGCTGGAATTACGATTGACTTGTCATAAACGCATGTAAATGCAGCGAGACTGGCTAGGTTGAAGGTGAACAAAATCTTTACTGCCCCATGTGATACATCCGTATTATATCCAACATCCGGAGGCAATATTCATGAATTCAGAGCAGTAACTCCATGTGCGGTGCTGGACGTGATGGGACCTCCCTATTCGAAAGATGATGGACGGGACTGCTCATACTACAGAGACACTCCCTACGGTGATTCCTCAAGTAAGCCGTTAACACTCTTTAGCTGTAGCATTGCTTTACACCAGCCTTTGTTAAAACTCTTTGGTCATCACTAGTCTGATGCTTGTCATTTTCAGTAATAACGTGTATTTCCACATGCAGATGGGGAATCTGCAGAGGCAAAAGAAGATGGGGTCAGTTATGGATGGTTGGAGGAGATAGAAATGCCCGAGGACTCAGAAATGGATGTAATTCAGTACATGGGTCCCCAAGTTATATAGTCTACTGTGTAGTCTTTTGTTTTTCCATTGTTCTCATCACGTATCCATTTTCTTTTTCTTTTTCTCTTCTTCCTCTTCTTTCTCGCTGGCCTTTTCCTTCTTCCTCGGATCAGTGCGTATATTAGTGTAAGACTCGTGCAATGCACAAGTCCTGGCATAAATCTCAAGAAAATATTAACATTTCTTGGTAGTAGTATTTTTCATTGGACTATGTATTGATCAACTAATTGTATACCAAATGATATATTCATAGTTATTTTTTTTCTTTTTGAAAAAAGGTTTTGTAGATGTTGTGGTCAATGTGACATAGTTAGAGAAATATGTAATATCAAAGAATGACGTTTATATTTTCCGAAACTGAAAAAGTTATGTTGTACTATTTGTAGATATCAAATAAATATTAAATTGAATGGTGAAAGAGAAGACAAAAACAACAATAGCAAACGCGGGTAAATGTAAGTGCTTTATGTGATTAAAAAAGAAGCTAAGAAGAAAAGATTTAATTTGAATATTTGGAAAAGAAATTATATAACACACTAAGGTGTTGGGTACAAACCATGTAAGTCAATTACTAGTACATAGTGTTACGTGACAAAATCTGAGGCATTTAAGCATGCAAGGAGAGCAAGTTGCTAGAAGACTTCAGTTCGTTTTAGGTCACTTCTCTTATCTTTCAATTGTATTTCTTTCTCTTGTAGGTACAAATTCATAGGCTTGGGGCTAATTTTATAAGAGAGGTTTGGGAGAGGGAGAAAAATTGACAAGGGTGTGGGAAGGGGATTGATTGTTTGATGAATTTTGGAAATTCGATTTGAATTTTGGAAATCTGTTTTAGGGATTTTAGGATTTTCAAAATCCAAACAAGGATTTCCAAAACTTTTTTCAGGTTCAAATTTTGAAAATCCCAACCATCGCACCGTTTAGCATGCCATTGGATTTTGAGAATCCGAATTTGGCTTTTGAAAATCTGATGTCGGATTTTCAAAATTCGAGAGGACCATTTCTTAAATCAATTCAAAAAGTAACCTATTTTTGCAACAATGTTATAAAATGAGGCCATTTTTTTTTTTTTTTTTAACAACTGTAAGACAACCACAACCATTTGTACTTCAAGGGCTCGTTCGGTAACGCGGTAAAAAATTTGGTAAACAAAAACCAAAATCATAAATAGGAAACTATGAACAACAACTAAAAACAAAAACTGTAAATATGTTTGGTAAATTACAGAATCTATAAACAAAAACAATAAACCTATTTGGTTACCCATTAGTTTAAAAACTATTTTTGCCTTTCATTGCTCTTTTAATTTTTTTTATTAAATAAAGCATATGAGAATATTTTGTAAAAGACAATGAAAATAACAAGAATAATGAAAATAGACAATTAAATTGGGCAACTTTTGCCCGTGAGCTCGAATCATTAAGGAGGTAAAAGATAGGTATTTTGGTAGACCATTTCTTGAGGAAGCTTATCCTGGAAAATGAATCTGTTACAAGGAGGTTGCAGCTAATCCCAATTGAGAATCCTCCACACTTGAAGTGGTCACCTGGAAAAACACACGCTAAAACATATCAGGTCTTCTTTTTCGCCATCTTCACCTCTTCAAAGGCTTCCAGCATATATAAGTTCTTCCGATAATGCTCTGCCTAATGCTTTTCCAGCATACATATAGATCTACATATATACACACACACATATATATACACACAACAAAAAGGAGATAAAGTAATTGATTTAAAATGATAAGGAGAGAAGAGGAGATGAAATAGCAGACCTGATTTGATGATGAAGAGTGAACAATGGTGCAGCTGGAGAGAGAGAACAATGGTGCAGCTGGAGAAGGAAATTTTTATCGCTAGGGTTCTTGTGTTTAAAAGGTTAAAAATGTTTTAAAAAAGAGATGCTAGCAAGAATCGAGCCCTGCATCTCATTAAAACCAAATCAATGACGCACCACCATTAGGCAACGCATTTTGTCAACATTGAAAAACCTCTTTTTTTTTTGTTTCTGTTTATTCAAGTTGGCAAAACCTGTTGCTTGTTCTTTTTTCCCCTACAAACGCTCGTCAACAAAAACAAACGAGTTTTTTGCACTCGTTTTTGTGAAAAGCTCAATAAAAACGGAAAACGGAGTAAAAGCAGCGTTTCCAAATGAGCCCCCAAGTTTTTATCTTCTATTACAGTTACTGTCAGTCCCTTGGGTTTCTGCATTGCCCAGTACTACCACCAGTGACCAAAATCTGCAGAAATCACTGCACATTTCTATAAGTTGCCAATATCTCCAAGTTGAATAAAAAATCCAATGCAAAAATCGCAAACTTGTTATTACGTGTACAGACTAACGAATATAACATTGCACCCGCTAAAATTAGATTTATATTCCTTTAATATAAAATTTTTTCATTCTCAATCATCCTCATATTTTTCCATTAATCATTCCCTCTTTTAAAAAATGAGTTATATTTAATGAAAAAATGATTAATAACGATAATTTTTCATATACATAGAATTATTTAATTAATTTTAATTGATGTAACATTGCACCTGTTAGAAAAATCGGTACATGGAAGGGGTTGCAGCCAAGCAACGACGAGTGACAACGACTAGCCCCCGAATGCCAAAGCGGGCCATACTGAAGAAAGCGAAAGCTCACTCTGGCATGACAACCACCAGAACCACACTAATAGCTACTTTCCCTTTTTAACAAGACCTACAGAAATATCAAAATTAATAAAGTAAAAAAACAACGTGATACGTACATAGAAGCACATGAGAATTGATAAAGAAATATAGCAGCCTTAGTAAAGAAAATTACAGCAAGAATAAAGGGTTCAAATCAGCGGCAAGAATCTTTCTTCTTTGGGTTTGCTTTTCCTTTTTTCTCGGTCCAGTCCAACGCGAGAGGGTCACTTTAAAGCTTTCGGGAAAAAAAAAAAAAGAAAAAGCATATAATATATGCCCATAGATGCTTATTTACTCGTGATAATGCCAGTTAAATTGTAGCCGTAGCTCTAAAGTGTGACATGAATTTTCTTAAACCCGTATCAGTAGTTTGTCATTATTCAAGGTCAGTCTTCAAACCGATTATCGCCCAAAATTGCCTTCTCACACACTGAACCAAAATTTATGTGGGACTTGCTGACTTATTATAGAAATGGTATGGGACAGACTGGTTTGAAACATTTACGCTTTCTTTATCCATGTTCTGTGAATTGTGTCATGTCATATTTGGTAAGTCTGTAAAATACCCAACATATGTGTGTGAGAGAGAGAGAGGTAGGACCTTTCAAATCTAGTTGTCTGTCAGATAACGGTTGGTGTATTATGGGAAGGGCTTTTAAGGTGAGAATACACGTCAACATAATTGCTGCTTTTTTTTTTTTCTTATTTGGGTCAAAGACATAATAGCTGCTTACTTTAGTTTAAGGTTAGCATTCTTTTCACTATGTCTAGTTCTGTATTGATTGCTATGGGATCTGATTTGGTTCTATATGTGTCTATTTTCTTAGATATTTTGTACTCTTGGGCTTCATTCAACTAAAGCTTATAAATCAAAGGCAATTTACAGAGGCTAAGTGTCACTTGTTTGTCATTTAGGTAAGCCTTTAATATGCTTCTAACTCTATTTAGTATTTTATTATGATATTTGGTTGTTTAATTATATTGGCATGTCTCATAGATGACAAGAGCTGGTAGCACTATGACTTAGAGATAACACCCTCACTTGAGACTTACAGGTTTTGAGTTCGAGTCGTTATTCATATATTTCTTAGATGGAAAAGAAAATGTATCTCATTATATCTATTGGAAGTTTGAAACTAGGCATAATTCAGCAACATATGCAGAATAAAATATTGGATGTTTTCGTTCATCAATTACGGGTCCAGCCAGCAGAATAAAGAGAACACTGAGAAGGATATTTTATTTTCAAGAAAATGATCAATTATTTCCAGTGACTTAATGTAACTATCCAATATTTCGTATTTTATTTCATCTCACTCCTCATATTTTCACTTGATGATAGAAGGAGCTAACTTCTTCTTGAACTCATAATTCACATTGTCTCTCTTTCAAACTGCAAATGCAGAAACTTTTATGTGCAGACTTGCTGAAGTTTCGAGGCATCTATGAGAACCTGCATCGTCTGATGCAGTTCCTTGAGGAAATTAGTGAACTTTCATGATTATTGAAATCAAAAAGAAGCAACTGAATTGTTTGAGCTCTTCAAGTTGTTTTTCAGCCAAACTATTACTGATGGCAAAAGACTTGTGCCATTTGGCACTTCTAATTTGGTTGGCACTTCCAGTTACAATAGGCTGCGGAAAGCAACTACAATCGTTCCAAGTGCAAACCCTTTGGAGAATCCAGGCCCTTCTAAATTATCCACCTCTTCTGAAAAGCTGGAAAAATAATACAGACTTGTGCAGAACTGAACCAAGTCCAACTCTTACCATTGTTTGTTATGAAGATAGCATAACTCAGCTCCATATTATTGGGAAAAAAGGGACTCCTCCATTACCTGAGAACTTTTCCATTGATTCCTTTTTCAAATATCTTGCCAAGCTTCCAAGCCTAAAAGTCCTCAGATTAGTTTCTCTTGGCTTATGGGGGCCATTGCCAGATAAAATTTTGTACTTGTCATCAATGGAAATCCTGAACTTGAGTTCGAATTTCTTTCATGGTGCCATACCACCAGAAATTGTATCACTAATACATCTCCAGTCACTCATAATTGATGACAACATGTTTACTGGTAAACTTCCAGATAGGCTGGGGTCCCTTTCAGCTTTGGCAGTTTTGAGTGTGAAGAACAATTCTCTCAATGGAACTTTGCCTGAATCTTTAGGGAGTCTGCAAAACCTCAGAATCCTTGCACTATCGGGCAACAATTTCTCAGGGGAAGTGCCTGATCTTAGCAATATTGAAAATCTTCAAGTGCTTGACCTGGAACAAAATTCTCTTGGACCACAATTTCCTCTAGTTACAAGCAAAATACTGACTATTATCCTGAGGAGGAATAAGTTCACCTCTAGCATTCCAGAAAAAGTTCAATCTTATTATCAGCTTGAACACTTTGATATCTCTGCCAACAAATTTGAGGGAAGGTTTCCTCCATCATTGTTATCTCTACCATCAATTAGTTATCTGAATGTTTCAGCAAATAAATTAACGGGGATGCTCGTTGAGGATCTGCCTTGCAACACTGAACTTGAAGTTGTAGACTTATCTGCTAATCTATTGACTGGGAGAATGCCAAGCTGCCTGTTGTCTGATTCCAAGAACATGGTTGTTCAGTATGCAGGAAATTGCTTGGCAACTGGAGATAAAAGTCAACATGCAATCTCTTCTTGTCAAAATGAAGCTTTAGCTGTGGGAATTATACGTCATCATCATAAGCATAAACGATCAACAAATATAGTCCTTGCACTAAGCATCACCTTTAGTGTTGCTGGAGGAATCGTACTGCTCGGTTTGACCTTTTTCATACTCAGAAAATTTCTCGTAAGGAAGGCTGCAGAGAAACCTGCCAAAAGACCAATGGAAGAAGATGCATCAACAAGCTATACCTCAAAATTATTCTCAGATGCAGGTAATGTTTCTCCTCTTTTATCTGGTGCCTACTTGACTTCTTAGTTTGGCTCACTAGCTTGGTGTCTGATGCGTTGTTGACGACCCACAAACAAGTACATTTTTAGGAATAATTAGTAGTACCTCTGTTTATCCACTGACACCGGTTCTTGAATTAAGTTTGATACTTTATCATTTTTCACCCACATTTGATACTTTATCATATTTCGCCCACACTTCAGGGTATATCACTCCAGCAATGAGGGTAGGAGGACTTGGCCTTCCAGCTTACCATACATTCTCACTGGAAGAGCTTGAGGAGGCAACAAACAACTTTGATACATCAAGCTTTATTGGTAAAGGATCTCATGGTCAAGTATGTAAAATCCTTCTTACAGCTATCACCTAGCAGCATACTGCAAGATAGATAATCCTGTGTGAATATAATAGTGGCGGCAATATGCATTTAGTTCCAATATGAATTCTACTCATATGATAAGTTGAGAAAATTCAATCAAGCATAAAACTTCTGTTATTTGGCATTCAAGTAGTTTTAGAGTTGTTCTCTGTGCCATCCTACCCTCAAAGGAAGGTTAAGGTAAATCAATGATTCACTGAGTTACTCATCTTCTCCAATAAATAAAAATAACTTTGCACCTCTTTCGGGCTTATTGTCATCTCAAAGAATATGAAATGCCCTATCCAAAAGTTTTGGTGCTATAAACTCTTGTAAGGCTTATGGATGCTTATTTTATATTGCCAGATGTACAAGGGTCAACTGAAAGATGGTTCACATGTTGCTATTAGATGCCTGAAACTGAAAAGAAGACAAAACACTCAAAACTTCATGCACTATATAGATTTGGTATCAAAACTCAGGCATCATCATCTGGCCAGTGCTCTTGGACACAGTTTCGAGTGCTACTTGGATGATTCAAGTGTCAGCAGAATATTTCTTGTCTTTGAATATGTACCAAATGGGACTCTAAGGAGCTGGATATCGGGTAAATCAAAAGACTTCCATCGTATTTTCACGTGCAGTCTCCTTATTTTGTACAAAAGAGGATATCTTTCCCTTATCCTCTCCATTGATTTAGAATCATTGCACCTCTCATAGAAGTTTCAGAAATGATTCCCTTTTGCTTCACACATGATCATTTAACTGTATGTTACCGAGCAAGAATTGATTTGAAGGAACTCATGCGACTGCCTCCCAGCACATATCAATCATTCAATGTGCAATTAGTCAAAAAGTGTTGAAATGTGATTTTATCCACTTGGCTGGAAGGAGAACAGATTCTTTTCCTTCTTTTTTTTTTTTTGGTTTTTGTTTTGGCAGAGCAATGATGCATAAACTGATATCATGGGACTTTTTATCTAATTTGGTAGAAAAACGTGCTAGACGTATACTTACTTGGCCACAACGCATAGCAGCTGCTACTGGGGTAGCAAATGGTATCCAGTTTCTGCACAAAGGAATTGTGCCTGGAGTCTTTTCAAACAATCTCCGGATAACAGATATTTTGTTGGATCAGAACCTTGTTGCCAAAATCAGCAGCTATAATCTGCCTTTTCTAGCTGAGCTTACAGGAGAGGTACTGAGGAGAAAGTCTTTGAGTTGTCTATGTGTTCTTTGGCACAAAATGACTTGATATTATATTGCTCAACTGTGCAGGATAGTAATCATTTTACCTCAGGTGGATCTAAAGAGCTCAAGAATGCAAGGTCAGTTTCCATATTGTTAAGGTCAACTAACTTGTGGTTATTAATTTAGCAACAGTTAACTCACGGGACTTCTCGACTTTCATGATGCCCTTACTGTTTGATCAAGCATTAGCACCTAGCTTTTGATTAACTTGATGCATGTCCCTCTTCCCTTTGTCTGTCCTGTAGATTCTCACTTGAATCAATCTTGCTCTATTTCCTCCCCTCCCCCGCTACTTTCACATTGTTGCACTGACAGGTAGATAAAATTTCCAACATCTGGTTTTGTAGTGTAATCCATCAAGAAAAATCTGACATTTATGACTTTGGAGTGATACTGCTGGAACTTCTTACTGGAACGCCAATACATTCCTTACATGAAGTCGAGGTTCTAAAGAATCAGGTATCAGTGCTGACATATTTCTTTTCCTTATGTATCTGTATATACGGATATGTATATATTTCCTTGTCTGTATGTCTTTATCATCTAGTAAGATGAACTTTCAAAGAAAATACAAAAACCAGAGTGCCAAGGCTCAAACTGCATACATTTATGAAGAAACTCACAGGAAAAGATTTCTAAAGGTATTATTCTGAGAGCTGTTCTTGCTAATATCCAGGGATATTAACAGTTAGAGAAAAAGCAAGTCAGGACCTATGTCCCTTAATACTTCCGACCTGCTCAATAATATTAGCACCTCCCAAATAATACTCTCCAATGCCATTTGGAAGAGAACACTTCTGATAAATCACATATCTTGCTGCTGTGCTGATTCTCAGCGTCATTCTGCATTATCAGCAGCCAAATGTAACTACAACTGGTAGTTGGACTCTGGATGATTTCAACTTCCGGTTTTCTACTTGTAAATGCCACTGCATGTGAAGCTTCCTTTACTCTTATCCTCTTACTAATCTTATACCAAAAGAGAAGTCGAGATAAAACTAAGGACAATCCAAATTATAGGATGGTAAATAAAAAATTATTGTAACCACTATATGATCTACAAAAATGAAATGCAAGCATTTGTAAGGTTCTCAATTCAACCCCTTCCCCAGACTGATGAAAGATTCATTTTAACTCGGTCCGATTCTGTGAGGCTCTCCCTCCTTTCTTGCTAGAAGATTGCTAATAGATATATTTCTATATGTATGTCAGTAATTGCCTCATTTGGCAGCTCCAATGGTGGACTTTTGTTGCTTAATATTTATCCAATCACTATTTTAACACTGACCTGTTTGGCTGTACTTATTTGGGGTACTTATAAGCACCCAAAAAGCAATACCAACCTGCACTTTAATAAATAAGAAAAGAAGTCCTTATAAGCACCCAAAATAAATTTCAACACCAAACACCCTGTTAACAAGACAAACTTGGAAATTGACTTTTCTCAGCTGCATAAATGCAACACCGTTGGTGCACAGAATTGTTTGGTTAATTATGATGATGGCGCAACTAGTTGTGTTTTAGAGCGTGCTTGCTGCTTTGTAGAATATCCGAAACTAAGAAGGTGCTGTTTCTGATAGAATGCCACATTCTGATGTACAAGTCCTGTAGAGTTGCACCACTATGACCATTAAGTCAAACTCAAGGATACCCAGTTGCTGCAAGCTCTAAGCTGTTAGCTAACAAATATCAGAAACGACTATATAGTGTTTCAGGAATAGATCTGCTCACAATGTCACATTATGAGCGAGATACAATAGTTACAAACTGTTGATATAGATTCACAATTGTTGTATTCTACTTATACAATGTGCGTAACTTGTTCTCTATTATCATTTTCACAACATACGTCTTTATGCGATGGTTATCAGACTAACAATAGTAGAGATTTGATGCTGTGCAGTTGCAACTGAGAATAACAGCTGCTGATGATGCATCGAGAAAAAGTGTAGTCAACCAAGTAGTTAAGCATGCATGCTGCATTGAGTCATTGAAAACAATGAAAGATATTTGCTGCAGATGTTTGCTAAAAGATCCAGCAGATAGACCTTCAATTGAGGATGTATTGTGGAATTTGCAGTTTGCAGCTCAACTGCAGGAAGCATGGAAACGAGACTCCCACAGCAGTGAGAGTTCTCCAGTTTCTCCTATACGACTCAAAAGTCTTACGCTTAGCATCCACTCAGAGTAGTTGAAAAATGTTTCCAAAATGTTGCCTTTTTGCTTTTAAGGTTTGGCTCCGATGAGGCCTGAGCTTGAATATAGAGATGCCTTGCGAGTAGGAGAAGATTGGTTTAGGCAATATGCACTATCACACTCTGTCTCCACAATGATAGATATGCTGCCTGATGTCCAAAGACGAAGTGGAAATGTTTTTTAAGTATCATACTTGTTAGCATCTCAACACATAACTAACCTTCGCATTACTATCTCTCTTAGCAAAGTACAGCATCGACAGCACAGCACTACACAAGCCTGAAATATATGATGGTAGTGCTTATGTTGGGGTAAGTTTCACAGTCTCCTCATGACACAAATAATGTTATAAGGAAGAGACTTATGCTGTGTGTTTGGTTGGGACTTATTTTCAGATACTCATCTTATTAACTTGTGTAAAAAATTATTATTCGTTATCAACTTATCATAAGTCACTTATCAGATACTTTTCATAAGAAGAGTCCCATGTACTCAGACGCTCCACTGAAATTCAGATCACATTTTCCTTTGTTATCCCTAAACAAGTGAGACAGAATAATATTTTCAGTTATTGCTAGATGATAGTATCTTACTGGTGGACCTCCATCCTCCATCTTATTGAGACTTATCCCAAACAGCTGAGATAGGGAGGAATCCAAATGAATGTGGCCCCCCTCCCCTAAGGTGAGGAGCCATTCATCCGGCTGCACCAAATGGATGTGCTATCCATCTGTGTTAAACTTGTTCAAAGTATCAAGACAGAGAGATCGTTCAATGCTTCTAGCGGCATCAGTATCAATGCACACAAGCAACTAAGATCAAGAAGGATAAAGTGTCCGGTGTCCTAAACCTCAGACATGGACAAACTCTGCCAAGTTTCACACAAGAAAAAAAAATTAAAGAATCCTCCACATGTTAGATTAATGGAGCCATTTCCATGTCCCTGTTGTCCTGTTAATGCTGAAGCACGATATCTCCCTTTAGAATAAGCAAAAGCAAGCTGAGATCTCTGTTAAAAACTATACACAGCAACCTCAATAATTCAGTGCCTTAGCAAATATTTATGATATGCTAATCCACAGAAGGACATCAAATTAACTTTCCATGTCAGAATTAATACAACATCAAGGAAAGTTTTCATTCTTTTTCCATTTCTGCTAACTAATCACCAGAAGAGGAAGAAGCAATACTAGTTTTTCAGCTATCCCCGGAGAGAGGATACATAACGAGAAGAAATACAACATAAACATTGAAGCCTTTCTGCTTCAGCCTAATACCCCGGTAACTGAAAATAAGTTCTTAGCCCTTTTCTTTATCTCCCTGCAAGTAAAGAAGCAAATACAAGGTAGGAGAACTCCAGAGCTTAAAACTAATACAGGGGAGAGGTTCCCAATGTCACAAGAATGGTTAATGAGTCAAACACAATGACAATTATTGTTGCGTCAATATTTTATCCTCATACACATATCCAGATTGAAGATGCCCTTCTGTAATCAGAAGAGCAGGAAATATCTCTCCAATCAGGGTAAGTTCATAGGATATCTGTTGCCGGATGTGTTGCTTCTTTAGTTGCCAAAAAATTACCTTTGGCCAGAGGAGAATGTATTACACTACCATGCCATTTCAATCACGTATCCTCTGAAGGAAGGATCCCATAACAAGAACTACAACCACAAAAACATTTCAAGCCTTTTGGCTTCTGGCTAATATCCCCATAACTAAAAGTAAGTTCTTCATTTTCTTGTATATCTCCAGAAGCAAAGAAGCAAATGCGAGGTAGCAGAGCTCCAGAGCTTCGGACTATTACAGGGGAGAGGTTCCCACCATCACAAGAATGGTTAATGAATCGAGCAACATTGCCAATTCTTGTTGCATCAACATTTATCCTCATGCACATATTTCTAGAAGGAAGGTGCTCTTTCACGACAAGAAGGGCAGGAGACATCTCTCCTTTCAATGCAAGTTCATCATATATCTGTTGCCGCCTTCTTGCTTCTTTAGTTGTCAAAAGTTCACCTTTCGTATAAGATCGTGGACAGAAAAGTGTCAGGAGAAGATAGCAAAGCATTGGCAAAATTAGTATCATGTTCCTCACAAATGCAAAACATTTTCAATTGACTACAGAGAAGACCAAACGAGGAAAAGCTTACAAAATCTATACAATGTTTCAGTGACCAATATGAACCAATAGTTCAGAATGTTCTCAAACTGACAATGTAAGTTTATACTTCCTCTGTCCTATAAATTAAGAATTAGACATTTTATGGTCAAGTTGGACAACTTCACATATCAGAACATTCTGTCTACATCACTATCAGGTAAATGAGATAGTAGAGTCACCACGTCCCCAGCTAAGCTCATGTTTTTCTGTAATACTTGGTGCAAATATACCTTCACCGTGTAACAAAACTAGACTACTTCTACAAGCGATGGTCTACTTTCTCATTCCCCCTATTCTTGTTGAGGTAAAATGCAATAGGCCATACATAAATTAAAAGAATGCAAAAACTCCCTAAATATTTTGCGAAATTCGGATGTTGTAATTACGATATGCCTATTCATGTAGTGCAAATTGCAAAAATCCCTTTACCTCTTCTGCCGAAATTGCCATTAGACCTTATCGTACATAATTACTCAAACACATCCATATGAATGAGTACATATCTCATTTTGTCTTGACGGCTGGAAATTTTTCGCACATTCTTATATAAACACATCCGGGTTGAAACTTTTTAAGCTATTTGCCATTGGCATTAGATTAGTATCGGCGTGCAAATTAGACAAAACACAATATGGGCAGTTTTTGCCCGAGCGATCAAGTACAAACGCATGTTTGCATAAATTTGATGGACAAGAAAAATTACCTGCATATTCGCAGACAAATTTCCCTTGGTGAATAAACTCAGCAGCATACAAACCCCAACCTTTACACCCGTCCTTCACAATCTTCAACCTCACCCCTACTCCTTTCTGAGTCACCCGGTTCCCGCACTCCGAGTCACACCAACAACTCGGTCCACACTCCCGCGTCAACCCGTCTGAATCATCCAGAAAACAACATTCAGCATCCGAACCACCCACATCACACCTCTCACACTCGCACCCGTAAACACCCTCCACCCTATACAAAAACGGGTCAGGCCGAGCCGGACTAAATCCGGGCCGCACAGTCGGGTCGGTGCCCCATACCTGGCCAATGATGGTACCGGGTAGGGTCTGTGAGGGTGTGTAGATGAAGTAAGCATAAGGTTGGGAGTCAACGGCGTTGACGAAAGGGATCGGAGGGGTCTCGAAGCCTCTAGAAGCATCGGAGGATCTCCGGTGATTGATCGATTTGGAGATTCCGTGAAGGGTCTTGCAGGTTGATGAAATGGAGGCTAAGTCGGTTGGCTGTAGATATGGTAGTACGAGCTCGGCGCACTGGAACAGAGCTTCCTGGTTGGTGTGGGCAGAGCCTCGCCAGATTTGTTGTGGCTGTTGGATGGTTTTTCTGCAACGTTTTTCTTTTTCCATTTTAAGGTTGGGAACGTAGCGCGAGAGTGCCAAGAGTGCAAGTGAGTCGACCTTTTTGAATGTCCGATTCGCAGTTGTTTGTCTTCTTCTTTTCTTTCCCTTTTTTTTTTTTAATGTCAAATTAATGAAAAAATGATACTAGGGTATGCATAGTTAACAAAAATCTACTCCGACGAAGAAGGGCAATTTAATACCCAATCAAATGCTAACTCTTTGTTAAGAGATCGTTTCACTATCTAGTCCGTTACCTCATTTGTTATCCTTTTGACAATTGAAATTTGTAGTTGTTGATATAAATTTTTTGCTACTTCATTGGTTGTCCTTTTAACAAACTAAAATCTATGGTTGTTGATCTAAGTCACTGTCATTAAGATACTTTCAATAATTAACTTAATTGCCCAAGGCAATGAATTTGAAGAGATAATTGTTTTATGGATAACTTGTGCATTATTCTCTATGATGATATAGTATGGCCTTAGCTGTGGAACGAAGGAAACAACTTGCTTCAAGCCAAGGGTTTTGCTTTAATTGATGCCTCATATTAGATAAGTTTGGAGAAATTAGTATCTCTACTAACAACGACAACTACGGCACCCGTTAGACAAGGCAACATCTACATTGCATTTAAGCCAATGTTGTGGAAATAGTTGCCAAACATGGAAATGTTGACAAGTTAGGTATTGATTAGAATCTTGAGGAAGCCGCTTAAGCATTTGCAAAGACTTAAGTTCAACAACTGGCCTGCTTGATGCTCGTCTTTTTTTGTCCCCCTTTTTTTTTTTAAGAAAAAGATGTCAAATTAATGAAAAAAGATACTAGTGGGGTATGAATAGTTAACAAAAATCTGCTTCGAGGAAAGAAGACAATTTAATACCCAATCAAGTGCTAACTCTTCGTTAAGAGGTCGCTTCACTATCCAATCCATTGCCTCATTTGTTATCCTTTTGACAATTAAAATATGTAGTTGTTGATCTAAATTGTCGCTACTTCATTAGTTGTCCTTTTGACAAACTAAAATCTATGGTTGTTGATCTAAGTCACGATCATCAATATATCTTCAATAATTGGCTTAATTTGCCCAAGGTGATGAATTTGAACAAATAATTGTTTTATGGATAACGTGTGCATCATTCCCTATGATGATATAGCATGACCTTAACTACGGAGCGAATGAAATAACTTGCTTCAAGCCAAGGGTTCTGCCTTAATTGACGCCTCATAAGAGATAGGTTTGGAGAAATTAGTATCTCTACTGTTGGAAATAGATGGGGTTCACCCATAAGAGGTGCGTAGTTACCTAAAGGTATTTGAGTTTATCTTAGTAACTGATGTCCTAATTGGATTACGATAAGGCCAATTAAAGGTATTTAAGTTTCCTAAGTAATTGCAATATAATCCTAATTGGATTGTGATTAGGCCAGGTTGAGGAGGTGCTCTCAACTATAAATAGCAAATTGGGAATTTAAACTGTGGAGACAAGGAGATTCATCCAATATACTGTGAGAATCTCCACCAATCAGTAATTCCAGTCGCGGTTCATTTAGAATTAAATCTTGCTTTTGCATTTAGGAGAAACTAGTAAGTCTCCTAACGTTTGTATTCAATTACGTATTGAATCATTTTTTCCTTCATTGGTATCAAAGCCATAGGCTGGTTTTTTGATCGTTAGATTCGTTGAATGATTCTATTAATTTTGTGTAAATCTAGAGTCAGGTCTGAATCTTGTTTGTTATTTGATTTCTTGCTCCTTGTGCATGATTATTGAGCGTAATTTTACAATGAAAGCTAGCATGATTTTACTTTCATGGATTAATTGTATATTAAATAATGTATAGTAATTAATTTGTGTCACTAATTAGCCTATATTATTTTATTATTTTTGTGATTGTATTTAATTGAAAATGATGTATTTTCAATTGGGGCAAAAAAAAAATTGGGGTTTTGGATTTTTCTAAAAATGTTTTGGAACTTTTTTCTAAAAAAAAAGTTTTTGGAAATTTTTTGAAACTGTTTTAAAATTTTGAAAATTGGTTTGAAATTTTTTTTATTCCTAAATTTGTTTTGTGATTTTTTTCTTGAACACGCGAGAACCTCAAACTTTTCTTGTTTATCTAGACATCGTGATTCATGAACTAATGATGACAATAATTATTATAAAAAAAAGAAGAAAGAATTTCTGAGTAGCGACCATGAGTGAAGTAAAGGCTTCTCATGTTTTCCCACGTGCAGGTCATAAAAAAATTTATTTTGTTAATTTTTTTCTCTTAAACCCAGCTGAATTATTTGAGTTGTTGACCGTAGTCAACCAAGCTATTTGATAGAGCTGTGAGCTGTGTTTCAAGCAAAAGTTTCTTAAAGAGTTTTCAATTTTTTGGTAGGCTTTAGAGAAGTGGGCTTATGGCCTGTTTTTCAAATTTTGGATTCTCATAAATGGATTAAGGCCTATATTTCAAGTTAACAAAGCTTGATAATTTATTTTAAAAGTTTATGGCCTAATTGAAATAAATGAATTGAAATTAGTTTTCAATTAATAAATAAATTGAAATCAACTTTCAAATTTTTTTCCAAGACCCTAATCAATGAGAAATTGACTATATGAGTCAATTGCTCCCACATAAGTTTAGTAATTATGTTATTGCCCTAATCAAAATACAATTAATATTAGTTACCTTTTTTTTTAAAGAAATGTATGTCTTCCTTTGTAAGGTAGCATAAGAAATTTTAACTACTCCAATTATTGGCATAAAATCTTAATTGTTAATTATTCCTTATTTTGAATTTTTTAAAAAATTATGAAAAAATTAGTTTTTATCCGTAATAAACTCTAAAAAATTAGGAAAATTATTTTCATGCATGAGAAAGATGTGGGTTAGTCTCACTCTCTTAAAGTGGTTAAGAAATTGGGATATTTTGTTATGTGTTAATTTGTTTAACATATTAATGTTAAGTAGTTTAACATCATCTAGAAACCATGTTGATTTATTTAAATGTTAATTTGTTTAACATTATTTTTCATATGAGATTATAAAATTCATGCTTGACAAATAAATTATTTGGAGCATAATTAGATAAGCTTAGCTATGTCTTTGATTGGGTTAATTCTCACTATACATTTAACTTTAGGACAATGATTGGGAGCTTAGTAAATTTTCGACTCTGGGTTGTGCAAGTGTTCATTAACCTCAGCACTTATTGCTGAGTGCTTAAAGAATATGTCTGTTGAATATCATAACTTGTGTGTAGAATAGTAGATCTTTAACAATAATTCTTTTTAGTAGAGAAAGAAACTGCTTCCAAGAGTATTTCATATCCTTAGAATATAAGTTTCTTATGAAGGATTACATAGGACGAGACCTATCCTTATCTGAGATAAAGGATAGAAACGTGCTAGGATCACTTCATTTGAGTGGGAAAATTTTAGCGGATGATGAATTTGTTTCTCATCCACAACTCCTTCATCATCGGATACGAATGAAAGTAATCCTATTACTCCACGTGGGAGTGTATCACTCTAAGTAGAAGTGTGATGTTTCAAGTAGGAGCAACAACACAGATCTTGTTCCAAATGGGAGTGGGATTATTCCAAGTGGGAGTGATAATATAAATCTTGTTCCAAGTGGGGGCATGCCAAATGTTTCTTATCCAAGTGGGAGTCACATTGATCCAAATGGGAACAATGAAGTGAACACAAAGTTCAAAGACAATTGCATCAAGAATTAAGTCTTGACTTGTTTCAAAAGGTATAAACAATAGAAAACGTTTGTTGAATAGCTTATCTCAATTCACCTAATTCTAGTTATTATTGCATGTTTAGATCTTTAATTGCATCTATAGATGTAAAGACGGTTCTTTTCTCAATGGAGAATTGAATAAAGATATTTATATGAAACAATTTGGTGTTTCATTAAAGGTAGACCACAAACATAAGGTTTATGGACTTTTAAAGTCTATTTATAGTCTTAAATATTCTTCTTGTATTATACCAAAAGATCTAAGAGTAATCAAGTAGTTATAACATCATGTGTTGATGACATAATGATAGCTAGATATGATATGGAATTTTATAAACAAGGTAAAAACCTAGTTGATAATCTCACTTTTAGTTAAATAATATGGGTGAAATGTTGGACATTCTTGAGTTGGAGATCTCAAGAGATCGTTCAAGAAAATTTTTGCCTCTATTTGTTAGAGCACACTGTTTGACAAAGTACTTGAATGAGTTAATACACAGAATCCACAACCCATAAGATTTCTCTCAAGTATAGGTGAATAATTGAGTGACAAAATGTGTCCTAAGCCTTTTCAAGTAAAAAGAATAGGTGTGCCTGTTCTCAATGAGCATATCTAGAAGTCTCATACTATGTAATGTGTACTAGACTAGATATTTGTTTCGCAAATGACTTGGTAAACAGATATCAGCCCAATACCAGTCTAGTATTTTGGAAAGCAGTTAAAAGGATCATGAGAAAATTGAAACCAAGTTTGTGTTACTCATTTCAATAAAGAAAAAGGTTGTTTGGTTGAAGAAGTTCTTAGCTTTTTATGGTTGGCAATGCAATAATATTAATCCAGTGTTAGTTTACTGTGATAATGAAGCTTCAATTGCATACACCAAGAACTATAAGTGTCATTACTAAACACATATACACTGAATGTAACCGTGTAAAAGACATGGTTATGTGCAAGGATGTGAACATGGCATATATTTGAGCATGGAATATGGTCACAAGTATGGTGATCAATTGTATTCTTATATGTGTGTTCGATGTACACACTTGATTTAAAAGATCATGTAGATGTTAATATACTTCTTCTATAGTTTTTCCCAATGTTCACAAGATGATTGTCTAATTATTGATTTATATGCATACATATATTATGTGAATGTTTTGTATATTCATTGTTTATTAATGAAAAGTATGTCGGGTAAACAAGAGGTTTGCCTTCTCACACAGGTAACTGCCTCCATTATCTTCATGATAAGTGGAGATGAGACAAGATTTTAAGAAAATTATCAGAGGGATGATTTTGAGAGCTATATACTTAAAATCACAAATGTTTCTGAAATAGTGACAAAAGGTCATCATGGTCTTTTTGGTGAATATGTTCGCCAAGTCTACCTTGTAAGCCAGATATGAGTTCAAGTTAAAGAGTTGGTCAAGGAACTCAAATTTAGACATTTGTTGTGTTTAAATATCATTTGTACAACATTCTTTGTGAGATAAAGACATACGCTCCATAGGGAAAAAAGAAAATGCTATAGCACATGTTTCATACCATGTGTACTAGTTTCAACCAAATGGGTTAACATAAGTATGATCTCAACTTATGTTGTGTAAGACCCAAAGCCTTTGTGGTGGCTTTATATAGGTACCGTCAGACTTTAATCAAGTACTTGAGACTCAGTATGATGTTTGTTATCTTAGTATATTACCAAAGGACCATGTACATAGATTCGATCTGGAAGGACATGTCTAGAAAAGAGAGTTGAATTGATGTCAAAAGGATCGTGAGAAGAGGAAGATCATTAACAGAATCTCATTGGTTTGTATTCACTAGTCGACTGATTATAGCTTGTTATAAGTTACGAGATATAATTGTGGATACAAGATATGATAAATGGGATCTTGAAAGATATCTTAATTTGATTCATATGATCTAGGGTACTTGCATACTTTTTGATCTATTTGCATGTTTGTGTTTGACAAGAGGCTATATATTCCTAACAGATATATAACATTAAAACTCTTATAGTATGCTGGTCGCACGGTCTACTTTCCCTGTATGAACAATTGTAGATTTTAATGAGAATTTGTTTCTCGGCTTAAATTATATGAGGACTCCAATTATGTGCGAGTGTGAGATGTTGGAAATATATGGGGTCCACCCATAAGGGGTGCTTAGTTACCTAAAGGTATTTGAGTTTATCTTAGTAACTAATGTCCTAATTGGATTACAATAAAGCCAATTAAAGATATTTAAGTTTCCTTAGGTAATTACAATATAATCCTAATTGGATTGTCATTAGGCTAGGTTGAGGAGATGCTCTCAACTATAAATAGCCCCTTACATATCATATACCTAGAGAGAGAGAAAAAAGATACGAATGATAATACAAGTATTATAGTAATTAGCCTGCAAGAATTCTGCAATAGCAAATAGGGGATTTAGACTGTGAAGACAAGGAGATTCATCCAATATACCATGAGAATCTCTATCGATCAGTAATTCTAGTCGCGGTTCATTTAAAATTAGATCTTGCTTCTGCATTTAGGAGAAACAAGTAATTCTCCTAACGTTTGTATTCAATTACGTATTGAATCATTTTTTTTCCCTTCATCTACCAACAACGACAACTACAACACTCGTTAGACAAGGCAACATCTATATTGCATTTAAGCCAGTGTTGTGGAAATAGTTACCAAACATGGAAATGTTGACAAGTTAGGTATTGATTAGAATCTTGAGAAAGCTGCTTCAGCATTTGCAACAACTTACATCCAACAACTGGCCTACCACCACATTGAGCCTAATTAGTTAGCCCAAAATGCTTAAGCTCGTTATAATAGTAGTAGTGAACCCCAAGCCATTATAAAATGTACATATACAAATCTTACAAAGAACTGATATGGGACGTTGCACACTCTCCCCTTTAAAGACGTGATGTCCTCGTCGCAGTCCAAGTACAAACAAAATATAACCATAATCTAGGACCCCAAGCAGCCGCCGAGAGCCTGTTCTGGTATGACCTGTATCGATCCAGGCCCAATTATTAACCTACCATCACATTGAGCCTGATCAAATGACCCAAAATTTTTAAGCTCGTGATGGTAGCAATACTAAATTAAAATCATTATAAAGTGCACATAAATCTCATAAAAAATCAATTTAAGAGGACATCATAACATTCAAAATTCCATTTTGTAGCAATTGCCTCTTGTGAGAGCCAGAGAGATGTCAATTGGTTTCTTTTCCATGATAAAATAACATCTTTCTTTTCAAATTTGCCATCCTAGAAAACTAAGAACAGTTTCACCTTCCCTTTTTCAGAGACTTGCCTTAGGAGAGTATCCACCGTAGAAGAAAATCATGCTCCCAATCTTGTAATGCTATGCTTGTCAATGCAAAATTAGAGTGAGCTAGCCTACCAAAATCTTTGAGACGACGTGCATGGAAGGAGCATATGTTCCACTGTCTTATTTTGCTCCAGACATAATAAACATAGTGGTGAAGTAGCATATTTCCTTTTGAAAATATTCTTTTAAACTAGAAGATTTTCAGTACTTGCTTTCCAAAGGAAATGTTTAATCTTTACTAAAACATTAGCATTTCAGATAGTTCTCCAAAAAGTGTTTTCCTCTTGATATGAATAGCAAGTCCTTTGGTTAATGAAAGATGATTTGCTTTTAGCAGACAGATACCCAGGCCTAATTGAATACTTACATTAGTTTAGAAGGCCAAATTATGATGTTCTCATATTTCTGCACTAATCCATTACAATTTCTATTTATTGACGAATTCTTTTATTTTTTTTTTGTAGTGTCAAACACATGTATAACAATTAACAAAAAGAAATTCTCAATCACTCAAATGTACATAACAATATATCTATTGATTTTCTTTTCATCGGTAGTGCAACGATTGATTTTTATGCGAAACGCGAAATAGTGAAAATCAATCAGAGCACTGCCGACGAAAAGAAAAGAAATAGATATATTGTTACGTATGTTTAGATGTTTGAAAATTTTCATTTTTGTTAATTGTTGTTATGCACGTATTTAACCAACAACGAAAAAAAAACTAAATGAGTGGGATAAGGCTATTAATGTCTTTTTATAGTAAACTTTAATACAGTTAGACGATTGAAGAATGGTAAGGCGTATGTATGAAACTTTTATTCACCACACAGACTTCTTATGTGACTTTGAATACTACAGAGAAGTATTGTCCACTTATAATAAACTACAAGTATTTAGTGAATTTTACTATAAAAAAAGCATGATACTACTTGCCATGATGCATGTAATATTTCAAAAGATAAAAAATTATGAAATAGTTTTAATTATATACCAAGAATTGAGCTTACTAAACAAATTATGAAGTTCAATCTATTTTATGCAAAACAAGAAGAAAAGAAAAAAGAGAAAAATTTTCGCATCCCTTTCATTATTAAAACATATTCTTTTTCACATTTGGTGCGGCTGCGCGGACAGTTTACGTCCACGAGTTGTGGTCGTGGTCCCCGATATCAACCCACGTGACCACCACATGACCATCTCTCGTTCACAAAATTCACAAATCAAAACTGCCAGAGAAAAACCAACCTCTCGCTTTTATTTACTTCATCAACTACTAACAGTAGTACTACTCTACACCTCCTTCAATTCATCCCATTTTCACACACACATAGATTCCATTTCGCATGGTTTAAATTTCTGCTAAATTAACATATTTTTCTCCCAAAATAAAAAAAAAGGAAAAATTCCTTAGCTTCATCTCGTACTACTGATGTTCAAAAGCAACAATGTTGCTGCCAGAATCTTCGAGCGGCAGATTTGCTCCCCTGCTCCTGGCACCAGCGTAATTATATTTCTTTTTCCTTATATATTTTTTTATTTTTTTAATATTTCTATACTATGTATATATGTGTGTGTGTGTGTGTGTGAATGGCTGAAAATTGAAGCTTGTTGCAGTTCCATTGCGCGCGGAGGTTTTACGAGAACATAGTGCCAAGCTACACAATCTACGATGTCGAATGTCCCGACAGTTCGTTTCGAAAATTCACCGATGATGGTTTGTATTTGGTGACTTTCAGCCGAAACAATCAAGACTTGATTGTGTACAGGCCGACTTGGCTTTCGTACTCGTGTAAGGGGGAACACGATTGTGGTGATGATGTAGAATTGCCCTCGAAATCGAGAAAATTCGAGAGTTTCTTCGCGCAGTTGTACACGGTTGCTCTTGCGTCTGTTGGGGAGATGATCTGTAAGGATTTTTTCCTTTACATTGAGAGTAAACAGTTGGGGCTGTTCGCTACTTCCACGGCTCAGATTCATGATGCCCCGGCTGTTGGCGGCGCCATTCACGGCATCCCTTCTGTTGATAAGATCACTTTTCACCTCTTGAGGTGTGGAGACTTGCAGCTATAATGCTTGTTTGATTTCTTGCGCTATCTCGTCCTGCATTAGTTGTATTTAGGATTTCTGTTTTTGTTTATATTGGTGTGACTTAGTGTGTGGTATCTATTTGGGACGGGTTATTACAAGTTTTCTTCTGAATTGGGTTTGGTGGTTTTGTTCTCGAATCATCTTATGTGTAGTTTAATTGGGATTTCGTTTGTGTAGATTGGAAGACGGAACAATACTTGATGAGAGGGTATTCTGCGATGATTTTGTCAATTTGGCACATAGTATGGGTGTGTTTTTGTATGATGACCTGTTGGCGATAGTGTCTCTTCGGTATCAAAAGATACACATTTTGCAAATTAGGGACTCTGGCAGCCTTGTTGATGTGAGAGCTATTGGTGAATTTTGCCGTGAAGATGATGAGCTCTTCCTTAATTCAAGTGCTCAGGCAAGTGGTATCAACTCGAACTCTTTATGGAATAACAATTTTTGCATGCTTTTCTTATATTTTAGTGTTCAAGAGTACAGTAATAGCCAAAACTTGCCAAATGAACTAAGATGAAGGTACAGAAAAATAAGTCCTTCAACTCCTTTGGCTTGGTTGGGGCCATGTCGTAATATATTGTGCAGTACTAGGAAAAAGCTTGATTCCAAATTTCGGTTAATGTAATGTGTAGAGAATGGTAGGATGGTGTCCGCATTTGCTGAATGTGTGGTAGCTTGACGAGCCATAAACGCTTGCTCTTTTGCATGGAGTTCAGCTCTCTAAGGAGAGGGGACTTAGGAGGCTTTGGATTGAATTGGATGCAAACAATGTGATTAAGGCCAGTTTGGATTGGCTTTTTTTAGGAAAAAGTACTTTTTTTCCTGAAAAAATTACATTAAATTTGCAATAACTATTTCAGTTGGCTTCCCAAAAAGCTGAAACTCTGAAAAAAGCTCAAATACAGCTTTTTTTAGAAACCATAATTTTCAGCATTTCAAAAAACGCTGTTTTTCAAAAATTGTTGAAAAAAACACTTTTGAAAAAAGCTAATCCAAACGAGCTCTAACTTCATCCAAAGTGGTACAATAAAATGAATCATCTGTTCCTTGCTTAATGTTGAAACATTAGATATGTATTACAGAAAATTGAAAATTCTATTTAATCAGATGATCAAATTAAAAGGCATACCAAGAACATTTATATGATAAGATAGACTGATTGAAACCATGTTCATAACTCCCTACCTTTCACACATCCTTTGTCCCCAAAATGAGAAACATAAAAGAAGGAAGGGTGGGGGGGGGGGGGGTGTTTGGAAAGAACTCTTTAGAACATGGGAGAAAGTTGATTGATGTTGCATGTTTTTCTCCATTCCTAGATTCTGAAGGTTATAATAGTAAAAAGTTTAATATAGCAGGCAATCATTGACTAGGCAGTATATCTATATGTATATCTGTATACATATATGTATATATGTATATGTATATATATATACATATATCTGATTTAGGTTGTTCATACATTGCAAGTCCATTACCAAATCATAAGGTCTTGTCAACTAGGGCCAGGAGTGCTAAACCTTGAATTTTAGTAGCCATTCCTAAAAGAGAAAATGATAGAACTCGCATTTTATTTATGGCGCTTGGTATGATTGCAATTTTTCATACTTCACAAGTCCATTACCTCATCCACTGGCTCTTGTCCACCAGTACCAGGAATAGAAAAACATTAAGATCTTCTCCTCCGAACATTGCAATAGATGAGATACATTTTGGCCTTCAATGAAGTGTCATGTAATCTAACAAAAAGCAAGTTGCACTTCTAGTAAACGTTATCTGTTCCCTATTTTTGCAAAAGAGTTAATGGCTTAAAAATTTCAAAGAAACGATTACACATGCTACCTGCCTTTGTCTTTTTGAGTGGTTTGGGCTTGGATCCTATTGGAAAAGGCTTATGTCATATTACAAATAGTACACACCAGCAGTTCCAACCTATTATTTCCCTTGTGTTGCCCTTCTGAGATTTTTCACATCCATCTAATTCTTGAAGTCAAACTTCCATTTTCGAATAATGCTCATTGTGGAAATATATTTGCTGTACTAACAAAGAACTGACATCTGTCGAGATAATCAATGCTTCTGTCTTATGCTGTCAATATAAGCTGGTAAATTGGCATAGGCAAGTTGTTACATGCCATATTTGTTCAACATGACAAATAAGGAAAAATGGGCTCTCTCAATGCGTAAAAAGAACCTCCTCTTTCCTTTTCCCTATAATCTTTGCTTTTAGCATTCAGTTTTAAATGATTCACCAAAATGAAGATAACTGATAATTTTTTGCGTTCATGCCCAATTTTCTTTAATGGTTTTGGATGTACTACATTACTTAATATGAATACCTGATATTTGAAGCTTTTCTGTAGCCTAAAGCAATGGCTTTCCTATTTAATAGGTTTCCCATTCCCTGAAAGATTAATAAAATAAAAAAATCTTGAAACAGTAAAAGAAGCATACTTCTGGTGAACAAGAGAATTAACTTACGTTTGTTATAAGTTAACCATGTTCTTGTAATGATTTATTGTCTTTCATGACTCATGGGAGTTCATGCTGAATATCAAATGCAGGAGGCATAGGGGTTTCTTTTGGTAGTTTCTGATTTCAGGCTATGTGGATTGCCTGTTGATAAAATTGTTCTTGTTCACTTGTATGCTTCTAAAATAACATGTAAATTTTGATTGCAGTACACAGCTATGCCTGATAAAAGTAAATCACATCAGGTGAATCATGTTGGAAACGGTCTGCACCATAACCAGCCTGTTCCAGAAACTTCTTTCCTGAGTGGCATAAAACAGCGTTTGCTTTCATTTATCTTCCGAGGGTTATGGAATGAAGAAGCAGATCAAGCCATGGTCAGTGTTGTTTGCAGTACAAGATTTGGTTGCTTTCTTTTTGAAATGCATTATATAGAGAAGCTGACAGCATATTAGGTGTAATTTTTGTAAGGGTTAAGAACCCTCTCATTGTTTTTGTTCCTGGCATCCTCCTGTAGTTTATAAATGGGCAGATATACTGGTTTGCAACATTATAAAGTTCCGTCCAAGTGGCAGGATAGGGTGTCTCACACATCTAAAGTGAATGTGGACATTGAATATGTTGATTTCCCTTTGAATGTACTAAATCCTTATGGTTCTCTTTTCTTGTCTGTTTGTGTCTTTCCTCTTCTTTCTTCTCCTTCTCCTTTTTCTTTCTTTCATTTCAAGGTTATTCCTTGCTGTGTAGGTCAGTCACAATTTTCATGAATGATGCAATCAGAGATAAGAAGAATGATCATGGACTTATTTTGTTTCAAATGTATTGTGATTAAATTGCTAAGGGAGAGTACTTATTTTGTTTTTTCATGCATGATAACTTCTTGTAAGGCAACAGTTTATGTGCTTCATGGGTCTTCGCCTTTTTCATTCTCTTCTTTTTTAAGATTTAGTTGGTATAATTTAAAGTTTTCAGGTAGGTGACTTGAATCTCATAACAGCCTTCTAGTAATGAGAGTCTGTTCTTTTTTCAGTTTAGTTGGTGTAATCTTAAGTATCTTGTAGTATAATTTGAAGTATCTTATGCTAGAAAATTGAATAGAACAATAATCTTTTGCTTATTGGAGTATCTTCATTCTGAAGTTAGCTGTATGATTGTAAGTATCTTATATTGGGGTTTGAATAAAATAACAGCCTTTTGCTAATGAGAGTCTCCAGTGTGGCTAACATCTCAATCAGCTCAATTCCTAGTTCATCAACAAGCCCCAGAAATGGAGCTTGCACTCATTTCAATAATTAGGATGCTTGATGTCACAACTCACATGATATAGTACTATGATCAACCCAAGATAAATTTTTGCTGCTGGAATAAAAAGGGAAGAGAAATGTAATTCAGAAATTTATATATAAAGAGCAGTAATTGCTTTGCTCTTTCTAACCTAGGTTGATCTTCTGATTTTTTATCTATAAATGGAAGAAAAATGTTCCCATGGGAGAATTTCAGACCTCTACTAATGTTGGTGGAAAATATTTGAGTAGTATCTCCTTGTCATTGCTTATATCACACATTTCTGAGGCATATGCATGGATTCATATTTTTTTGCTTAATTTCACCTTCTTCTGTAATAATAATCTATTTCTATTCATGTACCTGAAGGTATTTCCATGTTTGTCCTAAAAATTGGCTTCTGGGTACTTAGCTGCTGGTTACTTGATGTATTTTGAATTTTAGTGGCCTGTATTATTCGAGCTGTACTTTTCAGAGCTTAATTGTTCTTCTTCGTCATAATATTCCTCTCTGTTCCTTGTCTAGAGAATGCAATGCCTGAAGAAGAAGTTTTATTTCCTCTTCCAAGATTATGTTGATTTGATTATCTGGAAGGTATGCTCTCTGATTTTGTTTTTCGTAATTGAACCTGTGTATCTGAGGAAATGTGAACAGCATCTTTCTTTTTACTCCAATACTTCCTAATAAAGTGCATTCATCTTTTTGATATCATTCTATAGTCTGACTTGTTGATTTTGTTGCCTTTTTCTTGTGAAGGTGCAATTCTTGGACCGGCATCACCTATTGATCAAGTTTGGTAGTGTAGATGGTGGGGTGAGATTTCTTTTCTTGCTATATAATTTTGGGGATATTTGTTTTATTCTCAATTTCTCCTGCATTTGTTGTGTAAGGGATTGGCCGTTGGGCATTCAGTTTTGAAATGAGCCTGAACTTCTTCTGGAAGATGTTATCATTCTATTTTTCGTTTGTGTCTATCACTAACAGACTAAGGAAAATCTTCTGCAAACTAGAATGGTGTTGTTTAGATTCAACCTTTCTTCAACCTTTGTCCTTTATTCCCATATCCGCTCATATGCTCATTCACTTCTGCTAAGTGTACTTCTGTCCTGGTATCTAAATATTAGCCAGTCACTGATCTTCGGGCTGTGCAATTGTGCTTTCATTTTGTTTCAGAGTACATTTTTCATTTTTCCCAACTTTCAATTCCATGGTCTTTTAAACTAACTTAAATGTGTCTGAGGTTCCAATTTTTATCACAAGCTATGTAGCATATATTGTCTTTGCATGTTGTCAACTCCTCTGATGATGGTTACATAGTTAACAATTAACTTCTCTTAGGCAGCTTATCCAGATTTATCTATTTGAATTCTGTAATACCAAGCATGAGATGTTACTGAATAAAAGAATTGGCATAATTGGGAGTCTATTACTCTATTTTTGAACTATGTTGGTTGAGCTAAGAACTGAGAATAAAGTCTTAATCTGTATAGGACCATTCTCTTTGATTCCTACTTAGTAGTTGTGTATGTGATCATACGTGTTTCTGTTCACACTCAGTCCCATGCGAATGATGTTCATGAGTATATTTAATTGTATATTTTTAAAGTTACAGGTGTCAAGAAATGCTGATAACCATCCTGCATTTTTTGCTGTATATAACATGGAGACAACTGAAATTATTGCCTTTCATCTGGTATCTGCTACCCCAAATGTCATATTATGCTTCTTCTTTCAACATTATTCAGTTTGTGCTTGACTAGTTCATTTTGTGTAGAACTCCGCGGAAGAGCTTTATTTCATGTTTGAGCAGTTCTGTGATCACTTTCATGCATCATCGACAAATTCATTGTATATGAATTTCATAACAACACATTCGAATAACATCCATGCCCTTGAGCAACTGAAGTGCAACAGAAATAAGGCTAGCAGCTTTTCTCAGGTAGAACTTTTATTGTTGAAGTGTTATTGGAGAACTTTTGCTTAAACTTTCTTCTGTTATATTCCAGTTGTTAATTTTTGGGTAATACTCCTGTGTACAGCCTAATACATAATCACATGCTTTCGAAGTTATCATATACTCTTAAATTTTGCAGTTTGTGAAGAAGATGCTGGCCTCTCTGCCTTTTAGCTGTCAATCTTTGAGTCCATCCCCCTATTTTGACCAATCTCTTTTTCGGTACGATGAAAAGGTATCATTCCTGATTCCAGTGTATCTTTAGATGATAAAACATTTTGCTGAATGGACTTGTACATTCCTGCCGACTAAGTGATAACATCTAATTAACCATTGGATGTATAACTTGCATTCTTAATCCTGTCTTTATATGTTGCCTCTTGCCCTCATTTATTAGTTTTCTATTTGACGAGCTCTAACCTTCATCTGTGTTACACGTGACATCGTGGTATTCTTCTGGTTTTGAAGAGTTTATCATTTCTACCACCCAACAACTGGCCAATTAGGAAAGTCATCTCACGTTGACGTTGATCTCATCATATAATTACCAGCTGTATAGTATGTTGTTTTGGGGGTAGAGAAGTTCAGCATGGGTCACTGTGTCTTGGCTGACCATACGCTCCTTTTCTGTTTTGCTTTTCTTTTTAGGTTTACTGGCAAGAGCATATCCAATCATGATTCACCTCTCTTTTCTTCTGATCATGATCTTTGTCTCTTTTCTTTTTGATCCACTAGTGCAGATGGTTAAGAATGGTATCAATCAAGTCTAAAGCACAGAATGCGGTTGCCAACTGCCCACCTCTTCTTTCCTTTCTTCTTCTGTCCACTTCATTTCATATCTGATTTTCTTTGCTCCTAATAAAGATGTGCGGATGTATATTTGTGTGACCATTTGTATATTTGTGTGACCATTTACCATAAGAAAAAGCCTTTTCTTCTTTTTCAAAAATTTGGTCCTTACATCGACATGCTATTGCAGCTGATTTCTGCAACTGACCGGCACAGACAGTCCACTGACCATCCCATCAAATTCATCTCAAGGAGGCAACAAAATATACTAAAATTCAAAATCAAACCAGGTATCTGAATTCAAATAAGAATACCAGTAGGCTTCAGCTTCTTGTATTGGATTATCTTTTTCGCTTAACTAATTACGAATATGATGATTATCAATATACTTAGGACCCGAAGCTGGCAGCACCGATTGTCGGACGAAGAGGATTTCTTCTTTTCTCTTCCATCCATTTTTGCCCCTTGTGCTTTCTGTTCAACAGACATTGTTTTTGCAGCCATCTGTTGTAAATATTCACTTCCGTAGATAATTAGTTCTCTTTTTCCTTTTTCTAATTTTTTGGGGAAAATTTTGTATCCCCAGCTTGTAAAGGTCTCTTGTGGGTGGAATCAGTGAAGGAGCTCCATATTGATATGTTGTTTGTTCGACAAAGAACGAATAGATTTGTAGTACACTTCATGGTGGACCTGCATTCATGTAGCATCAGCAGTGCTCAAATCCAAAATTTCCGCATAGGAATGCACTATATTAAAGGTTCCGAAACGTGATAACATTTTTTCACGTGAGAACTTCTGTGCGTATTGATATGAGAAAAATCGCCTCTTTTAGGGCAATAATTAATGATTGTACGGAACTGTTATTGTAATCTGTACCACGAATGATTCCATGCTTATACAATGATTACTCAAGACAAAATGTTGCCAGGTAAATTGCTAGCCCAATCCAAAGGTAGCAGGTCAGTTCTATATTTCCTAGCTACTAAAAATCAAAACCGCTATTGGTTGTGTGCTTATTTTGGAAGATCTTGAATTGGTATTTTTTTAAGAAAAAGTATTATTTTTTTGAAAAAAAGTATCTTTTTTTATAATAATTATTTGGCTGACTTTTAAAAAGATTAAAATTTTAAAAAAGCTCAAATAAAACTTTTGTTTAGAAGGTAAAATTGTTAGTTTTTCAAAAAAAATATTTTTCTCAAAAATTGTGAAATTCAGAAAAAGTCAATCTAAATAAATTTCAGTTGCCTTTGTTGCATGACGGTCCTGCAACAAGCACAGTGGGCAACCCGTTTTGGATTTGGTTCAACTCCTTTGAAGATGATTGGTTTCTTTCCAAATATGACAGCAACAAACCAATATTAGAACCTCTTTCCGATATCCTTTAGGTGGCCTGCTTTGTTACAATGCTCAATAATTCCAATGAGCCATTTTCATAGCAAGTGCATTTCTTATCAAGCGCCAAGAAAACCGCTTAATTTTGGGGGTAAAATGTATAATTATCCCTGTGGTTTGCGAAATGTGTACAACACCTCATATAATTTAGAAATTAGTAGATTATTTATGTTTTTGAGAAGGTGCACACGTCACCCTAAAGCTGACGGCCGTTAGATTTTTTGATAGATTTTAAGAAATGTCTATTTTGTCCTTATCTCATTCAATTAAAGGCCAATTTTACCCTTATTTTATTTAAAAAATAAAAATTATAAAAATTAAATTAGAAAAAGAAAAAACATCAACCATAACCACCCCCGACGGCACCCCTGCCTCTTCCCAGTCAGCATCCCTTCACCCCACCGCCGAACAAAACCTCTATGGCTATGCAACGTTCCTCCTTATGCTGTCACCGTCTCCGTCATCTTCACCTAGTGCCACCAAAATCAATTATTTTATCACCAAAAAGCTTCACATATTCCAACATAGGCGTGAGTATGTGTGTGTGTGTGTGTATTACAAATTTACATATTATTTCTAAATTCTCATGTAGATCAAACACTGCGGAAAAGAGCAACCATTTTTTCTTTTTTCGAGCATCGAAAGCTTAACGGATTCTTCAGTGGTGCCGCGAAGCCGCATAGCAATGCTAGCACCTCACCTGGCGGTAGCGACTTCTTCTGATCAATTTGATGCGATGGCAATGGCAGCTTAATGTACAACATACACACATTGAATACACATGCACACACTACACACGCTGTACACACACCAACGGGGTGGAGGGAAGGTGGGGAGCGGTTGGGGGTAAGGGTGCTAGGCGGGGGTGGCGAAAGAAGGTGTTTTTTTTTTAATTTTTTTTATAATACTTTTATTTTAATATTTGTTATACACCTGTGATAAAAAAAAAAAAGCATCACAAGCGCCGCGTGTGCTCAAATATTGTTATCTTGGACAAAAATACTAACGGAGGGGGTTAACATGCACTTGAGCTAAAATCGTAAGAGTTGTCTTAGTTAATTTTATAACCATAGGATATGTGGTGCACATTTTGTAAATCACAGAGGACAATTATGTTATTTGCCTTTATTTTGGACTAAACATTAGCATTCCAATAGTCTTCCACACTTTGTCTAGACTATCCTGGAAAAGGAAGCATGAGTATTCCTTAAAGTGGCAATGTTAGCTTTAGCTCACCTATAACTGCTCTTAACTTCATAAAAATCTTTCTTTGTATGTGGCTGGATAAGAAAATCCTCTTTACTCGAACTAGGAGGTGGTGTAAAAACAACTTGTTTAGCAGTTTGTCTTGGATAAATTTGCTCTATTAGATCCTTATCCCGTTATTGGTGTGAATTATCTCAATTTTTATTGTGCTCCATAGGGATGGTGCTCATACGGAGCATTGTACATCGTATTATGCGTAAACAGTACGAATGCATAGTATGTAACAGTACATGTGTTCAAAATTCTTATATTATAGGTTCAAAATCTTATATTATATGTTCAAAAGTCTTACATTAAGTTACAAACATGTTCAAAATTTTGAACATATTTGCAGCTTAATATAAAAGTTTTGAACATATAATGTTGAACATGTTTGCAGCTTAATATAAGAGTTTTGAACATATAATATAAAAATTTTAAACATATAATATAAGAGTTTTGAACACAGAGTATAATCTATGAGCATGTAATATAAAAGTTTTGGACATACAGTATAAAATTTATGAGATTATAATTTTTATTTTGAGAACTTGGTTTTAAACTTTTGAACTTGCAATATAAGAGTTTTGAAAATATAATATAAGAATTTTGAACATAAAATATAAGAATTTTGAATATATAATATTAGAATTTTGAATATGTAATATAAGAGTTTTGAACATAGAGTATAATCTATAAACATGTAATATAAGGTTTTAGATATAGATTATAAAATTTATGAGATTATAATTTTTATTTTGTGAACTTGCTTTTAAACTTTTGAATTTGTAATATAAGAGTTTTGAACATATAATATAAGAAATTTGAACATATATATAAGAATTTTAAACATGTAATATCAGAGTTTTGAACGTAGAGTATAAAATATATAATATTATAATTTTTATTTTGTGAACTTTTTTTAAACTTTTGATCATGTAATATAAGAATTTTGAATATGTTTGCAGCTTAACATAAGAGTTTTGAACCTATAATATAAAAATTTTGAACACATGTACCGTTATGTACTATGTGCGCATCATATTTACACACAGTACGGTATACAATACTCATGCAAAATACTATGCATATGGTGAACAGTATAGGCGCTGGTGACTCATCCGTCAACTCAAAGACCTTTTCGATGAAGCAATTGGCAAGTCTAAGAATAAATTTATGACTATGAAGCCAAAAGTCTTGCCAAATATTGATACTTTTTCCATTAACAACTCTCAATGTAACTTTCTTTTCTATCAATTCCTTACCCTTTAGGAGACATTTCCAAACCCAAGAGCCATAAGATTTCTCCTTGGTTTTTAAAAATCGGGTTGAAGAAAACTAAATACCCTTAAGGACTTTAACCGTTACAGAGTTCGTGAATGCGCCAAACTTGGGTCGCTAGTAAAGCAATAGTCATAAGTTCAAAATCCTTAAATCCTAATTTGCCTTTATGCTTTGGTTATGCAATGGTACTCCACCTAACCTAATGAATCCTTTCCGTATTCTCTGACTTGCACCAAAACTACGCAATCCAAGAGCTTAAACCTTACAAACTATCTAGGGAAAGGAAGAACCAAAACAGCATATAAGGGAATAGCTTGAGGTATCGACTTGATTAAGATTTCTTTCCCCCCTTTAGATAAAAGAAGTTGTTTCTAGCCTCCCTTCCCCTAAGACAAAAGAAGTTGTTTCTAGCCTTCGGTCTTGGATAAGACTCTACCTTCAATCCATTTAATTACATGACTTTTTTATCTTCCCCAACTATTAGGAAGTAAGAGATATTTCCTAATATTATCAAGAGTACCAATTCTAAGCACATGTCTGGGGCTATGAGACATCAATACTCTCTAGAGGGATACGTGTCCATGTCCAACACGTGTTAGACATTGAACTATCCCAATACTCTCCAACACGTGTCAAACGCGTGTCTAATATTTTTTAATTATTTTTATTTTTCTTGACACCTCTTGATACCCCTGTAACACTTGGAAAACACTTGTCCGCCGAATGCCAAACAACGTTTTAATCTTTCCTCAGTAACAACTAAAGTGATAAATTTTATATTTCTAATGTAAATATACGTCTATAACTTAGAGGAAAAAAATATAAAATACTCTTTAGAAATATAATATATGACTTTTTAAATATATTTGTTATAGAATATTTCTAAATATAATTTTATAATATTTTAGCTATCATCTTTAAAATAATAAATAGTTAATATTTTATGCTAATCTATTTAGCTCTCTATTTCACCTTACATTTGGATTAATTCTATCTTCTTTTTCTTTTTGTAATTCCTATATAAAATTTTATTCTTGAAAACTTCTCTAATTTCAAATCACTTATTTGTTACTTTGCTCAACCATAGGCAATAGGTGAATATATCTAGTTTATGATAAAAATTAAGTTTATTCACTCTATATAATAAAGTTAAATATATCTTATGGAACATATTCCAACATGTCATATCCTAATTTTTAGAAAAATACGTATCGACGTGTCGTGTCACGTGTCCACCTATCAAGTCTATGCTTCATATGTCTGGGGATATTTGCACTAAATCTATCATTGCAAGTCTAATACTCATGGAGTGAATAAGTATGGAAATATATGATTTAGAGCTACGAGTGACTATTATGTCATCTACATAGACTAGTACCAATGTAAAATTAGTTTGTCTTTTATGAATAAATATAGAAGAATCTTTACTGCTAGACTTAAACCCCAGACTTAAGAGAAATTGATGGAGAAATTGATACCAAGACTTAGGGGCTTGTTTAAGCCCATATAAAAACTTCCTCAACTAACAAACATAATATGGTGCATCTGGTTAACAAACCCTTGAGGCTGAGTCATAAACACTTACTCTTCTAAAGCACTATGCAAGAATGCATTAGAAACATCTAATTGCTTCATAGGCCACTAATAGTGTAAAGCCAAACACAAAACAACTCTGATAGTTTAATTCTTAACTATAAGGCTAAATGTTTCTTGATAATCAATGCCATGTTCCTGTAAATACCCTTTAGCAACCAATCTTGCCATACACCTAGAAATGGAACATTCAGCATTTCTCTTAATCTTGAAAACCTATTTTATCCAATAGATTGTTTTCTAGGAGGTAGAGCAATTAGATCCCAAGTTTGTTGGGCCATTAATGCTTAATATTCTTTATTCATTATAGTTACCCAACACTGGTACTTAGCAGCTTCTTTATAGGAGGTGGGTTCATGAACAGTAGAAATAGTTATAAGAGTATGAAGTTGATACAAAGGAAAAGACAGACACCTAGTCTTAGACCTAGTCAACATAGATGGCCTGATTGAGGAGCGAGATTGGAAAAAGATTCAAAAGAAGAGGTTGTACTTATAAGAATGTTTGTATATATAGGAGACTTTGTGCGGTTAGTTTGAAGAAAAGAGTCTATAGAAGTAATTTTATTAAGAAACTGAACATGTTGTGAGGTAGACTGAGAAGAGGATGCCTGTGATAAAGTACTAGGCAGATAGTCAAAAGTGGGAGTGTGAGGAGTAGATAAGGAGGTGGTAATAATAGAAAGAAGTGGAACATAAGGATGCAACAAAGCATATTACTATTCAAAAACTGTAGAAGATAGAAAAGGAGCAGTAAAATTACCTATGGTTAAAGAAGAAGATATAGAAAAAAGAAACAATGTTTCGTTGAATGTAACATATCTGGATATGTAGACTCTGTGAATAGCAATATCTATGTGTTTATACTTTTTAATGGTTGAACAGTAGCCTAAAAAGACATAAGGTAAGGATTTGAGTTGGAGTTTGTGTTTAGCATAAGGCCTAAGCTAGGGATAACAAAGAGAGCCAAAAGGTTTAAGAGCTATGTAATCAGGTTGCTGTTGATAAAGAAGCTCAAATGGTGGCTGATTATTTAAAACAGAGGTGGGTAACCTATTTACAAAGAAATTTTCCATGGCTAAAGCTTCGAGCCAGAAAGAAGAAGATAGATGAGAGTGATGCAACAAGGCTAAAATAGTTTCAATTAAATGCCTGTGCTTCTTCTCAACTCTACCAATCTATTTTGGGGTATATGGGCAAATGGTCTAATGTAAGGTTCCAAAGATTGTAAAAAGGATTGAAACTGATGGCTTAAGTATTTAGCACCATTATCAATCCTAAAGATTCTGATAACAGCTTGAAATTGAGTAGAAACCATTTTGTGAAAATCTTGAAACGCATGATAGGCATCTGACTTGGTTTTCAAGGTATAAAGCCATATATTTCTAGAAAAATCATCCCTGGAAACAATGTAATACTTGTATCCTGTATTAGAACTGACAGGGGCAGGGCCCCAAATGTCTGAATGTACAAGTTCAAAAGGAGAATTAGCAATTGAAACAGACAAAGTAAATGGCAACTTATATGCCTTAGCAAAAGAACAAGCCTCACAACCTTTACTAACATTAGGTAATCTGACATTGAGAGGCTTTAACAATATAGCAGAAGCATTTGCTAAAGGATGCCCAAGCTTATGATGCCAAAGAAACTTAGCGATACCAGTGTTGTTGACTGTGACAGGAGACAAAGCTTGAGGAGAAGAAAAGCTAGTGAGAGTAGATGGAATGGAAATGCAATAGAGACCTTGTTTACAGAGGATCTTGTACTAGACTTGCTAAGAATTGTTAGTCCAATATAAGTGCCTCCTTAAAATTAAAAAGAATAGTGCAGTTATTATCTTTGGTAAATTGATGGACAAAAATGAGGTTATGTGATATGTAAGGGACAAGAAGAATTTCTGAGAGTAAAAAAAGTAAGAAGGAGTAGAACAGTACCATTGCCTACACTCTGAATTTGTAGTTGTTGTCCATTACCCACAACAACTGAACTACTAGCGGTGTAAGGAAACAAAGTTTGAAGTTAAGCAACATCATGAGTGACATGTGTGTTGTCCTCTGAGACTAATATCCAAGTCTGACTAACAGTGCTCTAATTAGAAGGAACAAAAATGGTAGTATTCTGCACCATGTTAGCTTGCTTAGGAAAGAACTGCTCAGACTGATAAGTCACTCCATCAAATCCATGCCAGTAGTTTAGAGCAATGTGGTTAGGTTTTACACAAATTTGGCAATAGACCTTGGTTCCTGAAATAGAGTGAGTGTTAGAGCCCTAAGTGGTAAAGAGGGATCCTGAAGGTCTAGGACCAAGAATACCAAGAAAAGAGCTGAGACGCCTAGGCTGAGTTGTATTGAGAACTCTGCCACCTCTGCCTCCTCTTGAATAAGACCTATCCCTATCTCTTTGAGAAATATTAGTAAAAGGCAATAGACAGGTCTTGGGCAAAACAATCAGTCATAAAGGCTAATTGAGTCATCAGGAGATGCAACTTCTCATCAATGAGCAAACTAGAAAAAAAGTTCACCAAAATCTCTTGAAGTTGTTGGAGCCAAGGCCAACTATGAGTTGAAAAAGGGAGTTAAGGATAAGAGGAGAAAGACCCTGGAGATTACCAAAAAAAAAAAAAAAACTTGCTGCTCCAAATAATTCCACTCCATCTCATTATTCACTTTATTCACATCAACCTTAACATCCATCTCAAACCTTCGACCTTTCTTTTTCCTTTTCAAGTAGTGAGAGACTTCTTGTGTGATGGTAATATTATCTTGGATAACATGTCCTGCAATAAAAGCATTTTGGGTGGGAGAAATAATGTCATTCATAAAAAGTTTTAACCTTAAAGTTAGAACCTTCAAAACAAAGTTAGAACATTCAGAAGCAATTTTGTAGAAGAAATTAGCATAGTTAATAGGCTTGAGTTGTGATATGTTGGAGGTACAAGATCCTTGGTGCTTTAATAGCTTTTTGCTGGCTTATGTAAATTCAACCGAGATCGGGTAAACCTTATGTACATTCTCATTGTTAATATATATTCTCTTTCGATCGAAAAAATGTGTCATGAAAACAATGGTTGATTTGGGTCTTTCTTTTATTTTCTTTCTAGTTTCTTCTTCAACAGCCATCTACCGTGAATCAATTTTGCTTCATATTTCACAAAGTCAATTTGACTAATATATATTACAATTTTATTTCAAAAATAAGAAGTAAAACATTATAATTTCTCCTTTTTTAAAGTCTAAAGTCAATTGAGCTTTAGCTTTAAAGTAGAAATATAATTTTTATTCTCTTTTTTATGTTTTCAAGATGAAATTTTAAATTTTAAAATCCATTTATTTACGTAAAAATAGGAAGCTAAATTGGACCTTAGCCTTCTAGTTATAGTCAATTAAGGATAGCATGATTACAAATATGGCAAAATACATAAAATTCTAGCCATTCTCAAAGGTCCAACATATCATATAATTTAAATTCAATAAATCCTAATAGGTAAAATGCACCTGAGCTCCCTGTGATTTACCGTAATTGTATAACACCCCTTGTAGTGCCAAGAATCCCATCTCAAGCATTTGTGGTGAGTAAAAGTTTTACGTACACCTTTCTACCATCTATATCCCTTTAACGATGTTAAAATTTCCAACAAAAAAGACACTGGTTCTTTTTCTTTTCTTTTTTTTTCTGTGCCAAACACATAATTAAGGAAATCAAGTCCTCTTGCCATTTTCAGAATACTAGCATCGTTTGTGTACAGAAACAACTCCTATATATGTGCTTTTCAGGCAACACCAAGTGGTGACAGAGCAATATATAGATGGAGGGTTTCGAACGATTTGAACCTGGCAGACTCGTATGCAAGGTGATGTACCATGGCGTGTTTGATGTTTGAATGACTTTCAAGGAACCATCAAACGATCATCAAAATAAACCCTTTTAATTTTCCTCCAGTGCAGGTTTATAACTGCACTTTACAATCTCTTAGATGGTTTCCTCGATAATGCCAAGCTTGAGGATGACTGCAGATCAAAATTTTAAGCTCATTTTGGGTGGTAATGTGTCGTTTAAATTTCAATCAAACAGATAAGAAGTTCTATAGCATAGGAGACGGGCTCTTTTCTCATCCAAAATGATGAAAAAAGTCGTGTTCTCTGATGGAAAATTTCCACAAGGCAAATAACATATGAATCACATTTTGATGCCAAAAAAAGTATGAGAGAGAGAGAGAGAGAGAGGAGGGGGTGGAAATCCTTGGACATTAAACCATTTAGACTGTAAAGACATCAAAGATCTAATCAATAAGTAATTCTCGCTTTACATTTGACTACCCAAACACAAAACTAAGTTTGAAATTCTTTTTAATACATTGAAAATTCACTCCATCGTATACAATTCGCACATAACAAAGAGACTACATTCTATATCTCAATAGTATATTTATGTCTTTTCTATACTTGTATGCCACAACCCTATCGTTTGCAATTTGGTTGGAAAGACGATGAGGATCATAAAAGTTCCATATCCTAATAAATCTTAATTGGTAACATTTTACTCCCACCTCACAAATCCTAATGTTTGTTTTACCGTGTATTGGTCCACGACTGACGCAACTAATCAACTGTCAATCCGGCACAAAGAGGATATACCTTTAACATCATGACCTATTAATACGACGCCTGAAAATCATGTCATTCCTTGCGTATTGAGTTTGGGTTTTCCAGCAAAGTCGAACCCTGTCCATCTCAGAGAAACTATGAATATCTCTTGTTTGCAAGTCACCCTCTCTGATGACACTACCATGGTCAACCTCTAGAATATATATTTATCTGGAGGGGCTTCCTCGGGAATCTGAACAGTGGAAGAAAGAAAGAGTTAGTATCAGATCATGTTATATTGATACTGCATTACTGCTGTGTCTGGAATGAGCTTGTTATAAGATACTTTTCTTATTGATGTCAAAGAAAATTCATTTTATCTTATAAGATACAAGACATTATCAGAAAGCATTCTATTAAAACTTAAAACAAACCATACTTTTTACCTTACAAGATAATCCATCCTTGTTTTATTTTTTACAACTATAAATAAGGTATCTTATCACAAGCATCTTATAAAAACTCAAACCAAACCATATTTTTCCATATAAAAGAACATCTTAAGCTAAGCCTATACCAGACAGAGCATACATATAATAGGACAAAAAGCAACTCACACCCGTTCTAGTTTTCTGAGTAGTTAGTTTGACATGTCTTTTCTTTTAAAAAGAATAGATCATAAAGCCCAAGGAACAGTTTTGGAGATTCAACAAGTTATCTCCTGCTTTAAGCTCTACTGAAGAATGCCAGCAGTTATAACACTTACTGATGAAAAGCATAAAGCTATAACCATGGATAGGGTCGCTAACTTTCCTGAAATCAACAAATTCAGACTACCAAAGTTTATTTCATTGTATGTTGAAGAGAGTGTGTTCTCAGGCCCTCGTGAAATTCCGGATGATGAGCAACTCACATGAACAGAGCATAAAATGCATTGTGACCCACAAATTCTTTTAAAATATTTGCATGCACTTCATAAGCTTGAAATAGCTGCACATGGTGCAGATAATGATGCTCTTGCCACATAAATCTCCCTATGCCAGGAAATAAATAAATGCAACCCATTCCTACAACTTCAAGGGTGACTCTTTACCTCTCCGCGACTCCATGCAACTTTCATCCAAATGCTACCGTCCCCAACATCTTTCTCTCTTTGCGTGCCATTCCTGCAGAAAACGTATGAAGCTAATTTCTAATATCCTAGAATGTGTTATCCATTAATCAACTATAAGAGGGCAAATTGAGATCGACATATATGCAAAGTAAAAGAGAAGATTTTAGTAAAAAATATTAAAAGGCTAGTTTAGAATAAGAGAATTACGTATTGGAAAGAAGTGGTAGGGAGAAACCAAAAACTGGGTAATTTTGGAGCATCTAATTTTCAGGTCAAGGTGGAAAAGAGGCAATACCATCATTAGTTAATTACATAAGGGACTGCTGCCAATTCTACAACACGTAACAAAAAAAGTGGCTATGCAATGGAACAGTTTAGCATTTCTCCAAGCAAAAGGACCAGCTGCCCTGTAATTCCTAAGTACCAAATGGTTCTTAAAAACCGAGTACTGGAACTTCAAACCAACACCAATAAACCGCTAACCCCTACCATGAAACTCCCATCCGTTACACTGTTCAACCATATATTCAACATAAGAAAATTTCTGTATATGGTCCAATGACTCCCTCTAGATTTTCTCAATATTTTGGGGGAGAAAAAGAAAACGAGACCATGATTCCATCTTCATTAATCCACCTAAGTCTTTCTTCCTACAAGCAAAGCTCTGTATCATGACGAATACCTCTTGAATTTTCCAGTTCTTATCATTCATCCAATCATAGAAGTGACTTAGAGACATGCGAATTGGAATAAGCAAAACAAATATTACATAGAGTAAAACTTCAATTAGTTAAAATGCCCATGAGAATGCATCTAGATTACATCTTTAGAACAAAACAAGACAGAAGATGGCTCTTACACAAGGAGCAGGTTGCTGGGAGCAGAAAGAGGCGATATAGTTGACGTCTTTTGCTAGTTTAATAAATTAAATTACTCTGGCTAAGATTTATTTCTATTAGATATCATGTTATTTTTTTGGGATACATCCATTGGAATCATATACTTAGAATGGCAGGTGGAACTTACATCAATTCGGTGTTGATGGTGGATTCTCCAATTGCATGCAGAGAAACAATAGGTCCACCGGAAAAGCTTTGCGATCTGTTATCAGCTGAATCTGAAATCTGTGAGGAGGCTGCAGAATTGAAAAATGTATTATGCCCAGCACTGGCACCATTACTGACGCTTGCCAAGATGGAGGTGAAGGGGCTTTGAGGAGTCACGGGTGTGACTTGGCTGGCCAAGGCACCTACAACTTAATTGAGTCAACAAAATGCAAATAAACAAGCTTATATTCACAAAAGATCTCTTCAAACTACACCTGCATTTCCAAATGTTTTGTTGTCCATCCCAAAACCTGATTTCTCGCGCAGGTTCTCAAAGGAATTTGGTTGTCCAAAAGCATTATTAGATGGAGGGCCTTGGGTGAGGTTCTGAAAGGGATTTGGTTGACCAAATAAGTTACTCGATGGAGCAACAGAGCTGCAATAAATACAAAAGAGACTTAAGAGCTGATAACCAAAAAAACAAAGATTAGGGCAATTAAAATTGTAAATCATACTAGCACGTATACCTAATTCCAGCCCCTGTATTGACTGACGCACCCAACTGACTGAAACTGGAGACTAAAGGAGGGCCGCTGCTTTGAGCAGTTACCGTGGCATTTGGCTTGCCTCCAGAAAAAGGATTTTGTGAACTGGGAGTAGGATTTGATCGTACTGCATAAGGATTACGAATTAAGCTTTCAAATTCACCTAATTTGGCTTGGAGCAGATTCCTCTCTCTCTCAACCTGTATCCAGACAAGCATTATAGATAATCGTGAATAGTCCATTTCAATGCAATTCAACGTTTACAAATCTAAAAATCATCATCAATGTCAAAGCTGATGATTTCACTGAGAATGACTTCCAAGATGCAGAATGGTTAACAGAACAAACCTCGCCAAATGCTAAACTTACAGAAGGTACAGCTACAGAAAAAAAAAAAGAACTGCTACAAGGCTATGTACTTAATGATATGCAACAATTTATATTACTAAAGGAACGCAACCAAGAGAACCAAAAGGAAAGAAAGGAAAATAAATCTTGTCCCTTGTGACTTGAGGCTTTCATAAATCTAGCCAAAATTACCAGCTATTTAGTTACTAATCCCTTTCTGGTAAGTTATTTGGAAAAATGGAATATTCTAAATATCAGCTAAATACTCTCTAGCTGCATCACAACAGCTACTGACAGAAAGACAAGCAAAAAGGCAGCAAGTGCATGTCATCTTACAATTGACTGCATGTTCAATCCACGCTTAGCATCATCATAAGCAGCTGCTCGCAGTTCTTCATAGCTAATATCGCCAACAATGTCACATGGACCACTGCAAAATAATAAATTTTATAATTGTCATCTATATTATTAAACAAAGGGTAGAGAGACTGAATTTAGGGTACTGGAGAAATTCCTCAATGGAGCATGCAGGGGTAGAATATGAGGCAACTAATTAGCAGGGAAGAAGGGGTGAAAAGGTAATCTATTTTCTTCCAGGTATGTAAAGGAAAACGATTATCTTATACATTTTAGAATAAGACCACCAAGCAGTCCCACAAATTTCTCACGCAATGGCAATTTGTAGTTATATTCCTACTGACCAGAAGTTCAACTACTTACAGATATGTACACCCCAAAGGTGAAAATAAGTAGAGAGAGATAGAAATAAACATATTAAAGATCTAATGAACAACCAGGGTATCAAAGTAATAAGGAAATGAAAAGAACATTTCCACTCATGCCAACTGTTCTACAAGTCAAGTTAATGTATGAAACTTTCCAACTGAAATTGCCCTATATAAAACTTGCAAAAGAAGTCAAACAAGTGGATTGAATGCAATTTCTGTCTGCTGGTAATTTAAGATGGCAGAACAAGATACAGAAGACAACTTTTATTCAGTTACGTGACTCTTAACAAATAGCGCTGATATCAACAGGTTGTGAATGCTGAAGTCTATCCACTGGAGAAGACCGTATATCCACGGATAAGAATCAATAAACAACCACAAGCAGATAGAAAGAGACTTATTGCTCATAATTTAAGATGCTTGTTGACCAGATACCACTATTCTGAAGATATTAACTGTTTAAAGTGGAAAGTTAATCCACCAAAAAGAAAAACGAATGATCTAGAAGCAAGAGTAATTCAAACATGTTTATAATTGAATAAGTTGATAGAAACATACTTCTTACAGTGACCATAGCAGGTGAGCTTCCACATAGGTCTCTCATTTTGAAAATCTTCAACAATTTCACGTTTACATGATTCAGCATCTGTGCATCTTCACATGCATCAATAGCGCATGTTATAAATTCTCAAGAAAATTCCAGGATGGAAAAAGAAAAATGAAAAAAAAAAAAGAGCAAGCAATTGGACATTATAAAAACTTGAGGCAGGGAGGGGGGGAAAGAAGTTAACGGTCAAGAGCTTACTTGTGAGCTGGTTGTGGAGGCTGGTTGTCAGGTCGCCGCGATGTTGTTGAGCTATTGTTGTTGTTTATGGGGGAGAAACGGGTCCACTTGTTCTCAAAAGGCTGCCATAATCATAATGTAGATTTTCAAGGTGAGAGTGATACAGTTAACTAAGCTACTGACTGAAAAAGGACGTAACTATTCAGTCATATTATGTAGATGCTGAAGAATTCACTTAGGTTTCAAGGTGAGAGTGATTCAGCTAACCAAACAGGAGTAAACAATTCACTTAGTTTAAGTTTGGTATGTACGAATGGAATAGTCTTTCCAGCTTCTGATTTCTTTTCTTTGTTTGATAAGACTAATTGAAATTAGAAAGTCCATTCTCTTGGAATGAGCTTTCCAGAAAAAAGTTAGAAAACTCATTCCTTGGCCAAACTGAATGAACGAATAAAAAGTAAAGTAAAACAAATAAATAAATAAATAAATAATTTATCCCCAAATTACACTCTCACAAATTCTCAATCGTTATTAAACAAATAAAAATTTAAAAATAAAAAAAATAAAAACTTAAAATTTAAAAAGTTAAAAACAATTAAAAATTAAAAAATAAAAATACAAGTGTCTCTTTCTTTTTTAACTCTTTTCTATCCAAAAAACATGTGTAGTTTTATTGGATGGTTAATTTTTCTATCTCAATTATGTTAAAAAGTAAATAAATTGAAATATCCTATTAAAAATAAAAACGATTGAACAAATAATGCTATGGTTTATGTTGATCAAAAGACTACGAAGAGTATTTAGTTGTTCTTGATATCATATAAACATAATTGTCATACATAAGCCTAACTTTATGCCAAATGAAAGAACAAGTGTATTTTAGTTAATTAAATCAATTTCGATTCTATTCTAACTTGTTAAAATAATTTATCAGACATATGAAATTAAATAGTCATTTCATTCTAACCTTTTTATGGTTTCAACTAAACACATGAAAAAGAGTGAGTATTCCATCGCCATTCTGCCTTGAATGGCATTCTGTCTTGAATAACTATTCCTTTTCAAATCATTCCATCATTCCAAACGGACCATTAGTACATATAAGTAAGAAAGGAAAACCTTAAATTGATTTTGTTTGGATCCAAAATCATTTGCCGTGCTTTGCACACCAAACCCAAAAGGATTGGGTTTCTGTTGCTGATTTTGCAGGCCAAATCCAAAGGTATTAGGTTTTGACTGGTGTGGAGCAACATGAAGATATTTACATCGATCACCAAATTGGCAGCTGAACAAGATGAGCAAAGGTGTTAGATACCTCTACAAGTTATTCAAAAACTCGGTGTAACAATGTGAAATAAACTTGTATCCAACATTCAACAAGTCTAGGAAAGCATTCATAGCAAGGATAAAAATGGACTCATTTTGATGAAGGTCAAGGGGTAAGACCAACACAATAAACAGGCAAAATCTTATCTTGGACGATCTTAAAGCAATAGATTACTAAGAAAACATTTGGATTCCCATTATTCAATATTCAGATATCATGTCACCGTTCATTAGCTTCCATTATCAATCTCCAAGACCTACCCCAGGACTGAATTGCTTCACTAGGTCAAACTTATCACAAAAGCCCACCCCTCAACTTATTGTGAGCACAATTCTCTCCCCCTGCTGAAATTTCACGACCATAGCAATCGTCGTATACTTGCTTTATGAACCACTAAGACTCTGCTGCCGGATTTATCATAAAGAAAAAAAAGAAAAGAAAAGAAAAAGAAAATGTTTCTACATAGTCTTAACTAACTTATGCTCTACCAACAATGTCAAAAGAAAATTAGCATTTTCCAAGACGAAAAAGAACAGCTTCCCTTAAATTACTAAAGAAAGAAAACGTTCAAATCAGAGAATAATTATGGCTTTAAGTTGCCAAGAACCCGTATAATCTTTAAAACCTAAAGCCATAAACACTCCATTCCCCCTCGTTAATCATTTCGTTAATCATTTCGAATATCATATAGATGGCCAATTTATTTTCCTGAAATCACAACATTTAATGTAATTGTTAACTAAGTATCAGCAGCTAAACACTTTGCTACCTGACTTCATTATACTAATAATAACTCAATTTTTTTCCTACTTTCTACACTAGATTATTTATTTCTACTAATTTCTATTCATTCCACCACTAATTCAACTTATTTACTTCATAAAAATCAAGAAGCCTTACATTTTAAAAAATTCCAAAAAAGGGAGGAAAATTAGGGTAATTCGGAATTCACAGAATAAATACAGCAAAATTTAGCTACAGAAAATTGCAAAATGTAAGCGTACCTGCCGCGTAAAAAGTGTCTGCAAGGCTCTTTCTTTTGAGGCATAATAAAAATAATTATTATTAAAAGAAAAAAAAAAAATAATAATAATAATAACAACAACACCAGATTGTTGTCACTTTTATGTTGTTTCTGTCTTCCTCTGAGACGTTTGGGTTTTACGAGAAATTAAGCGAAGCCGGTTATGAGTAAACTCTCAAGGGTTGATGTTCAGCATCTTTATTTCTTTTTAAATTTTAATTAAAAATATTCGTGGTGCGATAATCTTTCTATAATCTTATTTAAGCTGCAATTATTATACCCTTTTATATCACATTACAGTTAAAATCTTTTCCTCTTTATTTAATTTCCTTATTTTTCTCCTTCCGCGCTCTTCTTTTGAGTCTCATTGGGAATTTTTTTTAATCCTGATTTTAAATTTTTATGGCAAAAATACCTTATTTTTTAATTTTGCTTAAAAAATGGCCTTTTCGGTAGGTCATTTACCGTTTCGGTAAGTGACTTACCGTTTTCGGATCCCGAAATTTGAAAAATTTTAAAAAAGAAAACTGTTGTGTCTTTAACGAAAACGGTAAGTCACCTACCGAAACAATAAAAAACACAATCGTTTTTTTTTTAAATTTTTTCAAATTTTGAGAAACAGTCAAAAAACACACAGTCATTTTCTTTTTTAAATTTTTTCAAATTTCGAGATTCAAGAACAGTAAATCACCTACCAAAATGATTGGTGACCTACTGAAAATGAGCTGATCAGCAAGTGGATGCAGTTTGGGGTTTTGGGGAAATCTGAGAACTAGTGAGTCGTGGAGTTAGTTTTGCCGCTATGAAATATACATTGAGTTGTTGACTTTAAATAAGACGACGAATATTATAATATGTAGAGCAACTATGTATGTATGTGTGTATGTATGGAAGGTATGCCTAACATAAACAAAACCTAGCCCCCTACTCCGCGAGCCTTTTTTTCCTTATTTGTTCTCCTCTTTTCTCATTTTTATGTTATTTAATGAAATTAGATTTACATTTGCGCAATTGAAGTAATTTTTTAAAGAAAGTAGAAATATATCTACAAATAATGATATATAATTTTTGAATTTTATAAAAAGCTAATAATAATGACTCCAATGGAAATGCAGTGTATATAAGCTAAGCTAGATAATTCTGACCAAAGAAAAAAAGCTAGATACTAAAAAATAAAATTAAGATTAACTGAAATATTTTAACTTAGCTAGTAAAAATTTACCAAGACTTCACCAAAGAGCAATTAGCAACTTGCTATGCAAGTGTCGGTTGTACCCCTTACTCTTTTGCTTGCTAATCAGCCCATTTACGGTAGGTCACCTATTGTGTGATTTACCGTTTTCGTTAAAAATGTAAGTATTTTTTTTTAATTTTTTCAAATTTCAGGATCCGCAAATGGTAAGTTACCTATCGAAACGATTGGTGACCTACCGAAAATAGTATTTTTGAAAAGAATTTTAAAAGTAGGGTATTTTTGCCATAAAATTTTTAAATCAGGGTAAAAAAATTTCCATCTCATTGCCCCAACCAAACACCCAAGTGAAAAATATTTAAAATTTTCAAAATTATTATTATTATTATCATTGTTATTATCATATTGTATTATATTACTATATATACTAAGTGACAAAGCAGCTGTCCGTCGTCTCCTCAGGTTCAAAACAACGTTGTTGTGCCTTGTTTTTTCCTCGCTTGGGTTTGAATGACATCGTTTCACAATATTTTTTTCTTTTCTCAGTCCTAAAAAATGCATTGCCAACTTCTCTCAACGTTTTCTCCATTGTTGCCACCTCCTGCTCCGTCAGTTACTTTCTCCTCATGCCACCTCCTCTTGTTGCACAATTGGAGGATGCATATATCCTTTCTCAACGTCATCATGCCACCTCTTGCTGCAAAATTGTGACTCACCTTCTCCTCCTCCAAAACTTTCCACATTTGTTTTCCATTACATAAATGTGCCATGCATGGATTTTTACGCGGAAGAAGAGGGAGTCAAGAGGGAAAGCATAGGTGTATAATCAAGTTTGCATTTTTATTTGAAATTAGGGGTACAGCTTGAATTTTGATTGCTATTACGACATTGTTTTAGGGCTTGTAATCTTTGTTGATTATGGGTAAGATTAATGTAAGATAATCTTTGTTGCTATTAGGGCTTGAATTTTGTTTTGTATTTTTTTTCCTAGCTCTTTTTGTGCCTGTTAAGCCAAGCTAAATTAGAGGGTGGATTGGTAGATTCACAACATAAATTCTTAATTTCTGCAGTTCTATAAGTAGCTGAAAATTTGAATAAATGTTTGAATGATAAAGAAGGTAGATAAAAGTGAGTTATTAGTCCTCTTAGTTTACAGGTTTTTAATTTGATTCTCTTTTGTCATACATTTGCAACTAATTAAAACAAATAATCAAGTTCATGAATTAGTGCAATTGGGAAATTACCCCCGAACCTAGGAACATTCATAGAGCGATTAGGGGAAAAACCTTGGGTTTTGCTTTGTTTCCCCTATTTATGGTTCCCATCTTTACAAGGTACTCTAAGGTAAGCATATGTACTTGATTGAGAAATTCTAAAGCATATTCTTGTTCACATTTAATTTGACTTAAATTGTATTCAAATAGTTTTAGGCTTTGTTTGGCCTAGCTGTGACATATAAGCTATTAAACAGTAAAGTTTTTAGCAATAGAGTTTTGAGTAAAAGTACTGATGAATAAAAGCAGTTGATTGTTTGGCTCTATATTTTAGGAGTTGAGCTTTTAGTTGTTTTAAAATGAATATTGGACTTTAAAAAATATAGAAAATTATTTTTGAGAAAAAATGAAGAAAAATAATTTTTAAGTAGACATAAAAATAGCTTTTCAAAAGCCTTTTCTGAAAAGCTCTAATTTGGAGCTTCTTTCAGCTTTTTTCAGTTTCAGCTTTTATGTAAAAGCGCTTTTAAAAATAAGTCAGCTCTTTTAAAAAAGGGCCAAAAATGTCAGCTTCAGCTTTTAGACTCATAAAAACACTTTTGAGTCTCCAAAAGATGGGCCAAACAGACTCTTAATGTATTCAGATTGTTCTAATTTGATTGAGCTACTAAAATAAGAAATAAGTGGTTGCCAATTTTGTTGACAAGAGATTTGACATCTGAAGTTTGCTTTCAAGTTAGTTTGTCCTTTGTTGGAAATGTGTACAACTAAGCAAGAATATGCTATTAATGATTGTCCTAATAAAATCCAAAAGACTTTGACCTCCAAGGCAATTGTTATCTCTTAATTCTCTTTAATTTGATTTTTTTTGGAACTAAATCAACCAAACAAGTCAATTCCAATTGATGGGGTTCCAAATTGTTACTTTCTATTAGTTGCATCTAGAAAAAACATTTTTTGGTTTAATAGCTGAGAATTAGTTTAACAAATAAATACTTAGTTGCATCTACAATTTAGTTTATAAACTTTAGGGAAACAAATTTTCTTGCTATAATTATTTCCTTTTTGGTTTTATTATGGTGCTAAGCAATCATAAAGCTGCATCAAACCTCTTCATGCTCTATTCTATCACATACGTTTCTTATGAAATCTTTATTTTTCAATTTTCTATACTTAACCACTACTTTTTGTTTCAAAGGCTATCTAGTTGCTCCAGTGGGGTGATCTTAGGGGTGTTCATTTTCATAATTCCTATCCTGTTGTAGATGTTGTATTGTTTTATTTATGTTTAAAGTTTAAACTGATGTATGTCAATTTGTTTAACGAAAATTACTTTCAGACCAAGAAATAAAATATTGAATGAGATTGCTATTACTTTTCTAATTGCAGATGTTTTTCCCCATCTGTACTTATCATAACTTTTTATTTTACTTTGACTTTTGTATGCATTAGCATGTATTCCTGATTGGATTTTTTGTTTTATACTTAGTCAAATAGATATATACTCTGAAGCTTTGTTTGGGCTAGCTTTTATTGGAACTTGGCTTTAAGATGTTTATTTAGGCATAGTTGAGAAGTTACAACTTTTATTTTGAGTTCGATCTTCTCCACTACATACTAGACCAAGATGCATAAATGTCGCTATTGTGCATTGGATCCCATTTTTCATATGCTTAGACTATATATAAAGCTTATCATTGTGCACTTTTTTTGGTAGAAGACTTATGTTAACATAGAGTTGGGCAGATTATCAATATGGATGTGGAGATACAAGTAAAATAGGACATCTCGATTTATAAGCTACATTCTGTGGATTTATTCTAAACTACGAGATCTCCTACCTACGGCTTTTGTGTAGCATTCAGAAAAAGATTTATATATACATTTATTATTCTACATTACGAGATCTCATAGTTATTGCTCATGTGTAGCATTCAGAAAAAGATTTTTAGATCTTGTTATACATAGAACTTGAACAGCTTTGAACCTTTTGCCAACCCACTTAATATGCTAAAAAGCATTCCCAAGTCATTTCCCTTTCAATATTGTTAGCATCCAAAAACCACAGTTGAAGAAGTCCTACGGAAAGGTTACTGATGCTTTGCTCCAGCTTCTCTGGACTGGCCGGACCTCCTCAGCCAGTCGACCAGCACTACCAGAAACTTGCTTATAGCGGCCGAAAATTAGCTACCGACGAAATTTGGTCGCTAAATTTAATTTTTGTGATCGACAATATAATCGGTCTCTAAATATGTGGCCAACAAATTAGCAACCGAAAATCTGTTGCTAAACTAATAGTTTGGTCGCTAAATATATAATTAAATGGCAATTTTGCGACCAATAGAAAATCAGTTGCAAAACTATAAATTGGGACCGAATTTGAAATCGGTCGCAAAAATTAGCAACCGACTTGAATATCAATAGCTAATTTAAATATAAAATATTTATAATTTACCAAAATTGGAATTAATAAAACTATTGGGTTAATATTATAATTTAAAAAAAAAACTTAACTATATATAGCATATATCGAAAATCCTTAAAATTCTTTCAACTTCATCTTCGATCACATCAGATAAAAAACCCTAGATCTACCGCCTTCTCCACCACCATCGCGTCATCTCACCACACCTTCTCCTGCACCTCTTGAGGTATCTCTTTCTTTCTTTCTTTATTTCTCTATCTCTCTCTCACACACACACACACACACTCTATATATATATATATATGTATTATAATTTCCACACCTTTTTTGTCTAAATCTTGATATGTATATATTTTTTTTGGTTCTTTTCCTTTGACTTTCATGCTCACAGGGATTGGAGTGTGGTTGTCCTTTAACAGGGTTATACTTGTTGAGGGGAAATGTAAGGACGATTTCAATTGTTCTTGCTTCTATGATTTATCACTTTCTATTTATATTTGTCTTTGGTTTAATCTCAATTTTTTTTCTTTTTCCCTGTTTCGGGTTGCCAGATACTTCTACTTCTTGGATTTATTATGACTTTTAAATTGGAAGATATATTGAGATTCTTCCAGGGATGGCAACATTTGAAGGTCTTTTAACGCATTTTTCAGTGACGCTTTTGCTGTTTTCTTTCTCTAATCAGTTGCCTTGATTATATATAATAATATATGAAATTATCAGCTTAAAGGTTTTGCAATTTCATAAATTTTCTATTCTTGAATTCGTTTCTTTACATTCTTATATTGAAAACCGATGGACATTTATAACAAGATTGTAAATTTCTCCTTGAAAGAAATATAAGAACTCATTTCATGTATGAAGAAATATTAGCGTTTCACAATTTTATCCAAATGACTTTGAAATTACATAATGTTTTTCTTATATCGGTGAATCATCAAAGATTCTTTGTCCTTTCTCTATAGATCTTTATTGTATGAATTGTTTAACATAACTATAAAAGTTTGCAACCATAAAGCGAAAACATAGTAATCAGAAGTTTGTAGAAGGATAAATGATCTTTTAGCTATTTGGTACGAGAATATATGTGTTTATGATGGTTCAGTTTACTCGAATAATGTTCTTATGATGTACATCGACTCCACATTGTATAGGAAAACCATACTTATTATATATGTATCTTCTCGTTCCATGCAATCCCCTCCAACTGTTACTTAGCAAGTAAAATTCATCCATAAGCCATCATATATTGTGGGTAGATAAATCCATAAATACATTTAAATTGATACTACCAAGAACATGGATTAGTTGTGTTTATGATTGTATGGTTCCAATAATATGTTTGGATAACTTGTTTGCATATTTTCTACAACTCAATATCTGGTATCCTCTCTACTATAATTGGAGTTCATTTTGGTCATGTTCTCATACATCTAAAAGCTTTCCCACATGTTAGCTTAGCAACACAACTTTATTCTGTTGAATTTGCTTATATTAGAGCCTGTTTGATTTGAATATTAGATAAGCTACTTTAATCAGAAAGGTTAGTCTTTTGGGTGTTCATTTCACATCCATTTTGATTAGCTAACCTTATTGACTGATGATGATTTCGAGTATTCTTTAAAAAATTGTCATCTAATATTATGATGTTACTGTAAAAGATAACAGTAAAAAGCAAGAAAGTGCTAAGTATTCCTGGCAAGGAAAGTCTATTCTAAAAATATTCAAATGAGAAGTAACAATTTATAAATTTTGACAATTTAATCAAGCAAGGCACAAATAGTTAAGTAATCACTAACTTTGATTTGATAGGCTTTATGTGAATACATGAAATGAAATTGAAGTACTTGAATATGTAGTTGTTTCATTAATTGTTACTAGAGACTGCATTTACATCTTATCTATTTTTGGCTTATCATTTATGAAGTTTTCTCCTGCAAGCATATAGAGCTTGGATTGATATTTTTCTAGAAATCTATAATACTCCAAAGCTCCAGTTGCTAAAGTTTAAGTTGTATATAAAAGAATTGTTTCATGATACACTTGGATTTGGTGTTGCCAAGATGATTAGGTGAGATGGTCTATTTCTTCTTTATAAGCTATATTTTCCATGATATCATGTTTTGCTTAGTGATATAAATCGTTCTCCTATATTATGGTTAGAGTAATTTGTAGCATCTAAAAAGAACTTGTTTTTGTGTAATGCATTACTAGCAAACTATCAATTTTTGGAAAAGAAATAAAAATTAATAGCAAGATTCTCAATGGATTGGTCTCCACTTATTGATAGAATCAATGCTTATGCAATGGATCTTCCAAACTATTTGCTGAAAACATTTTTATATATTACTTCAATGTGGTATGCTTCATCTCTTGAAACTTGTTAAATTTTGATGTAATGTTATCTTCTTCTTGAGTAGTCTAAGAAGATGTAATGCAATTTTTATCAAACTAAAGATGCTAGTTGTTCTTTGATGGATGGTAATTATTTTTGCTACATGAGATATGGGGAAATACTTTTGCTGATGTAGCACTTTAATTTTATGAAGACAAACAATTTACAAGATAAAATAAAAAATAAAAAAGAAGAAATTATGTAATGCATGTAGGGAATGACAAATATTGCCTATGGCTTGCAGCAAATTATGCTGATGGTGTACTAAAGGACGAGCTATGCATCACAGCAAAAGATGTTATCATCCATAGACCAATAATTCTCTAGGCGCAATTTTACGTTCTTATCATGGAATTGGCTCAGCAGCCTGGAAATGTCACAATGATTTTTTCTTGGCTAAGCTTGCTTGTTGCTTTAAAAGCAGGCAGCATGTGTCTTAGGTGTTTCCAAGGGCATATAGCTTTATTCTATCATTTGAAGAAGAATGTAAATTTATATAAGTTGTACTTTTTGTGATAATATTATTGTAAATTTTGTTTTTTTTTTATAATGTAATTTATTTTGTGTCATTTCATTAAGGGAAATGAATTGAATTTTGTTTATAAGATTGAGGTGAAATTGAAATGAAAAATTTCGTTTCAAATTTATTTTTTTATTATGAATTTGTGTTTAAATTTAGCGACCAACTGGGCGGTAGCTAAAATTAGCTACTGCAGTTTCGATTGCTAAATCAGTCACTAATTTACATAAATTAGTGACTGATTTCAGCCTTGCAAGTACATGATGTTTAGCAACCAAAAAAATATGGATTAATTCGGTCGCTAATTAGCGACCAATTTCAACATTGGTCGCAAATTTTAATTTAGCGACCAAGGCTTTAGCGACCATCTTATGCGGTCACAAAATCAGTCGCTAATGCTGTTTAGCGACCGATTTCGCAATTTAGATAAAGATTTTGGTGGTTGCTAAAAGTCAGTTTTCTAGTAGTGTAGCGAGGTCGCTAAGCCAAAATAGAGAAGAAGAGAGAAAAAAACGGACCCCTAGTCGGTCGACTGGCTAAGGCGTCCAGCCTAATCAGAGAGGCAAAAGGGAAAGCTGGACGACCTAGCCGGTCGACCGGTTGAGCGATTTGCTGTAATAAATGTACTAACCGTTTATTACCATTTAGACCCTTTTTTTTTTTTTTTCTTCTACCTACCAAAGCCCTAACATCTAAAACTCTTTAAATACACCTTCAAAGCTTAAATACATCATCAATTAAAGCTTGCAAAATTTGATATCTTTATTCAATTGCTGAAATCCTTGAGCTTTCAAGAGCTTAATTTGCAATATCTTCTTGTAAAAGGAACATATCTATTCTTCATCATTTTCACACTTTTTTTTGTTGTATACACACTCAAAATTTCTTGAAAATATTGTGAGAACATTGAGTAAGCTTTCAAACAATGTGGAGAAATTCTCAAGAAGAAATTTCTTGGGTTCTTTGAGAAGAAGTCTGAAAGAGTTGTAAAACTTGGTTCTTGTTTCACCAAGATTTGACGAAGCATCAATAGTGAAAATTGCTGAAGTCCTAAGGGGAGCATCTTTGGGTAGTAGATGAAGGCTCGGCCGAACCACCTAAAAATTGTTTGTTTTCTTACTCTCTACTCTCCATCTAATTTATTCATTTATATTGATAATATTGTGTTTGATATTTTGCTTGAAAGAAATTGCTTATTTTTTGGTGAATTTTTGAATATGAAAATTGCTATATGTATATATGTGTGTGTGTGTATCTTAATTCACTCCCCTCTTAAGAAATTTACACCTACACATCTTACTATACAACAAAATACAAAACTTATTTATTATTCCATATTATTGACAAACCACAAAGCATTATAGTTCATCTACAAAAGAATTTATCTATATATATAAGTAAGCCAAGTAAATGTGCTATAATAGTGGCAAAGAGCACATTTGGAATAAAATTTGGCACAAAGCCTCTAAGGCTAGAGGATGACATTGTTCCACTCATTCCCCTGAACTCGTTAACATATTGGACGAGATGTTTCAGAAAATGGGCAACAGAGTTAGCTACATAAAGAAATGTGTATATATGTCTTCAAGAAATCCACTCTTGCCCTTATGATATCTAATTCTTTGTTCAATTCTAAATTAATTTTCATATACCAGCACTTAGAATTGAGAATACAATTAGCTTCATCTTTAGCTACTTTGAAGGAACCAACATTAACATTTCAGAACACTTACAAATGCATAAAAATAGCCATCATATGTTAATTAAATTTTTAGAAAATCATAATGCTTACAATATCACATTTTATAATATTATCTAACTGTGAACATCGACATCTCCAATATTTTTGAACTCTTGACTAAAAGTCACATCACCATTCTTTATAGCCCTAGTGGAATCGACAACACTTTGATCTTGGCTAATTTGAAATCCTATTCCTTAACATCATATCAAAATATTAAAATAATGAAAATTAATAAAAGAATTAATATCACAAATAAGAAGAAAAATTATTACCTAATCATTATTATTATGCATCCTACCTGTTGTTCATCCTCCCCGCCTTACAATCTCACTTTGTCTATAACTGGCTCTCTTACCTTTATTTCTGCCATGATTACTTTGTTAATTTAATTCACGAATCAATTTATGGCAATTATTTCTTGCCTTTCACGACTATGAGTAACTAATGGATCCAAAAGTGGTCTTCCATTTTCCTCATTTTTAGAACCAGCCACAGTAGCGTTATCTATGTTGAATTTGTAGTTTTTGACTTGCAAGTCAAAGCTACATCGACTCATTTATTAGGTTAGATCTTCCTCATAAAATGGGCAAGTACTTGGTACCGTTATGATTCTTATTCCGAGTAGATGAATGTGATATATTTACATGTCAAAAATGGACTTATGGTGAATGAGAAATTAGCAACCAAAGTTAAGTGTAATACTAATTTGGTTGTTGGGTTTGGTATGAGTAGGACTGAATCTCACATTGGAAAACCAATGGAACTTTTCTCACCTTATATACAGGTACCTTTATAGGGAATGCCAAAAAGGCATGTGGAGAGAACTATACATAGTGGGCAAAATTCCACATGCGCGTGCTTGGCACAGCACGACCAATGGGCTTGGGTCGGGTCCAGGGATGCGAAGCGAATATGCGTGTAGCCCAGGTTTTTGCTTCGAATTAGTCTTTTTGGGAAAAATCTTATTCGTCGAGAAGCAAAATTTGAAGGTTTTTAACGGAAACTCAATTTTTGCTTTAAATTAATCTTTTTGGGCAAAATCTTATTCACCAACGAGCAAAATTTGAAGGTTTGTAACAGAAACTCAATTGAAACTCATTATTATGGCTATGTACGTTACAATCTAATTTTGCACACTAGATTTTGACCAAGGTTTAAATCAACAAACATTTTGTTGAATGGAGCTGTTATGAGCAGGGAAAAAGGAATCTGTAAAGCTGTTACAAATTCATATTAACTTCACAGGATTAATGGCTGGCTACTCCTACTAGTTTAAATACGTCCTTGCTAGTCTAGTTCATGACACTGAGTTTACACTAGTTCATGACACAGAGTTTACATACAGAATTATAGTATTATTGCATAAACATTTTAGTACATATCTCGCATACATTATAGGCATATAGAGTGTTCTAGAGAGAGTTCCTTTGCTACCAGTTTGATTGTTTCTTGCGTAGGGTGCTACCATACGTCAAGAAGGTAATAGCTATTGTATTTTGGGAAGGATACGCCATACCCCTTTAGCACCTGTTGAGAGGGTGTAAATCTTTTAAGGACATCATTTACAAGCCTCAGCTAAGTTTCAATTTTCTTTTCTGCATTCTTTATTTGTATTTGGTTTTTATAGGTAATCAAATTTCTGTTCTTGCTTCTATCTTGATTTCTAAATTTTTTATTTTATTTTCCAACAATCTATAGAAGCCCCTGCTCCATCATGCCAAGCTAATAAATTGTTCTTTATAGCTTCTATTTATTGTTTTACACATTCCATTTGTGGCACGATTAGTAGAGCAACATCAATTATTTTCCTAGAAGCAAGCTAACTTATCTACTTTCTTTCTCTTATATTCATCGATCATGTGTGAATACCCTTTAGTAATTTATTTTTTCAAACAGAGATGGTACACATCTTTTCTCTATCTTCTTATCAAGTACCTTTCATTTATTACCCCAATATGTTACAAAGCCATTAATTTTAAGATATGACAGCAAAGTAATTCTCTAGATTTAAATTTTTTGCAATTGCAACTCAAATATTGACCCTCTTCTCTATACTCAACAATATCCTCCTTATGGTACCAGTTATTTGTTATGCACCTTTCCAAAATTTTGTATCTCTCGATCCCAAGTTCATTGTGATCTCGACTTGCTTCCTCTTGGTTTGAAGAATTATAATGGCAATACCAAATGCATTTTATCTCCTCTTAAACTACCATAAAAATGGAGTTTGTAAACGTATGCTGGAACTGTTTTTCCCATCCAAAGTGTGAGATACATTTAATAACTTTATTTTTTTGTTTTAGATTCAGCATTGAAGTCTTTTTCAATCTTATCAATTATAGATAACTTGTATTGCCTTAACAAATTGCTTCAATGTACTCATAGAGTTAACATAACCATCAAAGTAAATATGCATACCTTCACTTCTTTGAGTAGAAAGCATCCCGACATAGAACATGTGATTGAGACATACAGGTACCCAACTCTCCCTCTCACTATAAAGCTTCGCTAACCATTCATTCCTTTCCCATCTATACTTAATTACAAACTCATTCCAATTTCATTTGAACGTCTCCTTAGTTAAGCTATTGTAGATTAAAGCTTTAAAAGCATTTCTTGCATTCGTACAATCGACAACACCCTTAAACTTTTCAGGCAACTTTCCAAAAATATGCATAAGCAAAATCTATGTATAGTGTTGGGGATTACTTATCTGACAGCTGTCTTGATGCTTTCACATTAACCACTAAAAATAACATGAGGATGAATGTTTCCCATTGCTGAGAGCCACATCATGAAAAGCCATTAAAAAATATCTATATCTTCATGTGACACTAGAGCACAACCTAAAAGAATAGATTGTCCATGTGATTGATACCTACCATTGTTGCAAAAGGCATTTTGTACCGATTCACAAGGTAAGTCGTCTCAAAGCTGATAACTTCATGAATTCTTCATATGCAGCTCTACTTCGGGAATGAATCCATAAAACATTTCTAAGCCCACCTTTATTTTCAACATCAAACAAGTGAAAAAATAATCTATCTTTTTCTTCCATCCTACAAAACATCTTATGAATGGCCTCAAAATCACCATCATTGAGTCTTAACCTTCTTGTACTGTCAATAAAATTTCTACAATCACATGGCAAACAACCCATATTCTCTAGCCTACTAGCTTGTATTTCTAGCAATCTAATACTCATATAAAGTCTTCATCCTGCTGTACTATTAGCCTCCAATGTTCTCTTCACACGAATGGACAATTCCTATGACCAATCATCAACCTGGATGTAGATGGATCCAATTCGTAGACGTGATCGGTCACAACTTTGCTAACATGCAACATATCATCATCTTTGAGAATGACATTTAATCTTGCTAGACAATTTATTTGCTTGCTTGCCCTCTCAAGACCAAATGGTTTCCTTCTCTTATCATAAGTGATTGACAAATATTTTGTAACTTCTTATTACCTTTGGACATAGATCTTTTCGCAACACAAAATCCGTTTAATCTTGCATGTTCCTTGTAAGGTTCAAATAAAATATCAATTCTTGGAAAACACTTTCCTAGTTACACGCCTACTTCAATATTGAAATCATTCATTATTGCTTCTTCATAACCAAGAGAATCTCCACCACTGATACATTTAGAAGGTTCTTGATCACTTGTTGAGTTTTCATCCAATAACTATCATCGTCTGTGATGGAAAATACCTCAGCCATTTGCCTCCTATTTCTTTCATTCACATCCTCCATTTTCAAGCCTATATTGTTAACTCTTTTAGAGCTACATTGTATTGAATGCCTTTTAATGTTGAAATAGGATATTATCTATTGCAATTAAAGAGAGAAGATAAGTTGACTATTTATATAGATACAACCTTGATAATAACATATATCACCTTGGATAATTTTATATAAATAAATTAATCAAAAATTTTAAAGGAAAAAACCTAATGTTTGAGAGGAAAAATGACAGCTAGACATAACATTTGAGATCCAATGAGCAATTGGAAATCATCTTATATGGATCTCTCTAAAGAAACCAACTTCCATTAGCAGTGTATCATCATCGTGTCTATGCATCACATCACAGTGTCTATGCATATATAATGCATATCCAAATCAAGATATACATAAATGTCATAATATATATAGCTTCTCATTGAGTTAGTATTTGTGGCAATTTTATGTATGTCTACAAGAAAGTTTTCTCTTCATATTAATATAATTAAGGCATCAAGTTGGAAAAATACATATATTTGTTTTTTTCTAATGCGGCAAAAACATGCATGGTTCCTGTTTATTCGTAGGGAAATCTTTATCAAAAAAATTGAGAAAAAAGGAACACTTAACTTTCTTTATTATACTAATTCAAATTGGAACATTATGTATCATGCACGTTTTCAAATTCTTCGAGTCTGCAATAAAATCTTTTACTTTGACTTTTACTACAATTACTTTTTGGTAAATAACAATTTCATTATTATTATGATTACATGCTCATATTCTTTTCATTACTAATCTTAAAAATAAAATTCTAGGATATGTAATGATTAAGCCACATCACTAGTAGTAGAAAATCAAAACGAACTCGATTTTGTTTGTGTGTTTTATATATATACATATATATGAGATAACTATAACACAAATAAGTCTCATTTTATATAAATGTTCAATCACTGGCATGCGTCATTCATCTTTTCTTGGCTGATCTCTATTCACTATGCTCTGCAACCAAAGAATATAAAAGGTTGGAAGCTCGTAAATAAATCTGAATGCCATCAAATTATGTTTATCTTCCCTTTTGAAGATATCTCATCGTTATTTATAAAAGAGTTATAATGTGGGAGATGCAACAAAATATTTTAAATTTTTCCTGTAATTTTTTCAAACCCCATGACTCTCAAAAAAAGAAAAAAAGATTTATACGACAACTGCTTAAACTTCTATCTTTTTCTATCTATAAGTCGTATTGAAAGGTTTTATGATAAGAGAAAATTTCTCTTTTGATATTATCCTCATTAGCTATTTATATAGCTTGTGTTCACAATTTATAATATACTTGTATAGTTAGGCACATGCAACAAATATACAAAGTAGATTACAACAAATGAAATTTTCAAAATATAAAAGATTAACTTGCTATTATTCTTATCTTTATCAAGTATCATATCCTTGTACCTTGACCCCTTTCGTTTGGTTTTTTTTTTTTTTTTTGGGTAAAGCCTTCTTTTGTTATTTCACGGGAAGTCACATGTTTCTTTTGTTACGTTATGTGTCATCAAACAACAAAACATCCCTCCATAGCAAAACCTTAAACTCACACAAACATACAAATTTTACATAAATTACAGGATTTTTTTATGCACCAAAATGACATCATTTTTGGGCCGCATAAGATCACGTAAAAATGCACAGAAGAACATGAACGAAAGAATGAAAGTGGAAAAAAAGACCTCTTAAAAAGATCTCTTTGGCATAGTTATGGTTGTGTAAAATCTGTTCCAATGCTAAGGGTTCAAGTCACTCAAGCAGCAAAACAAAATCTCTCCCTAATGTATCTTCACTGGCAAAATGGTGAAGGTCAAAATTATGGCCAAACTATGTTATTGGGGAGAAAAAAGGCTTGTATGTTAAGTATGCTAAAATATTGTACTTACATTTTTGACAGCCTACTCATGCGTATTTTTCTTTTCTTTTTGTTATAAAATAGTATTTGACTCTTCATTATCGTAGCATGCTTTACTTGAATAATATGTTGTAAATTTGTATTGTTTCTTGAGCATCATGTATAACCAAAAAAAAAAAAAAAAAGTCTAAATTTTTAAAAACAAAAAAAAGTCTTTGACTTTCATAGATTTCTTTTTTGATTTATTTTTGTCCATTTAGCAAGGTCCGATAAAAGGTTAGAGATTAGAGAACGGGTGGGCCTAATAGGGCCTTCGTCCAAGGTATTGCCAATGGGCCCGATTCTAGCCCAAAAAATGTCAACCAACCTCAACTTCCAGCAGTAATAATAAACTAAAATCACATCAAATCTTTATTTTATTTTCCTTTTTCTTTTTAAAATGCATTAAACAAATTTATGCTGAACTTTTTTCAGATGCTATTAGGGTTCCAAACTGAGGGTGGGAGGAAAAAAGAAGGAGGTGAAAAGAATGGGAGATGAAGATGATAATGGTCGTAGCAAAAGTGGAACAGCAGAAACAAGTGTGGTAAGAATATACATTGGGGGTTTGGGAGGAGCCGTGACCGCCGATGATCTGAAGAAGACATTCTCGGCGCCCCATTTGGGGACCGTATTGGCCGTCGACGTCATACGCTCGAAAGGCCGCAGCTTGGCTTTCTTGGATTTTCTTCCGTCGTCCGACAAAGGCCTTGCCAAGCTCTTCAGCACGGTCTCTCACTTTCTCTCCCTCTCTCTCTCTCTCTATATATATATATATATGTGTGTGTGTGTGTGTGTGTGTGTGTGTAATATTTATGTATGTGTGTGGGTGTGTGTTATTGCTGACGCAGTCGAGTCTTTGAAGGTTGACTGGTTTAGGATTTCACGAGTTCATTGCTTAGACGGAGGTGGCTTAGTAGGGTGTTTGGCTTTGCTTTTTTCGTTTTTTTTACATTGCTTATAAGCAATTGATACTTTATAAGCAGCTTTTGATACTTATAAGCAAATAACAAAGAAGCACAAAATTGATACTTATAAGCAAAAAACAAAGAAGCATAAAAGTGTTTAGATAAAATGTGCATACAAGCCGTTGACATGTTTGGTAATATTTGCTTATGGGCAGCAGTATCTGTTAAAATAATTGAAAAGGATTATTCAGTAATTAAGGGGTAATTGCTTTTGTGTTTTTAAGGGGTATGAATGTAATTTACTTGGTCAAGTAGAAGCAGTTAAAAATAAGTTGGGGGCTGGTGCCTTATTTTGGCTGCTTATAGGTATAAGCAGAATTTGCCAAACTCTTATTTTTCTGCTTATAGGCTTACTGAGCTAACTGATACAACAAATGACAATTAATTCAAAATAAGTCAAGGAAATAAAAGATAGCTTGTTTTAAGGGATTCACATTAATTACTAAAAGTTGCTATTGATTTATAATTAGGTAGTTGCTGTGGTTGTTGATTGGTTTTCATTAACTGTTAAAGGAAGATATTGAGGGTATTTGAATTGAAAAGAAGGGAAGAAGTACAAGATAGGGAAGAAATACAAGATAGTGTGGCATACACGGAGCTGCTAACCTTTGGGACCTGGTATATCGTGAGCAGATGAATCAATATTTGATGGGATTTATGTTTAGCTTGAATCAGTTTGTTAAAGCGAAAGGGTTGTTGATTAAAAACTTTTGAGTTGGAAAATACAGAAGAAAGGAGTCCTGGTGAGAAAGGAGTTTGGAGGACCCTTTGGCAATAAATTAAAAATTTATTTCAAGAAATTAGGAATTGTAGGTGACAAAATGGACATGCAATAATTGAGTCTTTGAATCCTCTGTCTTTGTTTCCGGTTCCTTTGATTTTGGTTTAGGAGTGTCAATGAGAGTTGAGGAGATTGTTGAGAAGTATTTCTTCCCATTTTGTCTTGTTTCACGTTGTCATTAAGTAGAGGGAACTTATGAATTATGATCTGATTTGTTTTTTACTTGCTTCGTAGTATAACGGGTGTATGTGGAAAGGTCGGAGGCTTAGACTTGAGAAGGCTAAAGAGCACTATCTTCTTCGCTTGAAACGTGAGTGGGAAGAAGAGGCTGAACTTGCCAGTGATTCTAGTAGTCATAATGTAGATGCAGTTGAAAGCATAAGTTCTCAAGACAAGGGAAAGAAGCTTCCTAATTTGGATAAGATGCAGCTTCGAATTTTTTTCCCCAAACTAAGGAAGGTAAAACTACTTTATCTCTTTGGTTTGCTTGCAGAAATTGTTTTGCTGTAATGAGTTTCTTTCTTATGGACTGATTGTCAGTCAGCATGATGGATGATTGCGGCTAGTTGATTTGCATTTCTGATTTGCTTGCTAATTTTTGATCCCCTTGGGCGGTAGTAGATAACTGGTTATGTATCTCAAGCTAAAGTTAGCTAAAGATACTTTTTGTTTTCCATGCAGGTCAAATTAGTTCCTTTTAAAGGTACTGGCAAGCACAAATACAGCTTTCAACGAGTTGAGGCTCCTCCCCTGCCTACCCACTTCTGTGATTGCGAGCAGCATTCTTGTGCACTGAATGTGGCCAAACAACAAGAGTATTCTGATATCTTTAATTCAGCCAAAGAAGAATCTTTTCAGGATCATGAGATGGAGAGTGGTGGAGTAAATGAGGAAGAGCTTAATATGATGAATGCAGTTATGGACAAGCTCTTTGAAAGGGAAAACTACTTAATTCCAACTAATAGTAAGGCTGGATTTTCTGTAGAAACAGACAATATCATCGACTCAGTTGATGATTCACTGGTTGCTGAGGAGCAGGAAGATCAATTGAGTGATGAGGATAATCTCATAATTAACTTGGTTGGTGGATCAAATAATGATCTCAGTTTATTCGAAAATCTTTATGCCAAAGATAACCAGGTACGACCAAATACTTTTATTTCAGATGATACTTGATTTTTATTTACACCATTTTATGTTATTATATTATGCTCTATCTTTTTTAATTTCCAGGATTTAGCTTTCCGAGATTCGCAAAATTCTAAGGATAAACCTGCTAATGATATGCATGGAAGTCAGAAAAGGATGACTGCACATTCTACAAAGAAGTGTAAACGGTTAAATAAAAGAAAAGATGATGACACTGGGATTGTGTCTGATATTCCCGAAAGGAAAAGTGGGAAGATTTTGCATTCCAACAAGAAGAAGAATAAACCTCTTGATGAAGATGAGTTGAATGGTATAGTGTCTGATATCCCTGAGAGAGATGGGGAATCAGATATCCGCATAAATAGTTTTGTGACTTCAGCAGACCTCCAGCAGACAAACACAGAACCAAAGACTTTGCAATCAAGTGGGGAAACTACATGGTCGGAGAAGTCTGCATGGAAGAACCTGGTCCGTGGAGCTGAGAGTTCAACCTTCCATATTGCAGATATCATACCAAGTGCAAGTGATGCTGTAGAAATGCAACCTGAATCTGATAGACTTGGTGATCCCCGCTTCACTGACAAAGAAAACCTGAAAAATGACTCACTTCAAACTGAAGAGCCAAAAGTCTCTGCTGGAGCTTCATCTAGTATTGGAAATGTAGCTGTGGAGAGAGCAACCAAAGGTGCTTCGTGGCTTCAAAAATCCTCTTGGACACAACTAGTTGGAGATACAAACCGCAGCTCATTCAGCATTACTCAAATTTTGCCAAATGTAGCTTTTGAAAAACATGAAGTACAAGAACCCAATGGCATTGATTTTTCTAATTCAAAGAACAAGAAGAGGCGAAAGGTTTCTGAATCCAATAGCATTGATTTTTCTAGTTCAAAGAACAAGAAGAGGCAAAAGGTTTCTGAACCTCAGGAAGGAACTCGTACAAATGTTGTTGGTGCTCATTACAATTCAACTGTAAATGCTTTAGCTAATAAAGAAGGAAACGATGATGGTGAGCAATCTAGTGAAGGCATGACGGAGCCTTCCCCTTCATCATTTGGGAAGAAACAGCCATCAGCTCCAAAGCCAGGAGACACTGATACAGATGAGACCTTCACTTTCATGAGAAGTGCTGCTTCCATGAAAGAGTGGATGAGGTCCAAATCTGCACTAAGTGGGTCGTCTAGGAAAAAGGATAATCAGAAGAAATAGAGAGTTACTGATTCATATTTATGGCTGGGAGCTGACTAAAGAGGAATGCCATGGCAAGAAGGTAGTCAAAATTAGTGTTCTTCCAGAATGGGCTTATAGTCCTTTGGCATTATTACTGCAGCACAAGCTAAAGATATCCTGAATTTTGTACGTCAAGATTTTGTCATCACATGCAAAATTGCAGCTAAATTGATATAATTGTTTGGCCAGGAGCTGTAGCAGTAGTGGCTACCATATTTAAGCATCCCAGTTTAGCCTGTATGTTGTGTCTTGGTTGGAGTATATCACCAATGAATATTTGCCCTTGGGTTGAAGAACGGATTATTCAGTGAGTGCTTATTTTCACATTGTTCCTGCTAAATGCTTATTTTGATCTTACCCTTTTAGAATTGAAATCTTTGCTGAGTGGAGCCTAAGCTGTGGTGTGAAGGCCAGTCTCTGGAATTGAATATCTTCATGAAATTCTTGAAGCTGAAATTTATGCTCTGCCCATTAATTCTCAAAACTACCTGGCTTCGTCCTATTTCTGATCCTTCCTTTCTAGAGTATATTTCTTGATTGTTGCTTAAAATTGTTGGAAAAGTTATTGCTCATATGAATTACAGGGATAGGGATGAAGACCAATTGCAGGGTATATGAATTGTCAAATGCAGAGCTCGTCTAGATTTCTATTAATGGAGATGTGTCACCAGTGCATTATTTTGGAAGTTCAAGGGCGCAAGTGAAAGCTGCTCTCTGAAATTTATTGCTTGAATGTGAGTATTAAATATGTTTAATTACTGGAAAGATTTTTCACACTTGCAAATTTGCAGTAAGCACACAATGCAGAATAGTTGGAGTGAGATGTTTCACCACCAGTATCTTGAAGACCTCCACACATGGTGACAATTTTGTGCCCAATCGCATAGGGTGTGATGGAAACAGTCAAGCAACTCGAGAAGGCCACAAGTGTAAAGTGGAGTTCAATAATTGTTCAAAAAGTGAAATACTATAATCCACTGCTTATCTTCTTGCTGAAGATCCTTCTCTTCCGGTATGGAGATTGTACAAGGGTTCAGAATCTAGTTCACATTTATAGATGACATTTGCTACATTTTATACGGCGACTCAAGTGTCAGTTAAATTAACACGTGTGCTTAAACCAAGTCTAATAGTATTTGACATGCTTTTGTTTTGGAAAAATCTTAGGTCTAGACTGTTCAACCCCCATCCCCATGATAAAAAAACGAGGCTTGCGTGAATTTTGACTGTGTGTGGGTGGGAGACTCGGGTAACCACCATCTCCGTGATAAAAAACTGAGATTTCTATGAATTTTGGCTTTGCGTGTGAGAGGGAGACTCGGTAATTACCAAATCGAGGGCAACCCTTTTGTTTTAGCCAAGCTCTAAAAAGGTAAACATTTGAAAAGACCATGCCCGCGAGACTTCCAGTACACCAAATCACAAGTCTGGAATATCGAAGTGACCCTTGACCTTTTCCTTTTATTCCCAAACAATCCATCCACCTAATTTTAAAGAGTTCACTCATCAAAAGATGTACAAGAAGATACAAACGAGAATTGTAGTAAGTCTTGGCAGAGTAAAGGAGAGAGTTATTCCTAGAGAAATATTTTTTCCTCCTAGGTTATCGGAATATATTTTCTTTTTTCATTTTCAATTCATGTTTTCTTTTGACCGTAAAATGTTTTTCTGTTTACTTATTTTCTTGGGCTACTAAACACTAAAAAATTTGGAAAAGATTTTTCTGCAAATAAACGGAGCCTTAATAATTTTAACCCCAACTTTTAATTTTATTAAAGATTTAAATAGAAAAATAAAATAAATTTCAAAAAGATATCAATTTAACTTATTGCCAATATATTAATTTGATTGCAAATTATATAAATTTCTTAAAACAAAATATAATTCATAATATCGTTAACTTAAAACTTGATACTAAAAAACAGATCAAGAGATAATTTAAGTGGTGCAGATGATCTCCCTTAAAAGTGAGATTTTGGGTTCGAATCTTATGTGTGTGGAGTTGTGCAGAGTCCCTATATTACACGTGGCATTTGCTAGTAATAAAATAAAAATGGTCATTTAAGCAACAAAGTAGTGGTGCTTTGTCAAGGTTAAATTAAACGATGTTTCTTTCACAAGATATTTTGTCTTTCATGAATAAAATAAGTTAATGACAAGTAATATGGTGACTAATGATAACGGTCCTTCAACAACTCGAGTAGTCGAGTTGATTCTCACAGTAGCCGCTTATCTTATATTGCACTGTATTATTTTTAAACAGAGAACAGAGTGCCTGTAGTAGATAATATAAAGAAGTATTATTTAATTTAATTCCATTATTTTACAATATACTGAAGTTTGATATTTAATTCTACATTGTATAATGTAGAGAGGTGTGAGTGAAGCACGTCTCGATTATGAAAATACTTGTAAGGAGCGATACAACCACTCTACTTAATAAATTTCACACACACGCATATATATGTATATATATATATATATATATATAATTAAAATATTTGAAATAAAGTTAGAAGACCATAAAACAATAAAATATAAATCATTCCCCGACAATTAAGCCCTCAACATAAAATTAAAATATTTGTATGTGCATAGTAAGAAATAATCTTAACTTTTACTTGATATCCGATACTTTTATCGGATTCTGATATATCCGGACCAAAATTTGTATAATTTTATCTATCCAATTGAGTTTAAATTAGATTTTTTTTTTTTGGGTCAAAATTTTAAATATGAATTCGAATTTAGATTCAGAACAAATATTCCCACCAGTAGGTACATTTTCCCTTTTCTTTTGGGTATATTTTTGCTGAAACTGAAATTCTCTCCGGTCTGATAAAAAAATGGAAACACTCTCCGGGCCCATCCCCCTTTTACGTGTTTGTACATGCAAACATCATATCATCTGCATTTTTCTGTTCAGCTTTTTCTTTTGGCCACTAATAATTAATTAACTTATTAGTGCCCAAACTAAAAATCTCTTCATATCATTGACCTTATGTATCTGGAAGCATTCTTGTGATACACTAGTATATTAGAATCTGGAATCTTGATAGATCGAATTCAACAGGGTCATACATAATTTTGCTTTTTCAAGTTTTGAGCCTTGTCCTTGACATGAAAAGGTACGAAAGTGTATATTTTTGTTTTCTTTTTTCTTTTGCTTTGTGTTTAGAAAAAGATATGTGGGGAAGTTGTTCACGGGAAATTTTGGTTGCTGGAGAATTGACTTCTAAAACATGTCAAATGTATATTGATGATGCAGTTCAAGCTGCATCATTACAATATCAAGTGTAGTTGTTTCAAGTGATCAATTATATTAGATTTTTTGTGTTTTAGCAAAATCATTTAAAGAGAAAAAGTATTAATCGTCTTGCTAAAATGGTCTGAGCGGTTTGGAGTTGCATGGTTGTCATGCTTAAGATGATTCTTCCCAAGTATCATGCTTAAACATGAAGGGAGAGAATTTAAGAAAGTCGTGTCCCACTTAGAAAAGCCGTAGAATCTAAGACCACCTTATAACTCTTGAGCCACTTCTCATGTCAATAAATTGGACTTATACCACTTTATAAGTCTTGGGCTACTTCTTATGTTGATAAATTATTAGATTTTATAGTGGAATCGGAGCGATTCTTAATATGATATCAGAGATGGGTTAATTTTGGCCCAGTTTCTTCCACTGTGCACGTGTATAAAATCTAACATCACCTTATAAGGGGCCAAGTTTCTTACAAAGTGCACCTGTGTAAAATCTAACACCATTTTATAAGGAACCTCAGTGATTTTTGACACGGTATCAAAGTTGGATTTTGGCCCAATTGCTAGCGTCGTGCACATGTGGCTCATCTCTGGTTGTTTAGCTCGTGTGAGCTCTTAATTCTTAGTTATAACTTGTGTGGACTTTTAATTCTTAGTTTGCATAAATTCGTAGTTTGGCTCTTTGAGCTAAATCCTGTTCTTGGTTCTCGGTTCGAGTCACATGTGAGTAGGGTGTTGAAATACATTGCTCTTACATTGGAAAACCACAAAATCTAAAATCACCTTATAGCATCCTGGGCCACTTTACGTATTAACCAATTGGTTTTTATGATGGAAACTTGATTCTTAACGCAAACAAAGACACAAATACTGAACTGAATTTGATGAAACCTTTCAAACTTGTCTGGGTAACAAATGTCTATGTTAGCAGAATTTGGTGAGGCCAAGTGTAGTTCTTTTCTGGATCGCTGCGTTTTGAAGTTCTTGCATTTGTCCCAGGTCTGAACTGTTCCATGTCTTCAAATGTGATCTCTTTATGCTTTTCCTCTGAGCTTACAACTCTGAACTTGCTTGTTTTGATCCTCAGATGGCCGATCAGAGCCTTCAATTCACACTTGATGAAGCACTTTCAGCAACTGGATTTGGTAACTTCCAGGGTCTTGTGCTTGTTTATGCTGGACTTGGTTGGATTTCGGATGCCATGGAAATTCTACTTCTATCTTTAGTCGGACCAGCGGTTCAATCAGAATGGGGAATCTCTCCCGGCGAGGAGAGCCTGTTGTCAACTGTAGTGTTTGCTGGCATGCTATTTGGAGCATACATTTGGGGATCCGTATCAGATATCTATGGAAGACGGTAGGCCTGATTGTTTTTTCTTCTTCACCTTAATAGAAATGGTTTTCATTGAGTTGCCAGTCTATGTAGTTTGCCTTTTCTATGTAAAAACCATTTTGCTTCTGCAGTTATACACAGTGATCTTACTCACCTAGACCAGTGAAATTTATTGCTCTGCTTTCTAGATTCTCATTGTAATAAGATTTTGTTTATTTTGTTTAACTTACTGCAAACATTCATCTTCTAACTGAATTAGTGAAATGTTTGCAAAGTTTATGCTTTACTAAATAAAATATGCACTAGAAAGCCAATGCCTATCTCTTCTCACACTTGGCTTCAGTGAATGCTATCTCTTCAGCTTAAACAGAAATTACCATTCTTTTGCTTGGAACATTTTTCCACTTGACTATCTCTTAAATAACCACCTCATCAAAACTTTAACAGCCTGAGCACTGATATCATCTCAAAGAACCACCTTGTCTAAAAGATTAAATGGTTAGAGAGGGGTTTATGGTAGTTGTTTATTATCTTCAACACTGTTTAAGTTCATTTATGCCTTTTGGTCATCATGTCACACTGTTGTAGTAGCGTTTTCCTTATGCCTTTTAGTCATCACGTCACACTGTTTCAGTAGTGTTTTCCTTGGCTCTCTTTTCGTTCTGTCTGGTTCAGTAGGCTTCACTCTACAGTGTCCTATTGGATTCTTAGTCTTCAGTCTACTTATTTTAATAGTTTCAGTTGCCATAACCTATGAATTCCTTTGGTGCCTTTATTTATTTACAACCAAAAAGTGATCCTATAAATGCAATAGATTAGCTGAATTTAGTTCTGAATTAGTATGTTGAAATGCAAAGCATCAAGAATTCTGGTGTGGATTTCGACTTGTTGCTGGAATTATATTTTACTAATTATGGATGATGTTGTTGGACTTAAGAATGACCTTTTCCCTTCAAAAGGATTGGCTTTCTTGGCGCTATGATATCAACTGCTGTACCTGGGTTCCTTAGTGCTTTCTCCCCCAATTATACGTCACTTTTGATTCTCCGTTTCTTGCTTGGTGTTGGTGTTGGAGGAGGCCATGTATTTTCATCATGGTTTTTAGAGTTTGCTCCTGTTCATAATAGAGGTGCTTGGATGATGTCTCTCACAGCATTTTGGTCCCTTGGAACAGTAATTGAGGCTTTACTTGGATGGGTATGTCTGACATTGTCTAAAATATTCAGGTTTGCTGATATGTTTTCTTCTTTCTGAAGAGGTAAATATAGCTGAATTTAGCAAATGGTTCTGATGCACTATTTGTACTACAGCTTTTTCCATGAATAGTCACAAAGATAATGGTGTTATAGTTCTGTTTCATAGCAGCCTGCAATCTCAATTTCTTACAAATCCTCAACGAACAATGGCTATTACTTAGCTTGGTACATAAAACTGATTTGCCACCAAATAACTTTACCGATTCACATTGCTAGTACACTGATAAGAAAGTTATTACACTTGATCTTAGCCAAAAGGATGTGAAAATCCCCTTGCTTTTTTACTCTTCCTCTTAATTGAGAAATGAATGATCTTCATTCATACATTCACGGACACAATTTTGAATGATTTAAATAATTAATATTGCAGCCAAGCTAGCTTTCTTTGAGGCCCTATGTTGGGTTCATAAAAGGAACTAATTACTGGAGAAGCTAGCATAGCAGAACTTCTAAAAGTCTGTTGTATTTGCAGATTATCATGCCAAGAATGGGTTGGAGGTGGCTACTTGCCCTTTCTTCTGTGCCATCGTTCTTGGTGCTAGCCTTTGGCAGTCTTGCCCCTGAATCTCCAAGATATCTATGTATGAAGGGCAGAATAACTGAAGCCCAAGAACTTTTGGAGAAAGTAGCACAACTCAACGGCACAAAACTTCCCTCTGGTGTTCTTGTTTTGAGACAATTAGTCGAGCAGGATGAAGAATATCTCTCAAGTCATGAAGAAACTCCTCTCCTATCCCCAGCAATAAAAGATACAAAGCTTTTTGAGACAAGCCTCTCCTCAGTGCGCACACTCTTTTCACCAAAATTATTGTATACAACTCTTCTCCTATGGTTTCAATTCTTTGGAGGTACCTTTGCATATTATGGGATCATTTTGATGACTACGGAGCTGAGCAGTCAACAAAGTACGTGTACCTCTCGCAGTAGTCAGTTAGAAGATACCCAAGATGAACTTTACTTGGACATATTTCTAACAAGTTTAGCAGGTATGCATGATGGTATCACATGAAATTTATTCTCCATAAGATTTATTAACCAATTTAGGAGAAGATATGGATCATAGAAGAAACAATGCTGTTGTTCTTCCCAAATTTTATCTCATTGCCTTATTCTTCAAATTGCAGAACTTCCTGCGATTATTTTTCCAGCGATCATACTAGATAGGGTTGGCCGAAAGCTTACAATGGGAATTACATCTACATTGGGTTTCATTTTACTTCTTCCACTTCTTTGGCAGCAGAATCAGATGGTAACCACAACTTTGTTATTTGGCACCCGATTGTTTGTCTCAGCAACATTTGATGTTGTTTGCATGTATTCAAGAGAGGTACATATTGAAATTCCATATGCTTTTTATACACTTTCCTCCTACATTTTTCACCTCTTCTTTTATTTTTGTCAAAGTATATCTCCCTCTAGTTCGACCTACTATATGCAGGTCGATCTTAGGTCAGCAAGAGAAGGGTGCTTCTAGGTCTAATTTTTCTGTGTTATCCACATGCACACAGATCACTGGCATTCCATATGATTGTGGTTGAGACAAAATCTTTAGATCAAATAAACTTGTCCAATTTCATCAGATCGAGATTCATACGATCACCGTATTCCTTATCAATTTATCCCCACTATTTGGCTTATTAGGTTTCCACAAGTTACCAACTTCTCATCTTTTGATTCATCTGGAGAGGGGAATTTTCTATATTAGTAAATCCCTTTACCTCCTCTATTTGTTAATCTAAGGCGATGTAGAATCATTCTTGAAGGAGAGAGAAACTTTGAAATGGCTTACAGAAATGGGTCAATTTAACATGTTTCGCAAAATTCAGGAAAGAACATCTTTGACAACACAAGTAAGCAACCTGATTCACTACGTGGTAGAATTATTCATAGCTGCATAGATTCTCAGTGTTTATAACTCTTTTTCACGTGTTCTGGGGGACGGAAATTCATATTTCTATCGACCTCCAACTAAAGGAATCCTCTTGGGATCTGCACTTTGCAGGCCTATCCAACTTCTGTGAGGACAACTGGTGCTGGAACTGCAACCTCTGTGGCGAGAATTGGTGGGATGGTATGCCCTCTTGTAGCCGTTGGATTGATAAGGGGTTGCCATCAAACAGCAGCAGTCATGCTGTTTGAAGTCACAGTTGTTCTTGTAGGACTTTCTGTCGCTTTGCTGCCTATCGAGACTAAAGGAAGAGAATTAATTGATGTAACTGGAGACTAAGAAGAAGAAGAGTGCAGAAAACTGACGCTGTTGTTTCGTCAAGAATACTGATGATAATATAAAATGCCTCTGTGATATCAGTCCTGCTGCTTCCATGACATCTTGCGTTGTGCGCACTTCTTCAGACTTGTTGCAGTGGCATTTAGGAGTGTATAAACTCAGTGCATAAAAGTGAGGGGTGTACCTCATATACGAGCGAAGGATAAGCATTCATTAGACATTTAGATCTGTGGGTGTTTTTTTCTTTTTTGTTGGGGGGACCCCTTACGGAATTACCTCACGCTTAAGGGAGAGGTAGTCTCAACTACTCGAGCTATCCTCTAATCCTTTGTGGGTTTTGACACCTCCGATGTACCAAAAGCGGTAGAAATTGCGCATGATGGGTTTTCTGCAATAAAGCTGAACTCAGCCTATTTGTATTAACAGTCAAATGCACTGCACACACACGGCTTGGTGCCTGTGCGGTTTCGCTTGCCGCGGGCGGAGCAAGGAATTGAAGATATGGAGTCAAATTTAATCAGAGAGATCAACCATGTTAAATATTGTACTTATAATTAAGTTGCAAAGAATATTATTTCACGAAATTAACAGAAACTTATAGGAAAGTTTACCAATTTCGTCCATGAAGTTGGACTCCATTGATTTTAGAATTCATCAATTAATAATCCGTTGCAATTTCGCTCTTGATATATATACAAAATCAAGTTATCTTTGATGAATTTAGGTTCATTTGGCGCATCAGACTCATTTTTATCCATGGGTTCATTTGCATTGAGTTTTTTCAAAAGTCTTTTTTTTTTTTTCTAACACTTTTGAAAAAAGTGTTTTTTTGAAAATCGAAAAATTCTGGCTTCTAAAATACATTGAAATTGAGCTTTTTTTTAGAATTTCAATTTTTTTTTAAATTTAATTCAAATACTTATGGAAAAAAAAGATATGTTTGTTTTTAAGAAAAAAATACTTTTCTATAAAAAAAGCCAATCCAAACAAGCCCTATCTCTTGTTCAATCCTTGAGTTTTAAGTATTAGGCACATCAAACTTATAAATTTAGAGTGATTAGGCACATCAAAGTTCTAAACACACTTTTGCGTCAATATTAGGGCTTTGTTCGACAACAGTACTTAAAGTAATTTTTAGTATTTTGACTAAATACTAATTCATATAAGTATTATAAAATAGTATTTTATGCAGTGTCAAGATTAGCTTTTAGTGTTTCAAGTACATTAAAAAAATTATTAACATTTCAAGTAGTGTTTATTGTTTTCTTTATCCTATTCTTATCTTATTTCTTTTTCTTTTCTTTTATCCTATTCTCTTTCTTCTCTTCCGATCTTTATGCGTTAATTTTTTCCGTCTATATTATGTCTTATTTTTACTATTATAATTCTCGCAATGCGCAGGTGTGATAAATTCTTATTTTATGTTTTATATGATTTAGATAATCATATAATTAAATATCAATTGATTTTATTAAAAAAGTAATATGTGTGTATGTGTATATATATATTAGTTTTAAAATATTTTCTTATATCTATTTTGGTTGTCATATTGGAAGAGAGCTCATGTGCACACAAGCAAATGTGACAACACCCAAGTCCAACTATTGGCTAGCTAACACATTTGAGCTTAATCAATTGGCCCCAAATACTTAAGCCAGTGATGATAGTAGTAATGAACTTATACCATTGTAAACTACACATAAATCTCACACAGAACCAATATGGGATGGGACGTTACAGATTCTCCCCCTTAACACTCAACGATAGGTGTGGTATATTCTTATTTTATGTTTTATATGATTTAGATAACCATATAATTTTGTATCAATTGATTTCACTAAAAAGGTAATATATGTATGTGTGTGGTGTGTATATTAGTTCTAAAATATTTTTTGGCATTTGTTTGGTTGTCATATTAGAAGAGAGCGTGTGTGCGCACAAGCAAATGTTACTTGTTGTAATAACTTAAGTCCAACTACTAGCTTGTTACCACATTTGAGCTTAATTAATTGGTCCAAAATACTTAAATTGGTAATAATAGTAATAACTAACCCAAGCTATTATAAATTGCACATGTTACACTTGTTGATATATAAAGTAGTGGTAAAATGTTTTCATTAGTAAATCAAATGTGAATTATTGATATATATAGTAGCGGTAAAATGTTCTCATTAGGTAAAACACATGAAAATATTTTATTTTTCTCATAAATTTTTTATATTATCTAAATATATTTTTATTGATTTATTTTTAAGACCATAAATTCAAAAAATATTTTTCATAAAAAAAGTTCATGACAAACGAAAACATCCGTGAGTATCCAAAGCTTTTTGCCTATTTTCATTTTGTTCTCCAAAAAAAAAAATATTTTAAATTGAAAAAGGGTGAAGAATGAAGATTCACTCACGGATAATTTTTCAAACGTAAAATCAAGAGTCCTACAATATATAACTTTCTCAAACTTAAAAAATTTTGGCTACATTTCCAAGTTCCTTTGTGGATTAATTTTTTTATAGACTTGTATAAATTGTAGACATAGGAGATGCACTTGCAAAAATTCAAAGAGAATTTAAAAATAAATAGGTTTAAGACAGTTTGAGAAAAGAAATATATAATACCATATATTTTTTTGATAATATAGGGTGTTACGTTTGAGAACCTCCTCTAACTTATATATATATATATATATATATATATGAGACAAAATTTTGTTTAAAAAAGAATTGTTTTAGATAATAGTGGGTGTTATGTTTGTGAACCTCTTGATTTGTGAAATATATGAACACTATAGTCTATAGAGTTGTTGATTTGTGCGACCCCTTGAGACACAAATACACAAATGTTGGCAAATTAGCCGTTGAAAGGAAAAGCTAGTGGTGCTGCCAATTAGTTGGACAAATTTTGTCCGGAAAATGCTTTACATATTTATTAGATCGCTAATTTTCACATCCTTTAATATATATTTTGAAACTTGATTTTCCAACTTATTCGTTGAATTGTATTTTCTTTACTGGTATTAATTAATGAACAATCAATTTTTACAGCAGAAAGAAAAAAAGTCCTTTATTGTTTTTAATAAAATAACGTACTAATCCTTTATTAATTTAATTAAATTTTTTAGTCATTTAGTTTTAACTCTATTGTCGCCGTCAATCTAATTTGAATTTTAGTCTACTTTTAGTCATTATCCTCCCGCGCACGTGTACAATGCCTTGGAGAGTGGGGAAAAAATGGAAATTCAAAAATGGATTAATGGCGGCAACAGACTAAAAACTAATGGATTAAAAAGTTTAATTCTAAAGGATTTGTGAGAGTAATTTAAGGCCCGTTTAGATTGTTTTTAAGAAAAATATACATATTTTATTGAAAAAGCTAAATTAAATTTGTAGTAACTTTTTTATTGGACTTGTAAAAAAATTAAAATTCTAAAAAAACTTAATTACAATTTTTTTTAAAAAGACTAAAATTTATAACTTTTTTTAAAGAATTTTTTTTTTAAATTATTAAAAAATATTTTTAAAAATAGACAATCCAAAGGAGCAGTTGGCCAAAAGAAAAAGACGCAAATACATCAACGATGTTTGCTTTGTTGTTGTTGAGACACATAACAATAGAAGTACTGTTCCTTTTGTGAGAAGCAAATGAAGACGACTACAGTTTGTTTTGTCTCTCTGGAGACCACTTTTGAGCATTAGCTGAATTGGATTCTTGAGCTTTCTTCACAATCTACTAATCTTACAACTGATTCTTAACTTCTTCATTACCCTCTTCAAACTTCACTTTTTCTCCACGGCTAACTCACTTTATCTCTTGCTCTCACTCTCTCTGTCTCTGTCTCTTTAAAGTTTGCTTTTCTTTAAAAATCTTTTTTAAAATGGTGGTCATGAATCTTTGAGTTTTTGTTCTCTTTCTTCTTTTGTGTTAATCTTCTTCCATACCCATGTCTCTTTTAAGTCTCAATAATTTCTTTCTTGAACTCTTTTATGTGTTTCTTAGGCTTTAGAAGTTGAATTTAGAATCTTGTCTTGTGATTATAGACTGTTTTTTGGCTGCTGCTGTAAAGCAAGATCCTCTGTTGCTGTCTGAGTTTTATACTTTCTCCATTTTTTTGTTACTTCTAAGTTTTTCTGTTTTCTCTTTAATTTTGAACTTTTAAGTCATCTTGAGCTTCATTTCAGTGGAAACACCGCCTTTACTAATTTTCTTGAACATCTTGGTTATGGGTATATTAATGTTCCAAAATAATAAGTTGCTTAATTGAGAACTGATTTTCTTTTCTTGCATCAACTAAGCCCTGAACTTTCTCTGGGTAAGCACAATTTATGGAAAACTTTGAAGCTTTACTAAGCAGCAATCATTTGTCACTAAGCTGCAAGGAATAAAAACAAGCCTGTCAAAGAACGTTCTTTAGTTGTTTGATCTTTCCCAATTTGCATATAAAATCAACTCTTGATTTTTAAATATTGTGATGGGGTTGTCTGTGTCTTCAAGGATGTTTGGAGTAGTTGTGCTGCTAATTTCAATTCTTCCAGTGCTTAATTTGGTGAGTGGAATAGGTGCCAACTGGGGTACACAGTCGAGCCATCGACTGCCCTCTGAGGTAGTGGTGAAAATGCTAAAAGATAATGGAATCCAAAAGGTTAAGCTTTTCGACGCGGATTATAATGCACTAAGAGCTCTGGGGAAATCTGGGATTGAAGTTATGGTTGGTATTCCTAATGACATGCTTGCTACTATGGCTAGCAGCACAAAGGCTGCTGAAAAATGGGTTTCCAAGAATGTTTCCACCCATCTCAATGACAACAATGTTAACATCAGGTCAGCTTTTGCTTACCTGTGTTTCTTACCGTTGCTCGTTTTCTGTTTTATCATTCATGAGAAAGTCTTTATCTTAAGTAGTACTCTTGCTTATTGATATCTTTATCTTAAGTAGTACTCTTGCTTATCAATCTTTATCTTAAATGGTACTCTTGCTTATTAGGGTGGTTCTTTCATAGTTTAACCATGTTTCAGAGTCTGTGGTACTTGGTTAAACTGTCTCCTTCTTATATGCTATCAGAATTGGATGTGATATAGTCATATAGACAAGGCAATTGAATAAGTCAAAGTTAAATGTCGGATGTATTTCTAGTCACATGTGCTCTTGTCTCATTTTTCTTATCAGTCATTCCAGTTTAGAATGCATCATGCTTTGCTGACTGTTGAAGAACAGCTCCTATGAGTTATACTTCTCACTGGGATGCATTCTCTACCACTTCTGTTTATGAGGGCTATGAATTGGTTTCAGAGGTTATGGGTTCTGATGCTGCATTTATGTCCTCTTCCTATATGAAAGATTGATTGAGCTTGTGAAAAATTCTTTGATTGACTTTAATTGTGTGCTTAAGTTTTTGCTTAGAAATTCTCAGACTTTCCAATATCATGTAGTACTGAGGAGCTGAAACTGTGTAGTACATTAGCTTCATGTAAACTGAAGATAAATAGAAAACTACATGTCTTCTGTGCAGTTGTGAGCTCTTCCTTTGTTATTTACTGCTCAATGTCAGTCAGAATCAGCTGTCCTTGTGCAAATTAGCTAATTCTCTGCAATTACAACATGAACCAGTTATGCTAGTTACAGAACATGGATCATAAGATGCTTCATGCTATCAGAAAATTTTCTGTTTCACACTGGCTCCAACCCTTCTCTGGTCCTTTGCATAGCAAAAGCTTCATGCATTGCATTGGGATGCCAATATAATTGACCTTATGAGGCAAAATGGTGGAACATTCTAAAGAATATGAAATATTTCTGAATTGCTGATATGGATAATGTCATGTCCCCAAACCTAGACCCCCAAGCCCGCGAGCAAGACTAGTGTTGTAGGCATAACCAATAACTACTTGGGCTTCTAATCAACTACTCAAAATGGTTAACTCTAGTTATTAATTATACCCGCACCACCTACTTATAAACAAGTCACAAGTCACCCCACAACCCGATGTGGGACATTACAATCACCCCCTGTTGAGGACCTGACGTCCTTGTCAGGGGCATACAATTATATACAACACCAGTCTCACTCGTGGGCCTGGGTCCGGGGGCGTGACAGACGATGATGATCAGTTTGGAGGTTTAGTTGTCCTTTCTCTGTATTTTTCGTTTCTTTACCTTTTCTGCGAATCTGCAATTTTTCTCTTCTTCTTTCTTCGTTTTTCCCCTGGCATCCATTAGGCCATTGGCAGTGTAGAAGCAGTTCATTTCCCTTCCATTGCTGACCATTGACATCCATATCTGCCCACAAATTAGCTTCTGAGATAACTGAGTTTTCAGCAAGGCATCTTAGCTGCATAGTTTCCTAATTATATGCCAAATGCACTGCATGACAATTGGAAAGATTGGATAGATGAAAGCAATCATCAGGATGCCAAGGACTGTAAATGCTGCTTATTCCTAAAGAGGATAAGAGTAATTTGAAATCTTCCAGAAACTTCAGGGATCAAGAGTGGGTTCATTTGATAATACAAGCACCAATGTCACACTATTATTAGTGATACTTGTATGAAAGCCATTCCGAAACCCAAGCTGAATACTTGTATAATGGATTATCATCTCAGAAAAAAAATGGCGAAACAAAGAGAAACCGGGTTTAGAGGCAGAAAAATATTGTATGCTGGTTTCTCTAGTAGTGCTTTATTGCAAAGAAACTCGAAAGTATCTCTTACCTAGTCATTCATTCATTGTCCGGTGGTCTGAGGACAAGACTTTGGCTGCTAGGTATTAACTGATCCAAGATATCCGGGTCGTCCTTGTCACCAATTGATTACAAAAGCTATATATTCATACGTATCTAGCTGCTGGTTGAGTAGGTGGGGCATTTAAACCAGCATGCCTTGGTTAACCATGCTCAGTTTACATTTCAGACAGAAAACAATTAGTTACCTTGAAAGTTCATGTGATAAGTATTATACGTGTATGAGGGCTAAACTGAATTGTTTGCTGTTTCTCCCCTATGAGATAGTAATTTGCTCTCTTTTTATGATCCTTTTCTATGATCTTTATGTTAGAGTGTTATTCCTCCACACATTGAAAATTCAGAAAATCTAGGATCACTTAATAAGATCCTAGGCTAATCCTCTCGTTGACCAATTGGTTTTTGAGGACGGAACCCCAGGATCCATCCCATGGTGTCAGAGCCCAAGTTATGGGCCAGTTTTATTTGTCCACATGCGATGTTCTAATATGTCCATGCGTGACCCTTCTTTCAGCTTGATGCTGTAAATGGTTAGGTCAACTGATAAGTTTCTCTTCACTCGTTGAAGTGAATGGATGTAGTCCTTCTGAATTTTCTACAAATATTGGCTAGGGAGAAGTTTTAATTCTTTTGGGTAACGCGTTGAATGAGGATGATCTTTCTCTTTGAATTTTGTTCTAGGCGCAGCAATTGCAACATCTGATGAATTTTTTGTAACTGCCTATACCGGTGCAGTAAGCTCATAAAGGCCATGAAAACTTCAACAGAAAATAGTAGTTGGTCTTATTTTATGATGAGACAGTGCTACAGAAATGAAAAATTTATTCAGAGAGAAAGATTGCATATGTTGCTGGAAAGATTGACAATTGACATGATTTGCTTCAACCAGTTTAACAAAAGGAAAGGGTTTTAACTGCCAAGCTGCAGCTGAACTGCTTAAACAATAAGCATCCATGGCCACAACTCTTATAATGCTATTTATACTTTTCTTTGTTCTTGATAGTCTTGTTCAATTCATGTAGTTTTGTCCTATATAGCTAAAACATCTATCTGTCTTCAAACTTTAGTCATGGTGCTTGCCATCTTTTAAATTTCAGGATGTAGGCTGTCTCATTTTACGTATTAATGTTCTGTTTTAAATCTTTCTAGAGGAAGCTCCTTTCTAGAATAAATGGCAGTAACAAAATTTGATGAATTAAAGTGAAAGTTTTATTGTGAAAACCTTCAAAGATAATCAGGTACTTGTAGAAGTCATTGCATGTGGTTCAGCAAAGCTGTACTTTCTTAGTTATACGTAAAAATGATGTTAAAATTGAAATTGCATAATGATGGTCAAACATGCTTTGGTAGTTTGATGGATATGAAACTAACTTGCCATAAGCTATTCTTATTAAATGATTTTGATCACTTTCTTGAGATATGCTTTTCTTTTGGAACATTGACATATGAATTTCTAGTTTACTAATTCTTTAGAGCATAGTTGTGAAATGATGAATCAAACATAATTTTATCAGATTTTAAATCTTAAAGATTTAGTTGCATTTATGAAATAGATATGAATTGTTCTACAAGGACCTAATATGAAATCACAAAAATTCCATGAAAACAACACTGCCACCCGAAAAGAGCTATCTTATTCCTTCAACAACAAGATCACCACCAAAATAGCTATCAACAACAATTACCCTTTCTGTTCATTCTCCTCTTCTCTGGAGGATTCTACACTAAGAGCAAGAGGAGGTGTTTGGTGTGGCCTGATTTTGATTTTACCGGTGGTCTTTTTTTTGATAAAGCAAGGCAGGTATTTTATGTTTGGCCTTATTTAGTATGGTTAGAAAACTATGCTATGATTTAAACAATTTTAGAAGAATGAAAAAATGAGAAAACAAATGCAACTGTACCCAGACATTGTAGAGTGAATGTTACCAATTGCTGAATTTTATGTTGAATCCTAAGATCTATTACAGTTCGGTGTGATTAAGTTCCAATTCACATACATTTTAGATTCATATGCTGATTAAAATCGTTTTGCTTAGTATTAGAACTGTATTGTACGGCAAGAATCATGAATAACGCACGATTGAGTCAACTATGCTTTAATGTATTTTGTAGTGTGTGATTGGTGTATGCATCCAATACTTCTACCAACAAACATAATTTTTGTACTTGTGAAAGAACTACATCAAAATGCTCTAGATTTCATACTGAAAGCTTGATCTTTCTTGCTTGGAACTTAAGCTTTTAGCTCTTGTCGTTTTAGAAGCATTTAATACCAATTGAAGGCGTCTAAATTAAGAATATCTGGGGGCAGCATCACACTGTATAACTTAGTATTCTCACCTTTTAATTTAGTGCAAATTACTCATGTGCCGTTGTAGGTATGTGGTTTGGTTTATCACCTGAATACTCTTCAAACCCCTCTTCTCTATGACTTGGAAGATGCTCACTGGAGATCTCTCCCTCTCCAGAGCTTGCTTGCAACACAATTTTGATCTTCATTTTTTCATACATTACTTTATAATTTGCAGGTATGTTGCTGTTGGGAATGAGCCTTTCTTAGCCACGTATAATGGAAGTTTTCTTAACACAACTTTGCCGGCCCTGAAGAATGTCCAGGCTGCCCTGGTAAAAGCAGGCCTTGGCAGTCAAGTGAGGGTCACTGTTCCCCTCAATGCAGATGTCTATGAGAGCCCTAGTAGCTTACCATCAGGTGGTGATTTCCGAGGTGACATCCATGATTTTGTGCTTGAAATTGTCAGGTTCTTAAGTACAAGTGACTCCCCCTTTACCGTAAATATCTACCCATTCATAAGCCTCTATACAGATCCCAACTTCCCTGTTGAATACGCCTTTTTTGACGGAAATGCATCTCCTCTGAATGATGGTGGGACATACTACTACAACATGTTCGATGCGAATCATGATACCCTTGTATGGGCTCTTCAGAAGAATGGCTTTGGAAATATGCCTATAATAATCGGAGAAATTGGCTGGCCCACTGACGGAGATCGAAATGCCAATCTGCTCTATGCGCAGCGATTCAACCAAGGGTTCATGGCTCACATATCGGGAGGGAAAGGAACACCAAAGAGGCCTGGGCCTATTAATGCTTATTTATTTAGCTTGATTGACGAGGATGCCAAAAGTATTGAGCCCGGAAATTTTGAGCGTCATTGGGGAATATTTACCTTTGATGGGAAACCAAAATACTCGTTGAACCTTGGCACAACAAATTCAGCATCCTTAATTCCGGCAACAGATGTGCAATATCTGGAGCGCAAATGGTGTGTGATGAAGCCAGGTGCAAAGCTTGATGACCCTGAGATTGCCCCTAGCGTGAGCTATGCTTGTGCACGTGCTGACTGCACATGTCTCGGATATCAAACATCCTGTGGAAACTTAGATGCTCAGGGTAATATTTCTTATGCATTCAACAGCTACTACCAGATAAACAACCAGCGTGACGATGCCTGTAAATTCCCAGGTCTATCAGCGGTAACAAGATCAGATCCGTCATCTGGAAGTTGCAAATTCCCAATCATGATTAAGCCCTACTACGGGGGAGCCAACCAGAGATTTTGCTGTATGCAAAAGATATTAGGTTCTGTTCTGGGTATATTTGCCTTTCTCTGTACAGTTCTTTGAGTTCCGATTACTTTAGTCATGCGACTAGCTTTCTAAGGCCAAGTATTCAAGCTGAATTGGAGTATCAGTATGGTAAATTTTTGCTAGCTAGAGGGCTAACATTCACATTTTTCACGTTTCTGGATTTAATAAGATCATTTCTAGTTGTTTCATATTAGATCAACGAAATCTGGGACTTTTGTCTGACCAAGTGTTGCAGGACTGGCTGTTCAGTGTATTCCTTGTAACTGGCGGATCTTACTCTAACCTTGACAGTTTTAGTGCTCGAGTTTTCACGAGATTTCCTGAAGTATTTATTTGCTCTCTTCCAGGAGAAGATAGATCGGTGAGGTAGTGATAGAATTGTTAAGCTGTTTGGAGACACAAAATCAGCCGTAGTCTGTGTTAGACAAAATAATAAAATAAGCACTGAATATGTTTATTCATAACCAAAAATAAATAATTAAACTGAAAAGTAGAAATAAATAAGAAGAATGTAGAAATTAGAAGCCGAGGCTCGAATGCATCAATCTCCTTGAGGGATTTATGCCTTAAGGGACTTACACCCCTTCAATCGGTGCTAAAGGCTTTAGGAGTATCTCTCTCAGGATATAATGATTTTACCTCTTGTGTAATTGTAGCATGCCAAACAAGAGTCTACGAACTAGAAAATGATGAATTCTCTCTCAGGAAAACATGCTATAGAGTATGCAGAGTGTATGCAAAAAATTTCAGTGTAAGCAAACTGTTGTGTAAGAGGCAATTTATAAAGGTAGAATCGTGGTCTGCTAATAATTCACCATGACTTGTATTTAATCCATGGGTTAATGCTAAAATTTTGTAACAGTTGAAACCGTTTTCCATTATATGCCATAACTTCTGGGCTATAATTCTAGCATTAAACCCCGGCCTTAAATGATTTTCATTATGTCCTTTCAAATTCGGGCGAACGTGACTGAGATTTTACTCAAAAAGCTAACTTGGAACGAAATCGTGGGTCACTCCTACACCCGCACGTGTGTGGTAAATATTAGCATCATGCCCACTATGTATAGTTTCCTCCACGTACCTTGTTGGCGCTATCCATAAAAGTTTCTATATTTAACGTGAGAAAAAAATCTTATAATCTTTCTATGTGGGATTCCATCCCACACATACCAAACTAGGCAACCAAACATGTTAACAACATAACTTTGCTTGCTAATTTCTCATTCACTTGGAATTCGTTTTTGACATATAAATATACCACATTCATCTACTCCAAATGAGGATCATAACGATATCATGTACTGACTCGTTTGACAAGTGAGAACTGACCCAATATTTAGTCAAGCATAGCTTTAACCGCATGTCAAACACTACAAACTCAACATTCCCCCATATAAATGAAAATTAGCTGACCACAATATATACAGATGCAAGAGAGAGAATTTAGAGAAAGATGCTATCTCAGGATAGGTAGCTTTTGGCTTTGAACCATCCCTAGTGAATGTCATCGGATTTACTCACTGACTAGTGGACTCCAGATCTTGAACTATTCAGCTTTGGTGTAAACCAAGATAATAAAATACACACGACACCTCTCATATCACTACTAGTTCTCATGGTTGTGTTCATTTCGACCCTGAACAACTTCTAGTATTCATGAGTACTAAGAGAATTTAGCCTTTAATTATTTTAGGAGTGGCACCTCCTTGCTCATATAGGTGATTCTTCATAAGAAATACCCTGTTATATTCCATTCGGTCTACCCAACTTACAAAAATCATTGAAAGCAAAGCTTATCCTAAACCACGCAAGCCACATTATCTGCTTGTCATAGGAATGGAAAAGGAGGTCTAAGCCCCTACAGCGCATGAGAGAGTCATGCATAATCCAATTTTTCCTTTGAACCAAGATTCAATAAGGTAGGGTTGTCAATTATGATGACCCTGTAAATTTGTTTATATGCTTATGACCCATTCCCTTTGACAACTTGAGTACTTGCTTTCTGTTTACCACTTTTAGTGAGTGGATCTGCAGAGTGATAACCCTAATAGAGAGTAACTGTCTAATGGTATAATGTTTACAACGTATATACCATCATACATTGTGCTCTATGCCTTACCAATCATAGTTTGGCTATCGCAATAAATACTGATGGTGCCCACAGACTTCAACTAACATAGAACATCCTCTAGATACTGTAAATCTATTCAACTTCTGTCCCTTCTATGAATTAGCTGCACCTGCTAACTTAAAGACATATCCACTTATGGATCCCAAGTCTTTAAATATCTAGTTGATGTCACATCAACCTTTTAGCATGGATGGATGTCTTGTATAATGCGGCCCATAGTCCATGGAGTACCTCTAGTATCTCAAGACCCTTACAATAGCAACCCAACTTGCGAGGCCTGGATTATTATTGTATCTCCTTAGCCTGTTTACCGCACAGGCTATATAGGTTTTGTGCAATCTATTATGCACATTAAACTCTCTATAATTTAGGAGTACACGAATTGACATACCCTTTCACCCATATATTACTTATTGTGCAATTCCACCAAGAAATATATTTTGTTTGGTTGTGTAGTTTCATCTAGAGGAGTTTTCGCAATCATGTTATCTCCCTTATTGAACTTGTCCAGTATTTTCACAATGTAATAGGACTGGGACAAGGCTAGACTATCAGATGTCTTTATGATTTCGGTACCTAAACTCACCTTTATTACCTGATAAAGCATTTAGTTGCTTCATTATAAAGACAAAACAATGACAAGAATTTTGATCCATGGCCTTCCAATAGACATACTTGTCACACTCATTTGTTTAATCCTATTTACGACCATGACTTGATCAAAATTCTCACACCACTATTTAGTTGCTTGCTTTAGTTCATAAAGAGAGTTCATAAGGCAATATACGTTCTTCCCTTGACTTGGAACTGCAAACCTTTCAGGTTGTTTCATATAGATCTCCTCTTCGGGATCCATATTCAAGGAAAATGTCTTTACATCTATTTTGCGGATCTCTGAGTTGAATATAGCTACAATAGCTATCAACATCCAAATACGCGTAATCCTCGTGATCGGTGAGTAGGTGTCAAAATAATCCAGACTCTTCTTTTGGCTATAATCTTTTATAACCAACTGGGCCTTATAGACCCATTAGCTTCATCTTTCTATTGAAAATCCATTTACACCCTAAAGGTTTATTTCCAGGTGACAGATCTACCGATTCCAACATATGGTTAGACATGATAGACTCAATTTCATTAAAGAGATGCCTCAGTAACAGACATAGCTTTCTTGAAAGTTTTAGGCACCCTTTTAAACATGAAAGTTATAAAGTCAGGCCTAAAAGACATAGAAGTTCTAGCCCTTTCTTCATCAATTGTAGCCACTACATCTAAAAAGTCAAGAGTTTTCCTGGTTCAGAAAAACTTGGTTCTTATGACTCTCTGTACAGATATGTCATCTCAAAGAAATCAGTGTTTCGTGACTCAAAGACTGTATTCTCATGAATGTCAGATACTTTCGACTTGTGTACACAAAATCTATACACAGCATTATTCTATGCATACCCAATGAAAATACAAGCAATCATCTTTAGTCCTCTTTGACCATTATAGGAGTTGGAACTCCTACCTTAGCCAAACATCCCATACCCTTAGATATTTGTAGAAAGGCGGTAGGCATTTCCATGACTCATATAGAGTTTCTCTCAATTACTTGTGGGGTACTTTACGTAAACCATTATTTGTGGTTAAAACCACTTTTCTCCACAAGTTTTGAGGTAATCCCAAATTTATCAACAAAGCATACATCATTTCTTTGAGAGTTCTGTTTTGCGCGCAGCAATACCATTTTGTTATGGAGAATAAGGAACCGTCATGTGGTGTATTATCCTTTGTTCAGCACAATATGTTTAAAAGGGATATATATGTTCTCTACTTCTATTACTTCTCAAAGCTTTGATCTTCTTGCTCAGCTAACTTTCAATTTCAACTTAGTATTGTATAAAAACATCAAAGCTTATTCTTTGGACCAAAGTCGATACACATAATAATACCTTTTGCAATCATCGATAAAAATATAAAATACTTTTTACCGCGTATAGTTTGCACAAATTTTAAGTCACTGTAGATTAACTCAAGAGGTTCTGGGATCCTCTTTAGTTAATTATGATTCCACCCAAACTTCACAGTTCTGTGATTGACAAATTCACTCTATGGATTAGATCTATTTTCACAAGTCTATTCAAGAAATCAAAATTCTCAAGTCTTAATCTTTCATGCCATAAAGAAGAGGCCAAAGTCCTTTACACCAAGGAAGGAACGGATGAGATGATAATGTTCATAACCTTCCTGCCAAAAGAGCATATGTAATGCAAGTCATTACATTCTTTAATATTCCTTCCATTGAAGTAGTCTACCCACGTAAGCCATAATCATAAGCCATTATCCCTTCATAATTATATGCCATAAAAGCATTATAATTACAAGCCATAACTCTAAGCCATCATTGCTTAATTAATTATAGCCATCATGGGCTTATGATTATGGTCATCAGATGCTTTTATGTGACCTTGAATGAAGCTTGTAATGTCTGTGCTTCTTTTACGTTTGTGTAACAAACGTCTTTCATCAAAAGATGATGATAAAGATAGCCACCCAAATTATATCAAAGATACACTTTACACATCAAATTTTTCATTCCCAATTCATCTGTTTTCAGTGGAATCATATAGACTCAATTATTCATGCAACCTCTAGTAGTAGTAACAAAAAATATTTTCCACTTGTAAGTTGCATGCACAATGAGTGACAATCCCAGTTGTGACTTATTTCACATCTCACATGTGAGCCAATATCAATTTCAAGAGTTCACCCAAAATCGATTGGTTTGTGCCACAATTTACCTTTTTCAAGTGGTCCCAAAGTCTACTTACCAATATTTAATTTGATAGCTGCTCCTGGCTAACAAAATTCACATTAGCCATAAGAAAAATTAAAATTTTCCTTCCTTTTGAACTTAATCTTAATATTAAGTTCTCTAGAGTCTCTTTGTTGCACACATTATATGTGAAACTATAAATTTTGGCTATTGAGAATATAACTCATACAACCCAATTAAAAGAGAGACACATGAACAATATCCTCCATAATATTATTCAGATAATAATCTCACCAAACTAATGTTCTCAATAATATTATTTTAATCATAATTAATCACAATAACAATAATATTCTTAGAAATATTATTCTAAGCAGAGATAATATTTTCTATAATATTACTATATTCAAAATAAAATAATATTCTCAATAACATTACCCCTTTGCTAAAGGCTTACAAATTTGGCTCAAAGGCCAAGACCTAGAGGTTTTGAACCTTTAATAAGATCTAACTTTAGCCATAGGGCCCTCAAAGTCTCTCCGGACACTTAGTAGATTTTATTCAACTCATCATCCAAACGGTGATAAAATCACCATCTTTCTACTTGAGATATGGCTCTATGGTTTGCATATCTCGTCATCCAAGTACTGCCCAAGTCCCAAGGAGGTTAAATGGCGTAACATCTAGTTTTGCCAACTCCTAGGCCTCTTGCCTAAGTATATCCAAGATCTAGGCTTAGTAGGCTCACCAACTGGATCAAAACTGATCCAATAGCCTCCATATTCCTCCACAGTCTCATATCCTTGTGAAGTTATATTATTTTCACTAACTCAATTAGTGAAACCAGTTATTAGCATAACGTCAACATTTCCCGTAACTTCAGTCAGGGTAATATTTAGGAATTTCACAAAATTCCATTTCAAACAGTAACCATTTGAAGGTTATTCCTAGCTTTATCAATTTGTTCATTTCCATAGTTTCCAGACATTTTGTCTTAAAGAGTCAAGGTAAAATAAAAATTTTGTACTCAAAGAAGCAACGTGTTAATAAAATAAATCCCTTAAGATTGTTAGATAGAACAATAAAAGAAGTAGTAACTGAGTATAAAATGAATATATTTATTGATAACCAAAAATAAATAATCATATTGGAAAGCGGAAATAAATAAGAAGAATGCAGAAATTAGAAGTCGAGGCTCGAATGTATCGATCTCCTTAAGAGATTTACGCTATTTCACTCGGTGCTAAAGGTTTTAGGCGTGTCCCTCCTAGGATACAATAACTTTACCTCTTATGTAGTGGTAGCACGCCAAACAAGAGTTTGCAAACTAGAAAATGATGAATTCTCTCTCAGGAAAATATGCAGCAGAGTATGCAAGAAATTTCAGTGTAAGGAAACTGTTGGACAAGAGGCAATTTATAGAGGTAGAATAGTGTTCTACTAATAATTCACCATGAATTGTATTTAATCCATGGGTTAATGCTAAGATTTTGTAAAGGTTGAAACCGTTTTCTATTATATGCCACAACTCCTAGGCTTTAATACTAGCATTAAACTTGGCCTTAAATGATTTCATTACGTCCTTTCAAATTCGGGCAAAGGTGACTGAGATTTTGCTCAAAAAGACGAACCTGGAATAAACTGTGGACCATTCCTACACCCGTGCGTGTGTGGTAGATATTAGGATCATGCCCACTATGTATAGTTCCCTCCACTTGTCTTGTTGGCACTATCCGTAAAGGTTTCTATATTAAAGAGCAAAAACCTTATAATCTTTCTATATGAAATTCCATCCCACACATACTAAACTAGGCAACCAAACATGTTAACAACATAACTTTCATTGCTAATTTCTCATTCACCTTGAATATGCTTTTCAGATATAAATATACCACATTTATCTGCTCTGAACAAAGATCATAAGGATAGAGTGGAAGCTGACCCAATATTGGGTCAAGCGTAGCTTTGACCGCTTGTCAAACACTACAAACTCAATAGTCTGAGCTTTTCTCATACTTCTTTTTGTTTATAAAACTCAGCATCTCACTGATAAAAATCCATGTAACTTTTTCTCCCTTAATTATGCGAATCATGATCCACTTGAGGGGCATGCTTCGTTAAGGAGATTTGTATTCACAATAAGGTATCTTACAAGAAAGTACATTAAACACTTTATGTTTAATGAAGATATCGACTATCTTCCTTTTATTGTCTTCAAATGTTAGGTTAAGAAAAGAATTCATTTCACGTTCAATATTGGATCACCTTCATTAGTTTGCAAATTGTGATTTCAGATACAGATTTCTAGTACAAAATGACTTCTATTTCAGAGTCGAGGAATGGATACTTTTGGAGACCATTTTGTTAGAAAATGCACAAGAAATTTATTTAACCTTAAGGTGTAAATGAAGTTTGGAAACGATGATAATAGTTGAAATTTTGAGTTATATCGAAGATAATAGTTGAAATTTTGAGATATATCAAACTTCTTAACTAAAGATTTAAATGAAGAAATCTATTTGGAACAATCTAAGGGGTTTATTGGTTCCAGAAAAATAAGAAGGTGAGTTAGCACATGTGATCAATCTTTGGATCAAAACAAGCTTTAATATAGTGGCATGATAAATTTGACTTATAAGTGTAGCATATGCCACTAGAAGGAGCAATAACTTATGGATTTGTTCCATGCTACTCTAAGCATTTTGAGGGAAGTATTTGAGAATTTTAATTCCATAAATCTAAATTTACTATTGGAGTATTATTAAGAGTCTAATGTACATTATATTTTGCATAAGGCTGGATATAGTTTTGGTATAAGCAAGTTGAGATAGTAATTCAGGGTAACACTTGGATAATTTTATGAGAGTTCTAAGGTATTTGAGATACACTTTGTAACACTCCGTCCCACATTGGTTCTTTGTGAGATTTGTGTGCACTACTACTGTCGTCATGGACTTTAGCATTTTGGGTCATTTGATTAGGCTCAATGTTGTGGCTAGCCAGTAGTTAGGCCTGGATTGTTATAGGTGGTATCAGAGTAGGACTTGGGCAGATTCCCTGCAGCATGGGGTTGGGTTGTTACATATTTAGAAATCTTAAATTATATTATAGTAGATATTTAAGACATTGATTCTTAATTAGATGTCTAAAAGCAAAGGTTCCACAAACATATATGTCTTTACATTAAGACACAGCAATTTTTGGAAATCTTCTGAGTAGCTGAGTGTTTCAAAATTCACAATAGAATCTTAACATATAGCTGTTGATAAGAGATAAAAAGGAAGTTGAATGGCTTCTCATTTTCTAGATCATTCCAGAGGCAAAACCTATGCTAGTTGTTTTCGTATTTTGATAGCCAATCAATGATTGAACAAGCATAAAGGAATATGCAAGATGGTAAGTGTAGACATATTTGTTACGAACACAATGCCATAAAATAATTTCTCTATAATGGAATTATCTCTATTAACAAGGTGAAATCAAAAGATAATATCATGAATCCACTTAAAAAGGTTTATCTAGAGAGCAAGTGCACAAGTTGTTGACAGCAGTAGATGTATAACCTATACATCTAGTGAGTTGCTATAATAGAAACTCTACCTATCTAATTGGAGATCCCAAGATCTATCAAAGGGAAAATTGAATTATGTATATGCGACTCAGTACAAAAGCGCTCTAGGGGTTTTACTTTCTACATATTTTTATGACAAGCAAACAATGCTACCTATAAAAGTTTAGGTTAAGTAGCGTTTTAATGACTCTTATATCTTGGAACAACCAAGTGGAGGTGCAATAGGAGCCTTTTAATGAGAAGTCACCTATGTGAGTAGGGAGTGGGCTGCTCCTATTAAAATTTCTAAAGGTAAATTCTCTAAAGAACTCATGAAAAACCAAGAGTTATTTAGGGCGAAAATGAACACAAAGTATGAATAGTTCAAGACATTGCATTCCCTTGTTAGCAAGTAAATCCGATAGTTCTCACTAGGAAAGGTTTAATTAGGGGTATGCATGGTTCATTTTGGTTTGGTTTTCACCATATTTCAAACCAAACCAAAACTAATTGGTTTATATTGGCCACAAACTAGTTGGTTTTTTTTTTCTTTTTTTTTTATCATATATATAACTAAACCAACTTACCTAGGTTTGATTGGTTCGATTTGGTTAAGGTTTTCCTATTTTTTTTTTAAACTCAAATTTCATAATAGATTTTAAAAAAAAATTAATATGAGATTGAAGTAAACTCATGCATCAAACAAGAAAAAAAAATTAAATAAGAGATCGACTTAAAAAATGCAGATAAAGATGTCAAAAGAACTTAAGGCTAAATCCATATATCATGCATCAAACAAAAGTTTATTTTTCGAATAAAACTTGAAACAAATTCAAAAATAATGTAAAGTTAACTTTACAAGATCACAAAAGTAGTCATAACACAGTGGTGAAGGTGTGGAGAAAGAAACTTAAGGTCCAAGGTTAGAATCCTTCAAGTTTGCTTTTATATGAGGGATACATCATATACGCATATATGGGATTCTTGGTTTAGTTTGGTTAAAATAGAAACCAGTTCCGAGTTTGGGGAAATTGGTACTGCATTTTTTTAGAAAAGAACCAAATCAAACCGAACTTTTAGTTTAGGTTGGGTTGGTTTTATCGGTTTAACCAATTCGTGTACACCTCTAGTCATAAACTACCTATCTCAATCTAATATTTTTCAAATTGAACTCTCTCTTATGTTTGCATAATTTTTGCATGCTAACTAGTCAATTCCTATCCATGTGGGGAATTGTTGTCGTTTGGATTGTAAACCATAGAGAATTGAAGAATTAAGTTGAAAAATATATTTGTGAACAATTATAATCTACTCCAAAATTTTAGAAATTCTTAAATAAAGATAATCCTTCATAAGTCAACGTAGCTAGGTAGAAGAGGTTTGGTATCTTTTCAAACAGGCTTTTTTTTTTTGTAATAGTCATGCTAATAGCACTCCTAATTTGCCATAAATTTAGTTAGTTTGTCTCTAAAAAAACACGCACATATACACACACATATATATATTGAATATTTGGCTAACTAAAATCTAGTGAACCATTTTAGTAAACTCTGACTTTGGCCAACTTAAAAACAAAACAAATTTATTCCCTTACTAGTCCTTGGACTATTGATTTTGTTGTATTTTAGTCTCTTGATTTTTCAAATGAAGTTTTTAGTCGCTGGATTATTGGCTTTGTCATATTTTAGTTCTTTGACTTTTAAAATGAACCTTTTAATTTATGGACTTTGATAAATGGGACGTCATTCGTCATTGAACCTCTAAAAATGGACCCTTTTTTAAGGATGGACGACATCCCATTTATCAATGTTCATAAACTAACGACGTCTCATTTATCAAAGTACATGGACTAAAAGGTTCTTTTGAAAGTCAAGGGACTAAAATCCGACAACATCAATAATTTAGGATTAAAAGGTTTATTTTAAAAATTAAGGGACTAAAATAAGACAAAATAAATAGTCCAGGACTATTAAGGAAATAAACCCAAACAAAACAAAAAAAAAAAAAACACACGCACACAAAAAACAAAACAAGAACTGGTTCTTAGCTTTTCAAACCCACCCAAAACTTATACACTCTCTGTCCTTATAGAGATTGAGGAAAACCTGAAAAACTTTGGCTCAAACATTAGTAACTTTTTACGACCTGCTTCTTTGGGTAAGTCCTATCAATTGCTTGTTATGGTATAGGATCATAGTGGGTTTAGTGAGGAAACTGTAAGTACGCTTAGTGTTAATAGAGAAATTTAATATGTTGAATTGTTATAGGATTGTTGGAGGCTAGATTTGGCGACTTTACAAGGTTCATCTACTAGGTAAGTGGGATTTCTTCGGATTGTTGTATCCTTATATCCCAATGTAATACTACTATCGTGAAGCCTATCTCTTGCTTGATATTACTCAAAATTCTTAATTTTACATTGGAGAAGAAACTGATAACGACTTTTCTTGAAATTTTTACCATGTTAGAACTTGCCTAAGAAGTGTTTGTTTAAATTCCTATACGAGTAACTTCTTATTATCAAACTTTGAAACCTGAATATCCTTAGGAATAAATCAAGAAATTCATAACTTATATTTTCTATAATCTTAAAGTCTTAAGATCATGAACTGTGCCTCTTTCCTTTTCTAAATCGATCTCTTTTGGAAATTTTTATGAGATTATTTGCTCCTTGCTTGTAGTTAGTATGTTTTTTGCTTCATCTTGACCATAATATGACGCTGACTTTGTTTAATCACTTTTCTTTTTTTTGCTACAAATAACAACCCCTTAAAGTTATTCATATGACCACAACTTAAGTATTAACTTATCTAGCTATTCGTGGCACATGCAAGAAGCATTCTAGACAACTTGGTGAAGAATATATTACTCTTGACCTCTATTATATCTATAGAGAAAGATTATGGGAAAGACAAGTATTTTGGAAGAGGCAATTTTTGATTGTAGTAAATTGACGAACTCACAATACAACTACCCACTTGGACATCTTCTCCATAATTCTTGACATGTTACTACTAATTACTTGAGTAAGTAAAATATGCCTAAAATGTCTCCATTGATTGACACATAACAATGCACTACTACATTATTCACAACAAAATAGGAGATCAACTAAATAATCATAACTTACTTGAATTATTATCTAACATTCCTCCCCTAAATTCAAGTAAGGATTTGAATGCCAATCATGGTTCTTAACTTCTTGAACTTTTCTTCTACGAATGCTTTTGTGAGCATGTCAGTTGGTTAGTCCTAAGTGTTGCAATGTTAAAGTTCAATCTCGCCCTTAGAAACTAGCTTTCTGATGAAATGGTAGTGCATTGCAATATGCTTCGATCTCCCTTGTTGCACAGGGTTTCTTGACCTTGCAGTTGTAGATTTGTTGTCACAATATATTATTGTTGGCATTTCTTTCTTTTGTTGGTGTAATACGAGAAAAACACTTGAAAAATGGCTTCATGGCATGCTGCAAATGCCACTTTCCTTAAGTATTATTTACCCCCACCAACCTGGTGTGCAAAGGAGAATATGCAAATATGCTTTGGGATACAATAAAGCCTACAACTTGAATTGATTTGCACTTTCAATTCAAGTTCCTAGCACTCACCGAAAGATGGGCAATGTGAGGTTGGAAGGGTATTTCCAAAAGTGAACACAACTTCGATAACCCCTATGCCTCAAACGTATTGCTATGACCACTTGCCTTTTTGTCTTGGTTATTGTTTTTGAAAAGTGATTGTGCCTTTTTGAAGTGTCGACACTTAGCCTTGATGGGTCCGTTCTTGCCACAGTGGAAGCATGGTCCCTTCTTTTTTCCTTATTCTTATTATTTCCAGAACCATTATTCTTTCTTATCTTCTTTGATGGTCCTTCCTCCACCACATGAACTTTTGAAACTTCAAGAAGTTTTTGCTCAAGAACTTTGTCCTTTTCTTCCACAATTTTGAGTTCTTCCTGGCTCAAGTTTGCTTTTTCTATACGAAGATGATTACCAAGTCCTTCTAGAGTCATATTTTCTTTCTTATGTTTCGATGCGTTCTTAGTATCTTTCTAGGAAGGGGAGAGTTTCTCAATTATAGAAGATCATCATCCATGTTTAGTTTATATTGCTTAAAATTATTAAGAATACGAAATATCTTATGGAATTGATCTATTATCATTTTAAAGGTATTGAAAGGACTAACCAAGAATTTCTTGCTACTAGCATCTTTAGTCATGTACCTAGCTTCCAACTTGTCCAATAACTCCTTCACAGTGGCTTCATTCTAATATGTGTCAAATAATGCATCTATCATATCTTTCAAAATGTGTCTTCTGCAGATATTCATCATTGTCCCTGAGAAAGAAATGCATCTTTTTCTGCCAAGGGATGAAGTTTCCTTTAAAGCGATCAAGCTTCATGAAATTGGTTGGCATTTCTTTCAATGAAGCCATTTTCAAGTTACAGCAAAAAATGATCCTTAAGATTTTTGGTGTAATGTGGGGAAAACACTTGAAAGATGGCTTCATGGCCTACTAAAAATGCCACTTTTCTTAAGAATTATTTGCCCCACCAGCCTAGTGTGCAAAAGGGAGTATGCAAATATCCTTTAGGATACAATGAAACCTACAACTTGAATTGATTTGTACTTTCAATTTAATTTCCTAGCACTCATCAGAAGATGGCATCAATATCTAAAGGCTCTAAGTTGATCTCCTACAAAACAATTTACTCGATAATCTAGAAGAGTATAGGCAATGTGGGGTTGGATATGAATGCCTTTCATGTATTTTTCATACCTTAGAAGTCCTCTAACAATGTCTATTTATAGAACATTTTGTGTCTAATATGAATAGACATAACTATTGGAGGTTTAACTGAAAATACCTGTTCAAATAGACACCAACAGTGATGTTCTCTCTCTACCGATTGACCCACCAGTTGACCAGTACCATCATCTAGTAGAGTGATATGTCCAAAATCAGCCTTTAATTCATAGTTATTTATGCTTAATTCTGGAATTAAATGCTTCTTAATTGGTGGTTTTTATATATTTTTGCATGTTTATGCTTGGAAAAAAGAGTTAGAAGCATATATGGATTCAATGGACTTTTGGACATGTTTAGAGCTGTCAAATTTAATTCTACCACTTTGGCAGTAGGCCCAGAAGGTCTAGGCGGGATTGACCAGTTTCTACAGGAGCCTGGAGATTTTTTTTGCATCGCTTTTGGAAAGGAGTTGTGAAAAGGAAGGAGATCAAATATGGAAGACTTTTATTTCATTAAGGATTATATTAAAAGATATTTCCTTTTTATTTTTAATTATCTTTGAAAGAGTTTCCTTATCCAAAGGGGATTCTGATTAGGAATTAACTATGTAGAAATCATCTAGACTTTTATTCAGAAAGTATTTTGTAGCATGGTTTTCTCTTTAGGTGTCTACTCCATGTCCATGGAGTTCTAAATTTCTTTCTAGCCAATGGTTAATCTAAATTTTGGTTCTTCAGTTTTATGAGATCTAATTGATTCTATCCTTTTACTTTTATTTTGGTATTTGTGTGTTTATTATTTTAAAAATTAATATTGTCTTGTGATTATTTAATTTGCTAGAGATTATTAAATTGCTTGATGATAAGTAACCAAATAGATTAATTTAATTAATCTAAGAATAGTGGTAACTAGGTCTCCTGTGTAAACACGTAATCTAATTGGGCAATTATTGCGAAAGAATTAACTTTTAGAATCAGGTCTTTCTAAAACCTAGTGTTGCCATTAGATAGACCCTATGGGCATCTCCAGGGGTTAGACCCTCTAATAGGTCAAGCAATAGAGAGAAAAATCGTAGAGGTTTAAATCATTATCAATACTGTAAGGAAATATTAGGTTGTTAGGTCGTGCCGATGACCATAATTGATTTATCATAATAGGTAGAAGTTATCTTTGTATCTAGGATTAGATTTGTTGACCAAAACTGAGATTAAACCCGATGCTAGGCTTAATTTCCATTGATTTCTCATTTAATATTAAATTTTCAGCATTTATTTAAGTCTAGATTGTATCCATCGCTTTAATTTTATTGCCATTACATTTATTTTACCTTTTGCCCAATTGCGTGCCCACGCTGAATGGTCCAGTGTGCAAGATATTTTTGGTTAGTTTAATTTTTCAAAGTAAAAAACCCTTTTTGATTGCAATTTATTTGATTAATCTACTTGGCATAATTACCATATTCTAAATTCCCCAATCCTTGTGGACTTAACCCTTTCTCACTTCATACACAAGTTAAAGTTGCAAGGTAAGAGATAGGAATTTATTTTTTTTGGTTTCAACGCCCATCAAATTTGGTGCCATTGCCAGGGATTGGTGCTGAAATTTTTGTTTTTTTGTGACCAGGTCAGATTGTACAAGTGAGTTGCATTTTGATTCAGAGATTGAAAAGACCGTAAAAAGCTTGAAGAAAGAAGTAAGGTTGCAGAAACAACTCTAAAAACAAGTCGAAGCCTCACAAGTGCAATCCGAAACATTTAGTGAGTTTGAAAGTAAGGAGATGGCTTGAAATAACCCAACATTGCATGAATTAGTAGCTGCCCCCTTGAATCAGCAGCCGCTTTGCATCACTTACCTAGCATTGAAATCGAGTCTGATACATCTTTTACCCACTTTTCCTGGATTAGAGAATGAGGACCCATATAAACACTTGAAAGAATTTGACGTTGTTTGTTCAAGTATGAACCCCCAAGGAGTGACCGAAAATCAAATCAGATTAAAAGCCTTCCCTTTTTCCTTGGCGGATGCGGCGAAAAAGTGATTATCCTATCTTCCATCTGGTTTCATCACTACTTGGGGAAAGATGGCGAGAGCTTTCCTTGATAAATTTTTCTCAGTTTCTAGAGCCATCGTGATTAGAAGAGAAATTTGTGCCATCAAGCACAGAGATGCTGAATCTCTTTATGAATATTGGGAAAGATTTCAAAGACTTTGTGCAAGTTACCCACTACATGGAATTTCTGAACAATCTCTTATCTAGTATTTTTATGAAGGATTACTTCCAATTGAGGGAATGATGATGGATGCTGCAAGTGAAGGTTCCATCATCAATAAAACACCTCGAAAAGCTAGAGATTTGATTCCCATCATAGGTGCAAATCACAACAATTTGGGAATAAATACGAGCCTTCTAGAAGAGTTAATGAGGTAAGTGTTTCTTCTTTTGATTCAAAGTTAACTCAACTAACTTCTCTTGTTTAAAGCTTGGTTACAGGTGGTAATGTTCCCACACCAAAAGTTTGTGGAATTTGTGCTGTGGTGGGACAACCAACTGATATATGCCCCACGCTGCAAGAGGAGGATCCTCAATATGTAAATGGCATTGGAGGGTTTCTTGGACCACCACAAAGGAGGTATGATCCATATTCTTATACTTACAATCCATGTTGGAGAGATCACCCTAACTTAAGCTATGGAGTGAGGCTACAAAATTTTAATCTGCCAACTCTTTAACACTTTTAGCCATGACCAGCCCCTTACTGCAGCCCATATCCTCAAATTCATGTATACCTCTTGAAGAAATTGTTAAATCACTCGCAATTAATGTGCAACAATTTCACTAGGAAACAAGAGCAAGCATAAAGAATTTGGAGAATCAAATAAGCCAATTGGCAACATCTATGGGTGGGTTGGAGTCTCGTGGTAAATTACCTTCTCCAGCGGTTGTTAATCCAAAGGAGAATGCATGTGCAATCACCTTGAGAAATGAGAAAGAGCTGCCGGATAGCCACTGCTAAATTAGGTGTAAGCACGCAAAGTTGATAGCACTTGAAACAGAGAAAGAAAATGAAAAAGAGGTCACAGTACATGATGAAATGATGGTGGGCAAGGAATCCAAGCCTAAAAATGGTATGAAGCTAGTGGTTAAGCCTTCTTTCCCTGAAAGATTCTCAAAGTCCAAAAAAGAGAAGGAAGAGAAAGAGATTCTGAAGATTTTTCACAAAATTGAGGTAAATATTCCTTTACTTGATGTGAAGCGAGTACTTCACTATGTGAAATTTATTAAAGAGTTGTGCATGAATAAAAAGAAGCTTGTTGGGAATGAAAAAATAAGTATGGGAGAGAATGTCTCCACCGTGCTTAAAAAGAAATTGCCACCAAAGTGCAAGGACCAAGGTATGTTCACTATTTCTTGTCAAATAGGTTCTCTACGTATTAAGAAAACTATTTGTGATCTAGGAGCTTCTATTAGTGTCATTCCTTAATCCATCTATTCTACTTTGAATAAGAGACCCTTGAAAGTAGGACCTTTGAAAGAAGTAGGATTTGTTGTTCAACTAGTTGATAAGTCTTTGGTTTATCCTAAAGGTGTCCTAGAAGATGTTTTAGTGCATTTAGATGATTTGGTCTTTCTTACTGACTTTTATGTGCTTGATATGGAGGAAGATCCATTTTCCAAATCCTGTAAAAAAATTTGTGAGGAAGACCATTCTTTACTATAGCTATGACTAAAATTGATGTGCACAAAGGTACTCTCACTATGGAGTTTGACGGAGACATTGTTAAATTTGATGTTTATAATGAAATAAAAATCCTAGTGAGGTATCTTCTGTTTTTGCTTTAGAAACGGTTGATGATAATAAGCTAAGTGTTACCTCTTATGGAAGTCTCTCTCTTAAAAAGCTAAAAGAATCTAAGAAGATTGTTACAGGTAGTACTAGCTTGCAGGAACTAATTGCTGTGAGGGAGAATCAAAAAAAGTCTATTGGAGAAATTCAAAGCCAATTAAATCCATCTACGGTGGACAAGAGGGGTGCATATAGGAAGTTGCAGTCCCAAGAGTCGAAGAAGAGGAAAAACAATGCTCATGAGAACGCGAAAATCCGCAAGGAAAAGAAAAAGAACTTGCACGAAAAGGTTATTGACGGAAAATAATTTTCAGTTGGACAAAAAGTTTTATATCATCACTCTAGTTTTAAATTGTTTCCTGATGATCCATGGACTAGATGTGTCGGTTCTTTTGTTATTACTAAATTAATTTCTTGTGATGCAGTTGAAGTAAAGGGCTTGAGCAATGACAAAGTCTTCAAAGTTAATGAACATCATTTGAATCCCATTTGTGAGAGATTGAGCTAGAAAAGCCTCCGGATAAAGCTTAGATGAATTGGCTATGTCGAGGCAATGACATTAAACAAAGATGCTGGTAGGAGGCAACCCACAGAACTAGAAATTTTAATCTTTAGTTTTCTAGTGTATTTTAGTTGATTTTCGATTTTTGCAAATTTTTCCATTTTTTGGAGATTTTTTAATTATTCTTGGTCATTTTCTTCCTCGAGAAGCCTAGCTTTGATATGAAATTGTTATGGTAGAGTTTTGATGTTGACAAGCATAAGGTGTTTTGGAAAAATGGCAGATTTTAATGGTGTTTTCTAAATTTTTTAGTCACTGGAGACTTAAACGTGGGCACATTGGTGCAATGGGGCTATATTGGAATAAAGCTTTTAAGAAATAAACCTTAACCTTTCTTTATTTTCAAAACCCACCCATCTTTTTCTTCCTCTCAAGAACTACCTAACCCACCCCCATAACCACCACAAAAACCTCTATAACCATCACCATAAACATCAAACCCACCACAAATCTCTTAAACCTACCTCACAAACAACAATGGGGAAGACGGAAAGAGCACAAAAATCATCTTCAAGCAACCCAAAAGCCAAGAATGCAAGAAGTCATAAACCCACTACTAGTACCACCATCACCGGCGACTAAGCACCCACTAACACACTGGCCAAGGCTATTTTTTGGCCTAAACCCTTTTCCAACACCACGAAAACACCTCCTATCCCTTTGAAATCACTATACCCTACCCTCTTACCCCAACCCTACCCATACCTGTGACCCACCCCTATGTAAAGCTGATAGTAGGCAGTTGACTAACGATTGGCGACGCGTGACACCACCACCCGCAACCCCCGTTACTCCCTAACTTGCTCCCTTATGTTGTAGATCCCAAATTTAAAATGTCCAACCACCTATGCTCTGAAATTTGATTTTTTGTGAAGTATTTCCCTTTTTTTTTTCAAATTTGGTGCAACAAACAAATACTTCGGAATGTTTTCATGTTCTGTTTTTATTTCTTGAAAATTTTCTACATGTTGAGATTTTGGAAATTTTGGGTTTCAGGAATGTGGTTGAAGGACCTTATGACAATTTTGGTTGGATTTCTTACTTGGAGATCTTATATTGTGATTACTATGAATTATATTGGAAATTTTATGCAAGAATTAGGCATGTTTATCATGAAAAATACATTTTTTAACACCCTAAACAGATTTGTTTTCAAAGATTTGGGTGTTCTTTTGGCATATAAATCGTTAGGGTTAGATGAAAAAAGTCTTTGAAGAACACTTGCAAAGCTTTTGGACAATTTTTGAGATGAGTATTGATTTGATTGCATGATTGGATTTAATTTGAAAGGGGTGGAAGGTGTGTTTCTTTGTTTATGCTAATCAAGGCTCAAAAATTGATGAATCTTGTTGAGTTCCATAGCCCCAGTTTCAATGAGTAGTAGTTGGTTCACCACCTCCCTCACATTACTTAAGGGAAATCCTCTTACTTTCTTTTTCTTTGCTTTAATTTAATTTTATTTTCTTCTTCTCTTTTTATTTTTTAACATATTGAGGACAATGTGCATGCTATGTGTGGGGAAGGAATGTTTAATTTATTTTTTGTGCTTAGTTTTAATTTTTGTGTGGTTGGTTTATATGTTGTGAAAATATATGATTTTTGTGTTTCTTGAGTCTTAAAAAAAAAAAGAGAGACAACAAAATAGAGAAGCCAAAATGACAAAAAAATTTCTTTGTAAAGATGGGTCATTTTTCCCAAAAAAAACAAAAAGTATAGTCTTTTTGGGGTCTTTTGAGCATCTTCTAGTGCATGTTTTCTAGTTTCTTGTGAAGTTGACTTAGTAAATTTCTATTTACTAAATTTTTTGTTAAAGTTTTTTTCTCTTTTTACTCGACTTTTCTCCTTATAAACTTGGCACCTCTCTTGGAAAAAGCATAATCTCCATGCTCGGAAACTTGATTTGATTGCAATGGTAAGTTGGTATATGTGGTAAATCCATCCCTATGGTATTTAGTTGCTTTTGATAGTTGTATTGAACATGTCGTGCTTGACCCTTACTTAATCTTTAGTTGGGCTTAAAATTTGCATGTGCTTAACTTGGAAACAATGCCTAGTTTAAGTTTGATAGGTACTTGCCTTGATTTATTTTTTGTGGTAAAATTGTGAAAAAATGCGTGCCTAGGAAAGTTATGTCAGGGTTGAGGTCACTCTTACAGAAAGTGCTAATAATTGTTGTTCAAAATGTGAAAAAGGCGCATAAATGAAAAGTAAAAAAAAAAGGAAGAAAACAAGTGCTTTTTTACTCCATTGGTTAACCGAAAAAGGACCATGAGTAGAGCTGAAAAACCACCTAGAATTGTGACCAATTAAATAACCAGGAGCATTCATCACAAATATTTGTCATCATGTAAAAAGGTTGAGTGACATTCTAGGCAAGTCATGAAAGTCACACGTAGCAATTGAAATGATTTGTCTTCCGGCAGCTGGGCCTAGGCACAAACTTGTTTTTCTTGAGGAAAATTGAACATCAAGGCAAGTGATTTTGATTTCATTGCTATGTATTGGTATAATTATACTTGACTATAATCTTATGTGTGCTTTAATTGGCACGAGGTTCATTTACATAGTGTTTGGGTGCTATTGGGGTGACTTATACATGTGGTGGTACTTGTTTTGTCTTCCTAGAAGCCGACTTACTTTTGTTTTAGTTTTTAAGTTTCTATGAGTTGTGGTGGAAAGATTTTTGACAGATTATGTGCCTATTTTTGTATTTTGAGGAGGTTGGATTGTTTTTGAAGCCTGGTGGAAATTTCTAGTGGAATTCTTTTTGGTAAATTTTAATTGTGACCATGTTTTCTTGCTGGAAAATGTTTATTTTTAGGGGAGTTCTTTTGCTAACAAGTTGAGCTTTGAAAATTTTTTTGGTTGAGTCAAGTCTTATTGATTGAAGTGCTGCAAAAGTTTTAAAGTCTAACACCTTGTTTGGATAGAGGGGGGAGAATTTTAAAAAGGGAAGGAAAGGAAAAGAAAGAATTATAAAGGAAAGGAGAGAAAATAGGTAATCCATGTTTGGATTAGAATATTTATATGAGTGAAAGGAACATAAAAGATTATGAGTATCTTGTGTTTGGATTAGGAAGGAAATGGAAGGAAAGGATAGATTTTGTGTAAATTTACTTTTGTGCCCTTTTTCTTATTTTGTCTTTAAATAGCAAGTTTAGTAATTAAAATAAAACTCATGGGGGAAAATCGTCTTTGCATAACTTTCCTTCCCTTTCCTCCCAAATTGGAGGATTAAAAATAAAGGAAATGAGAGGAAAGTTCTTTTTCTCTCAAAACCATCTCCCCTCCAAAACTTTCAAAACAAAGGAAAGGATTCCTTTATCCCTCCAAAACCATTCCCTCCCCTCCATTCCCCTCAATCCAAATAGAGTGTAAAGCTTTTTTGTGTTGAAAGTGTGAAGCATTGCATGAATCATGAGAAAAGAAAATAGCCTAGGTTGTGTATTTAGGAAGTACTTTAAGAATGCTTATTTGATGTAGCATACTTGAACTAATTATGGTTGAATAACTTGTATTAAGAATGAGGTTTTGTATAGATTTATTCTTGTGTTGAATGATGGCATAAGTTGAAGGATCGTTGATTGTTGAAAGCTCAAGTTTTTTGAGTTATATTGTGAAGTTAAGTTCTTGATGCTGCATGTATTACATGTGCTTTGCAATTTATGTTTTATGAAATAAGCTACTAGACATTTAGCTTTGAAAAGATAGTTACAAGAATATTGGTTTTATGCTTGAAAATGTTGCATTGTTTCATGAATATGCTTGCTCGTAGGTTTTGAAAAGTTACCATCTTACTTTGCAAAATAACACTTGTGGTCAATCTTGCAAGGAGATTCAATGTTCATAACTGGTTTCATGCTTGAGGGCAAGCATGGTCTAAGTGTGGGGGAATTTGATAAATTTGAAATAAGCTTTTAATTCATAGCTATTTACACTTAATTCTAGAATTAGATGCTTATTAATTGGTGCTTTTATGTATTTTTGCTAGTTTATGCTTGGAAAAAGGAGTTGGAAGCATATATATATATATATATATATATATATATATATATATATATATTCAAGGGACTTTTGGACATGTTTGGAGCTATCAAATTTGATTCTACCACTTTGGAAACGGGCTCTGAAGGTCTATGCGGGATTGGGCAGCTTTGATCGGAGCCTAAACATATATATCATATTTTGATATATATCAACAGGAGAGAAGTTTAGCATTATTTGGTTTACTATGTCTAAACAGTTTAGAGCACTCTTACTATCTGACAAAGACTATTGTATCTTGGGACACTTGTGCAATTAAACCATAAGCACTATAGTGGGGCAATAAAGTCTTAAAATGACTAGATTTTATCCAAGCATCAATCTTACTGCATTTGCATTAGTCTTTAATTTATTTTTATGAAATAAAGTAAGTTTCTTTTGGGGTTTTAATCAATATTCTATTACACAAATCACAATTTATACTCATATTTTCCAATCTTTGAGACTTTAACCAAACAAATTATGGGTAGAACCTGTAAGTTGTTAATATACTATTGGAATTCCTTTTAAAGAAATACATTCTCGTCTGTTCTTAGAATCTAACCATATTGTCTTTTTTTTTTTAATCGATATTCGAATGTATGAACAGAATCATTTTTTTATTTCTATTAATGATTTTAACCAAAATCAATTTTTTGGGTGCAACAAGAATTTGTATTCTCAAATAATATCGGAGGAATTTGCATTTATTGTCGAAATGCCGTTTTCTCTATGATTAATAGGTTAGGTATATAGGCATTCTAGCCCGTTTTAGTGGAGGGGTGTGCTATTTGTTTACATCCATTAGTTTGTAAGGGATTCAATGATTTTGATGGGGATCAAATGGTTGTTCATGTACCTTTATCATTGGAGGCTCAAGCGGAGGCAGTTTACTTATGTTTTCTCGTATGAATCTTTTGTCTCCAACTATTGGGGATCCTATTTCCGTACCAACTCTAGATATACTTATTGGACTCTATGTATTAACGAGCGGAAATCATCGAGGTATTTTGTGTAAATAGGTATAATCCATGTAATCGCAGAAACTATAAGAAATACATTCTCATATGCTCTTAGAATCTAACCATATTGTCTTTTTTTTTTTTTTTAATCGATAGGGAAGGAGCCCCTCAAATTTTATTAATCCAAAAAAAGTACATCAGAAGGTGAAACCACCTTGGCAAATGTTATGACAACAGAAAACAATCTCTAGCTAAAACTGTATTAAGGTAAGCCAAGCTGATCGCCTCTAATGAGACCCCGCAACCTTGTTGATTCTGAACTTGATTTAATTATCTTCAGTCTATCAAGCTTAACACCCCGATTTGCTAATAAATCAGCGACAACATTCCTCTTACGAAGAATATGCGTTACATTTACGTCCAATTCATGCGCAAGCTGTCTCGCCGCAGCAAGCAGATAACAACAATTCCATGGCCCCATCTCTTGGTCATTCATGAAGTTAACCACAAGCATTGAGTTCATCTTAACCCAGACTTTTGACCAGCCACGTTCCTTGTAAAAGTGTAGTCTGCGCAACAGTGCTCTCAATTCAGCTTGGGTCATATCAACCTGTTTTCCCAGCGGCTCTGCAAATGCAAGAACCAACTGCCCTTGATCATTGCGAACTATACCACCCCCTCCAGCTAAGCCACTCGGAGTGTAGACACTTCCATCCACGTTAAGCTTCAGGCCTCCCCTTTCTGGAAAGCACCATTTAAGTTTCTATCACAAATGCTCTTCACCTAAAGTCCTACAATCCAGGATTCTTTTCCAAGTAGGCGAATCTTATTGCTTACGCTCCACTAGTTGAAAAGATTGTCTCTTACAATATTTAGAGCTCATAAATTGCACCCATAACCCCTCGGAGGTACGACATCAACACCATAATTTCAAGCTCATCGCCAGGCTGACGTCCTTTAGACGTCTAAATCCCAGGCCCCCCACCTCAGTAGGTTTACAAGCCCGTTCCCAAGTTGCCAATGAGTTGTTCGATGCCCATTTCTATTACCCCCCATAGAAACTTATTAAATAATCTCTCAATTCACTTTATGACTCCATCAGGGGGCTTTAGGATATGCATGAGGTAAATAGGTATCGAGCTAAGTACACTTTTTAGCAACGTTATTTTACCCCCGTCGGATAGCAGTCTTACTTCCCATCCATTAATCTTTTTCTGGATTTTACAAATCAAATCCTCAAAAAGAAATGCCTTTTTCCTTCCTTCGTATACCGGTACGTCCAAGTATGTGGTTGGGAGCTGCTGTTGCACAAAACTTGTCATCTTTATAATGATTCTAGCTCTGCACATCAGCGCTGTTGGCTTAATATTGCTTTGTATGATGGCAAATTATGTCCATGAATGCTAAACATCTTGTGAGCTTGTCTTGAATATATTCTTAAGATAGGTGTTTGCAATTAATGGAATTGTTGGACTTAAGCCATAATCAAATTGGGAGAAATGCTAATCCAAGGAGAGAAGAGCTTAATGCTCTGCTTGTTATAGTCTTATTTTAAGATACTTATCCTATTGAAATGAAGAAAAATCTTATAAGATTTAGGATATCTTATCATGCATTTTTAAAAAATTCAAAACAAATTATACTTTTTATCTTATAAGAAATAAGCAATCTATCCTATCTTATTTTTTACAATTATAAAATGCATGATGTATATGATAAGATATTTTAAATCTTATAAAACATCTCTAAATTTAAATAAGGTAAGCATCTTAAAATAAAATCATTCCAAACACACAATAAGTATGAAGAAGAAGAGGATGACGAGTCATAAGATAGAGACGAGGCATCATAAAGTGTACCAGTTAAGTGCTTTTATGTGAATAACCTTAGGTTCACCTTTATAGCTTAATCAAATTGCTTTTATCTTTGCATCTTTTGCATAAGAGACCTTTGGGCAATAGTTTTCATCTTTGAAGAAATGCTTCTCATTACATAAAGTCTTGAAAATCCTCAAACAAATGTGTTAGCATGTTTTTTTAAACTTAAAGTGTCTTAGAAAACCTTCTTTGAAGTGTTCTATGCTTGCAAAATGCTTTGGATCAAAGTTGATAGCTTTTAAAACATGCTTAGTGATTTTTTATAAGCATTCTAGAGTGGTCGGACCCTCTAACCGAGCCCCGCATTGGTCGCGGAGCCCAACTAGCCTCCTCAGAATATTTGGGTCTCCAGTTGGACCCCTAGCTGGTCGACTGACCTAGGCATTTGACTGGGTTAGTGGCTTTAAGAATGAAGCCGAACCGCTAGCCGATCGAGCGGCCTAGGCAACTGGCTTCCACTGCAGCATTAAATAGCGTAGCTGTTAAGAGTCATTGCAACTCATTTTTAACCCTATTTCTCATCACTTATTGCCCTATCTTCTATAAATACACTTTCCTCTTTTTCAAACTACATCATCTAAGCTTTCCAAAACTCTTTTATATCATTTATTGCTTAGAAATTATTGAGAGATTGAGCTATTCTTGTGAAATCTTTTGAGCATTCAAGAGCTATTCATTGCTACACCTTCTTATTAGAAGTTGAGCTTACAAATACACTGCATTATATCATTTAGAGTTGTAAACATACTCTAGAGGCTAGATTTTCTTAAGAGAAACATTTATTAAGCTTGAGAGTGTAGGAAAATCTTAAAGAGTGAAGCTTTTAGGTTCTTTTAAGTTGGACTTCAAAAAGGTGCAAAGCAAGTTGGTTTGTGCTCCCTAACACTTGAAGAAGCACATATACTAGTGAAGTGTTGAAGTCTTAAGGGGAGCATCCTTAGATGGTAGATATAAGCTTGTCGAACTACCTAAAAATCAGTCATCTCTATTCTCTTTCTTTTCTCCTTACTCTTGTTTGACTTGTGTGCATTACTTGTTTGATAATTTTTCTAAGTAAATTTGCTGTTTTGATTGAGTAATTTTTTATCTTAATTCACCTCCCCCCTAATATATTTGTCCCCAACAAGTGGTACCAAAGCTAGGGTTTTACCAATAGTTTAACAATTGGTATAATTTATTTGGCAAATATGGAAGGTATTTTAATCAAACAAACACCTCATTTCGATGACACTAATTATGTTTTTTGAAAAATGTGAATGAAAGTGTTTATTCAATCACATTACTATAAGGCTTGGAAGATCATTGAAAATGGACTTACTTTGCCTACTAAAATGGAAGGAGATACGAGAATTCCTAAACTGGAAAGTGAATGGAATGATGATGATATAAAAGCCTTGCACTACTTGTTTAATGCTATGAATGCAACCGAATTTGTCAGAGTAATAGAATGTACTTTGGCTAAGGAACTTTGGGATCAATTAGAAGTAACTTATGAAAGAATTAGCTAAGTTAAAGAGTCTAAAATAGCAATGCTTGTGCATAAATACGAACTCTTTAAAATGCTCCCAAATGGAAGTGTTGAACAAATGTATTCTAGATTTTTTGAAATTACTAATGGCCTTAAGGCACTCAAAAAGGATTATTTTAATGTAGAAAATATGAGTTAGGTGTTAAGGAGTTTGCCATCTTTATGGCAACCCTAGGTGACAGCCATTAAGGAAGCAAAAGACCTTAACACATTGGAGCTAAATGAGCTAATTGGGTCACTTATGACTCACAAACTTGAAGTGAAGGGTCATGAACAGGAAGACAAGAAAATGAAGAAGTCCATTGCACTTGTAGCCTTAAAGTATGCATCTAGTGAAGATAAAGATGATAAGAAAGACCTAGAGGATGATGAGATAGCTCTTCTTGTAGGAAACATCAAGAAAGTCATGAAGTTTAGAAGATGGAAGAAAAGAGTATCTTCCAACAACAACAATTGGAAGAAAAGAGGAAAAGAAGCCAAAGAAACCAAAAAGCAAAAGATGTGAGGAATGAAGAATTGAAGTGCTTCAATTGCAATAAACCAGGACACATAAAGGCTAATTGTCCAAAGCTTGCAAAGAAGAAGGAAGGGAAGGCACTCAAGGCTACTTGGGACACCTTTGAGAGTGAAGAAGAGATGAAAGAACAACATGAGATAGCCAACTTTTGCCGCATGGCTAATAAGGATGAGGTATAATCTTCACCTTCTATGTCTAGTTATTTTCATCAAGTGAGGAAGAGGAATAGGACTTTACTTTTGATGAACTAAAGAAGGCTTTTGCAAAATTTCATGATGATTTCTCATTAGCTTTGGCTTAAAAAAAAATTGTAAAGAAAGTTGAAACATGCTTTTGATGAAAAGGATAGCTTGGAAAAGAAAAATCTTCCCTACTTGAGAATGTTGAGGAATTGGAAAATGAAGTCAAGGATTTGAAAACGAAAAATGAGAATTTAAATGGTATTGTTCAAAAGTTTACAAATGGGAAGGAGAATTTTGAAAAACTCCTTGGTTCTAAAAAATTAGCCTTTGACGAAAGTAGAATTGGCTATGAGCCAACTATTAAATAAAAATATTTGAAAATTTATTTTGTCAAGACTTCCACTTATATTTCCACTTCCACCACCACCATGAAATCAAATATCACTTGCACTTATTATGAGAAAAAAGGGCGTATTTCAACCCATTGTTATTATAAGAAACTTTGTAATGGAGGATCATATGTTCCACATTGGCAAAGACCCAAATGAGTTGTCAAGGCCAAAAAGTGATATTAATGTCAAGGGCCCAAAGTATTGGGGACCTAAAAATAAAGAATTGTTTGAATTTCATGTGTATAGGTAGGGGTGTTTATTGGGGAATCCCCGTCCCAATCAACATATTTTTTTTCCCCAATATAATATTTGGAGAAGGATTTTTATTCGATTCCCCACCCCAATTTACCAATGGGAAACACTTTTTGGGGAATTGGGGAATGAGGAAAAATAAATGGGGATTGGGGAATCCCCAAATAACATACTTTTAAACCTATCATGAAACAGCCCTTCATAAAGCAACTGCATATTCCTCTCTGTGCTCCCTTGTTATTATCTCTGGGCATTCCATCTTCTGCTTTACAAGAATCTCCAGGGTGTATAAAATTTATATATATAATGCTAACTACTAAGATGAAGCAAAGAGGTCTATTGCAGAAGTAAGTTATGATATGTTCTTATGATATATGTAAACTTTAACTTGCAAAACAAATAATTACTAAGTGTGGTGCATGCGTCTACATACATGAGTAAACACTGAAACATATGCATCCAAGAACAAAGAAATTTAATCCATCTTTCCAGATACCAGTAGAAACTTCATAAAACTTACAATAAGACCAAATATAAACTGTTGTGCATCTCACAAGTGTCATCATAAAAACTAAAGAACACAAACAAAATACCTATCAAACCATTAAACCTGCTATCATAATTAACTACATAAACGATAGCTTCAAACCACAACATAAATAAATTACATATACTATAGTTTCAGACCACAATATAAATAAAGTACATAGACCATAGTCTCATAAGTCATAATTAGTCAACCATAGCATAAATAAAAAGTCCAAAGCATAAATAAAAACATTGTTTTAACAAGTTATCAATAACCATTTATCTCCATTCTTCATGAACCTTCAAATTTCAGTCATTGTGTTTGTTGGCTCCAATGCTAACTTTGATATGTCTAAGAAATAAAAGACCAAATATTAAATGTTATTATTCACTTAACAAAATAATTCGAAGAAAATAATTGTAAATATATAAAGATTAGAGATATAAAATTGAGATATTAGTACCTTCTTCAAGTTTATCAAGGTCATGTATGTCTTCTTCAATCATAACTCGACTTTCTGATGAAGCCAATGTTGCGCACAAATCAAGGCTTGAACAATTCTAAGAGTTAAAGAACTCCTGAAATCATTAAGTACCTGTGCACCTGAAGAAAATGCTGACTTAGAGGCTACAGTTGAGATGGGAACTGCCAACACATCACATGCCAAGCGCGAAAGGATTGGAAAACGAGGACTATTAACGTTCCACCATGCCAAAATGTCAAAGTTTTCACTTTCTTCCTCAATATCTTTACTCAAGTACTTCTCCAACTCAAACTTGAACTCACCCACCCCTAAATCTGATCTATGCTTCTTAAATTTAGACTTCATCAGTGCTCTCATATCGATGACATCTAAACCACTACTTGACAAACTAGAGCCATTCCCACTTGATTGAGCAAAATGAGAAGTATAAATTCTAGTATACTTCTCAAACAAATCCGTTAATTCTTTTTTAACTTTCACAGACATTTCCACTCTCTTAATAGAATCATACATCTCACTAAGTAGAGAGTCAACATATGCCATCTTGTATCGAGGATCCATAGCAAGAGCAATGTAAATCAATGAATTCATCTTCTCTATCCTACCCCAATACTTGTCATATTTGCTTTTCATCCTTTGAGCCATGGAACTCAATTGAAAATCACCTTCATCAATCCACTTATTTAAAAGACAATGAATTGAACTAATTTCATGAAAGAAATTGTTCGAAGTCATATACAATGAGCCTGAAACCCTGACAGTGAAGTCATAAAAATGCTTTAAAAAGAGTACAAATCTTTTCAAATTATCCCAATCTATCTCATTTGGTACTCCTTTATTTTCACCACTTTCAAATAATGGATCTTGTTCCTTAAATCTTTCAAATGCAGGTATAAAATTCAAAGTAGTATCCAACATCAAATATGTAGAATTCCACCTAGTGGGAACATCCAAATACAATAACTTTTTACATTCAATCTTTTCCATGCTAACACAATCCTTAAACCTCTTTAATCTAGCTGGAGACTGTCTCACATATCTAATTGCAGCTTGAACTCTATGAACAGAATCATTCATTTCTTTCAAACCATCAGAAACAACAAGCTGAATAATGTGTGCAATGTATCTCATATGCAAAAATTTACCTTGGCAAATAGATTTCTCATGCTGAATCAATTTTCTGCTCAAATAACCAACAGCAACATCATTAGAGGATGCATTATCAACAGCTATAGTAAACACATTATCTATCTGCCAGTCAAGCAAACACTTTTCTAATGCCTACCCAATTGCCTCACCCTTGTGACTTGAAATGGGAACAAAACTAATAATTCTTTTTTCCAATATCCACTCACTAGTGATAAAATGAGTTGTCACACACATGTAGTTAATTCTTTGATTTGATGTCCATGTGTCTGTTATGATGCTAACCATTTGAGTGTCAGATTTTAAAAGACTTTTCACCTTGCATCTCTCATCAATGTACAACTCATAGCAATCTCTAGTCATTGTGGCTCTTGAAGGTATCTTAAACATTGGACAAGTTTCTGCCATGAAATCTCTGAAGCCCTCAAATTCAACAAACCTAAATGGCAATTCATCAATGATTATCATGCGAGCCAATGATTTCCTAAATGCATTTTGATCAAATTTCCAATTAACAAGTGCTCCACCCTTTTGGAGATTCAATTTCGTTTGGCTAGTATCTTTGTTAGTAGGATATTCTTTACACATATTCAAATGATATCTCAAAGTAGAAGTACCTATTTGCTTAGTATCTGCCTTAAGCACTTTTCCACAATAATTACACTTGAATTTTGAACTTTCATCTTTGTCCTCAAATTTAATAAAATAATCCCAAACATAAGATCTAGGTTTTAATGTTCTTTTCTTAGCATTACCTCGAACATATCCGTTACCTCCATCTGATGTTGCATCTTCATTAGATGTTGGTATCAGTGGATCATGTCTAGAAGAAGCATCTTTAATAATGATTGCATTAGCATCCCCACTTGACATCTAGAAAAACATACATGCATAGATATTAGTGTCACAAGTTCAAATGGAATAGAAGATAGTTAGAATAAATAAGATATAGATTTTAGTCTTGTGCAGAAAAGATTGTGCAACAAATAAAGCTCAGTCAATGGCCATATAATTAAAAACACTAAGGTAGCAGTAAACATTTAGCAAAGTATATTTCAAAGACGATACCCATTGCTAAGTTGTGTTCTTGGTACATGGATCATCAATATTTAAATCTAAAGATTGGCAACCAATATTCAAATCTAACTTACTTGGCTGTTAGACAACTAGGACTATGTATTCCAATTAGCCTATATGTAAGAAACAAGGAAAAAGGACAAAGGGAATAATGTATAAATTGTCTTCTTGTTCATTGTTGTGTCATATATATATATATATATATATATATAAAATAAAATGGTCACCAATAAATGTTCATTAAAATTTGCTTATTTTGACCAACACTATACGTTTCATGGTAGTATATTAATTATTATTTAAAGAAATAATATAATAAAGCAATGAGTATATTAAAAAAATATTGTCAGGATTCCTTGTGTGCACCAAAGTACTGTCTAAGCTAACAAAGCCCTTTAGAAATTCATGTGACGATCCAGCTGACTACACTCAAAATTTCGCTGACCTACTATGGATTTGAAAAGAACTTACAGTATCAGTAGAAAAGTAACATGGTACCCATAATCGATCATAGAAACAGAGGGAATTGTTTGCTTCAAACAATGGAAGACTCATTGCAAATGAGCATAATGAGCTTCTAATATTAATCCTCAAGAAAGACTAATATTTCAAGTCCCGTAATCAATATTCAACCTGAAACTCAAGTTTGGTTCTAATCACCAGCAATTAACTCATCACCATCTAAATAAGGAAAGTATTGTAATTCTCATTTTCCTTTTCATTTTCTTCCTGATCAGGTGCCTACTCATTGTCGGAAGCATGATGGCAGTATTAGCACACAAATTTTAGAAACAAAGCATAAACATGTAAACACAATGCCAAATTAAGTGATGTAATCCATAGCTCCTCCATTCCAAGTACAAGTAAGTTTTTCTAATGTAATTAAGACCAACTAAAACATAGATTTATCAAATCTTTAGGCGTGTTATACCATTCTAAAAGATTATCTTTAACTATGGCATCAGTTTAGAATTATTTCACAAAACTAGACCTTAAGCTGCCCCATCCTTATTACAGAGTAGGAAAAAGACAAAACATGGAGGAACATCACAGAAATTCCAGAAAAATTCACACTAAAAAATATATAGATCAGGCTCTTTCATCTGCAAAGTCAAAAGGGAAAAAAGAGACACTAGGAAGTATATTGGTTAAGATAAGGAAAAGAAAAAGAAATATATAATGAGAATGTAATAAACTACTAAATCTGGCTTTCACACATATGTAAACAAAAGAATATCATCTGAAGTTTGCTCCGAAGTACAGGCATCAACTTTTATGCAAATTCTACCCAAAACAGAATTATATATATATATATGTATATATATATATATATATACACACACACACACACATACACACACACACTCTAGAATGAATGTTATAGTGATCTAGCCAAAACACCACACATTATGAACCATAAAATATTTCAAGGCAACATGGTACTCTGTACTGCATCATGCAACTTGGTCAAATTGATTTATTTCGAGCTTGGGTACCTTCGGCTTCCATCAACAGCGGCACAAGCACAACTAATGGAAGGTAATAAGCACAAATATTTTGCTCGAGAGCATCTTTTTTTTATATATATATATATATCTAAGCCTCTAAGGCATAGATCTAAATCATATACCTAAATCTAAAGCATAGATCTAAAACATATATCTAAATCTAGAAAGCAACAGTACCTTGGTGCTTGATGCTCGAATCGTGATGGAGTTGATGGTGAGCACTGAGCAGCTTTCTCCAAATCTTTGAAGACTTAGTAAGCACTAAGCAATAACCAAATGAAGACTAATAAGTAATAAGCTCTGTATTTTCTTTTTCCTTTTGGTCGAAGAGCTCAAGAGTGATAAGTAATAAGCTCTATCTGATTAGGGATTTGGGATGGGGGAGTTAAATTATTTTTTATAAAATATAATATATAATGTGTATTATAATATATATATATATATATATATAATTAAAAAAATTTTAATTCGGGTTTCGGGGATTCCTCAAATAAAAAAAATTATACCGGTCCTCAACTCGATTCCCCAATCTTTTTCCCCATCCTTAATTATTTTTTCTCGTTCCCCAAACCCAATTTTCCCGAACCCAAAATTTTGGGTCGGTATTTGGGTTTCCCCGAATAATGAACACCTCTATGTTTAGGTATGCCACGTGAGCAAAACTAGCAAAATAAAGTGGATCTTGAATAGTTGTTGTTCCAAACATATAATGGGAAACCCATCATTATTCTACGAATTGAAGGGAACCAAAGATGGAGGTGTAACATTTAGAGATAATAGCAAAGGAAAGATAATTGGTAAAGAAAGCATTGGTAATAAGGATTCCCTTGCTATTCATTATGTCTTGCTTGTAGAATGTCTTAAGTTTAACTTGCTTAGTATTAGTCAATTGCGTGATAAAGGTCACAAAGTGGTATTTCAATCTTCTAATTGCATTGTGCATGATTGTGATAGTGAAAATGTGCTATTTGTTACTAGTAGAAATGATAATGTGTACACTGTTGAGATTGATCAACTTGAAAATCAATGTGTTAAATGCTTATCGGTTGTTAATGATAATACTTGGTTATGGCATAGAAGATTAAGGCATGCTAGCATGAGTTTGTTGAAAGATTTGTCAAAACATTATCTTGTCAGAGATTTGCCTAAAATCAAATTTGAAAAAGACAAAGTATGTGATACATGTCAATTAGGAAAGCAACATAAAACTTCTTCCAAATCCATCAACTCGGTTTCGACTAATAGAGCATTACAATTATTGCATATAGATTTGTTTTGACCAATTAATGTGGCTAGCCTAGGTGGTTCTAGATATATCTTTTTTGTTGTAGATGACTACACTAGATTTACATGGATCATGTTTCTTGCATGCAAAAATGATGCCTTCAATAAATTTGCAAAATTGTGTAGAAAAGTGCAAAATGAGACAGGCTATTTTATAACTTGCATCTATAGTAATAATGCATGGAATAGGTGAACATTCATTTTATGCATTTTTGTGCTGAGCATGGCATTGAACAAAACTTTTCGGCCCCTTAGACTTCTCAACAAAATAGGGTAGTAGAGAGGAAGAATCGTACTTTATAAGAAATGACAAGGACTATACTTAAAGAACACAACTTGCCAACATACTTTTGGAGTGAAGCCGTTAACACCACACGTTATGTGCAAAATAGAGTCCTTAATAGACCCATTTTGAATAAAACCTTATATGAGCTTTGGCATGGCAAAACCCCTAAGATTTTATATTTTAAGGTCTTTGGTTGTAAATTCTTTATTTTAAATACAAAGTATCACTTGAGAAAATTTGATGCTAAATCGGATGAGGGTATACTTTTAGGTTACTCTACTAAACGTCTATTTGGTATAATGGAATAGTTTGGAAAAAAATGGCCATTTAACATAGAAAATAATTCAAGGCATAATGGCCATGGAATACTTTTTCTTTTTCTTATATTTGGTTAAAATTATAAAAAAACTAGAATGAAATGACTATCTTATTTGATATATTTGGTAAAATTATTTTAAAACAAAATTAAAACAGAATAAAAATCAGTTCAGTTTAACGAAAATACACAGACAATCACAAATGTTTGTTCACTATGCAAACTTTGTTTGTTGATAGAATATTAAAGTGGATGCAAACAATTATAGATTTTTGTTCAGTGTGCAAACTCTGTTTGTTCATAGAATGTTACAGTGAATTCAATATCTGTAACTATTTGTTCACAGTTTAAAGATGTTTGTTCACTAGAAATAGAATTGAATTACATGTTAAATTGTTACACTCAGTATATCAACAATCTTGTGTAAACTTGAAAAAATCAGAATATGAAAAATTTAAAATAGATTTTTTGTTTCATTTCTATAGAGAAAATCTTTGCAAACACACATACATAGACATACACATATGCAAATCAAATTTTTGACAAAGAGAATGGTTTGATGTTGAAATCATACATTCGGAGTCAATGTTGTTAATTTTTCTAGATGTAGTTGATGTTGTTTCCGTCATTGTGAAGGAATCAAAGCAAATATTTGATTGTTGCTGATCTAATTGTGAAAGAATCGAATTGAAGAATACATTTGGTTAGGGTTTGTGCTAAACAAAGGAGAGAGAAAAACGAAAAAAGTTCAAACTGAAGATTAGGGGATTGGTTTATATAGGCGCACCGCTAAATAGTTGTGCGTGCATGTTGCTTGTGCAATGTTGGTCAAGTGCATGATATAACAACTCCTTTTTTTTTTTTTTTTGACATTAAGGACCTCAAGTGATATTACATTAAAAGAAAATATCCGTTATAAGTTAGATTCAACTAATTTTTCTATTGTTCATGCGCATTTCACTCTTTGTTAGTTATATGGAATGATTTTTTTTTTCCCCCCTTGAACTTTTATCGAAAAGCATACAATTATATGTTGTCTACTTTTAGTAGCTCGACATATGAAAAACGAGTATTCACTAGAGCGGTGCATGACGTGAGTTTCTGACGTACTACTTGTTACGGTAAGCCTTCTACCTCTTACGTCTTCGCATTTTGCTTTACTCGAAAAGCAACATATATACACACACGTTCGTATATTCATATTCAAAGGCCTGCTCTTTTCGAAAGCATTTTAAATATTGACGTGTGAATTTTAAAATTAGAAAATTTCTTAGGAGTTCATAGTGTTATATGAATGGTTATGTTTGTATATATATACTTGTGTGTATATATATTGGTTTGGAGTTTGATTTTTCGTTTATGATGATATGAGAATTTGCGAAAAAATGATAGAATTCTGCGGAAGGGACGACATTGATGGATCTAATATCGTCGGACGCGCCGCCTCCCAAGGCGAGAACGTCGTCGTCGACGGCGCCACCGCCGGCAGACACGCCGGCGCCGCCTGTGGCGGTGGCGATTCCAATGACGTCGGAGCAGAAATCGAAGAGGGATAAGCTGGTGCAGATCCAGAGCGGAACCATCTCTGCCGCTAAAGCCACCGTCCGTGCTAACATCATGCCTCAAAAGCAAAAGGGAAGGGTAAGTATTTTCATTTCACAATGCATGCTTTTAGTTGGATGATTCTGCGAATTTCACTAGTAGTTGATGTTTACTCGGATGGTTAAAGTTTGATCACGTGATCATCTTGTACCGCTTGTTGATACAAAGATAACAGTATGGATGGATTACTGATGGATTACTTCAAATAGTTATGATAATCAGCGGGATTTCATGATATAACGTTTCTGAAATTGGGGATTATTTTGGGAATCTGAGGAAGTATTTGGCGACTAGTATCAAATTTGCGAGTTCTTAGTATATAAAAAGTTGTATGGTTTAAGTTTTCTTGGTGTCATATGTGTAAATGTGTGAATTTTAACTGAGTTTCCTAGTTGCACAAGTGTAACACTTCGATTTTCGACTTTGTTTGCGCGGATCAATCTTTATTGAGGAAATTGGGAAGAGATTATGAGATCAATTCAAAAGGAAAGGTGAAACAAGGGGTGGTACAAGGATAAGGATCAAGAATAACAGAATGTGCACGGAAAGTCTTTTTTGCTGATTGAGGGGAAGCAATGTTTGGAGATCAGCTGGACTTTCACTTACTGAGGTGATGGTATGCTTGTTGAATAAAATGAGAAGTAATGCAAAGGAAGGTAGAAACTACTTATTTCATGAATAAAAGGATATGAAGCGTGAAACTATGTATAGTTTGACAAATTTGTCATATTGTTTCCTACTCCTTAAGTTGATATGTAGGTATTTGGTCATTTCAAATTCTAACTGACTTTGATAGATTACATTGCATTGTAGTTTCTGAGCTTCATGGTAAGATATCTGTGCATGTGTTAGCTAGTACTGCTGGTGGTATATAATGACATGTAAATCTGTACATCTACTTGTTTATTTAGCTATCTTAGAGATATTGCTTGCTAATGCCATTATAATGGAGAAATCTCTGAGGAAGCCTGAGCAAAGTTTTAAGGCTTGTAGTCAAATCAGATCCCAATCCTTTTGAACCATCGATATTTTCTGTACCACCAGTTCCTTGGACAGATTATGAACAAAAAAGAAGAACATCCGCAAATATAAGCTGCAGATAATTATATGCCTCAACTATGTACTTACCTGGAAGTTTGTGCTTTATTTATTCAACTTGCTTTAAACTTTACACTTATAAAAAGGGAAAAATGTCTGGCTAAAAGAAACTCAACATATATTTTTAAATTTCTTTTTAGAAACTTTCTTTATCCAGATAACTCTATGCTATTTTGAGGTTAATGTGTACCTTTATCTTAGAGTGCATCTATTCTGAAATTTCCAATGTCTTATGATTTATTCTTTATTTTTGCTTGAAAAGTGTCACCTTTATAATTGTCAAGAATCATGGACTTCCATCTAAAACTAATTGGTGGTATTACAGTTGCTTAAGATCTTAGAAGGCTGCCTCAATGTGTATGATTTTTTCATGTGAGAAGATATTCTAATACCTTTACTTGTAATCCGATTTGAAAACAAGAATTTCGAAGCAAGAGTAGGGGCAATTCTAGTCTTAGAAGAGGGAGGCCACTTGAACCATGAATTCAAAGTGAAGATATTTTGATTTGAAATAGTTCAAAATGCATTGTAGAGCATTCTATAAAACAATTGATATGGTTTGATTCCTTAGTCAACAATTAGTAGTACCTGTAGAGTACATTTCACTAATAAAAAGAAAAACATGTATGTTGTATGAGGAGAGGAAAAAAAGGTATATAGAGAGAGAAAGAGAATGTAAAGATAAAAGAAAATCAATTTTTATCAAATGCATGATAGGAAAATGATTTCTTTTTTGATTGTGACAGAAAATATTGTATATCCTTTAGTTTAAAAGAGTAATTTTCACTATTAGTATTATGAAGAATCAGTTAGGTAATTGAATGGAAGATGTATTTCAAATGCTTGTTTAATTATTTTTGCTGAAAAAGATATATTTATAATAGTTTTGAATGAGGTGGTTATACAATGCTTTTAGAATATCGAATCCTGCTGAGGACAATTATAATAATTAATGTTCTCAAAAAGTATTCAAGTTTTTATATATGTGAATTTCTCTTATATTGATCCCACCAAAAAAAAAAAAAATTCTTGCTTCATCCCAGTGGCATGAAACAACATTTGAAGGGGCTAATTACTAATGTTGTAATGGATATATAAAAATGTATTTGAAGACTTATTAAAGTGCATAATATTTACAAATATTATAAAGCGTGAAAAATACAAATAATTTTGAAAAATAAACACAAATTTTACTAGTATAATAACATACCTTAGTTTTATTACTCCTTGATATTATTCTATGAAAAAAGAACTAATGAATTGGACTTGGCAAATTTCTAAATTAATTAGAAAGAATAGATAAGATATTTATGTAAAGTAAAAGAAAACAATATTAAATTTTTAAAAAAAATTATTTATTATTGAGTATTGAACAAATTAGATGTTTATTTAAAGTAGAAGAAAGTAAGATTATGATTATTGAAGGGAAAAAGTCTAATCAAATCTAAAAAATCTTGTTCGTGCAAATTGAATAATTCAATCAATATTTAATTATGACAACTAGATTTACTATAAATAATAATAACCCAACTTATACAAATTAATGAAGGGAACACAAATTGGGAATTATTAGAAAAAGAAGAAAAAGGAATAGTGAAATTTTGAGAAGTGAAAAGAGCAAAAGGGGAAAAGAAACACGGAACTGGTTCGGCTTTTTTTTTTTTTTTGTTGAGGGAAGGGTGGGTGAGGAAAAAATTAGAATATTTTGTGTATATTTTGAATGCTTTGTTTACATAGATTTTATACAGCAAGATAGAGCTATTCAGGGAAGTTTGACATTCTACCAATCCCTAGAAATCTGGAAAATATATTTACAGCTAAGCTCCTATAATTGGAATACAAATCTGTCCCTACAATTACTATCATTCACATAGATAATGGGAAGTTCACATAAATCATGGGATTTAATTTAATTTTGAATTTCCAACACTCCCCCTCAAGCTGGGGAATAGATATTTTCCATCCCTAGCTTGCTCACAATCTTTTGAAATGTTGAATTTTTCAATCCTTTAGTTAAGATATATGCTAATTGGCCCTCTGTGGAAATGTAGGGTGTACAAATCAATCCACTCTCAAGCTTCTCCTTTATGAAATGTCTGTCAACTTCCACATGTTTAGTTCTGTCATGTTGAACTGGATTATGAGCTATATTGATTGCAGACTTATTGTCACAATAAAGCTTCATTGGAGTCTCCCATTTAATCTTCAAGTCTTCTAGGATAATCTTGAGCCATAACAATTCACAAATACCTTGTGCCATTGACCGAAATTCTGCTTCGCACTAGATCTTGCAACAACTGGTTGTTTCTTACTTCTCCAAGTTACCAAATTCCCACCAAGAAAGGTACAATATCCAGATGTCGATCTTCTATCAGTAATAGAGCTAGCATAATCAGCATCTGTGTATGCTTCTACTTCTATGCTTGTACTTTTTCTAAATAAGATCCCTTTTCCTGGGCTGCCTTTTAAATATTGTAAGATACGATATACTGCATAGAGATGGACATCCTTGGGGTTTTGCATGAACTGATTCACCACACTTACAGCATATGCAATATCAGGCCGTGTGTGTGACAAATAGATTAGTCTCCCAACGAGTCGTTGATACATACCTTTGTCAACTGGTTCGTCTCCCATAGACTTTCCTAGTCTATGATTTGGCTGTATCGGTGTGTCTGATGGTCTACAACCTAGTTTACCTGATTCTTTTAACAGATCAAGAACATATTTTTGTTGTGAAACAAAAATTCCTTCCTTAGATCGAGCCACTTCAGTTCCTAAGAAGTACTTTAACTTCCCAAGATCTTTATTTCAAATTCTTCTGCTAAGTACTTTTGAAGGGCTTCCTTTTCGTCTATATCATCCCCAGTTACTATGATATCATCCACATAAACTATCAATGCTGTGATTTTCCCTGAAGTTGAATGCTTGATAAACAAAGTATGATCACCTTGGCTCTGTTTGTACTTCATATCCAACATTGCTTTAGTAAATCTGCCAAACCATGCTCGAGGAGATTGTTTAAGACCATACAATGCTTTCTTCAATCTGCACACTTTGTTCCTATCCAAATTTATCCCAAAGCCAGGTGGAACTTCCATATAGATTTCCTCCTCAAGGTCTCCATGCAAAAAGGCATTCTTCACATCGAACTGTTGTAAAGGCCAATCATAATTTGCTGCTAGAGATAACAACACCCTTACTGTATTCATCTTCGCAACTGGGGCAAATGTCTCTTGATAATCCACCCCAAAGGTCTGTGTATATCCCTTGGCTACTAGTCTTGCTTTATATCTCTCAATGGATCCATCTGACTTATACTTTACAGTGAAGACCCATTTGCACCCTACTGGTTTCTTTTCAATTGGTAAATCCACTAGTTCCCATGTTTTGTTCTTTTCCAAGGCTTCCATTTCTACTTTCATTGCATGCTTCCATTCTTTTCTGCTAAGTGCCTCAGATAAAGTTTGCGGGATGGTGACAGTGTTTAGATGGGCGAGAAAAGTTTTGTGTGAGGGGGATAATTTTCCAAATGACACAAAATGGGATAAAGGATGTTGAGTGCACTTCCTGCACCTTTTCTTGTGGCTATGGGTAGATCCAAATCAAGAACAATAGGTGATTTTATGGGTAGATCCAAATCAAGAACAATAGGTGATTTTCTAGCAGAAGGGCTTACCTCATTCCCAAGTGACGATTCGGTCTCTTGAACTTGCGTAGGAACGGACTTTATTCTTCTTGAGTAGACCTGTAGTGGCTTCGAGGAAGTAGGATTTATTGGACTTAATGGTTCTTCAGAGAGATTAGAAACTGACTTTGTAGGCTCTTCGAAAGTAGGTTCAGGGGTGGATTCAATTTGCAAAAGTGTTTTGGCTAAGATAGATGGCTCTCTCAAAAATAAATCCTTGCCCTCCATAGATAATGTCTCTCCCTGAAGATGAGGACTAGAAAAATAGTTTTCTTGTTCAACAAATGTGACATCAGCAGATACATATGTTTTACGAGCAGTGAGATCATAACACTTGTACCCTTTCTGAGTAGGTGAATACCCTGTGAAGACACATTTGATAGCTCTAGGGTCTAACTTACTTCGACCATGAGAGTGAACATGAACAAATGAGACACATCCGAAAACTTTAGGAGCTAAATTAGTTAACACATTGAAATCTGGAAAATACTTAGAGAAACCTCCATTGGGCTTTTAAAGTCAAGGACCCGTGATGGGATGCGATTTATAAGGTAAGCTGCAGTTAGGACAGCTTCCCCCCAAAAAGATTTTGGAACATTTTTCTGAAACAAAAGAGCACGAACAGTGGCCAAAAGATGACCATTTTTTCTTTCGGCAATCCCATTTTGTTGGGGTGTGTTAACACATGAAGATTCATGAATAATTCCCTCCTTTTGAAAGTATGAGGACAAAGTTTGATTGAAATAGTCTCTAGCATTATCTGTCCTCAACCTTTTAATTCCAACATTAAATTGAGTTTTAACCATTTTATGAAAGAGAGGAAAAATGTTGCTCACATCAGATTTTTGTTTTAACAAAAAAATCCATGTAACCCGAGTACAATCATCAATGAAAGAAACAAACCAACGAGCCCCTGAAATGTTGGGGACTTGAGATGGACCCCAAATATCACTGTGGATTAGGGAAAAAGGAGCTATAGTTCTTTTATTGCTTAAAGGAAAGGAAACACGTCGGTGTTTAGCAAATTCACAAACATCACAGTGAAAAACATTTACGTCAATACTCTTAAACAAGGATGGAAACATAATTCTAAGAGTATCAAAGGAAGGGTGTCCAAGTCTAAAATGGGAGTAGAAAGTCTATTAATTAAAAAATTGGCACAGGCAAGGGCTTCTAACCAATATTCAGAGGGTAGGGAAGCTTGGTTGAGTAAAGACAAAGTTGTTTCAATAAGATGTCTGTGTTTCCTCTCAGCCCTGCCATTTTGTTGAGGTGTATGTGCACAAGATGTTTGATGTAGAGTGCCTTGAGACTGAAAAAGATGTTGAAACTTTTTGTTAACAAATTCAGTTCCATTATCAGATCTGAATAGCTTTATTGTGGTGTTAAATTGAGTAGTAACCATGGAATTAAAACTCAGGAAAGCATCATAGGTATTAGATTTAAGTTTGAGTGGATAACTCCATATAAATCTGGAAAAATCATCCATTAATAAGAAGTAGTACTTGTATCCCATACAAGAAAGCACAGGGGATGGTCCCCATATATCTGCATGAACTAAATGAAAAGGAGTTAGGGAATACACTTGGGGATGTGGGAAAAGATAACCTATGAGATTTTGAGACAGCACAAGAAACACACTGCAGTGAATTAGAAGTACAAACGAAACCTAATTCACTAGACAATTGTTGCAGAACAGAAGAAGCTGGATGTCCAAGCCTGGCATGCCAGAGATGAGTAGCAGCTTGTGTAACAGTAGAGCTATGACACTGAATGGAAGCAGGAATTGCTGCAGTACTTAGTGCAGTCTTGTCCCTTTTATTATTGAATTGATAGGAAGCAGCAAAGTTGACTGATGAAGGAAGTGCAGAGAGTCCATTCCTACAGGGGGCCCTGAACAGGACCTTGCTTGTAGTATTGTCCACTATAGTCACCTCCTTTGAATTAAAAACAAGAGTACATGAATTATCTTTAGTGAGTTGGTAGACAGAAAGAAGACTAGTGGATATATCAGGAACATGAAGAAGATTAGTAAGAACAAGCTGTGAAGTAGGTGTATATAGTTTACCTGACCCAGTATGTTGAATAGGTAAATTCTGTCCACTACCAACAGGCACTGTATCAGTTCCTTGATATGGCTGAGCAACCACAAAGTTGTTTAAATCTGCTGTGACATGAGTGTTTGCACCATTATCCAAAAACCATTCAGAACTAGAACTAGATAAGGAGGCTGCAGACTGAGCAGTCATGGCTTGTTTGCCTTGTTTAGGATTGCCATAATTGATATGTTCATACCTATGCCAACACTCTATTGCAGAATGATTGGGCTTACCACAAATTTGTCACTGTAATCTAGGATATGACTGGGCATAAGCTTGACCAGCCTGGAACTGTTGAGATTGAGTAGCAGATAGTCCAGTAGTAGGTGGTGTTCCTAATATGCCAGGAGCAGTTTGATTAGACCGACCAGTTCCATTTCTACCACCTCTCCCTCAAAACCCTCTGCCCTTGCCACCTCTGCCTCTAAAAGCAGCATTAGTAGTGTTATTGTTAGTGGCAGTAAGAGTAGTGTGAGTGTCCTGTGTAGTGGAATTGAGAGACATAGTAGAAGTTTGAATGATAAGGTCTTCAGAAATAAGAAGATTGACTAGTTCAGGAACAGAGAGAGGAGTAGATCTTGTTCGAATAGAAGCTTTAAAGGAATCAAACTGAGATGGTAGCCCCTGGAGGATGTAGTAGATAATATCTTCAGGATCAACAATAACTGAAGCTGCTGCAAGAGCATCTGTAATATTTTTGACTTGATCCAAATAGGACTGCATAGTTTGAGTACCTTTGTGTAAATTGTGTAACTTCAGTTTCAACTGTTGAATGTGTGCTCTAGTGAGATAATTGTACCTAGTAGCCAATGCACTCCATATAGCTACAGCAGAGGTCAACTGAGACACTTTAGAGAAGACTTTAGAAGAGATAGAGGCATAGACACAAGTTTTGAGATGCTTGTCAATGGTAATCCAATTAGTGTATTCTGGATTAACCACAACAGAGCCATCAGGTTGAATAACTGTGCGAGGAGGACAAGGAGCTGCTCCTGTGACATGATCAAGAAGATCATTGGCAGAAAGTAGAGCTTCCATCTGAGATTTCCATTGGAAGTAATTGTTGTTGTCTAGTTTAATATGCACTAGACCAGATAGATTCCTCATGAGAACCTTGAGTCTAGGAAACATAGCTAAATCTGAAGGTAAAGCCATAAGAAGAAGCTATGAAGCTGTTATCGATGAGAGAAAACCCTAGACAATGAGAACAAACAAGAAATTGTATGAAAATTATATGAATTTGTAAGGTGAGTGAAAGACAAGAAGATTAAAACTGATTTGATTATGATCTGTTGAAGAATTAAAGAAAAAATAAAGGTTTCATTGATGAGGAAACCCTAACTTGCGCAAAGTAGACAAGTGAGAAATCAAAAGGAGAAAAGTGAAGAAATATGTGAAAAATTATATGAATCTGCTCGCAATGATATGGGTAAAAAGATGATGGAGGAGTTTTGAGAAAAGGAAGAAGAAAAAAAAATGATGATTAAAGGTCACAACTATGGCATCTGTAAAAAAAATATTCTCCAGGATTTTTCTGCTCTTGATACCATGTAAAATGAAAGAGAAAATGATTTCATTATTATTGAGAAGTAGTTACAACTAGATATTTATAGTATATCTATATCTTGAGCTACAAGTCAATGTAAGTCAATAACTAATTGACTGACTACTTGAACACATGCACTACTATAACTAACTGCCTAGCAGGCAGAATATTAATTACAGCTGTCAGGACTTTATGCAACTATTCTATCTAGTCTATCAATATATAAAAATATATAATGGCAATATAGTCGGGCGGTTCGGTTAAACCGTGGTTTTTACCCTTTGAAACCGTTAACCGAACCACCCATGGCGGTATTTCAAAATTAAAACCGCAACCGATCAAATTATGTTAAAAACCAATGGTTTTCGATCGATTCGATTCAACAGAATCGATTATTACGGTTTTTATGACTGATTGTACACCCCTAGTCATAGTATACCTCATCAATGTATTTTGAAGTGGAGAACATTATTGGATAAATAAAAGTGACGTGTCAGAGATTTTTAGAGGAGTTCTTTTGAGTGTTAATTCTTAGAGCATTTTAACATTCCCTTTATCATTTGAAGTTGCATGCACACATACATAAACCAGAAATAAAGATATATGAACAATTTATATTGACTAATTTTTGAATGTGTCTTTTCTTTTTGGTTGTTGGAAGGGCTACTCGGGTTTTTAATGGTTTACAGTTAGTGGTAGGCACACTAAAAAGCTTTTTTAAGATGTTTCTTATGTTATGTCAGAGTTTTGTCTGCTGATCCAGTTGCAGTGAGGCATTCGTTGGAAATCTTGTCTCAACTAGCCGCAAGTGATCCATATGCCATCTCAATGTCGCTAGGTAATTTGATGAAGTTAATCTTTACAAAATCTGATGATGTATGGTAGAAGTCAACCTTTTCATTTGTTCTCTTTAGATTCCAGTATCAACAACTATGATGCTTGAACTCTTGCGTTTAGATGTTTTCTGTGTCATGATGTAAATTTTGGTACTTCGACAAGTACCAATATTGTCATCTCATTTAGCACACAAGTGAAACACATGCCTATAAGCAATAGGAAAATCTATTATTAGTTAAGATATATAATAATATCACTGATAGTGAAGAGTTGAAGGGTCTAAATGATTTCTTATACAACAACTGAACTTGATTTCACTGAGACACTATTTGGGAGATAAAAAGTTGTTGAGACTAAGAATAGTGTTTATGTAAGTATGTCTCATATTGGAAAAAGAGCTTTATATTCCTTTGTACTTGGCCCTATAGAAGAAGGGTCTAATACAGTAAGGTTAAATAAATACAGTTTGTTAAATAACACAATATTATTCCTTTAATGTCTCTTTCTTCCTTTTAACAAATGTAATTCTAGAGAGAACTTACCTTTTGTGGATCATACTCCCTATAAAGTTATCTTCTATACCACATTCATCAATGAGTTATGTCTTAGCACTGCAATGAGATTTTCAGTGATCTAGAAGCCATTCATCTTTGAAAACTCTTTTTATCTTGAAATTTTTCCTCAATTTCTTTCCTGATTATCCATGCCATTAGGGTTGTAATTATTTTGGATTTATCATTTCTTGACATTAAGATAATACATATTTGATATTTCGTAAAATTTGCGTCTGTATTGTCGTTGTCGTTTCATTCTACTAAACTCTTGAATTGGTTATCCTCTACCTGCAAAATGACTCTTTGTGTCATTGGTGCATCATTATTTCCTAAAGCATGTTTTTGAATGGCATCTTTCATCAAAGGTTGACTTCTCAAAGTTTTGTTGTCTTTCTTCAGAAAAGCACGTCCAACCTGGAGGTATGTATTTAATTTCAATTATACATCATTTCTATCAACTGATGGAATCTTCTCTTTCATCCTTAGATTTATCAAAATTTGTACAAATCAGGGGCTTTGCAGGATGTTCTTCATTTGCATGATGTTCTTGCCAGAGTTGCCCTTGCGAAATTGTGCTGTAAAATATCAAAAGCTCGGGCATTAGATGGTATGTATATTTGCAGTTAGTTCTCACATACTTCTTCCTGCCTTGCATTAATAGATGTATATCATGCAAGGATGATTTGTTGTAACCTCTACCCTCTTAACTGTGGCACTCACAGAAAGGCCAGACATTAAGGCCCAATATAGTTCTTTGTTGTATCAACTGCTACTTGATCCAAGTGAAAGAGTTTGTTTTGAAGCCATCCTTTGTGTATTGGGTAAATTTGATATTGCAGACAGGTATTAATTTGTATCTGAATTAGTGCTTCTCCTTTCTCAAAGAAATGATATTTCTGAACTTCATATACTTAAATTCTTTTCTGGTTCTTCTCTGTTGTAGGACTGAGGAACGAGCTGCTGGGTGGTACTGTCTAACTAGAGAAATTCTGAAACTTCCAGAAGTTCCTTTTGGTAACAACTTCAATTCAGAATCAAAAGATGTGCCTCCACGTAAGGCCAAAAAAAAATCTAAGACACGACGTCCACAAGCACTGATCAAGCTTGTGATGCGGAGGTCCATTTGCTGCTTCTATCACTTTCTACTTCTCTCTCTACAACATTATGTACTTGTAATTAGAACTTTTTTTTGTTAAGTCGACAAGGATAGGGTGGTTTTATGGGAGTTTTCATGTTCTACCACTGTTCTTTTTTGGTAGGTTGGAGAGTTCATTTCGTAGTTTCTCTCGGCCTGTACTTCATGCAGCTGCTAGAGTAGTGCAAGAGATGGGTAAAAGCCGTGCTGCTGCATTTGCTTTAGGTCTTGATATTGATGAAGGAGCTTATGTTGATTCATACTATGAAAATACTGATTCATATGATCCAGATATTAACCCAACCTCTCAATCTAAAGGTAATGATTACTCTAACGTTTTTTGGTTACAACTTCTCTAGATCTTTCTCTAATTGCCAGTTCCGTTTAGGCTTAGAAATTTTTGTAGCCAAAGAAATTTTCGTCATTGCCAAGATGATATGCTTCTCTAATATAGGGCTAATTCTTCTTAGTTGAAGTATTTTCATGTTGACATCGTCTTTGTTCCATGTCAATTGAATTACCTATCGCTTGTTCTATTTTGCAAGTTAGTGAAGTGATTACTCTTGCTCAGATTCATGCCTAAAGCTTTCATTAGATTGGCTTAAGAACTTTCACTTCTTGGTGCTCTATTCATACCTAAATTCACAGCATTTAGTCCACTAGTCATCTTGTTTATAGGTATTGTTTTCTTGCAGATATTTGAACCTAACTTGCCCACTATTCTCCTATCAATGCAATTCTCTACTGGTAATTTGTTTGTGGGCTCTTAAAAATTCGAACATCTGGAATCCTTTTGTTGTCATTTTCCCTTTTCACGTAAGGCAACATATAGATTACTTTCTTTTTCTTAAATCAATAAATTCTGTTGCTCCTAATATTTCCTTCCAGAAGCACTCATATTACTTGAGACATTGTTTTTAAGGCCCTGACACTGTCCTTCTGAAAGGGTTTCTAGCATGACACTTGCTTCTCTTAGTTTTATTAGAAATTGTACTAAAGAAACACGTGTGCAACCTGTTGCATTTCCTCCAATGACATAAACTTATAATTCTATGTATAGTGTAAACGTTTTCTTACATTGTATTTTCTTCCAAAAGTGAAGGATGACAAATTACTGATAGACCTGAGCATCTGATTTTTAATCAGTTTAACTACTGAAACCTAGTGACAAGCTAGTAGATAAATGTCTTGAGAGTTGGAATATGGATTGTATTCAGGAGGTCAAAATAGTCTTGTTAGCTCTTATATCTGTAGCTGTTTTGAGGCTTATAAGATTATCGGAGATTTTTAGTTGGGTGTATAGGATGGAAACTGGTTCATTTAGTCGGATCATATGATACATCAATGGCGTCCTATTATCAATACAAAATGTCTATCCAAGCATCAAACAATTTGAGATGAGTCATACGCACACACACACGGACACACATATATATATATGTGTATGTATGCAAAAAGGAAATTTACCATTAGTGAAAGCAGTTCTCAATTTATAAATGGTATTTGATTTCGTGCTTCCATGTGGAACGGGAGATGCTATTCAGTTTTTATTCTCATTTTTGTGCTTTTTATGGCTTTGTATGCAGTGAATCACCTATTGTGATTGCTTGGGATACATAAGCTCAAGAACATCTCAAAGCTGTTGTTTCATGTAGCTTTTCGCTTTTGATTCACATTATCGAAGATGTTAACTTCTTTTGCTAAATATCTGTGCACTAGTTTTCTATATCCTTATTTTCCTTTTCTTGCTAGGTATACGAAGGGTTTCTTCAACATCTAATGGGACAAGTGGCAAGGATACAATTGCAAGTTTGTTAGCTTCAGTAATGGAGGTGGTGCGAACAACTGTTGCATGCGAATGTGTTTATGTCCGTGCTGTGGTTATAAAAGCACTAATATGGATGCAAAGTCCATATGAATCATTTGATGAATTGAAGTCCATTATAGCATCAGAGTTGTCTGATCCAGCTTGGCCAGCAGCTTTATTGAATGATGTATTACTGACCTTGCATGCTCGTTTTAAGGTATTTAAAAGGCAGTGACAGTACAATAACCAATATAGAGCAAAGTTTTGTTCCCTGCCACGTTTATTTTAATTCATAGGTTATGATGTTCCTGATTGTCCTTTCTGTAACTATTATGTGTCTCTTTATGCTTCATATGATTCTTTCTCTTCATATCATACCAGAATTTCTTAGAGCTTGCGATAATCTGAGATATTAGGGGCATTTAGTAATTGAAAAGTCCATAGCTGATTTATTGTTGAAATTGAGTTGTGGAGCAACACAGTTTGCCAAAGAAAGCAAGATTTCTTCTAAGCTCTAAAATTTGCTACTGATTTTATTATTCTATTCATTCTCTTTAGGACACCTTTCAGCTTTCTCAATAAGTTAAGTTGTGAAGAAATTTAGAGAGAGAAAAGTGTATTGTATATATTTTTTCCATTCTGTAATGATCAGTAACAACAATACAAAGATTTATAGTTGTAGTACAGCTGGCTAGTATCTTCTAGAAACAGTTACAAGCATAACTAACTTGTGCTAACACCTGTCCAGCTGTATTACTCTGGCTAGCATCTTCTACTAGTAGTTACAAGCATAACTAATTATACTAACAATCTTGTCCAGCTGTATTACTCTACTAACAATTACAATACATATTAAATGCCTAACTGACTACTCTATCATCCTCCCTCGAGCTGAGGCTGGGCCACCAGGGGAAACTTGCCTTTGAGATAGTAAAACTGAGCAGTAGGCAGTGACTTAGTGAAAACATCTGCAGTCCATTCTGATGTAGATAGGTAGAACATATGGAGCTTCTTGGTAACTACTAACTCTCTTACATAGTGATAATCCAGCTCTATATGTTTAGTTCTACCATGGAACACTGGATCAAAGGCCAGGGGCCATGGCAAACTGGTCGTCACAAGCTAGAGTTGGAACCTGAACAAGAATGTGCAGAGCTTGTAAGATATAAGAGAGCCAAGTAATTTCAGAAGAAGCATGAGCCATTGCTCTATATTCAACTTCAGTAGAACTCCTAGCACTGTTGCTTATTTCTTGGAACTCCAGGAAATAAGATTGGGACCTAGGAAGACACAAAACCTTGAGATAGATCTCCTATCAAGATAATCACAAGCCTAATCACTATTAGAGAAGGCATGCAAGGTGAGGTCTCCAGGTTTAAAGAGTAGCCCTTGATATAGAGTCCCTTTTATGTATCTGAGGATCCTTTTAAGATCTATGAAGCCTTGCTCAGTAGGTGGGTGCATTTTTTGAGAGATAGCACTGACTGCAAACTGAATTTCTGGTCTTGTCATTGTAAGATACTAAAGTGCACCTACTAGGCTCCTGAACAATGTAGGATTATCTAAAGGCACAGAAGGCAACCTTTGAGAATTAGACTGTTTTGAAGCAATTGGAATCAGAGCAGGGTTACAATTGTCCATGCCAGCTTTAAGAAGTAATTCACTGGCATATTTGGTCTGACTAAGAACAAGACCAGGAGAACATTGCTGAACTTCAATACCCAAGAAATATGGGAGATGGCCCAAATATTTCATAGAGAACTGAGTTTGCATGATAGGGATAAACTTTTGTATTGCAGCCTTTGAATTCCCTGTAAGCACAATGTCATCTACATAGACTAGAAGCACTAGAATATGAGATATAGTATGTTGCACAAATAGTGAAGTGTCTACAGGTGTATTAACAAAACCTTGTGATAACAGGAAAGTAGATAACTTGGAATACCATGCTTTAGGGGCTTGCTTAAGCCCATAGAGGGATTTATTTAGTTTGCAAACATAAGTAGGGTGTATTGCATCAGTGAACCTCTGAGGTTGGTCCATGTAAACTTCTTGTAGGTCTCTATGCAAAAAGGTTAGAAACATTCATTTGGTGTAAAGACCACCCAAAATGTAATGCCATAGACAATACAATCCTAGTAGTCTGAGATTTTACCACTGGACTGAAGGTCTCTGAGTAGTTTAGACCATATTCTTGGTGATAACCTTTGGCAACAAGCCTAGATTTGTACCTAGAGATTGTCCCATCTGCATTCCTTTTTATTTTGAATACCCATTTACAATCTAAAGACCGTTTATCTAAAGCACCTAAGGTCCAAGTTTGTTGTCTTTGTAAGGCTGCAACCTCTTCCTCCATGGCATTTTGCCAAAATGGATATTTGGAAGCTTCCTTATAGGTGGCTGGTTCAGTGTCTAATGGTGCAAGGGCCACATGATTCAAATTATACAGTGGTGGTGGCAAGGATCCTATTTTACTTCTAGTGTGCATGGGATGAGTGTTTGGAGGATTTGAAGTAGTAGATACTGGGATTGAAAAGGGTGCAGGATCCTGAGTGTGAAATGTAGCTGAGGAAGAGGAATTAGACTAAGAAGTCTCATGTGAAGAACTTGGTGTGTGGGAGAACACTGGACTAGGATCAGAATTAAGAGTGGGTGTTGACACTGTAGGTTGGGTAGAGTGTGAGGATTCTGCTGGAAATATAGGATGGGAAAATATGAATGGCACAGACTGAGTATAGAGGTCTGAGGGCTAGGTGCTTTGAAAGAAGGCTGGGAAGGTATCAGGTGGTAAGGACTCAGTGGACTGTGTTGCAAAAGAGAGAGTATTTTCAACAAATTGAACATGTCTAGACATGTGACTTGTTAGTTTTAGTATCTAGACATTTATATCCCTTTCTTGTTGAAGAATAGCCTAGGAAAACACATGGAATAGACCTATTTTGCAATTTACGATTTGTGTATGATCTTAGCCAAGGAAAACATAAACAACCAAAAACTCTCAGAGCATCATAATTAGTCAATTCTGCATAGAGGCATTCATAAGGGATTTATTGTGAAGGGTAGGAGTGGGTAGCCTACTAATCAAGTAATTGGCAGTGGCTAAAGCCTCTAGCCAGTACTTGCCAGGAAGTTTGCTATGGTTAAGTAATGCCAGGGCTCTATTAAATGGAGATGTTTTCTTTCAACCCTCCCATTTTGCTCAGGAGTATGAGGGTAGGTTGTTTGATGAATTGTGCCCAGTTGTTGAAGAAATAACCCAAACTGTTTGTTGATAAACTCCCTCCCCACCCCCCCCCCCCCCACAATTATCAGTTCTAAACTGTTTGATGGTAGAAGCAAATTGAGTCTGAACCATAGCAGAGAAACTCTGGAAAGCAGAAAAGGCATCAGACTTGTTCTATAATGGGTATATCCATGAAAATCTAGTAAAGTCATCAAGAAAAATTATGTAGTATCTGTAATTCATAGAAGAAGCCAAAGGGGAAGGTCCATGCATCAAAGTGGTCAAGGTCAAAAGGGTAACTACAAGGTCAAAAGGAGAACTAGTTTTATTTTTAGAAAGAGGAAATGGCTTCTTGTGAGCCTTAGTTACAGAACAGTCTATACAATGCTCTGAATAGTATCCTAACTATTTATTTATAGACCTAGAAACATGAAAGATGCAGTTCTTGAAGGGTGTCCCAGCCTTAAGTGCCATGTCCAGAGATGTGTTTGGTGAACTGCAAACACAATGTAAAACTTGTGAAACATTAGATGGACTGGATGAAAAACTGGAAGGAATAGGACAGAGTCCATGCTTACAGGGGCCCTGGTACAGCACCAAACTAGATGTGTTGTCCAGGATTTTCACCCCCTTGTCATAAAGAATTGTAGCACAGTTATTTCCATGAGTTAATTGATAGACTGAGAGCAAGTTAGAGGATATAGAAGGTACATATAATAGATTAAAAACATGAAAGGAAGCGAGAGGAGTATGAAGAATACCATGCCCTATATTATGAATGGAGAGAGTAGCACCATTGCCCACAGACACTTTGTCTGCACCTGTGTGGGTCGAAGGATGAGGAACCTGTAAGAGGTCATTGGTGACACGTGTTGTAGCTCCGTTGTTCAAGAACTAGGTGGAGCTTGAAGTAGCAAAAGAAGTAGACTGAGTGATGAAAGCAGACTGAGTGGCAGGCTCTGGTTTCACATAGAAGTAGTTTTCTTCATCAAATCTGTGCCAGCACTGAAGGGCATTATGGTTTGGCTTATTACAGATTTGACAGACTACAAAGCCTGTAGTATGAGCAGTGTGTCCCTGTTGAGCTGCTTCTCTGCCTTGTCCTTTTGAAGTTCTTCCTCCTCTGTTATAGTTGGATGAATTCCTGCCTTTACCCCAGTCTCTCGTTGCATTAATATTTGTATAAAGAGCAGTTTGAACCTCAGTAGGAGTAGAAGTAAAGACATTAGACACTACTAGCTTATTTTTGAAGTAGAGATTAAGCTCTTCACTAAGAGGAGACTAGTAAGTGCTGAGACTAAGATAGGAGTTTCCCTGACTCTAATAGAAGAGATCAGAGAATCATATACTGGAGGAAGACCTTTAAGGATGTAGAAGACAACTTCTTCTTTTAAGGCCTCGTCTGCTGCTGCCAAACTATCATTTGGTACTTTGATTTCATTCAAGTACTGTTGAATTGTTTTTGTACCTTTTGTGATGTTGACCAGTTTATTCCGCAGATGATAGATATGAGAGATGCTCGCACACTTGAATCTTTGCTCCAGTGTGGCCCAGATCTCAGCAGCAGTTGATAAGGCAGCAATATTTGACAACAAAGAAGGTGTGACAGCAACATAAAAACAAGTTTTAAGATACTCATCTGTAGTCAACCATTGAGTATACTCCGGATTAGGACAAGAAGTACCATCAGCTTGAAGAATCAATGGAGAAGGACATGGTACTTTTTGAAGAACATGATTTAATAAACCACTAGCTCTCAGAGCTGACTACTGAAACTGAGTCTTCCAAGGAACATAATTAGAGTGATCCAGTTTAATTGTGACAAAAGAAGTAAAATATTGAAGAAAAACCTTTAATCCTCATGGAAGAAATTGATCTAATGGAAGAGCCATCGAGATTTCCAAAAACAAATTTGAAGTAGTGTTGGAGAAGAATAGATCACCTCCTGATAAGGTAAAGGTGATATGAAGCTTTGATTAAGCTGAAGATGTCAAAACAAATATGAAACCTAGCTTAGGTTTCAACTGAAGAAGACAGATCGCGACATTTGGAACTAGTTCAATTTGCAGAAAAAACCATCAGAGAGCTTCGCGATCCTTGTATGCAGCAATTCAAGGTCCAGGATCAAGTGATTTTGATGAGATTTCAAGCTTTGATTGAAGAATTTTAATGGCAGCAAAGCTTTTTCAAGCTCTAATAACCATGAAGAAATTTTGAGAGAGAAAAGTGTATTGTATATATTTTTTCCATTCTGTAATGATTAGTAACAACAGTACAGATATTTATAGTTGTAGTACAGCTGGCTAGTATCTTCTAGAAGCAATTACAAGCATAACTAACTTATGCTAACAACTGTCCAGCTGTATTACTCTGGCTAGTATCTTCTAGAATTCGTTGCAAGCATAACTAACTATACTAACAATACTAACAATCCTGTCCAGCTGTATTACTTTACTAACAATTACAATATATATTAACTGCCTAACTGACCACTCTATCAATCTGTTCCAATCTTCTCGTTTGGGCTCAGTCATAATTTGTAAGGAGAACTATCTTTTGGTTTCTTATTGATTTAAATACACAATCTCTGCATGCTGACGTGATTTAACATGCTTTAGCTACTAAAAAAAACATGAAAATGGCCATCTAATCATGTAGTTGGTAGTCTCATCCAAGCATAATGTTGCTGGTTCACGCAGATACAAATACAATTTCTGTGCTGCTGCTGTTTCACGAGTTGTTCGTGATGTGGTAAATACAAATGTTTAGTCAGAGAAGCCTCAAATAAGATTAGGTTATGTTTCTGCTTGATTTTCTGGCTTGTTAGAAGTACAGATTTTTTTCTCTGGTGCTTTTGATGTATTGCATGATTGCCACAATAACAATTTTCCTTATCATATATCATGGTCAAGGATCGATTCTTGACATACCTGCCAGTATCTACCTTTTCCCCTCCATTTACTCTAATCTAACAAGGGTGTAACTGTACATCGTTCTGTTTGCTTCTTGGCTTATTAGGCTACCCCAGATATGGCAGTCACTCTTCTTGAAATTGCAAGAATTTTTGCCACGAAAGTTCCTGGGAAGATTGATGCTGATGTATTACAACTGCTATGGAAAGTACGTCTGTATCCGTTCTAGCAAATGATGTTATCTTGCATGATGGGGAGTGCAAATTTTGATGTATTCTTTTGTTTCTTGGACATGCTGAGCTGACTATTCTAATTTTTCCCCATAAGTGTTGCTCATATGATTTTGTGATCTCCTGGTACTTGTATATATTTCAATGATTGTAGTAATCTTTACCTTTTCTCTTCATATATTATTTAGATACAGAATCTCTACGTCTACTTGTTACATATTGATTGTTTAATCATATATAGCCTAATAATTAAATTTTTATCCACTAGCTTATCTAATTTGCTAATAAAAAGTTGAAAATTTTGCTTTTTGCTAGAACATAGTTGCTGCCTTGAAGCTATCTGCTTTAGACCTTTTCCTGTGCATTTTGTTGGTGGCATTACTAAACAGTGTCAAGTTTGGATTATTTCATGGTAGGGGCACTGAACTTGTGGTGTGAAGTCATTGGAGGGCTATAAGTTTCTGCAACATACTATTTTAATCACTTCCCTTAAATGAAATTGTGAATCGGAGACTCAATGAGCTTTATGCCAATCTATGGCAGAATGAACTGTTTTTCACTTTGCTTCAGGCCAAGTATCACTGAGGTACCATACTAGTTCCTAGCCTATATAAGTTTGGTATTGGATATCTTGGTTCTAAGGAATTTGCCTGTTCAACATAGTTTTGGTACAGCAAATCTAGATTCTACTTTTGAGAAGGAAGATTCGGTGGAACGTAGCTATTAGGTTTGAGCCATGCATACAGACAAATGGCTAGTTAGTTGAGAACCACTTCTTTTCTTTTCATTTATTTTGTTATAAAGGGTGATAGCAAACATATTAAGTTTTATTCATTTTGCTGATATGTTGCACATCAGCTTCTATAATTATTAGAACTGAACCATTTTTAAACGCCCTTTTTGTTGTTTATTCTAATATGGTTTTATTACACGGTCTTTTTCAGATGTTTGTGTTTACATTGCATGACCTTGCTAGGTACAAACTGGTTGTGGTCAAAGTTCCTCTTCTATTTTACTGACTTTTATTTCTTCTTTGAGTGCATGATTCACTTTCCAATGCACAAAGCAGTAATTGGTGTAATGCAATATCTTTAACCATTAATGTAATGTCTGCTGAAACACAAAACCAATGGTGTGAGCACCATAGAGTACTTTTCTGGAAGTCATGTTGCTTGGACAAAAGTTGGATTCAAACAACAGCTCATGACTTCTATGTGGTGCATTGATTTATTAAATTTGGTGGTTGTTATCTATTGCAATCTTAGTTATGATGTTTAGTGAGATTAGGTGAAGTGATTAATTAATGATAAATATTTAAGCTCAGTTCTATGTTTCTTGGTTAGTTGAGGCAACTTGTATACTGAAGACGGATGTAGAAGTTTCGAATAAAAGTTAGAGAAATATATAACTTAATAATGTAAGACGCATGACCTAGAAAAGTACATATTATTTTTGTGTTTCTTTCTACATTGAGTTTAAACTTTTACCTGTATAGCGATACTCTCATTATAATATGATTTTGCTTCAGTGGTCTTGGATAATCTGGGTGCAACTTCCTATTGTTAAAATGCTTCATTCTTTCTTGATCAATTGGAAAATAACAATATCTCGATGTCTTAGAATTGGTGCTCAGCTTCATTTGTTTGCTCCTCATGTCCAGAATACTGAAAACGTTAATTTTTGGATGTGCTAAAATTGATCCTCAGCTTTATCGATCTGCTTCTTGTGCTCAGACTATTTGGTAGTTTATTGAGCATATCCATTTTCTAGTCTTTTTCTTTGCTCCTCGGGTAGATGGTGTTTACAAATTCAAAATTTGTTGGCTTGGAGATATCTAGCTGCCTGCTACTTCTTGCACAATGCCATTTCTTGCTATAAACTTTCTAAGTTTTCATGCTATATGAGTTTTGGATGATTCTCACAATTGTCTTAATATTCTCTGAAAGTCGTCTGTTTTTACTAGACTTAACAAAAATAATAACACCCTCTTACTATTTTTGTTAAGGTAAGCAGAATTACTTCTTCGCTCTGACAAATATATCATTTTATAGACTTGTCTTGTTGGAGCTGGCCCTGATGGGAAACACAAAGCTCTGGAGGCAGTAACTATTGTTCTCGATCTACCACCTCCTCAACCTGGCTCAGTGACTGGCCTCATCTCAGTTGATGGTGTATCTGCATCTGATCCAAAGTCTGCGCTGGCATTGCAAGGATTAGTCCAAGCTGCAGTAAGAATCTTTTCAATAGTAGGATCTCAGGTTATTGTTCTTAGGGTAATTAAGGAATTTTACATAGACTCACTTGTCATAATGTATTTACTTGTAGGTTTGGTTCCTTGGAGAAAATGCCAATTATGCTGCCTCTGAGTATGCTTGGGAGTCAGCAATGCCTCCTGGCACTGCTCTAATGATGTTAGATGCGGATAAAATGGTTGCTGCTGCCAGTTCGCGTAATCCAACCCTTGCCGGTGCTTTGACTCGGCTCCAAAGGTGTGCTTTCAGTGGCAGTTGGGAGGTATGTGTGTAACCTTGTCTTATATATATTTGTAGACCAAGTCTTTCTGTATCAAAGTTTGGTTACAAATATTTTGTCACCTTTATTAATGATGTTTCACGTGCAACTTGGTTATATTTAGTGAAAGATTGCTCAAAGGTCTTTTCCATATTTCAAATTTTTTGCACTGAAATTCATACTCAGTTTGGCTCTACCATTTATGTTTTATGCAGTGACAATGGTAAAGAATTTTTCATCTTCATTCTCTTCTTTTTTGTCTTCCAAAGTAATCATCCATCAATCCTTTCGTGCTTACACTCCTCAATGAATTAGAGTTGCTGAGGGTAAAAGCTAGCATCTGATTGAGACAACTTGCACACTTCTACATATGAATGTTTCAGTCCGTCTTTTGGATAATGCTGTTCTCGATGCTTTTTACCTCTTTAATCAGATGTCATCTTCTATGCTTCAGGATGAACTCCTGTTTTCAATTTCGTGTCCTTATGAACCTTTTTATGACCTGCCTCTTGAGGTCTTTGGCTGCATCTGCTTTGTTTCAAATCTCTGTCCTTGGGTAGATAAGTTGAATCCGCAGTCTATTAAGTGTATTTTTCTTGGTATGGTCGGAACTAGAAAGGCTGTCATTGTTATTTTCCCGATTGGATGGGCTGTTCTTTTGTGCTGATGTTACTTTTTTTGGGTCTTATGCTTACTTTGCTTCCTCTTCAAACTCACTTGACATCGTGATCGATGAGTTACCTCTTTCAATTCCTCTCTTCAGCCTGTTCAATCGGCTCCTCCATATGACAACTCTTCTTTTGACTTATCCAAATTATATCGACCGGGTTTACAGACATACTAGCTATTGACATGTCTATACTAGCTATGGAAAAATAAAGGCTCCGTATGTTTCATAGTATTAGCGTACTCTATTTGTAGTATTATGAAATCAAAGATACTATGCCTCTTCTAGGGTGGGAAAGAGATTTATTACAAAAATAATATAATACTCTAACTAACATAATACTCTAACACTCTCCCTCAAGCTATATATCAGAAGTGCCCATCTAGTTACAAATATATTTAATGCAAAAACCACTAAAGAGACTTTTTATATAAATGGCAGCTTGATTATCCCAAATAAGCTTCATTGGACCAAGACAAGTGATAGCAATCTCCTTGAGGAGATTAGAGATTGACAAGATTCATCCTTATTAGCTGACAAGCAGCCACTCCCATAGTCCGATATTCTGATTCAGCACTTGAACAGGCAACTACATCTTGTTTCTTATTTTTCCATGAAGTAAGATTTCTTCCAACAAACACAGTAACCAACGACTACTACCCAGTCTGCATCTGAGTACCCTACAATCTCCATGTCCTTTCAATCACTGAAAAGTAGGCCTTTTCCAGGGGAACCTTTGATATACCTACTGAAAAGGAGGCCTTTTCCAAGGGAACCTTTGATATGCCTTAAAATTCGAACGACTGCTTCTCAATGTCTTTCTCGTGGAGAGTTTTGAAGCTAACTGACAATATTGAGTACAAAAGAGATATATGGTGAAGTAATAGTAAAATAATTGACTTTTCCAACTAACCTTCTATATCTTTTTGGGCTTGATATCAACTCCCCCTTGTCTGGTAAAAGCTTCACATTTGGATCTGTAAGTAAGTCACAAGGCCGTGCACCAAGTACACCTGCCCCATTTAATGTTCCTATAGTAAGTGCACCATCTTTCATCACGATTTTGATTTTTGATTGTCTGCCTTTTGCCTCATCAGCTATAACTGGTTTAATAGCCACCAAAGCAGAATCAGATATTTGTGGTTCAAGCATCACCCCTCTTCTACTTTCCTCACCTCGAACTAAAGCCACAACTTTATTAAAACTTGGAACTTCTGATTTTCCGAGAATCTATATCCTTATTTGATCGAATTCTGGGTTAAGTCCAACAAAAAAAAAAATCATAAATCCTGTCTTGTTCAAAATATTCCTTCAATATAGCTACATTGTCTTGACATTTGATCTTTATCACACAATAATTGTCCAGTTCTTGCCATAAGGATTTCAACTGATTTGCATACTCAGTGTCTGTCTTGCTTCCTTGTTTTGCAGATAAAGTCTTAACCTTGAGTTCGTACACTTAAGTAGTATCTTTGGCTTTGGAATAGGTTTGCTGCATAGCATCCCACATTTCCTTTGCAGTTGCCAAGAACATACAAGTGTCACTGATCTCAAGTATCATAGAATTCCATAACCAGGCCATAATCATAGATTCTTCCTCATCCCACGTTGCAAACCTGGGCTCATCGGGTTTAGGACCACCTCCCGTAAGATGGCTAATCCTCCCTTTTCCTTTCAATATAGTTTGGATCTGGGACCACTTGAGATAATTTTTTCCATATAACCTATAGAAGGCTTGAATATTTTGCAGCTCTCCAACTTGTTGCGGTCGGATTACCTCTTCTGATTAGGCTATAGTAGTAGTCACTCCGATTTCTAACATTCTGAATATCAGCTACTCAAAGTTGCCAATGAAGGCCAACAAAAGGTTTAAGGCTTTTAATGAAACAAGTCCGTTTTGGCAGTAGAAAGCAAAGGCACAAATGATTGAAAGTGAATGCCAAAACAAAGAGTCCTAGAAAAGAGCCTATGGCTCTGATGCCATGTCAACTGGGGAGAAATTCATCGATAATTTCATTGAATAGAATCAAGTGATTACATACAAATTTGGTTTCCCTGAATACAAGAATTAACAAATGGAAGAGATCAAGGACATCAAGGAAATTGATTTTCTAAACTATTTCCCTAAAATATACACACAATCTCTTAATTTAAATTCCTAAAATATACACACGGTTTTCCCACAATAACAAATCTAGAAAGAATTGAGATGCCCTTAACAGAAGATATTTCTTGAGAAGAAAGAAATGAATTTCATTATTATGATTCAGTTAGAATGTCAAGTACATATAAGCACTTGGCTACACAGAGTTAGCTAGTTGTAACTAACCGCCAACTGTAAACTCTTTTAATCAGTTGACTTTGACTCTAATACAATCAATAGTCTATTGAACATTACACAACAATTACATCAGTTGCCTATACTCTAACAACCTTCTTCAAGCTGAGCTCTGGTGAAAAGCCAGTGGCAGCTTGCCTTTAGGATATTCAAACTGTTGAGTAGAGAGTGACTTAGTGAAAATGTTTGCCACTTGTTCACTGGACTGGAGATAAGAAATGTGAAGCTTCTTTGACACCACCTGTTTTCTGATGTAGTGATAGAATAGCTCAATATATTTGGTCCTGGCATGGAACATAGGGTTAGAACCAAGAGCCAAGGCTGAGACATTGTCACAGGATAGTGTAGGTGTGCTGACTGGGACATGAAGAGCGTGTAGAAGGTATGTAAGCAAGGATAATTCTGCTGCAACGTTGCCATGGCCCTATATTCTGCTTTTGTGCTAGACCTTGCTACAGTAGGTTGCTTCTTGCTACACCGTGAGATAAGATTTGATCCTATGTAGATACAGTGCCCAGTAGTGGATTTATTATTAGTAGTGTCACTAGCCCAATCATTGTCTAAGAAGGCCTAGAGAATGAGTGGTCCTGATACAAATTTAAGTCCCATAAATAAAGTACCTTTGATGTACCTATGGACTCTTTTGAGAAAACCATAGTCTCCATTGTTGGATTATGCATCCTTTGACAAATTGAGTTGACAGATTATTGTAAGTCAGGTCTAGTTATAGTAAGATACTGTAATGCACCCACCAAGCTCCTGAACATAGTAGGATTAGGATAGGGTTAAGTAGCATTTGCAGTTGGCTTGGAATATTTGAAGGTTGATGGTGTGGACACTGGTTCACAGTCTAAAAGACCTGCTTTCTTTAAAAGGTCAATAGCATACTTCTTTTGATGAAGTAGAATCCTTGAATTGGTGTGTTGGACTTCTAATCCTAGAAAATAGGATAGAGTACCAAGATACTTCATGGAGAATGTAATGTTCATAATTGATATAAGTTGTGAAATGCCTTTGGTAGAAGATCCAGTGATGATAATGTCATCAACATATACAAGTAGTATCAGAGTATGAATGGGGACTTTAAGTATGAACAGAGAGGTATCTGCAGTTGTTGTGACAAAACCTTGGCTGGACAAAAAGGACGAAAGCTTAGCATACCAACCCCTTGGGGCCTGTTTGAATGTATATTAGGACTTTTGTAACTTGCACACATATCCAGGCCGAGAAGGATCCTGAAATCGCTGAGGTTGCTCTATATAAACTACCTCATGTAGGTTGCCATGTAGGAATGAATTTGAAATGTCCAGTTGATGCAATTCCCAGCCAAAATGTAAGGCCAAAGTTAGGACAATCCTCATAGTGGGTCCTTGACCACAGGACTGAAAGTCTCTGAATAATCAATACCATTCTCTTGATTGTAGCTGTTAGCAACCAGTCTTGCCTTATATCTTGCTATAGTACCATCAAGCTTTCTCTTTATCTTATAAACCCACTTAGATCGTATTGGCTTCTTGTCAGAAGAAGAAGAGACTAAGGACTAAGTTCCCTATTTCATTAATGCTTCAAATTCTTCCTTCATAGCAGCCTGCCAACAAGCCATTTTGGAAGCTTGTTTATGGGTGTTAGGCTCAGTGTTAGTAGGCACTAGCCCCAAGGAATGCAATGGATAAACAGGTGAAGGTAAAGAACCAGTCTTAAATTTGGTTAACATTGGATGAATGTTTGATGGTTGGCTAGGACTGACAGAGGACTCAAAAGTAGAGGAGATAGATGTAGAACTAGATTGGCTAGGAAGGGAATCAAAAGGTGAACTTGTAGAAGGCTCAGATTAAGGCAGTATAACAGGCAGAGACTCTGAGTGGGATTGTGTGGTTGCAATGGGATTGGAAGACTCAGACTGAGATGGACTCTGATTATTGGAATGCACTATAGGATGCCCTTGAGACTGGATTGAGGTGGTGACCAAGTCAAGAAGGCACTTAGATGATGAGTCAAAAGTCAGAGTAGAAGTGTGGAAAAGAAACTGATCTGATGTTAAAGGAGCATCAGAGTGATTGGCTGTAGCAAAGGGCAAAGTGTGTTCAATGAATTTCACATATCTAGATAAGTAAACCTCGTTGGTTTCCATGTTTAGACACTTGTAGCCCTTGCTTGTAGAGGAATATCCTAGAAACACACACGGCTTGGACCTATTCTCTAGTTTGTGGGCTCAATATGGCCTAAGCCAAGGGAAACATAAGCAGCCAAACACTTTAAGAGTATTGTAAATAGGCATTCATAAGGAGATTTGTTTGACAGGGTAGGTGTAGGAAGTCTGTTTATTAAAAAATTAGCTATGGCCAGGGCTTCAAGCCAATATTTGGAAGGCATTTTACTATGATTTAGTAAGGCCAATGTTGTTTTTATAAGATGAAGATGCTTTCTCTTCCTTTTACCATTTTGTTCAAGTGTGTGTGGACAAGTTGTTTAGTGAATGGTGTTTATAGACTGTAAATACGATTGAAATTGATGGCCTATGTATTCACCATCTTTGTCAACCCTAAAAAGTTTAATTTCAGTGTCGAATTGTGCCTTGACCATAGAATGAAAACTGATAAAAGCAAGAAAGGCATCAGATTTAGATTTTAGGGGATCAAACCATGAAAATTTTGTACAATTATCCAAGAAAATGATGTAATATCTGTATTTCATGCAAGAATCAACAGGGGAAGGACCCCATACATCGGAGTGTATTAAATCAAGAGGCTTAGAAGTACATGTAGTTGATCTAGCAAATGGTAGCTTATGTGCTTTAGAGACAGAACAGTCATTGCAATGCTCAGAAAAATAGCCTAGCTGCTTATTAATATATGAAGAGATAATATTGAAAGACTGTCTAGTAGGATGCCCTAGTCTAAGATGCCAATCTCTGTCCACTGAAAGTGCTGGAGTAGTGCAAACACAATGCAATACAAAAGAATTGTTGAGTGAAGAAGATTGCAGCTGGAAGGGAATGGGATATAGTTCTCTATCACAAGGGCCCTGGAAAATCACCAAATTGGAGTAGTTGTCCAGGATGACCACCTCCTTAGAATTAAGCACAATAGTGTAGTGATTATCCTTTGTTAGTTAAGAAACTAATAAAAGATTTAAGGAGAGGGATGGAACATAAAGAAGATTAGAGACAATAAGACTACCAGAGGGTGCTTCGAGGATACCAGATCCAATTTTTTGGATAGGGAGTTGAGCTCTATTGCCTATTGCCACTGAAGATGACCCTGTATAAGTTTGAGGCTAGTGCAGCTATGAGAAATCAGATGTTACATGACTTGTGGCTCCTGTATCAAGATACCAGGGAGTTGTAGATGTAGTTGGAGGAGGGCCAGAGGTAGAAACATGAGCTGTGAGAGCTGTTTGATTTGGCTTGTCATAGTAGTAGTTATCTGTGTCAAGTCTATGCCAACATTGTGAGGCATTGTGGCTAGGCTTGCCACATATTTGGCAAAAAATTTTGGCTCCTCGAGCAAACGAATTGACAGTGGAATTTGGAGCTGGACTAGGATTGCCTATAGCTCTGCCTTGCCCCCTTTGACCTCTGCCTCTATTGTTATTGTTGAACCTACCTCTACCTCTTCCCCTTTGTGAGGCAGCGTTAGTGTAGAGAGCAGTTTGTAGCTCTGCAGAGGAAGAGTCAGTGACCTGGAGTTTGTTGTTGAAGGCTAGATTAAGTTCTTCATTAAGCAGAAGACTGGTGACTTCAGGAACTACAATAGATTCAAGTCTGACTCTTATTGTGTTCTTAAGAGAATCATAGGCTGAAGGCAATCCTTGAAGAATATAATCGACCAGATCTTCCTCCTTAAGAGGATCATTTGTAGCTACAAAACAATTAGCTAAGGCCTTCAACTCATCAACATAGGCCTGAATAGACTTTGTGCCCTTAGTCATATTCATTATTTTATGTCTAAGCTGATAGATCTATGATCTGTTGCCTAATTGAAACCTCTTTTCAATAGTAGTCCAAATTTCTGGTGCAGTGGATAGATGATAAATGTGTGAGAACATTGAATATGAGACTGAGGCAAACAAGCAAGACTTCAGGTACTCCTCTGTTGTCTGCCAAGCTGTGTACTCAAGATTGAGAGAAATTGAGCCATTCGGCCTGGTGATGTGCTGAGGAGGACATGGAACAATACCAATAATATGATTCAATAATTTGCAAGCTTTGAGAAAGGATTGGAATTGTGTTTATCAAAACAAATGATTGTTAGAGTCCAGTTTGGTTGTAACATAGGTTGGAAAGTGTTGGAGAAGATGCTTTACAACAAAAGGTAAAGCTTCATCTGAAGGTAGGGCCATGTTAGGGTTTTCACGAGTGAGAACAAGACAAAAAAAAGTTGATGATTTGAGATGTGATTTGAAGAACTAAACCAGCAAAGTTGTTTGCACACAAGAAATGAAGAATCTGCTAAATTTTGAGTTCTGGATGTGAAGATTTGATTACAATATGAAGATTTTGTATGGTAGAAACCTTAACAATAAGGAACTAAAGAGGAGAAGCAAAAAAAAAAGGAAAAGTGTTTTAGAGATGAAAAAAATTCAGAGTTTGTGGTGTTGTGATGCTTCGCTTAGTCGAAAGGAAGCTGATCTACACCCGAAACTAAAACTCAGCAGCCATGGAAGCCATGGTTATGGAGCTTCTCAAGCTCGAAGAGAGAGAACCAGGCTTTGAACCTACTTTGGATACCACAACGGAAGATATTTCTTGAGAAGAAAGAAATAATTTTCATTGTTATAATTCAGTTACAATGTCAGGTATATATAGGCACTTGATTAGAGAGAGTTAGTTGGTTGTAACTAACTGCCAGTTGTCAACTCTTTTAATGAGTTGAGTTTGACTCTAATACAATCAATAGTCTATTGAACATTACACAACAATTAAATCAATTGCCTATACTCTAACAGCCCTATCTGGAATGCTATTTATAGAGTGTCCTATCTGCCAGTCTGCATTCGGTTTCCTTGGTACACATGGACATTCTTTTCCGTTTTTTCTTCTCACTAGAATCCACTTTAATTTACCCCAGGTTTGCATTGTTGCTGCTCAGGCTCTCACAACTTTGGCGATTAGATCTGGTGAGCCTTACAGGATACAGATCTATGAATTTTTGCATACTTTAGCACAGGGTGGCATGCAGTCTCAGTTTTCAGATATGCATGTCAGCAATGGAGAAGACCAGGGAGCCAGCGGGACTGGCCTTGGGTCTTTGATAAGTCCTATGCTGAAAGTTCTTGATGAGATGTATAGCGCACAGGATGAACTGATAAAGTATGATAATATTTTCTTTCTGCCTGATTCTGAGATTTATAATTATAGTATTGAAGTGTCAAGGATGCAGCTTGTCATTTGTCATTAATGGGACTCTGCACTTGCCTTCTTAGAGAGATGCGCAACCATGATAATACCAAAAAGGAGTGGACGGAAGGGGAGCTTAAGAAGTTATATGAAACTCATGAGACGCTGTTGGATCTTGTTTCACTATTTTGTTATGTTCCGAGAGCAAAGTATCTGCCTTTGGGCCCAACTAGGTATGTACTTTTCATTTTATTTTCTGATGTTGGCTCTAGGATTTTGCCTTAAGCTGACAAGGAAGGTTTTCTATTATGGCTACATGAAAAACTTATGAGGTCTATTATATCAGGTTTACTTGAGAAATGACCTGGCTTTAGAATTCTTTAGAACCTCCATTCTCTTGTTGACCTTTTCATCTGCATTCATATGTGTATGTAATACTTGGGCAGGTCTTTCTTTTCTTCATTGCCAATATTTTCTTTTTCCTTAATTCATGTTTAAATCCACATTCCAAGTTATATAACAGGGAAATCTACTTTCTAGCGGACCATATAAAGTGGATTTCTAAACTTTAACATAACTGTGATCTCCTTCAATGTTTAGCATCTAGCGGTCACTGTCAATCTTTTCGACTGGGAGGGAACCCCAGATTGTTGTTGCCTACTAGACTCTCCATGTAACCGAACTGTTGCGAGATTTGCTTGCAGTTATACACAATAATATATATTTGTTGTTTGACTCATTTGTCCAGCTGTTATCTTGCCTATAGAAAACTTGAAATATGATTGTTAAGCTATAAATGCAACGAGTGTTATTCTTTTCAGACTTGGAACTTTTTCATACAAGTGGTAGTTTCCTTAGAACAAAGTACTTCAAAGTACTGCAACTTAGAAATTGTTCTGACTTATCAGAAATTTCATCAGTTTCATAAAATTCAAAATTTAATTGGTCAAGGACTATTCATCCTTTGTTTCACGAGCTTTGAAATAAGATGTTTATAGATTTCATGGTGAAGTCTACCTGGATATTGTGTTAGGTTATTTCCTCAGTGTACAAATGTTTATGTAAGTAGGACTATAATGGCAGTCAAAGTTGCTAGTAGTGGACTAACAAGGGGAGTTTAAGCTTGTCAACGTTAGGATAAAAAAAGATTATCTTTTCTCTTTTAGGGATAGAACAAATCAGGTCTGGTTCATTGAAGGGAGATGGCCTGCAAAATCTATATTGAAGGCAAAAAACTTCAATTTGGTTGTGTTCCAGATGTTTTCCAGATATAACACATTTATTTCCAAAATGTAAAATTGTTGCTTTTGTCTTCTAAAGATATAGTCAGCCACCTGAACCTTTGTTGCTTTGCTTCTTCTCTGTAATTAGTCTCACGTTCTCTTTTATATTCTATTTGGTTACAACAGTGCCAAACTTGTTGACATCTACTGCACTCGGCATAACAAAAGCGCCTCAACTGGCCTCAGTGATCCAGCTGTTGCAACTGGGATATCTGATCTTATTTATGAGACTACAAAAGCCACAACTACTGAGCCTGACATGCTTGATGACGATCTTGTAAATGCTTGGGCTACAAGCCTTGGAGATGATGATTTATTGGGGAAAAATGCACCTGCAGTGAGTAGGGTATATCTCTGAGACCCTCTTATTGCTGAATAAAAACTTTGGTTCTTCGTCATGTATTTGAGCATAAGACTTTGAAACACTGTGTCTCACATTGTTTGTCTAATAATATGTATTCATTTTATAATGGTTAGTGGGTTCTGTATTTTAGTTAGTACAGGCTTGAGCATTCTGGGCTAGTTCACTAGGCTTAATATATTGGCAGTCATGGTTTGACCAAAACCCATCATTTCTGATCTTTGTCTTTATGGAGCAGCAATCCACACTCTACACTTTCTCTTTTCCTTGTTAGCAGAGATAGTTTCATGGTGATCATTGGTAAATACTTAAAGGACTTCTGCTTCTAATTGACTGTAGTTCTAATAATAGAATGCTGGGGCATTATTTGGACTATTTAAAAGTAGACACTGTATGAACACATCATTCTGGCTTGAAAACTTAGTTTGTAGAAACATTTTCATGTAAGAGGACAACCAGTAGTTTCCAGTTTCAATTCCTTAACCTTTACAACAAGTTTTCTTCAGTTCCATTTTGGTGTAAGCAAAAACGAGTAATGCTAAGAAGTTTAGTCATCTACAGTATTGACCGGTAATGTGCGTGTCAGCTCCTATAATCATTTGAGAGCTAAAAAGCATCATTTTCTTCTTGGAAGGGAGAAATTTTTAATAATGTCCTCTGTCTGAACTCCTTTTGTCATCCTCTTTTAATCTGATCAAGTGCCCCTTCTTCTGTGTGCTGTTAGGTCAATGAATTTCTTGCTGGTGCTGGTACTGATGCACCGGATGTTGAGGAAGATAACATATTTTCCCGGAAATCTATGAGTTATGATGATATGTGGGCAAAGACTCTCTTAGAGACAACAGAAATGGAGGTTGGAATCTGCCTTCATCATCTTTTATCATTTGTAGCTCATGCATGGCATGAGAAAAGCATTTTTGTCAATCATATTCTTTGTGTTGATGCAGGAAGATGATGTCAGATCATCTGGATCTTCTTCACCAGACTCATTAGGATCAGTTGAGACCTCTATATCATCCCACTTTGGTGGGATGAACTATCCCTCATTGTTCAGTTCAAAGCCTTCCACCAAGAGGTTTTCCCAGTCCACGGTAATGGGCTAAATTTCTTTTCTAAGCTGGAATGTCCAAGCTGTTGATAATTGTTGCATGAAATCTAATTATTTCTAGTGGTTTCCAATGCATATAAAACCTTTTAGGCCACTTCTTATTGGCACATGTCAGTTGCTTCCTGTGTGCCAACGTTGATTTACAGATATCTGAAATGCAATGGCATAACTTGCTAAGCTTTGGACCATTGACTATTACGAGCTTCTTAACTTCCATATTAGAATTTGAACTTGAACCCTCTATGCTCCATCTTGTCTATTTTTGCACTTCCCACATGTGGTTCCATTCACTATTGACTTCTCTATGCGTGGCTTATCTCGCATATTTGGGTGCAACATTTATTGTCAATACCACGTTTTGAATCTGAGAGATGGAAAGTAAAATAGTGGAGGGATGAAGTCCACAAATGTGAACTGTTAAGTATCCTATGACAAGACAGGAGCATGTGCCAATACTTTTAAACCAAAAATGCATCGTAATAATCAAAATCAAAGTGTAGTATCAACTGAAGCACACAAAAATATGTTTTGAGGATTTGAAGCTCTGGGAGCCCTAGCAAAACTGTGCCCTGATGGTATAGATATTAATAGCCAATGTGAATATACTAGAAATATTAAATTCATATGGTAACCCCTAACAGTTTATGTCATCCCATTTTTAATAATCTTCTATTTTCTGCAAGGTATGATTATTACTTATGCGATCTTCTGTTCATAAAATTGCTCTGCGGGCTTCAAGCACACCCTCCTCATCTTCTCCAAACACCCTGCCTCCTAAGCCCATGTGGCGTTAAAATATTTCAGACATAGAATAAGGGGAAAAAGTGGATAAAACTGAAAGAAAAGAAATACAGTTGTCATCCAATTGATCTGCTCTAAACTCAGCTTGAAACTAGTTAGTCAGATGGGGCTAAACCAATTTGGACATCAAATCCTAGGAAAAGACGGGGTATTGCTGTCATGGTGTGACCCATGTTCCACTAGCTGATTGTTAATGCTGTTTGGGTCATTTTCGCATGGTGAAATTAGTTTTGAAATGTCATAGTTCTTAAATGCTGCTTGTGTCAGCATCTGTTTTGGTAGTTTTTGAGCAAACTTTTAACATTGAATTATCTCCAGATAAGAGAAGAACCTCCTCCTTACTCCCCTGTTCTGCAAAGAAATGAATCATTTGAGAACCCCTTACCCGGGCCTAGTTCTCACAGTTTTCGATCACACAATGAAGAACGAGCATCTTCTGGCAATTTACAATTTGGAGCAGCACTTTACGACTTCACAGCTGGTGGTGACGATGAGGTTAGTATTTTTGCTGAGTTTAATCACTTTCAGTTGTGCGATACATCTGATCATTTTAAAAGTGAAAACTTTTAGCAATCTGAAACTCCTTTCTCTGCTGGTCGATCTCTCGATCACATGTAGCAGAAAGGGGCTCAACTGTTTACACCACATAGGAGATTAGATTCTCTGCAGAAATTGATACTAGTTGGTATACATCTTTTGCGACAGTTTTCTTTTGTCTCCCGTTATGTCTTGTCCGAGGTCCTTATTATGTTATCATATCTTTTTGTTATGGTTGCTGCTGATTAGCTGGTACATTTTTTCTCTCTTTTCAGCTTAATCTGACAGCAGGCGAAGAGGTTGAAATTGAATACGAAGTAGATGGCTGGTTTTATGTAAGTATGAAAATGCCTTATGTGTATTTAGCATCTGAATTATTACACACACGCATATATAAAACTGGAGAAACAATACTGGAGGTTAACATGTCAACTTCCCAAATGAAAGAGAGTTCAACAGGTTATCCCTAGAAATAGTGGTGAACTTAACACATCAGCTTGATAATTTATTATTTGGTTAATCTCATTTAGTTTCTCTTTTTAACTCGTTTGGCAATTAACTCACTTATTTTTAAACATAACAAATTAGTCCCTTATTTTTGTAATTTGTGACATTGTTAGTTTTCAAAGAGAAAAGAATTTGCTAAAATTTAACAATTCGGACACGTCAAAAATGTCAGAGCATACAATTATTTCCATTTTAAGCTACCTAATCCGACCGTATGTCCCCAAATCATTAATCTCCATGCATGTCATATCCAAATTGTTAATTTTTTGACGATTTATGCACCTTGATTAATATTTGTTGTGTCTATATGCTACCCTACCTAGGGACCGAATGAAATTGTCAAATGTTGGCCCGGCATACAAATTCATATGTAATTTTGATGGGATTGAAGAGGACCAATTAAGCAAAGGTCCTCAAACTTAGTGCCTAAGATCCCTACATTTAACAAAAGTCTCTAAATGTATCGGTGGTATTTGTAAGGGAGGTAGCGAGATAGAGGGGTAAGGGGTTGAGGGGCGAAGAGATGTCAGGACTTCTGCATAATTACTAGGTGATTCGAACTTTTCCAAGAGACAAGGGCAATGGTACAGCCTGTATTGACCTAGGCCTTTTTCATAATTTTAGATATAAGTTTAAGTTTCATAAGTGTGCTAATTTTTCAAAATCAGTTGTTATCCACTTAGATAAGTTTTTCAGAATGTATATCCTGTTTACTATGTTTCAAAGCTGATGGATTATGGTTTTCAAGCAAGTGCAGATAAAGGTAGAAAATATACTAGTTATTTTAGATATGGTAATAGCATGGCATTTTACTCTTATTGCAGGTTAAGAAGAAACGTCCTAGGAGGGATGGGAAAACGGCCGGGTTGGTCCCTGTACTCTATGTCAGTCAGTCTTAATGAGTACAATTCCATGTGTATGTTTGATTAATGATGATCCACGCCAGTCTGACTTTGTTCCATCTCAAGAAACAACGATAGCCAAAGTCTCTGGTTAGTATGTTTTACCAATCAATCGCATGCAAAACTTGTCAGATTTAAGGAGCAATACCCTCATTTGTACGCTTCAAGTCTGTTTTACATTATCGGTCGGGGTTACTTGAAATATTCTTCTTTTGGCTGACAGTTACTTGGAGATGATAGCTGCTTTCTGCTGCTGCTGCTGTGATTGTTGCTTGCATGCTAAGAGTAAACTTGGATTTGGCTGGCTTCTATTTTGACATCATACAAGCTTCATTAGTGAAAATGGTTTTTATGTCTTTGTAAACCAAAATAAAACCAAACCAAGCCTCTATTCCATTACGTGGGCTTGGAATTTATGAGTAAATCTTATAATTTTCTGGGACGGCTCTATATCCTTCTTGTAAGAAATACTAGAAGCTTGTATCGAGCTAATGAGAAATCGCTTGCTTTTTTAATATTATATGCTAAAATGACCACTTTTGTAAAGCAATGAGGAAAATAATCATGTTACGAAATCGTGTCTTCAATACAAAATTTTGGAGCTACCACGTCAGACACGAGGGAATAGCGCTTGCTGATGTGGGGATAGCAAGCCACGATGAAATTGTGAGCACTTGTTGATGTGGAGATAGCAAACCACGATGAAATTGTGATTTGAACTAGATTTTGGAAAAAAAATAAAAAATATAAATATGAAATCATGGCTTGAAGACTCAATTTCAAGAAATAGAAACAATGAAATTGTGAGTTGATGAAACAATTTCAAAAATCATGTATTCAACCTACAATTTCTACCTTGAAATTGTGTCTTGAAAATCCAATTTCAAATGTCGGTTATTTTTCGCGTTTCTTTCAAAAAATTTGCATTTTAGTAACTAATTTATCAAAAAGAAGTCACTTTAGTTATTATCTCATTGGTATCAACATTTCTTTAGCCTATAGTTATTGGGTATTTAATTGTTTACAGGCACAGAAGGCCATACTGCTTTCTTAAGGATAACTATTATTTCTGATAGAGAAATTGTAGCCCAAATCGTATATTCATTTGTGAGTTTCTTGTATCTAACAGTGTAAACTTTGATCAACGAATGGCAACGGGGCTTGGCTCGGGTCGGGTTAGGCTAGAAATCAAGGGTCCTAGGCCCAGTTCGTATAAGGGGCAGCTCACATATTGCCGGTGTATGCTGGCCTAGGCTGGGCTGGGCTAGCTCGCGGGCCTAGTGATAGGTTGGACTGGGTCCGGTTGGGACAAGTTGACTCACAGACCTGTGCTTTACTTAAAAAATAAAGTATGTAAGGGACAAGGTTTGACTCCATGACCTTTTATTTAAATGTATAATCGTTTGTGTGTTTCTCGTATCTAACTGTGTGAATCTTGATCAACGAATGGCAACTATGCTGGGCTTAGCCCAGCCCTACCTAGTCCAGACCCATGAAACCCCTATTTCCATTTTTCCTTTCATAGTTTACCACTTGACTTAATATGTAAAGAAGACTACACTATCATCACCATTTTTGAAAAAAGCCTCGAACATAAAATGAATGAACAACTTCCTTAAGAATCAAAGAGGTCTTATTTTGTCTATTAAATGTTTGAAGAAACAAGACTTTTTGCCCTGCCTTTCTAAGATGAACCAGGCCAGGCTAGACCTAAGTTTTAACTGGATTAGGCCAGATTGAGCTAGAAATCAGGGGTCCTAGCAGTTCGTATAAGTGGCCCAACCCACTTATGGCCAGGCTAGGCTGAGCAAGGCCCAGACTGGGTTGCGCTGGCTCATGGGCCTAGTGATGGGCTAGGTTGGGACTGGTTAACTCTCAAGCCTGTGCTTTACTTAAAAAATTATGTAAGGAACAAGGTTTGATTCCATGACCTTTTATTTAAATGTATTTTCGTTTGTGCATTTCTCGCATCTAACAGTGTGAATCTTTGATCAATGAATAGCAACTGGGCTTACCCCAGCCCGGCCGAGGCTTGCGAAGCCCGTATGTTGATGGGCTAGGCCTAAGTTTTAACTGGGATGGGCTAGAAATCAGGGGTCCTAGGCCTAATTTGTATAAGAGGCAACCCACATATGGCCGGGCTAGCTCATGGGCTTGGTGCTAGGCTGGGCTGTGCTGGGTTGGGTTGGGACGGGTTGACTCACGGCCTTGTACTTTACTTTAAAAGTCAAGTATGTAAGGGATAAAGTTTGACTTCATGACCTTTTATTTAAATGTTAAGTTTTAAGCCACTAGGCTGCAAGTCCACTTGTGTACTAATATTACAATTATAATCATTTTGTCATTTATTTAACAAATAATCTTAAAAATATCAAATATGTACGGGAAAAGATTTGAAGTCTTGATTTTTTGGCTCTTGTTTTTTATTGTAAAGCTTAAACGACTAGATCACAAATTCTGTTATGTAATATATTTACAAATATAATCATATTAGATATAAAAGCTTTAACCATTAAAATGTAACATTATTATTAAAAATATTTATCTATTATAATATGAATCGTATGTGTAATCCATAATAGATCCCTTATGTACATTTAGTTTGTTAGTTCATTAATTATAAAATTTACTAGTATTATTACATTAGGTCACCAATTTAATATTTTTTAATGATATTTAATAAAAATATAAATAAAGCAAATAGAAGACAATTTATTACATAAAAAATAAAAAAATTACATGGACACATACAAATAGTCAAGTAAAAGACAAATAGCCAAACAACATAGTGTTGATTATCATATAAATGTGATACTAAATATAAGTTTATAGACTGTATAAATATATTTATCTCTATCTTTATATCTATTTATATATTTATAAATATGAGTTATATTTATCTATACATACATACATACATACATACATACATACATACATACATATATATATATATATCAACTTATATTTATATATTATATTTACATATCTATAAATATATATATATATATATCTAGCCTTTATATAGTTATTGGGAGACTAAAATAGAAATAAAAGAAAAAATTTGAAAAAAAAAGTACTAGCCATCAGGCCAATGTAAGTTGATAATTAAGCCCATGTGAGCCGCAAGCTGGGCAGGGCTAGGCTGGGCTGGGTTGTGTCGTGGGCTGGGCCATGGGTCAAGCTAGGCCAGACCAATAGGCTAAAATGACCCTAACCTAGCCCATTTGTATACTAAACCCTGCCCAACCTAGGCCTTCTTGCTGTAACATACGGGCTTGGTTCAGGCCTATGGCGAGCTGGGCTAGCATAAGCCCGCTTGCCACCTTGACCAATGACCACCAAATTGGAGATTTATATACTAGCTTGAGAAGTGCTACGTATGACTTATTTCTCACCAATATAAAAAATCATAAATGAATGACAAACAAAAGAAAATTGTGTATATAGTAATTCTCATTTATAAAAGTTACAACACAACCGAATGTACATGTTAAAGTCTAAAATCACGAATATTGGGGCACTAGCAACTTGCAAAACAGAAGGCAAGAAAAGTAATGGTGGGTCCTTGACATTGATATGGTGTCGACCAAAGACACTTCAACTCTCAAGTTATTTCCAAGTGTTTGAGAGTCAATACCAAGATAACTAAGCTTGGTAGGTAGTTGGTATGAACTTGTCAGGGTGCTCGTGTATACAAAGCGGTGAGCAACGAGCTGTCGAAGGGAATAGAGTGGAGGTTTTGCCATTTATCGCTTGATCCTCTCCTATCTAGCGAGAGTATCTATTTATAGCTGATGACACTCATGAGTCTGGGGCTCATATGATCCTGCTTGTTAGCGTTTGAATGTAACTGTTGTTTATCCTCTCAGAGATGGGTTGATGAGATTGACAGCTTGGACACCTTTCTACTTTTAGCGGAGTGATAAGGTTGACCTTTTATCAGGTACTTCTTAGTTAAGTTGAATACGACTAACACCCGGTTGTATATCAAGATGGCCGGTTGAGTTGGAATCAGACTCCTTTTATGACCTTGAATCTTGGGCCTCTGATTGGAGGGCTTGCATGTGCGCTAAGTGACCACGGGCCTTAGCCTCTTTCTTAATCCTTATCCAGCTAATCAGCCCAATGGACCGAACTTTCTATGAGACATTTGTGAGCCGCAACCTTACCCTCAAGGTCCGAACTAGCATTTAGAATGAGCCTAGTGGACCTTTAGGCCCAAGCTAATTTTTGGCCACTACAATTTGTCCCCCTACTCTCTAAGTTGAAGAGCCTTTAAGTTAGAGGGTAGTAATTCATAGTATCTAAAGGGCCACAATGACATGTTGAATGAAAAAACAAATGGTTGACTTTTCAACCTTTAACCAATAATGCACGAAACATATTGATGCAATCCAATCCTAGTTATATTAGGATTTAGGATTTGTTATTTTTTCCATTGGGTCCTAGTTATATTAGTTATTTGTTGTTGAGTCCTAGTTATATTAGAATTAGTTTATTAGTTATTTTTATATGGAAAGGACTAGTAGATTTAAATTCTATTTAATTTTAGATGCCTAGAATAGCCTATATATAGGGTGAAAGTTTTCATTGTTAGAGAAACTTTTCCAAAAATTAAGCATTAATATATTTATTCCCTCTCTTAGGGTTTATTATCAATGGGATTCTTGGAAAATTTCAGCCTTGGAATTGAGCTCCTTGATTCTCCTATTTTTTTGTTTATGTTCTCCAAATTTCCACTGTGTTAGTTGGTATCAGAGGTCATGTTAAAAAGTTGGAGTTCTTCCCCCTAATCAATAACAACCTGGAGAATTACAAGAGTTGAGAAGACAAGTTGAAGCCTTAACCCAACACTTTGCGCAATTGGAAACTCTAACTCATGATGACAATCATGATGTGTCAGAAGAAGAGATGTCTTCAAGTCAAGCATCTAGTTCCATATCAGGGTGATTTTGTGGACCATGGTGGTGGAAAACTCGAGGACAAGTTCTTTTAGCACCTGAGGAGACTGATGCAGCCCAATTCTAGTTATATTAGGATTTAAGATTTATTTTTTTTATTGTGTCTTAGTTATATTAGTTATTTGTTATTGAGTCCTAGTTATATTAAAATTAATTTATTAGCTATTTTCATATAGAAAGGACTGGTAGAATCAAATTCTATTTAGTTTTGGATTCCTAGAATAGCCTATAGGGTGAAAGTCGTTGTTAGAGGAATTTTTCCCAAAATTATTCATTAATATATTTATTCCCTCTCTTAGGATTTATTATCTATGGGACTTTTTGGTAAATTTCAACCTTGAAATGCCTGTCACAAGGCAAAGGGAAAGGAGCTACGCATGAGATTTCTTTCAACAAACATTTTTTTTTTGTTTTTTAGATTTTTCTCTCTTTCCAAAAACAAAAATTGCAACACAAAAAAAATTGTGGATATAATCTTGGACACTCTGAGGCCTTCATTACTGGAGTAGCTAATAGGAACCACGACAGTCGGGGCTATGGACCCTCTAAAGACTAATGTTGCAGGCTCGGGGTCGATGCAAGGGGCGTTTCAGTAATTTAGGTTTTCTTATATATTTTTGTAGGTGCAAATATCTTAAGAAGGGGGGTTGAATTAAGATATAATTACTAATTTTTGTTTTTAAAAATTCACTCAGATCCAACAATTTCTTTCAAACAAAATGTCAAACACAATGTAAACAATTTAAGCAAATAAGATAACTAAAGTATAGAGAGAAGAGAGAGAAACGATTTAAGGTCGTTCGGCCAAGCCTACGTCTACCGCCCAGGGATGCTCCTCTTAGGACTTCAACAACCTTCACAAAATTTTTTCTTGAAATCTTGGTGAAGCAAAAACCAATTTCTTACACCTCTTTGAAGCCCAACTTCAAAGAACCTAAGAGTTTCATCATTTAGGATTTCTCCACACAAAACAAGCTTTAGTGAATGAATCTCTCAAGAATTTTATCTCTCAAAGTGTGTATATAATCAAAGGAATAACAAATGATAGAATCTGAAAATTTTTCTTCTCAGAAAGAAGATATTGCAATAAATAAAGCTCTTAAAAGCTCAAAAATATTGCAAGAATGGCTCAAAGCTTGATTGAATGATGATATAAGATTTTGCACACTTGAATTGATGATTTGAATGAGTAATGAATGTGTATTTAAAGAGATTTGAGTGTTAGGAATTTGGTAGGTGAGAAAAAGAGAAAGAAATGGCCAGAACAATAATAAATGGCTAGTGCATTTATTACAGCAGCCCATTTAGCCGGTTGATCGGCTGGGTCATCTGGCTTCCTCTTGGCCCTTACTAACTAGGTTGGACGCCTTAACCGGTCGATCGGCTAGGGGGTTTGGCTTAGTCCATCAGTTTCTGACTTGGCTGGGCGACCTATCCAAGTCAGCCGGTCGATCGGCTGGGGGGTCCAACCATTCTAGAAAGTGAAATAAAGCCAAACTTAAGCCAAAACCTTTTTTAGTGCAATTTTCATAACTCGAAATCACTTTGACACAATTTATAAATACTTTCTATGACTTGAAATACTTCAAAAACACATTTTACTCTACATGTCCATTCAAATTCATTTGTGCTTTTATGAAATCAAATACGCAAGAGTTTTTAAAAAATGTTTGAACAATGAAAAAGGAAGTTTGAGCCAAACATATACAATATTTAGGCATTTCACAAAGTGCAAAAACTTCCGGTACCTCTTATGACGTCTCTTCTCCTCCTTATGCCTTCTCATCTTCTTGTTCTTCAAATAATGCATTTTTGTTCATCTTCTTCCATCTTTCAAGCATCTACTTATACATTTAAGCACTTATCTTCACAAGATGCTTTTAGTCAAAAAATTATGAATGTATATAAATTTTCATCATCAAAATTAATAGCAAGTATTTAGCCAACAATTTTTGCATCAGAAATCCTAATGAATGTAGATGTTTTCTTATTTCATCTATTATTTCTTCAATGTTCTTTTGCTATTTGTGCTTTCACTCATTAAGTCTCTTTTTGTCATTTTTTATTACATTTACCATCATGTGCCTCTTAGCTATTGATTCTTTGAATTTGGATTGTGTCCCCTCTGCCTTAAAATAAAATTAAGATCTAACCTATACAGCCAACAAGATTAGGTCCTACCCTCATCCACCTCATGACATTAGGCCATGTTCTAACTTACAGTTTTGATGATATTAGGTCTTTCCCTGTCTTGCGAGCCTAGCTTATTTCCTTAGTATCATCAGGTCTGAGGTCTTGTCTTGGCCATCAAACTTGACTTATGACCTTAGACAATATTGGATCTTGTCCTACTCTTTAGGCCTAACTTATGGCCTTAAACAATGTTAGGTTTTGTCTTGGGCTTCGGACTTGACTTATGATCTTAAACAGTATTAGGTTTTGTCCTATCTTTAAACTTGACTTATGAGCTTAAACAATATTAGTCTTGTCATGCTCTCTTAACTTGACATATGACGTTTAACAACATTAGGTCTTTTCCTGGTCTTCAAACCTAAATTATGAACTTTAACAATATTAGGACTTGTCTTCAACTCTAGATCTGACTTGTGACCTTTAACAATATTAGGTCTTGTCTTGATCTCCATATCTAACTTATGACCTTTAACAATGTTAGGTCTTGTCTTGGTCTCTGGACCTGACTTATGATCTTTAACATTAGCCCTTTTTGCACTAATATCCTTTTGCATACCTTCATTATGCTTCAAAACTTTAAATTAGGTGTCGTGTTATGAATGTAACGCATTCTAAACACAAAAACTTAAAAGCATTTTAAAGACACAACTTAATCCATCATAAAAACAAGATGCAAGCTCTCTAATTTTTACATCCGGTTTATTCTTTGTCCAACCCTCTCTTCTCACATTGATTCCAGCTACTTCCTAGCCTTTACTTTTCAGGCATCTTTGGTAGATGTCCTTCTGATGCAATTCGGATTTGTGTGAATGATATAGAGCACATTCGTGAGTTCCCTCTCCTAACCCTCACTTGCTCTTTTTTCTTCCTTCTTAATATAGCGTAGCACTGTCTAGTCTAGATTTTCCCTTCGATTCCTAGTTATGATTCAGGTAAATATAACTCCTAAACCTTTGTAACTCCTCACAAATGGAATGCCAAAATTTTTTAGACATATCTATAAACAACATAGAGAGCTCTGTCTGAGTGCTTCACCACTTCATCCTAGAAGAATCTCCATGTCACCTTGTTCATAATTTTGGTAATGACCTTAGCCTTCACACAACTACTGTTGTCGTCCACAACCACATAGATAAACTTTTTTAGGACCTCTTGTGCTAGTAGGGCCCCTATTGCACACAACTTTACTAGAAGAAAGGTTTTCCATACTGATCCTTATGTCCACGCCCTATCATGTTGCGTTAAGGTTGTCTTCATCTCGATTATGGTGCCCTACCTAAGGGCTCCGTTTGCTTTCCCTCGCAATTCCATGGGCGTACACCCTACTGCCCCATATTAGGGCCAAGCCACTTTCTTGAAGCATGCTTTATCTTCTCTTGTCGAATACAAATATTTGAGGGCTCCTCCTTGATACCTCTCAATATAGGCCTGGGCGGCTTACTACTCTTCCATGTCCAATACGTCCTGCTGGAATCTATTCGTATATTCTCTGAGAGGTTCACTAGTTCCTCGCCTATATTTTTCTTTACGTCCTTCCACTCTTATGAACACCGTAACCAGGCCTATTGCTAGATCATCAAAACTGCTAATTGACCGGAGGGCAACCCCCTATGCCATCACCAGGGGTCTTTTGAGAGCGCAAATAATAACAATTGGCATCTTTTAGCCTCTATCAACCCTTACCATTAGGGTTGTTTTGAATATGTTCAAATAATCTATAGGATCACTAGTCATGTCATAACCATTTACCCGGGGAAAGAGTAGTACTGATGGTAGCCTTTCTTTTTGGCAGCACTAATACCAGGGGTATGAGGACCTCACCCATGTCTTACAACCCCTGTATGACCTACAAGGGTGCCTCTCATAACCTCTATAGCTTTCTCCTCTATCCATCACTTCCAATTGGGCCATATGGGGACCTTGTTCTTCACAAGGTTCATAGAAGTCCTATCCTAACATCTCTATTCTTCCCTGTATCTCTTGAGGGTTCGGGTCCTACCCTAGCCCTTATTAGCCAATACCCCCAATTTCGATTGTTGTGTCAACCCTGCCCAACTAAGAATCTATAACATTCCTTTAATTTGCCTATACTTTCGATCCCTCGTGTTGCTCTCTATTGCAATGGCAACAACGTTCTCGGTCCATCTAAGGCTTCTTGAATTTGGTCTCTCAGTGAGCTACTTAGAAAATATCTAGAACGTTCCCCACAGACGTCGCCAACTAATGATGCTATCACATACTAGTACTATTCTGGTCAACAGAGTTCCTGCAAAAGAAAGAAATGGCAGGGCTTTATCCCTTGAAATAAACTATTATGCTTAAGTTAGAGAGAGTAATTGAGAGAACTCAAAGAATATAAAGGGTTGGAGATGGCTTACCGTTGTAGTAATGTGGATAGGCATATTTATAAGATAGCTTTAAGTTTATTTATCAGTAATGTGATGTCTACTACTTCCATCGTCCTTCACATGACGAAATTATCGTAGCCGGCTTATAATTGCTTGGGGTGTTAGTCTATCAAGTCTATAAAGGCGCCGTCACTACTAGGGCACCTCACTTCTTACATTTCCAAGATTAAGAGACCTTGTCAGATGCAATGATGGCTTTCTTGTCCAAAGACCAGATATATCAGCTACAGGAGATGTCCTCTTTATAGTCTGGTGTATATTTCCTAGACCTCCTTACTTACTGCACGCATTATTTTAAGAGGTATCACTCGTTACCAATCATGGCCCCTATTTAGGACATAGTCACATCCCATCATGCACGCATGAAACACCATTTAAAACCCCTAATCACATGGCGACTAGTATTCCTACAATTAATAGACTTGATAAAGTTTGCAAAGGCTGCATATATGGAGAAATGCACTTTCTACCCTTTTTGAAGACTTTGTACAAAGCTCATGTTTCTTTAGAACTTGTGCGTATAGATTTTGGGGGGAGGGGATCATTAAGGTCTTTGTCTCTTCAAGGTTAGAGGTACTTTATAATTTTGATATGGGTATGCCCGATATAATCCAAATATTTTGGGTCTAGACACTGTCCAGCCCAAAAAAGGTGCTAAATAAAGCCTAATTATGATGCATCAACAAGTAATTATTTTATTGGTCTAATATTAGTAAAATCTAACAAGACGTTGTAACTCAATGATAACACCTCTCACTTGAGATCTATAAGTCTCAAGTTTGAGTCATCATTAGGGAATAATTGGAGAACCACTTTCAATGTAACTCAATGATAACACCTCTCACTTGAGATCTATAAGTCTCAAGTTTGAGTCATCATTAGGGAATAATTGGAGAACCACTTTCAATTGTCTTCCCAAAAAGAAAAAAAGAAAAAAATATTAGTAAAATCTCTCTTATTACATAATATTGTTGTAAAAAATTTTAAATTGTATTTGGAACTAGTCTAGCATCCCAACCAGCGCCTGGCATACCAATGTCAACCTTAACAAAAAGGAATAGGTGCATTTTATCAAAAGAAATGAAGAAATGCTACACATCTCAATGTATACGATAGAATTCCAACCAAAAATAAATACTATCGTGGCTCCTCTATTTCTTCTATTTGCTTCGAATAGTTGTATCACGGATCTGCAAGTCCCCAATACAACATATACCTACAACATGAACAGTACGCATTACTGTTCACGCACAGTACATGTTTATTTAGTATCCCACAACTATTTGTTCACTAACTGTTTGTTCAGTATTGCACATCTGTTTATTCAGTACCCACAACTATTTGTTCATTGATTGTTTGTTCAGTACTCTACAACTATTTGTTCACTGACTGTTTGTTCAGTAACCTACAAATGTTTGTTCAGTGCCCTACAACTATTTGTTCACTGACTGTTTGTTTAGTACCCTACAGTAGTTTGTTCAGTACTCCACAACTAATTTTTAGTACCCCACAACTATTTGTTTACTAACTTTCATATATACATTAAATATTTGTTCATTGCGCCACAATTGTTTGTTCATTGCTCTCACATACACAACACAAAACAAACACAGATCTGCATACTTGAAGGTCAAGGTGAGCTTTAATGGCGGATTGAGCTTGGAATGTCCAAACGTCGCGTGGGAAGTGTGGTTAGAATCGCGACGAAGAAAGGAAGAGATTGGTAGTTACAGCGCGACAAGATGATGTTAGAATCTTCACTGGCATAAGGAAAAAGGCAATGGGTTTTAATAGTGGATCGACACCTTGGAGCTTTTCTTGGGTATAGTGCATATCATTGCGATCAATAAAGAAAGACAAATTTTATGGTGATATTTATTCGAAATGAGATGATCGGTGGTATCACCAATGAAACAAAGAAGAAAAGAAGAGAAGAAGAGAGAGGTGAGAAAGAAAACGAAGAGAGAGAAAGGAGAGGAGAGAGAAAGAGAGAGAGAGAAGCGTGGGTGCTAAGCGTGGGCTAGTACTTTTTTTTGTTTTTTTAAATAATGTGAAAAAAAATGATACTAAATGAAAGACCACCTTTTGAACGTCCATGATCTAATTTGTTATCAACTTCACCCTTTCTACTTTGAGGCTTTGGGGCCTATTTGATTTTTTTTTTTAATAAAAAAGTATTTTATATCTCGAATGAAAATGTATCGTTTTTGCAATGAGTATTTAAATTAGTTTTAAAAAAAAACAAATTCTGACTAAAAAAGTAAAAAATTTTAATCTTTTTTTCACAAAAAACACTTACAAACCCATAAGCAACCTTCGCAGTGAGGTGTGCATATGGACAGTAGCGCAGTTACTGCAACCCCCATTGATTGCCATTTTTTTTAAGGTAAGCATAATTTCGGAATATTTTCAGTTTAAAAAATTACTTAGGCTCCAGGTAAAAAGAAACAAAAATTTGTACATAAATATTAAATTATTGTGTTATAAATCCGGTTGAGAGAAATTCTACATGCACCATTACATTATTATAGCAATTCCAGATCCTCAGCAAATTAAGCGGTTCAATTGCTTCTCCTTTGTCCACTGGTACAAAGGTTTTCTTTGATCACCGTCTGGCAATCCAGACAAAAAGATGAACAATTTAAAACATCTTAAGCAAATATTAAGCATCATTCAAGAATATTTATATATCATTGAACTTTTACATTGTAACTTAAAGCCCAAACCCGTTCTAAAAGCCATGTCTATTAGTAGAAAAATCCTTTTAACTTAAGAACCACTCCTAAAGAAGTCAGATTTTCTACGTAAAAAATCATTACATACATACAATGGAGATGTTAAATCACATAAAATGGCAACCGAAACAATATAAGAAAATTTGCAAAAGCGGTAATCTTTCAGATGTTTGAGACATTAGCTAACACATGGAAGGGAAAAGTTGTGTATAATGACGCCAAACAAGGAAAAGAGGTTAACAAGCGTAATTGTCATACAGACATGGACATAATCTGACGAGCGAGACCCGGATCTTGTTGCAAAAGCTCCCTCAGGTTGTTCTCCACCTCCGCCAGCTGCTTCTCTAAGTACTCCTTTGAAGTCTATAAGATGCCAAACAAGCTAATTCAGCTCTCCACCAAAAAAATATTCATTATGGAACTAAACTTACGGTGATTCAGTATCATATGCAATCGTGTGAAGGAGAAGTCTGAACATGGGGCCTGAAACGAGGACAAGCAAAATGTTTAAATAACCTGCAAAGACGTAATGGCAGTTTCACTGTCCTTCAGCTTCTGTTCTTGCTCATCCATCAATACTGATTTGGGCTCCAAAACAAACCTGGCAACATTGAACAGGAGGAACATAATCAATTAATCACAACTGAAGGCAGATACCTTACAAAGTCAGATGTTACTTGTGGATTACTTGAACTCACGTTCTCCCTGCAAAGCAAAAAATTGATCAAGGTTAGAATTCTCCATTAGAAAAACACAAACAACAATGTGAGGAAGTGCTAGTATAAACAAATAAAATAATTACTCCAAGTGAATCCTATAGTATATAGTCATAATAATGAATTCAATTTTCACTTGGCAACAAACTCTGCACTAGTTCTAGTGACAAGTTATAAATTCAGTCCTCTCAGTCTTTTCATAAGAGAAGTTCACAATATTTGAAAAAAGTCACAAAGATTCTGTACCAATAGACTTGTATGTGTTTGTATCATCAGACAACTGCTTCAACTCCTCCAACGTCAAGTAAGCACGTTTTTTCTCCCCTTCCTTGTTCCGCGCCTGGTTTTGAACCTAAAAGAAAGAAAATTTTTAATTAGTACGTGTACTACTTGTATCTCAAAAGCAAAAATGAAATTGAAAAAGGCAGAGTAACTGGCTAATAAGAACACAAAGTATAATATTTGCATGTGAAGAAAAAAGGTGAAAACCCCAACAGAGTTTCTTTTTCAAGTGTATAGAGATCATATGTAACACACATTGACCCCACAAAATTTGAAAATTATATAGGTAACTTATTGGCCACTTTTATTAGTTTTGCCTTTATAATTTTTCATGCCCCGTAAGTTTAGAGGCTGTTTGGCTCTGCTTATTTGCAGCTTATAAGCTTTTAGAGAAAAGCACCCCTTACATCCTTTTACTACTTGCAGCTTTTAAGCCTCAAATAAGCTTTACCAAAACAGGCTGTCAGTCTATTCAAGTAAAAGTCTAACATACAAGTCTTCTTTTTTCATAAAGCCTTTGCAAACTTAGAAATCAAACATGTAAGACATAGGATTAGGGGATAGCTCAAACAGTGGAGACTATCTTTCCCGAGAGTGATGATCGTGGGACGGTAGGTTGGGTTAGGGGGTGTGGAGTTTGTAAAAAGAAACATGTGAGACATGGAAGAGTTTGGAACAGAGACATCAATGAGAAAACTCCATATGCCACAGAAAAAATTGCCCCCACATCCAACTCAAATCTTTTAGCAAGTAAATGCTATTATACCATGCTATCATTGACTACGTTCCAATTGGCCATCTACTCTGTGACCCATGTTACTTGGCTGGTTTCTATTAGATGACTTTGAGGCTTATCACTTACTTGACTCTTGCATTTTGACTTTGTTTTTTTCCTTCTTTTCTCTTACATAAATATATTTAATTTGGTAAGAGTAAGACAAAAATAATTATTTAAACTATCACTTCCATTCTAAGCCCCTATATCATGTTAAATACCAAAATATAGAAGTTGCTTTCTCCTCTTTTTGGGCAAAGGTTTTTGGTTACACCTTCATTAACCACTCCACAAAGGTTTTTCAAATAGTAGACATACAAAATATTATTTTTTGGCCTGATTTTTTTCAATAGTAATTGTCTGAAAGGAAAAAGTAACATGTGACCTCAATTAAGTTTCAAAAGCAATAAATGGATTACTAACCTCTATCAGGAATTATTTAATAAACACCACATCACATAAAAGGTAAATCTTCAATTTAGAGTGCAAAGAACACATATTTGTACATTCTGATAGTTTAAAGAAAAGGAAAATTATTCTTTTTCCCTTCTATTTTGGTGGATAAATATGAAACTTCGAAATGCAGTAAGATATATGAGCTTCAGCTGCCATGTGGAGAAAGTTGCAGTGATTTGCCAAGGGAACTGAAGAATATGGAGGAAAGCCATTTTGACAACAAAAAGTGACAAGTCAAAAAGAAGAGGCGCAATTAAAAAGCATAACAAGAAAAAACCAGTGATCTTAATTGGTGATGTAAACAAGGTACATAAAGGTTAAATCATGGTAATAATGGATTAAAAAAATGAAATAGCATCAGTGCTGATCCACTGACGGGGATGTTTAAAGTTCTTGAGAAGAGGGAAAATACAATAGCTACAAGGAAGAAAAAGAACAGCAACCTGTCATGAAATGATCACCAATTAAAAGGGAGAGGGAAAAAAAAAAGGAGTAGATCTTCTAATCCAAATTATTATGTGACGCAATTAGATAGGAGCCCATGACATTTTTTGAAAATCCACAATCACAGCCTTGTGGTCGCAGTTTAGTTGCCTTCTTCACTTGGAAACCAACAAATTAGGATAATTGGTACAGGATATAACTTCGAAGAAAAAAAAGCGGCAAACAGTACGTGTCTTAGCTGCACTATCTAAAAGTGTGACCTACACAAAGAAACTGCCAGAAATATCTTGCTCAAAGTGAAACAGCAATGATGGCATGGCTATTGCCTTTTCAGCTTATCATCAGTTATTGCGGAACATTACATTACAATTACCACTTTCTACAGAACAGAAGTCTTTAGAGGAGGAAAAGAAAATAGGACACAGTTCCACTTAGCGTATCAGTGTTCAGGATCGCAAGAGATAGTATTTTGGAGAATTATAATACATATTACATAGCAGCAGCTGGTTTCGTACTACTCAACTACTAGCAAAGTAGTTCTAGGTTTTTGGATCAAGTACATATGTTTCATACACCCTGATGTGGTAATTGTCCATTCTTCATTAGATAAAGTGGAACACATTTAATTAAAAGAGAATCTCCATTTGGCTTGCCATAGAGCATATCACAAGCAAGTAGATTCCGAGTATCGTACATTTCCCATTTTGTTCAAGCTCACCATATACACACCCTTGAACCAATACTAAACCACCTCAGACGTCAAAAAAACCCAAACAGAAAAGATGACTTAATCTAGCCAATAGGGATTAATCACGCCCACCAAAATAAACTCCTGATGTTCCAACAAGGTAAATGAACACATTCATTAGCCTCAATCTTCTTCCAGCTCATATCATCTAATCCTACAAGTTTTAAATTTATTTCTTACAACTATTTTCTCACTCCTTATTTTATTTTATTTTATTTTTCCAATTTCCAAATATCTTTTTATACATTCGGATATGAAAAAGGACTAATTAACAAAAGGACAAATTTGCGTAAATAGTCAACTAAACTTGTACAAAGCTTTAAATTGAACTTTTCAAATCACCTGCTAAAGTCCGTATGAATTTCAATAACTTATTCCATCCAATTTTTTTGAGTTCAAAATTGGACGAAAATGCTTATTTGAAACAAATGCAAAAACTTGATGAGCAATACTAAATTAAATAGTTTGAACATATTTTAACTTCATATGCAGAATATATACATATTAACCTGTTTCAATTTTGCAGTGAGCTCGATCATGCGACCTTGAATCTCCATAAACGCCTATTGCGGAAAAAATTAAAATACACAAAAAAAAAATGGATCAAGTAAATAAATTAAATTAAACATAAAGTAAAAGAAAGAGCTACGAGGCTTACGCTTCTGTTCGCTTCATCTGCCATTTTCGCTCTCTTTTCCTTGTAAAATTTTAGAGAAAGCCCTGAAGTGAGCTGCGTTATAGTGAGCAGCGGCAGTTTCGGCTTTCGATTTGCTTGCTTTCTAGAAATGCTGAATACAAAAGATGAGCTTCGGCAAGAATTGGGCCACGTCTGGAACTTTGGGCCGAACTGAGTCCAGATATATCTGTTTGGGCCGATGTTTGAGGGAAATTCTGAAAAAAACTCCTATTCGGATGTCCCGATCAGATTTTGCCACCTGTCATTTTCCTTCGCATGATGCCATGGTAATTGTATTATTACTAGCATTTTTCTTTCTCCTGTAATTTATTTTTAATAGCAAACATTAAAATTTTTATTGAATTTATGTATTTTTAATTAAAGACAACAAATCATTATATATATATATATATGATAATTATGAATAAATCAAAATTAAAAAATAATCCAAAAAGCTTTATATGTCCAGGCTTGTTCATGAAACATAACATGTAGTAATATGAATGAATTAAACTAAAATTAAAATAACCAATTGAATACACAAATAATATAGAATACTTAAACAAAATAAAATGAATTTCAAAAAATTAAAATATATATATATATACATATATATATATATATATTTAAGAAAGAAAGTGAGAAAATATGAACTGTAAATTAAGATTGAGGCTTGAGTTAGATTTAATTTTCTTAAAATTTTAGCATGTTGTTACAGTGTTGACAACTTCTCACACAAAACCCTTAGGATACAATTGTTTACTTTATGTGAATCTATCACTCAAATCATGAAAGTGAATCATAAGAATGGTGTTAAAGCTCTCTCAATTACGCAAGTTTATAGACTATGAGAAGCACTATGTGCAAAAAGAGAACTTCTATATATATATATATATATATATATATATATATATATATATTTGTATGTTTTAAAGTTTTCACAATGTAACTATTTATAAATAGAAGAATTGACATGATATAAAATCTATCATAAATAAAGCATTCTAAGAGTCTCAAAACTCCTTTACATTAATGTTATGACTTAGAAGTCATGTTAAAAATGACACTCTAAATGTTTTAAAACTCACGTGCATTAACTTCCATAACTAACATAGTAGAGAAATGAAAGGTCTTCTAAATGATAAATTTATAATAATGTAATAATATTAAAAATATAATCTATGCTAATTTGACAAATAGATGGGTGCTGATGTGGCACCCTTCTCTGAACTCCTTTGAATTTAACTTCTATATATATATATAGATTATTGTCTGATCCTACTGCGAGTTACTCTTATGGATCTTCAATGGACAATGAAGGCTACTTAGTCCACCGGTTATCCTGCAAAATCAAGTAAGGCTACATGCTGGTGAGGTTTCGGTGTTGGCTGCTCCATTGATCAAGTTAGGGAAGTTACTTTGAAAAAGGAAAGGTACAAGAGTGTAGTATAGGAAGAGATGATTTGTCATTTATGAGTGTATTGCTATGTATACACAGTGTAATGCTAAGAAGATAAGCTATAGTGTAGAGATTACAACAACAGTAGGATAAAGCCTAGCTACTGAGAAATATTATCCTTGTATTTATCTCTAATATGCCCCTGCAAGATGGTGTAACCATCAGCTACACCCATCTTGGACCGAAGGAGATAGAAGTAAGTCTTTGGTAAAGCCTTGGTGAGTGTATCAGCAACTTGATTGCTTGTGTTTATGTGTGGTACATGTAGTGGTCCTTTGGTCACCATGTCTCACACAAAGTGATAGTCCAAGGCCAACTGTTTCATTTTTGAGTACAATACTGGGTTTGCACACAAGAAGGTTACTCCAAGATTGTCACACAGCAACCTTGGAGAGTTTTGACAAGGATGGTGGATGCTCGTGTAGGAGATTTTTCAACCAGCATATTTTAGCCATGGTACTCGATACGGACTTGTAATCTGCTTCTGTAGAGGAGCGCTCAAAGTGCGTTGCTTGCAAGAACTCCATGACACAGGATTGGCACCTAAGAACATAATATAGGCTGAGATGGACGTGTAATCGTCTATGTTGCGGACCCAATCAGCATCGAAGAATGCTAGTATTTGCAAATTTGGGCTTCTTTTAAAAGACAAGCCATAATGAAGTATGTTCTTCTGATAATGTAGAAGCCTTTTTGTAGTTGTTCATTGAGACTGTTTGGGGCAGTGCATGTATTGAGCAAGTTTGTTTACTATGCATGTGATGCCTGTTCTTGTGAGAGACAAGTATTGCAAGGCCCCAATCAAGCTTCTGTAGGTGACATCATTGAGTATATTTTCATCCTTGTTCGACAAATTGGTTGACGAGCTAATTAGTGCGTGACAATCTTTTGCTCCTTGCATGTTGTACCCCTCTAGCAGATGTGGAACGTAATAAACCTACCATTCGAACAAGGCAAAACCTCCACTCCTAGAAAATATGAGAGGAGCCCAAAATCTTTCATGGAAAATAGTCAACCTAATGCATCAATTATGGTTCTGATAAATGAGCTAGACTTCCCTGTCACTAGGAGGTCGTCAACATGCACTAGGGGATACACCAACACCTCACCAAATTTATAAACAAATAGGGTGGTATCCAATTTGGCATTAAAGAAGTGAAAGAATATAGCTTCAATTTGCCAAGTACCATAACTGGGGAACCTATTTAAGTCTGTAGAGTGATCGCTGCAATCGACATACATGCGTTGGCCTTGTGGGATCTATGAATCCATGTCTTCAATTATATAGCCATGGAGGAACGCATTGCTGACGTCTAGTTAGGGTACCTGCCAACCAGAGGAAATTGCAATCGTTAGTACAACACGAGCAGTGGTCGGTTTGACCACTGGACTAAATGTCTCGGTGAAGTCGATTCCAGGTTGTTGATGAAAGCCTTTTGCGATGAGCCAGGCTTTATATCTAGAAATACTGCCATTAGGATTTCTTTAGATGCGAACAATCCACTTACACCCAATGATATTTTGGTTACTATCTTGTGGTACTAGTTGCCATGTTGAATTCCTGTGCAATGCATTGAGAGCATGGCTTGTTTCCAATGTTCTTGAGCTAGAGCTTGCTTGACCGTAGAAGGTTCTAATGAATGTGGTAGGGGATGTTTTGTAGCTGTCAAAGAGAAGATCTTTTTTGGTTTGAAAATATTATTTCTGGAATAGGTTTGCATTTGATGTGTCGTCTAGTTTGGACGAGGTAGGGAATTGGTGATAGACATAGATGGATTGAAGCAAGGGTGAGTACTAGAGGTGTTGGGTAATGAATTGATGTCGACATATTGCCTTATGGCGGAAGTAATGGTTGCCGTAGATGGGGCAACATGAGGATTAGGAAGTTGCGTTGTTGATGGGTTATTTTTCTAGAGTGGTGAGGGAAGTTGGATTGTGAGAGGTGACAATAAGGAAGGAGTTTCATTAGTCGAGGGCTAGGGCTCTTCCTGTACAGCCAGGTCCTTGCATGATAACCAATTTGTTGAATTGTGTGGTGTTGAACCAGTAGGAGTTGATGAAATGAACTTGTCCTCTATGAACCGTACATGGCGCGAGTGATGGTACTTATGTGTGCTAGGATCAAAGCATGTGTAAGTATGATGTTTGTTCGAGACACCTAAATAGATGCATGGTTTGGAGTGAAGTTCTAATTTGAGGTTGATGAAGGATGGTAGCCATGGAAAACAAATGTATCTGAAGGTTCAAATAGTATCATAACTTGGTGGTTTGTTAAAAATTTTGTTGAAAGGTGATTTGCCTTGCAAAATTTTTGTGGGAGTTCTATTCATGCAGTAAACAGTAGTTTCAAACGCAAAGGTCTAGAAATTTAGTGGCAGCGCCGCCCTATGTAAGAGAGCAAGACCAGTCTCAACAATTTGCCCATGTTGTCGTTCGACAATGCTAACATGTTCTGGAGTATGTGGAGGAGAGACTAGATGTTGAATGCCATGATGGGCAAACACATTATCTAGTCCTTTGTACTCTGTACCTCTGTCAGAATAAACAATGGAAATGGAGAAGTTGAAATTCTTTTCTGCCATTGTTTTAAATTGACCAAAAATATGGAACACATCTAACTTATGAGACATGGAAAAAATCCATGAGAATTTTTTAAAATGGTCCACAAATAGTACACAGTACAAGAGTCCATTTGTTGATCTGATTAAGGATAGTCCCCAGACATCAGTAAATATAACTTCTAGAGGACGAGTAGACGACAAACTTGACAACCAAGAGAGTTGTTTGTGACTCTTAATCAAACAACAAGACTCGCACTGGAAAGACTACAAAGACAATGAAATTGAAACATGACCACGAGACGCTAAGAGCGACAATGTTTTTGACGACGGATGTCCTAACCGATCATGCCATGTACGGGTAGAGACTGCCAAGCCTTGAGGGGATTGTGAAGATATGGTGGTGGTGCATTGACTCGACCATTCATACACATTGTTCATGCTCGGACCCGTTGCGAGAGTTGCCCCCGTGATGAGATCCTTTACATAAAATGCAGAAGGTGAGAACTCAATGGAGACATTGTTGGTTTTACAAAATTGATTGACAGAGAGCAAATTCTTTTACATGTCAGGCACATATAACACATTTGATAGCAAAAGTTACGAGATAAAAAGGACAGTGAACTATGACCAGTGTGAGAGATACCCAAACCTGTACCATTCCCAATTACAACATCATCATTCCCTTCATACGGTTGACTTAATGTGAGAGAACTCAGGTCAGCGGTGATATGATTGGAGGCACCGGAGTCAATCAACCATGTAGAGTTGAAGTTTGTTGTCGCTGGATCAGCAGAGGCTGGAGGAGATGATAAAAACAACCGTTTCGCAGTATAGCATTGTCGCGTGCTACGGCCCATTTGTCACAAAATTGACACACCACATTGGACTTTAGAGTGTTTGATGTGGTAGAGGAGTCATTGGAGTTGTGGCGTTGATTGTTATTGCTGCGATTTTAGCCATTATTTTTTGTGGTGTTATAATGCTTGCTAGAGTTAATAGTTTGTCTGGCTGCATTAACTGTGATGGGAGTAAAGGTACCAGAAACACCTGATGCTCACAGCTCTTCACGCCTTAGGAACGAATCATACTCGATGAGTTTTTTGCTTACTCATCGAAGGTGATAACAGTGTTGCAAGCTCGTAATACTGCAGTGAGTTCCTTAAAGGCAGGTTTGACTCCATTGAGAGTGTGGGTGATGAGAAATTGTTGTGGAACAGGGGCCCCAATAAGAGCCAACTCATCAACCAAGTCTCGAACACAAGCAAGGTATGGAGTTATTCGTTGATTGCCTCATGATAACAAGGTCAATTGCTCTGTGAGTCCCATTATATGGGACGATGAGGGGTTGGCGTAGTTCTTGGCCAACTTAGACCATGCTTTGGCGGAGGTCACGCATGAACGGATGACAGGAACAACTGATGGACTGAGGGATCCAATAATGCCAAGTAGAAGTAATTTGTCCTTGCAAATCATAGCCAAACAATAGCGCATCAAACTGAGTTTTCTATGAAAAGTAGTTTGTCGTTGTTAATTTGAGAGGTAGTTGATTAGCTACATTTATAGCTATAAGGGGTTGGCTGGTGGATGATTCCTCCGTGACAATAGTGGCATCGGCAATAGCAGCGGTTTCGGAGATTAAGCCCGTTTTTTAGTGATAGGGAAGCGAGGTTGCAGGATCGAGTTTGTTTGAAGAACCAATTGATACCATATAAGAGTGCAGTACGGGAAGAGTTGATTTGTCATTCATGAGTGTACTAATATATATATACTCAGTGTAATGCTGAGAAGATAAACTATAGTGTAGAGATTACAGCAACAGTAGGATAAAGCCTAGCTATTAGAAATATTATCCTTGTATTTATCTCTGGTAAAAGGCAATATGCTTGAGAGAATATCTGAAAAATGTTTTGCTCAAAATGTAAAGTGTTATCTCGTAAATGGTGTTATATATAGTTTTTGTGACATCATTAAATGAGCCTGCATAGGGCTACGAGGTCAAGTCGGGGTGTGTGTGGTTAGTCCCGATCAATCGCATGAACCTGGAGGTGTATTAAATTAAGTTCTAATTTTCTACTTGGTTCAAGTCTTGGGCTCGCAAGTGTACGAGTTTATTGTAGTGCAGTCGTGGATTAAGCAATCTTGATCTGCATAAGGAGGTTCCTAAGGTTTGAAATACTGCATGTGTGAAGAAGAAGGTGTTTTGGTCAAATATGAGATCTATCTAAGCTAAAACTTGCAAAACTATGCTAACTAGAAAGCTAAAGGGAAATAAAAGTTGTGGGGATAAAGTGAAGCAATGGAAGGGGATAGGATAGATTTTGACTCGAGAGATGTGATATGGGACCGGATTTGTGATTCATAGTTGGATTATAGGCCACCTAATTAATTTAAGCCACTTAATTAACTAGTAAATGTGCCTAGGAGCGAAATCAAGGTACAACCCTGTTCCCAGGGTTGCGATGTGTTAATTTCGTCCCGTGGAGTGCGGTTTTGTCCAACTAAATCGACTCTGTCACTTAGTTCGTTAATTAGGCACGAGACACGCACTAGCTAGTTAACCACTAGACGCATTTTTAATGTAATCCATTAGCATGCAATTAGAAGTGAGAATCCAGCCAAAACCCTAACAGGTGATGCTAATTAGATACCTGTACAAGCAGGTTTGATGTAAATAATTGAAATTTATTTTAAGCTTGTGATCGGTGGCATTCAAGAGAGGTATATTGCATAGAATTACTAGCTACAAGCATATTTAAAGTAAGATTGTGCAATAGATAAACAATACAGCACCATTCGAAAGGATTTCAAGTCATTTAACGTGCATGCATGATCATGAATAAATCCATACACGATAGTCCAACAAGAATATCACAAAATTCAGTCTCATTATCAACAAATCTCCACATCAAAACTAACCCTATGATATACTACTCGTAATACATACTAAAATCAACATAAAAAAAAAGGAAGAAAGTGAGAAGTCTTCCTATATAAGTGTTAATTTCCATTAATTTAATGCCCACAATGTGAAGCCTGCTTCAATTAGAGTCCAAATCTGTGCTTCTTGCTCCAACTGGTTGGGTGTAAGAGGTGGTAGTGGGTAGTGTGTATATGTTAAGTATGTAGTGGTTAGGTGTGAAAGAATGTAAGTGTGTTAAGTATACGTGCATGAATGAGTGTGTTATAATGTGTGAATTAGAGGGTGTTAGAATGGTTGTGTGGAGGTGAAAGTGTGTAGATGGTGTATGAGTATGTATATATGTTGGTGAAAGTGTATACAGTGTGTGCGGATACGTGTGTAGATGAAAATGTGTGCAGTGAAGTGCAAGAGATTAGTGGGTATAAATATGTGGTACTTGTGTGTATTAGTGAAGTGGATCAGTGTAGGCGAGATGAGATGAGTGGAGTATAGTATGAGACATATTGGAGGAGTATGAAAGCGAGAGTAGAAATATGAAGGTTAATAGAGTGAAATGTGTGTGATGTGTTAATAGGTAGGTGTTGTTGTCGAGTGTACGTAGAATTTTACATGTAAATTGAGGCGTAGTTTTTAAGTGTTAAATTTGTGTTAGTGTGTTAATTTCAAGCGTGGTGCTTTGTAGGTGTTCGATTAATGCTTATTAATAGGTGCTTAGTGCCAGGCTAGATAGTTGACAGGCGATTGGTTGTGTCTCGTGTTGTTTATGTGGGAGACAAGAGTGACAGGTGGTAAAGAGTTAAGAGTGTGTGTGAAAGTTAGGTCTTAAGTGTCTATAGGCTGGTGGTGGATGGACAAAATTATCATGATCTGTGCGGCTAGTGTGGTTAGTGTTCGATTGGTGCCTTGTTGAATGCCTTGGTGTGTTGAGTGAACTGAGCTTATTTGGTCAGGCAAAGGTGCCGAAAGGAGCCAGTGTTACTTACGACTGGCTGAATAGGTGCTTAGTTCTGGACAAGTGTTGGCTTCTTGTGATGCATTATTGTAACAATCCGCAAGTGCACAGGTTGCAATAGATAATATAGAGTGAGTGGAGTGTCGATCCCACGAAAATTCCAGATTAAAAACTGTAATAACTATTGAAGTTGGTTTAACTGTAATTTTATCTAACAAACCAATTGGTGATTTAGGGAAAACAAGGTTAAAAATAAAACTAAATTTAGAAGATAAAAATAAACACTAAAAAGACCAAATAATAAATCAAAATTACTCAAACTTAGGGGCCGGAATTGGACTGGATATTCAGATAATGGGATACCGGATTGAAAAATTAGGTATCCGATTAGATAGCTAAAAACTACATATCCGGCCAGATAACAGACTTTTGGATAGCGGATATCTCGAATATGGATTTTCGAATAGTTTAAATAAATTATAAAAAAAATCCTGTAATTTTTTTAGAAGTAAAGTCATCAACATATCAGATGACAGAACATATACAGATATCTTATCAAATGCTGATACAAGCACGCCTAAAATAAGCAAAGCCGAACTTGTTGATAATTCAGATTTCAGTAGCTAGATAAGCAAAGCAAAGCCAACATAACATATGATAGAACATATATAGATAAATAATGATTCAGATTTCAGACGCTATATTTCTTAAACATTTCATTGCACTGAGTACAGGTGGCAAAACGGGTTGAGACCTGTAGGTCGACCTGTCTAACCTGCCAAAAAAGAAGGTTTGGGTTGAAGGTTCCATAATAAACGGGTCAACTAGACCAAACCCCGCCAAATAGGCGGGTCGGGTTTGGTCAACCTGCAGGTGACTAGCGAACCCATCAAAATGACCCGCCTAACCCGCCAACCAGCCAAAATGACTCGTGAACCCACCTAATTGGCCAAAACGACCCGCGAACCCACCTAACCTGGCGAAACGACCCGCAAGCCCTGTCTAACTCGCAAACCCGCCAAAGCAACTCGCCTAACCCGTTAAAATAAACTGCCTAACCCACCAACCTATTAGGGTCAATTTAGGGTTTTAATATCTCTGACCTGCCAAATAAAAAGGGGGCCAACCCGACCCGACAACCCGCCTAACTTGTCCTAAGCGGGTCGGGTCAACCCGCAGGTAACCGTTTGCCAGGTCTACCACTAAGTAATTGTTCAACTTTTTGGAACATTTTAACTAATCTAAAATGTGGTGAAACTTGTAATTCATGGTAATTAAATGGCCAATTCACATAGTGACCACATCATTGTATAGCCAAATAAAATCAATTAAAACAGTTAACGACAAAATATAAAAATTTCCTCTTTATCACACGAAAGCAACTCAAGGGTCGAACCATGGGAAATCGAGATGGCTGTCAAGAATTGAAAAGAAATAAAAATAACTAAAAAAAACTAAAACTAAGAATATTAAATAATTAAGCTAAATACTATAGGTGAAATGAATTTTAGATTAAAAGAAATTAAATTAACTAAAAGAAAAAAAATAATCGTAGAAATCAAACAAGAAAATTGCGAGATTTAAATCTATGAGAGAAGTGATTTAGGGTGATAGCCAAGAAATTATATATTTAAGTTCGTCAACTCCGAGATTTCTAGTTAAGCTCACGGGATTAGGCTACAAGCTCTAATACACCTACATTAATTAACTAAAGTTGCTGAGGCATAATCTATCTTATTGGCATAAATTATCACTCAAGTTCTCTAATTACCTAATTTAATAGGCTTAGACAATTAATTGAGACTACAAAGACATAGACTATCTAATTGGAATAATCTATTACAATCCTAAAACAATTAATTATTTCTACTCCTATTAAAATTGATCTATATTCGTACTCACAAGAACCTACATGATTCCTATATAGCAAAATGTATAAATTCTTGACTAACAAAAATTAGCTACAAGCATAATAATGATTAATCAAGAATTTAACAATAATAAAGCACAAATATGAATAATCAAATAAATCCCAAGAGAATCCGGAACATAAATAAAAATAATCACTAATTATCATCCTAAATCATGGGGATTTAATTCATACTGAAATTTAAAGCACAAACTAAAAGAGAATTAAGAACGAGAAATCATCATATTATTCGAAACCAAACAAACTCTGAAACTTGTCTTGAAATCTTCTCTAGAAATCGCTCCCAAAATATAAATCTCATAATTTTTCCTAGTTGAAATCTAAAAAATTTGTGCAGAGAAAATAAGAAGAAAACGAAAAGAACAAGGCTTCTGCTGTGCCGGCCTGCACTCTCCGCTCCTCCCGTGCCTGTATGTTCACGTGTGTATATATATAGCATGAGGTCATCAGACTTATGGTACAGCAAGGTGGAATTATGCCTTCTCTGTAGTGGTGTCCAAGAAGTGCCAAAATATGTACTTTCCTTTTTTTTGTTTTGTCTTTTTAATGCTTCAAGTGGACCTCACCTTCTTTTCTTGTTGAAAATTTGACCAAGCAAAATAGACACTCCTTCAAAATTGCTTCCTTTTCACGTAGCAACTCTTGTAATACAAAGACTGTTAAAATCGGGCCCTACTACTTTGAGCAAGTTCTTCGTCTTTTAGTGATTGGACTTTCAAATGTAATATGGACTATTCTCTTGTGAGAATTAGCAAAACTCCAAACTGGAAACTTGTAGTTCTCGATCTTAGCTTTCTACAGGTTCTTGAATCATCTCATTCTGAGATTTAGAGCTCAAGTTATGAATTTTTTCATGATCCCGTGCCCTAGTCTCACAAAATTTCAGCCTGTAATATTCTTTTTTTTTTTCCATTCTGATTTCTTTGTTTGAGTACCAAATTCATCCGTTTTCTTCCAAATATGCATTATATCAAAAAATTAAATTAAATAACTCAATTTAGCACTAATTAATGATGTAATGCAATTAAATTATAAGGGATTTTATATAAAAATATGAAGTTATCACACCCCCAAACAAACTCCTTGCTTGTCCTCAAGCAAAGGAACAATTAAACTCAAGAAAAATATATTTTGTTAAGCACAATGAGAAGAATTACACACAGAGCAGTGAATCAATAGTGAAACAAAAATAACCCAACCAAGCATGCATACGACGCAACAGTTACTAAGCATGTACTCCTCAATTACTCAACTTCAATCATGTAATCTCTTTCAGCCAGTTTAAGCACATCAAGTAATTAACAAAAATAGGAAATTGATTCCACAAAACTTTGCTAGACTCGAAGTCTTCATGTCATAACAAGAACAAAGTGTTAGCCCCATAATTTTTTTTTCATTTCTTTCAACTTTTTCACTTTTTTTATTATTTTTATTATTTTTTTTGCATTTCACACATTTCACTTTGCAGAATACGACAAAATAACAATTGAGAACACATGAACAACACTTGTGTCATTTTGACTCATTTTTCTCTTTGACTTCTTTCACTTTTCATGTTTTTGCCTTTTGGCTTTCTTTCACTCTCGTTTTTTTTTTTTTTTGAAAAGGGAAACACAACAAAGAAAATAATATTATCACAGAGTAGCACTTAAACAAACTTCCTACCAGGTCTAATGCAGGCTTACGAAGTCGCCTTCTTCTCCCTATTAATCACCCTTATGACGCTTACATAAGATGACATAATCAAAATAAGCAATGAGGAATTTATAGTAAAGACGAAACAACTGTGCCAACAAATTCACTCACTAATCATGCAAGTCTCACTATCAATTCAAGCTCATATATGCAAAAAAATTTCAAATTGACCTCATTTTTCACCTTATTGACATATAATCAATCATAGAAGCACATTTTTGTTCATTCTCACTCTCACCCCCAAACCCAAGTCCTGCAATGTCCCTATTGCAAGTAACATTAAACAACAAAAGGGAAAGAGGTAAAATGAGACGACCTAATAGAAGATGCTAATAAGACTATGCGCTCAACAATAGCTGATAGTTTTTGGACTCACTTGATAATCCTGCAAAACACATTCCTTCCTCACAAGTAAGAGCATCATCAACTAAAGCACAAAAGACAGAGATAAGAATAATCGATGAGTTTTTTTTTTAAAAGAAAATATTTTTTTTGAATTTTTCGTTTTTTATTTTTTTTGGCCGACCCTTTAGACATCCCCATACAAAGGCTTCGAACTTTGGGAAACACTAAAGCCGACTCACAAAAATAATTAAAAATGAAAAGACCAAAATAAATTAAAAATAGGAAAATCAATCAAACAAATAAAAGAAATTCTACTCCTATATCCTAGGTTGTCTCTTAGGGAGTGCTAAGTTTACTATCTTCAACCAGATGAAATACCCCACTTCTTAACCTGTATAGATGAGATCTATAAGATCCATTGATTCAATCTCCTCACTAGGTAATAGTGGTCCAACTGCATGCTTTAACCTTTGTCCATTAACAATGAATTTTCTCCTATTTTTAAGATCTCTAATTTGAACTGCACTAGAAGGGAATACTTGCATTTCCTCATATAGGTCACCCTACCTAGATTTTAACTTTCCTGGAAAGAGACGCAATTTAGAGTTAAATAGCCAAACCTTTTGATGTGGTTCAAAAGTTTTCCTCAAAATCATTCAATCATGCACTCTTTTCATCTGCTCCTTATAAAGTTTAGTATTCTCATAAGCATCATATCACATCTCATCCAACTTACTAAGCTAAAGCTGTCTCTCTTTCCCAGCCTTAGCCAAATCAAATTCAAACTCTTTAATCACCCAATAAGCCCTATGCTCTAACTCAACTGGCAAGTGACAAGCTTTCTCATAAACTAACTGAAATAGTGACATGCCTATAGGAGTCTTGAATGTTGTCCTATATGCCTAAAGTGCATCATTAAGGCGCATAAACCGATCCTTTCTATCTGGTCTAACTGTATCCTCCAGAATGGACTTGATTTCTCGATTAAACACCTCTACTTGGCCACTAGTTTGTGGATAGTATGGTGTAGCTACTTTATGTGTGATTAAGTACTTCCCAAGTAAAGCCTCAAAAGCCCTATGTGCAAAGTGCTTAACTTCATCACTAATGATTGCTCTAACGGTGCCAAACCTGCAAAAGATGCTGATGCAGCCCAATCCTAGTTATATTAGGATGTAGGATTTGTTATTCATTATTGAGTCTTATTGTTATTTGTTATGGAGTCCCAGTCATATTAGAATTAGTCTAGTAGCTATTTTAATATGGAAAGAATTGGGAAACCAAATCCTATTTAGTTCTAGATTCCTAGAATAGCCTATATATAGGGGTAAAAGCTTTCATTAAAAGAAAAACCTTTTCCAAAAATTATTCATTAATATTTGTATACCCTTTTCTAAAAATTATTCATTAATATTTTTATTCCCTCTCTTAGCATTTATTATCTATGGGATTTCTTGGCTAATTTCAGCCTTGAAATTGAGCTCCTTGATTCTCTTTCTATCTTGCTATGTTCTCCAAATTTCTATTGCATTAGATGTTATCTTTAAGAAAATTCATGACAACCCTATGATCATTAGTCCTAGTTGCTATAGCCTCAACTCGTTTCGACACATAATCAACAGCAACCAAAGTATACACAAAGCCATAAGAAGGTAGAAAAAGAACCATAAAATCAATACCCCAAATATCAAATATTCACAAACAAGAATAGGATTAAGGGGCATTATATCTCTTTTTAACAAGCCACCTGTGCGTTGACACCTTTCATAACCTTACAAAAATCATGTGCATCCTTAAAAAGTAAAGGCCAATAAAAATCACATTGCAAAATTTTGGCCGCTGTACGACGAGCTCCAAAATGGCCCCCACATTCTTGTGCATGACAAAAAGATAAAATACTTTGATTCTCATGCTCAAGAACACATTTACGTACAATTTGATAGGAACAAATATAAAAAAAATTAGGGTCATTCTAAACATAGAACTTTACTTGTGACAAGAAATGATCTTTTTCTGCTTTGCTTCATCCTTTAGGTAACTCACCTACAGCCAAGTAGTTCACAATATGTGCATACCAAAGTGGTCTAGATTGTGCAACAACAAACAATTGCTCATTAGGAAAAAAATCATCTAAGAGGATAGGACATGAGGGACCTTCAACAAGGACACGAGAAAGATGATTGGCAACTAAATTCTCAGTACCCTTCTTATCTTTTATGGTGAGGTCAAACTCTTGCAATAATAAAAGCCACCTTATCAAATGAGGTTTTGCCTCCTTTTTAGCAAATAAGTACCTAAGGGCTAAGTGATCCGAGAAAATAATTACTTTAGACCCAAAAATGTAAGACCTGAATTTTTCTAAGGCAAAGACTACTGCTAGCAACTCTTTTTCCATTGGTATAGCTCTTTGGAGCCTCATCTAAAGTCCTACTAGCATCGTAGATCACATGTGAGATTCTATCCTTCCTTTGACCTAAGATAGCACCTATGACAAAATAAGAAGCATCACACATGATTTCAAATGGAAAGGAATAGTCAGGAGGTTGAATGATGGGAGCAAAAGACAATGCAGATTTTAAAGTCTCAAATGCATGCAAGCAATCATTGTCAAATTTGAAAGGTGTATCATGAGCTAAAAGTGCAGACAATGGCCTAGCAATTTTACTAAAATCCTTAACAAAGTGCCTATAGAACCCTACATGTCCCAAGAATGATCTAACCTACTTCACTGTAGTGGGATGTGGTAAATTTGTTATGACATCAACTTTTGCTTTATCAATAGGCACCCCCTTATTAGAAATAACATGCCCCAAGACTATACCTTCATGAACCATGAAATAACTCTTATTGTTGAAGCACAAGAGTTAAATTCTTCAAACATGTATCAAGTGAATCTCCAAAAATAGAAAAAATCATCCATGAAAATTTCCAAAAATTCAACAATCATATAAAAAAACATTGCCATCATGCATCATTGGAGTGTAGCAGGTGCATTACAAAGACCAAAAGGCATTCTCCTATATACAAATGTGCCAAAAGGACATGTGAATGTAGTCTTTTCTTAATTCCCAAGAAAAACAGGAATTTGATTATAATCGGAGTAACCATCTAGAAAATAGTAATATCCTTGTCCAACTAACCTATCTAAAATCTGATCAATGAATGGAAGAGGAAAATGGTCCTTACAAGTCACAGCATTAAGCTTTCTATAGTCAATACAAACCCACCATCCCCGTAGGAACCATCTCTCCTTCAGTATTATGAACAACTATTACCCCAGACTTTTTAGGCACAACCTATACAGGACTCACCCACTCACTATTAGAAATAGGGTAAACAATGCAGACATCAAGAAGCTTAACCACATCTTTCTTCACTACCTCTCTCATGTTTGTATTCAACCTACACTGCATCTCTCTAGATGGTTTTGCACCTTCCTCTAGATGTATTCTATGCATGCACAAAGAAGAATCTAAACCTTTCAAATCTGCAACAGTCCATCCTAAGGCCTCTTTATTCTCAAATAAAACTTTTAATAACTTAGACTATTGTTCTCTAGTGAGATCAGAAGCTATGATGGATGGAAAAGTCTCATCAGGACCTAGGAAGCTATACTTAAGATGCGAAGACAATGGCTTCAATTCTAGAGTAGGTGGAGATTAAATGGAGGGTAACATGAATTCCCTCGCAATAGTGGGAAGAGGCTCTACAATACAAACATGTGACTCGATATCCATCAAAGGCACTGAATTTAATAATGCATTAACCTCTCTAACTGACTTATCAATGTCAAATTCTCTCATCCCAAAGTGAGTGCAATCTTTAAGGGGTCCTCTTGTAACAATGAAGGGAATGTCTATTCTATGCATGGGTTAATGACATTTATCATAAAACACTCAGGACCCTCATCTAAGACAAGACAATTGGCCGCATTGGTCATATGTAATTTTACCTTCTTATTCCTAAAAGTTACTTCCATCTCCCTAGTCCTGCAGTTGATTTTAGCATTAGAAGTTGCTAGGAAAGGTCTACCCAAGATGATAAGAGTTTGAGATCTAGAAGGCTCGCATGGTTCTATATCTAGCACAATAAAGTCAACAGGAAAAAGGCACTTGTTTACCTGAATTAAGACATCCTCTACTATTCCCCTAGGAATCTTAACAGATCTATCCACTAATTGTAGGGTCATGATTGTCTTTTTTAACTCCCTAATATCTAACTGTTCAAACACAAAATACAGAAGCAGATTCACACTAGCACCTAAGTCAAGCAAAGCACAACCACACAATGTTCACCAATGATGGAGGGAATGGTAAAATCTCCAGGATCTTTCGATTTAGGAGGAGTAGGAAAAGTCAAAATGCTACTTACCTTTTCAGTCAATCTTATCTTTTGAGGAACATTAGCCTGATGTCTACGATTTTTAGTGTACAAGTCCTTGTGAAATTTAGCATAAGCAGAAATATCATTAATGACATCTAAGAATGGAAGATTGATTTTTACCTGCTTAAATATGTCCAAAATGGTTTTCCTTTTTGACTCACTTTCTCCTTTCTATCTTAAAGCTTGAGGAAATAGGGCTTTCACAATTTTTGAAGTGCTAGGAAGTGAGTTATCATGCACAATGGTTCTAAATTCTCATGTTCAGTGTTAACGACCTGTTTTTGTTTATGTTGCTTAACAACGACGATTATCCATGACTCTCCCATTCCTAAGTACAGTTACAGCTTTAAGGTATTCCTGTCTATTCTCTGTAGATGACATTTACCTTCATCCTTTCTAATTAACGCATTCACAAGTTGACCCATTTATTGTTCTAAGTTAGCTATGGACTGTGAATGTGAGTATAACAATTGTGTGCTTTCATCAAATTTTTGCATTGCTTTCAAAACCTTATCCCCAAAGACAAAGCTATATTGACTAACAGGTGCAGGAGGAGAAGTAGGTGAAACATACCTGGGCCCAAGTTGAAAACCAAGAGGTTGAGACATACTAGAATAATTTGCTTAAGGAGCTCTGAACTAGGGCATACCATCTTGTGACTACTTCTCCATGAGAAATTTGGGTGATTTCGCCATCCAAGGTCGTATGTGTTGAAGTAAGGGTTATTGTTTGGTGGATATCCCTGTGCTGCACATGCTTCATCAACACTAGAATTAGCTAATGGACAATTCAAAACAGAATGAGAGTGCTATAACATAAAGAACATTTATCCACAACATTAGAACCCACTACTTTTGCAGATTCTTTGTTAATTGATAACAACTGATCCATCTTTTTAGCTATCATGTCAACTTTCAATGCAAGATCATGTTGCACGGACACCTCATACATACCCTTTCTAGATCCTCTATTATTAGCATGTGAAGAGGCCACATGTTATTGAGAATTCTCACTAAGATGCCCAAATAATTACCAAGCCTTCTTAGGACTTTTATACAAGAACATACCCCCACAAGATGCATTCACCATTCGTTTATGATGCTCAAACCAACCCTGAGTAAACAGATTAAACTAGCTGCCAGTCTGTAATATCATGGTACGGGCAATTTCGTAACATCTCTAAAAATGTCTCTCAACTCTCATGAAACAATTCATTATCAAATTGCTGAAAATTTGTGATTTCCCTTCTCATGGAAGTGGTCTTTGCTATAAGGTAGAACTTATAAAAGAACTCTCTGAAGACTTGCCCAAGATATGATAGACCCTGCCAGAAAAGTATTCAACCAATGTTTTCCTAAGAGAAAAGGGAAATACTCTCATTCAAACTACCTCATCATTAACACCTCTAACCTTAAATGTGGAAAAGACTTCTAAAAATGCATGATATAGGTTCTCGTTACTAAGGCTACAAAAAGTAAGGAGACTCTGCAACAATTGTGGCTTAATCTCGAAATCAACCTCCCCTATGTCAGGTAATGCAATGGCCATTGGTGGAGTTTATGCACTAGGAGTGAAAAAGTCTCTAATGGCTTGAGGATGGCTAGGATCTTCCCTAAGAGGTAGGACTAGCCTAAGTGGGTCTTACGCGTTTTCATTATTAACAGCATCATGAGAAACAATTACTTGATTCTGATTTTCAGTCATTTTTAGAGATTTCTCAATTTTCAACAGCCTTGCTTGCATTTTTTTTTACATGCAAAGTTCTTTCAATAAAAAAAAAACCAAAATAAACTAACAAAAATAAGTAAAGAAATAATAAAAAATAAAATAAACAACTAACACTAAATTAATCCTAAAAAAATAAAAATAAAATGAACAACTATTTTTTGAACAAATAATAAAAGAAACTAAAATATTTTTTTGATTTAATTTTTTTAAAAAAAGAAAACAAAAACACAAGGAAAAAAAATACAAATACTAAACTTAAAAAAATATTCCCAACAACTAGACGCCAATTCCTTGGCAACGGCGTCAAAAATTTGACCACGTCATTTTATGGCCAAATAAAATCAATTAAAACAATCAACGACAAAATATGAAAATTTCATCTTTATCACACGAAGGTAACTTGAGGGTCAAACAATGGGGAATCGGGATTGCTGTCAGGAATTGAAAAGAAATAAAAATAACTAAAAAATAAAACTAATAATTTAAAATAACTAAGCTAAATACTACAGATGAAACGAAGTTTTGATTATATGAAATTGAAAAAGAAATTAAATTAACCAAAAGAAAAAAAAATAATTGCAGAAATCAACCAAGAAAATTGTAAGACTTAAATCTATAAGAGACGTGATTCAGGGTAATAGCCAGGAAATTATCTATTCATGCTCGTCAACTCCGGGATTTCTAGTTAAGCTCACGGGATTAGGCTATATCTCTAATGCACCTAGATTAATTAACTAAAGTTCTTGAGGCATAATCTATCTCATTGGCATAAATTATCACTCAAGTTCTCTAATTAACTAATCTATTAGGTTTAGACAATTAATTAGGACTACAAGGGCATAGACTATCTTAGTGGAATAATCTGTCACAATCCTGAAACAATTAATTATTTCTAGTCCTATTAAAATTGATCTATATTCGTACCCACAAGAACCTACAAGATTCTTATATGGGAAAATGTATTAATTCTTAACAAACGAAAATTAGTTACAAGCATAATAATGATTAATAAAAAATTTAATAGCAATAAAGTACAAATACAAATAATCAAATAAATCCCAAGAAAATCCGAAACATGAATAAAAATAATCACTACCTATTTACCCCAAATCATAGAGATTTAGTTCATAGTGAAATTTAAGGTGCAAACTAGAACAGAATTAAGAACAAGAAAATTCATCGTATTATTCGAAACCAAATGAACTCTAAAACTTGTCTTGGAATCTTCTCTATAAATCACTCCCAAAATATTAATCTCACAATTTTTCCTAGTTAAAATCTAAAAAAAAATTGTGCAGAAGAAATAAGAAGAAAATGAAAAAAACAATGGCTTCTGTTGTGCGGCCCTGTGCTCTCTGCTTCCCTCGGTGCCTGTATGTTCACGTGTATATATATAGAATGAGGTCACTGACTTATGCTACAGTAAGGTAGAATTGTGCCTTCTCTGTCGTGGTGTCCAAGAATTGCCAAAACATGTACTTTCCTTCCCTTTGTTTTGCTTTTTTAATGCTTCAAGTGGACCCTACCTTATTTCGTTGTTGAAAATTTGACCAAGAAAAATTGACACCTCTTCAAAATTACTTCCTTTCCATGTGCAAAAAATCTTGCAATACCAAGACAAGGTTAAAAATTGGGCCCCTCTACTTTAAGCAAGTTTTTCATCTTTTAGTGCTCGGAATTTCAAATGTAATTCAGACTATTCTCTTGTGAGAATTCATCCATTTTCTTCCAAATCTCCATTATATCAAAAATTAAATTAAATAACTCAATTTAGCATCAATTAATGATGTAATGCAATTAAATTACAAGGGATTTTATATAAAAATATGAAGTAATCACATGGGCTTGTGCAAGTAAAAAGAAGAAAGAAAAAAGAAAAAAGGTTCAAAGCAGCCCACTAATTTACAAAAGCTTCGTCCCATCACTTGAAAACAAATCCAATTCAATTGAAAAAAAAAAAAAGAAGTTGTGAAAGGCGCAGACAACGACATTGAATGAAACACAATTGAAAAAAAAAGAGTTGTGACAACAGAAAGGAGAAAATAATAAAAAGATGGACAAAGAATGGTTTGGAGACGATGCCGAAGAAGATAAACTTAAAGAGGATGACTTGATCTTCAAGAGGCTAGAGACGATGCTGACTTGCTGCGAGGCGCGAGTTACCGGTGCGATGGAGGTTGTTCCTCCGTGGTCTATGCTGTGGTATGGGGTTGCCGTGTCGTGATAGTCTACAGAGGTGTTGCGTGCGGCGCCTTGAGTGAGGGTGTGAGTTGTGAGGTATTTTAGTTTTAGGGCTTAGGACAAAATGTGAAAAGCTTTTTATATTTTAGTGTATATTTTAATTTAATTAAAAAATAAAAAATAAACTAGGTACTCAATATCCGATTAGGTAGGGAAAATGCTATCCGAAATCCGATCCGAAAATCTGATAGTTATGGGATTATATATATATATATATGTGTGTGTGTGTGTGTGTGCGCGCGCGCGCTTTGCTTTTATGGTTTCAATTGATTATTTCAATACATGTCTAAGTGTTTGATAATAGTGTGTGTGTGTGTGTATGTGTGTATATATGTATGTATGCATGTATATTGATGTCTATTTGCTACTAATCACTTCTAATTCATTATTGAAACATGTCTATGTACATGTTTGCATGCCTTAGTAGTAAATATGATTTCAATATCATACATGTTGGTTTCTAATGCTTAAAATGGTGTAATCCGAGCATGACGATATTTGGTAGCTGAGTATCGCGGGGTCCTTATGGCCTAGGGCCTTAGGGTTAACTAATTGACAACCTAGATGACTTAGATTGAACTTACCATAGTGCCTAAACCATTGGCCGAGTTTAAAGCTAAGACCTAGTACCACTACAGTTGACTAATCATACTCGAAAACCTATTGGTTAAGTTTAAAGCCAAAAGAGACTCGATTTAGACTAGCCTGAAGTTAAGCATCATCAATCTAACGTCACAATAACAGGATTTAACGATTGAGCGCATTCATACATGTTTCGGATGTTGGACCAGATAATCCAAAATCCAAAAATGTGCTATTTTTTCTGCCCGTTCGAATGTGGATGTAGATACGAGTTCGGATATGGGTTGGATAGTACCACCCCTACTCAAACTAACAAGAATTAAATTCTAATGCTAAAATGGCTAAGGTTAACAATTTCATCTTCTCAATCAACTTTAACTCTCTCTTTCTGTAGTCAATCAATTTTATTCTTAAGTGGAAACTAGAAATCGTAAGGTTTATCACTAATCTCTTCCAAGACTAAGTAATAATATCTCTACTTACCAATTCACTATATTTCTACGCAAATTGAAATAAATAAAGATTCATTAAGATCAAAGATTTCATCAAATTTTGCATAAATTCTATTAGTATATTCTTATCTCATAAAATTGATGTTATTCTATTTCAAAACTAATTCCAAACCTCTTCTTCTAATTTAGTTAAGAATTCCTAAACGATTAATTGAGTGGTCAATTAAATTAAAAGAATGAAATACAAATAGAACAATCACTCAAGAAAATAAATTAATTGACATCAAATTAACAAGAGGCAATTAAAGATTCATGGCAACCTAGAAAATAATTCTAGTTCATAACTAAAAACATGGAACACAAAATAAAATTTTGAGACAAATTAAATAATAACAAATAATAAAATTAAAATTTAAAACTAAATCTAAAAATAAATCCTAAAATTAAACTTTAAAATTAAAACTATCATAGGAATCAAAACAAGTAATTAAAATTTTTATCATACATTTATTCCAAACTGAAATTTAGAATAAAAATTAAATTTTGAATTCTAAAACAGAAATTAAAATTTAAATCTAAATATTAACAAGTAAAGGAATCAAACTAGAAAAAAATTAAAATGAGAAAGGACTGGATTCCAAAATGTCATTGCTTATTTTTTTCCCACGCGATTGAGCTTTGCCTTGCACGTCTCAACCTCTATCCAATCTCAACATATATAAGTTCCACACTTCTACTGCCACAAGTCTTGCGAACTTCCTTTTTTTTTCTTTCTTTCTTTGACATTTATGATGGGGTCCACATCAATAAATGCCATGGTCAACTTTTCCAATTCCAACCCAAAAACTTCAACTCTAATTTTGACCATCTTAATATTACAATTAGCTCAATCTTCGAACACAAAGTCATATATCTCCTTTTGAGCTTTTCGTAGATATTTGAATCGCCTCAAATTGAATCTCGAGTGAAAAGTTATGGCCAAGAAATGAAAAGAACTACTTTTATCCAAAATTTCATTTTTTCTATCCATAAAAATCATATAATTACGTAGAATTTATTCTAAATAAAATTCAATCAACCACCAAATTAAAGTTCAAGAGGTATAAAAATATAATTAAAAATTAACCTCGTCATGCATGATTTTGTGAAGGCGCTTAAGTGGGTCTTAGTCTGCACTACTTATGATGGCCTGGGCGATGCTGGTTTGGTGCTTGGTCTTGAGGGCTGAGTTAGGGGTGTGAATATCGACATTCGTATTCGTATATGAATTTGTATCCACATTCAAACGCGTAGATAGAATTACAAAATTTCGAATAAAAGATGTGTCCAATTCGATATCCAGATTCTTTTGGATTTTTGGGTCGAATTTTGGATATCTTTTTTTTTATCTAAAATCGGATATTAGATAACCGATATTTTGGTTTTTTTTTTTCTTCATAATTTAGAATTGCATATCTAACAACTAAACCCTAGTGAACATTCTAGGATAGGATAAGAAAGGAATGATTTGTGTTTTTTAGATGAGACTCTCGCAGAAGGCCTTTAATAGACAAGCTTTTGTTAAGATGCTCGATTATGGAGATGGTCCAATTCCATGACGGATAGCACAAATGATCTCTAGTACTATTGAGGAGCTCGACAAGATTTTTTTTCACTTGGAGGACTAGAAAAAAAATTAAACAAAAGCTAGCAAATTGGAAGTAATACAACTAGTTTCGCTTATCTTGCTTTTCAAAGCTTATAGTGGCCACGCCTAATCCCAGTGTATTTCTTAACTTAGTATCATTGTAATTTTAGTGTACTAAATTTATATTGTTGTAATATTGTCCATGTGGAAAAATATTTATAACCAATTCAATATTTTTTATTTTAGTAATAAATCTGGGAATCCGACTATCCTAATATGAGAATTTGACTTTTGATGCTCCCTCTTGATCTTCTCCACTATATCCAAGCTCCTATGTCTTGGGTGTAGTAGTGCTATTAGTGGAGAAGCACAGTCTTGGAGAAAGACACTTAACTAAGAGTAATTTTTGCCTATTGTGTATTTCTAGTGTGTTGTGTGTATTTTCTTGCATACTCAAAATAATACTACCAAGAGGCTCTAATGGGTCTTGCCAAATCCCACTATATGTATTGTGTGATAAACCTAATTAGGAAAGGTTCCTGTATTAGTTGTTTTCAATAATACCCCTCTTTCCCTTTCTAGAAATGAAATATTCCTAAAGATAAGATCAATCCTAATATTCCATCTTCCAATACACCAAAAAATCTTCTATCCATGTAGACCTCATGCCAACTAAAATGCCCATAAGTTAAATTAGGGAAATTTGGATTCAAATTTTCTATTTCCAAACTTAAATCTTAATTGAGCAATCCCACATAAAATTAGCCAACCTCATTAATTAAGCCAATAGGAAGACGACTAGTGGAAGACCAAAAGACTTAATTACTCTTGGCTCCCAATATGACCAAAATGTCCTCGCCACGCTTTTGACAACATTAAGGGCGCTTTGACTTAGTGTATTCGATCAGAAGACTAGAGTTTCTCTTCAAGGATAATCACAACATCTCAAAAGCTTGTCATTTGCTCAAGTGACCTTTGTCTTTAACCTACCAAGTGAAATTAACGAATTCCCTTCTATGTATACCAATAGTTAAGGCCAGTCATTTCACTTGTACCATCACCTTCAAGACTACATCTCAACCTTAGAATCTCTTATCCAATAGAATAATCATCCACTGGACATGATACCCTTAATCTAGGGAGTGACCCACGAACCAAATGATTGTTGTATCCTTGAAAGTAATATTAATAGATTTAGATAATTATGCAGACAAATTCAATGGGACATATAGACTTTACTGTTGTATATGCATGTCCCAATAACTAGAACACAACACCCAACGCACAGGGATAGAAGACCTTTTCAAATCAAAATCTCTCCCATGATGCAACAAAGTGTTCTACCTAACTTCGTTACTTTATCCGCACATGCTCAATATTAAGAGTGGTAATCAGTCAATAATAAAGAGTATATTGTCTTCTCTCTTGGTAGAACGGTTCCTAGAAGACATACTTGTGGTGGTCCTATCCAATGCCTGACATAAATACTAAGGAGTCAATTCCAAAAAAAAGAAAAAATCCAATGATCTAGGTAATTCACTCTAACAAGGAGACTTATTCACTATAACCTTATCAAAATAGAGTACCCAACACTACCGTTCGGTTATGGACTAGTTCATGATATTATAACAGCTACTTTGTGTCCAACCTCATCACGGACACAAGTTATTAGTTTGTATTATAGGACTTTCACATATATGTAATACATAGTAGAATGGATATAATGTGCAAACTTAATCATATCAATATGAGCGTAATATGTCTACTATCCAGTAATATTTATCTTTAGGGCATACAATAATAAGACTACCTAAGTCATTGGAGAGTTTTTTGGGACTTATCTCTTTAGTACGTTTGTCTTATTTGAGACTAGACCATTTTAAGCATGTTTTTTGGGAACATTACTATCAAATATGGAAGACAATATACTTACTAGTACTAAGCGAGCATGTGTGGATGAACTGACGAATAGGGTGCAACACTTTGATGCGCTATAAGAGAGATATTAATTTAATAAAATCTACTTCTATATGTGTTAGGTATTATATTTTAATTAGCTGAGACTTATATGTACAACAGTAGAATCTTTGTGCCCTCTCAGATTTTTCTGCATGTTCATCTAAATCTAGATTTAGTGACATTCTCCTTCGGGAGTATATTGGTCATTTGGCTTGTGGGTTGCTTCCTAGATCAAGAGTGTCACGACCAATGGATGATTATTCTATTGGACTATAGATTTCAAGGTTGAGATGTAGTTGAGGAGGTGATAGTACAAGTGAAAGGACTAGCCTTGACTACATGGATGCATTGAGAGGTGCTTTGGTCATTTGATTTAAAAGATCAAAGAAAAACCCCTCTTGTTTAATGACAAGCTTATAAGATATTAATAACTATCCTTGAAGTACTGCCTTAGTCCTATAGAGGAATGGAACTAAAGTCAAAGTGTCATTAATGTCGTCGACAAGGATATTTTGGTCATATTAGGAGTCAAGATAGTTATATCTTTTGCTCCCTCCACTAGTCATATTCCTATTAAGAGTTGATTATTAAGAATGGTTATTTTACTCAATTAGATTTAAGTGAAGAAATTAGGAAAACGTTTCTTATGGCCAAGTTTTCGTAATTTGACTTTGGGAATCTTAGTTGGCACACGCCCTACATGGATAAAAGATAATTTGGTGTGTTAAAAGATGGAATATTAGGATTGTTCTTATCCTTAGGAATATTCAATTTTAAGAAAAAAGAAGCAGGGATATTGTTGGCAACAATTAATATCCTATGAACATTTCCTTTTAGGATTGCCTTACACTATATAGTGGGCATAGTGCAAGACCCAAGATGAGCCTTTTTAGAGTATTGGGAAGTGTGCAGGGAAAGTGCACACTATATTAAAAACACGTCCCAGAATTTTATCAACTAGAATCAGCCCTCGATTGTCTAAAATTTCTCTAAAATTATGCTGACCCACTTAACACACTATAACACTCAAGAATAGGAACTTGATCATAGTGGAGAAGATCAAGAGAACATATCAAACAATGGTTGATTCAACAAAGAAGCCATAAACTCGATGATTCATGCTCGAAGGGTAACAGTCTAGCTTTACTCTTTTTGTGCTTTATTGTGTGTGCCAATAAGGTTTATATGCTTAATATTAAAAGGACCAAATGTACATTACTAGGTCTTACAGACTAGAGGGTTCCAAAGATTTTTCTACATGTTGAGTCTAAATTTGCAGTTTGTTTTGCCAAATTCCAAGTAGTTATGTGTGTGTTTTGGGATGACTCAATATGGTTTTTGACTTTGGAGAGTTTAAAGGTGGAGAGATTGATGGATGGATGGTTTGGTCTTCCAAGGAGTACGATCACAAGTGTGGCAATTTCATTGGGTAGGAGTGACAAAAATACTACGTCATTGTAGCAGTATGGGCCATACGTGAGAGAAGGACTAACTACGAGGAACTGGATTTTGTGTTTCAAAGAGAAGACAATAAGGCATAGTTTGGTGAATATCTCTCTTGGGCAAGCATAATGAGGCATAGTTTAGTGGAGTAGTCATGTAAGTTCCTTCTGGAGGTAGTGATCACTAGCACTACAAGAAATTAGACATTTTGTAATGCATAAAATTGTCACTAAAAGCTAAAAATTCGTCACTAATTTTTTTAGTGACAGTTGTCATCTGTCATCACCTATATTCACATTACTAATAATTTTTGTGAGAAAATTTTATTATGTTACTACATTATCATATATAGTGACAAATAATTATGTCACTTTTAGTCCCTTTTTCTAGTAACAAATATTATCGTCATAATAATATATTTCAATTGTGTTCACATATTAGTTACTATAATGATCAAGATGTAGTGACGATAATAATTGTCACAACTTCTCTTATTTTTGTCACAAATGTATGGCACTATAAAGTTTCATTATTTGTGACTCATACTATGGTCACTATTTAATTATAATATTAGTGATGGTTAATGCCATCACAATAAGTTATTGAGACACCAATATCATCATAGTTGAATTGTAATTTTAGTGATACTTATTTATGCTATTATGACACTATAATATGGTCAATAGATTTTTTATGCTGACTTTATAAAATTAATTTTTAATTGAACAAATATATTAGAAATGATTAAAAAACCTCTTGGCATGAAATTAATAAAGTTCAACATTGCGATTGTAAATGTAATACCAAAATTTTATAATAAAATTCAAATTTGATACAAAATCCTATATTAATGTTCAACATGAGATTATCACTAAAAATATTAACTTGTCCATATAAGAAAATAGATCATTTTCCATTTTCTTGATTCTGAGACGAAACAGATGAAAAACTATCAAGGATATCACTATTAATGTAATGTGGAACAAAAATTTTAATTTTGATGCTCCAACTCTTTTTGCACAGCTACTTGTAGCATATCATGTTGAGATTGTATTGGTCTATGCTCCGAGTCCAATTCTTCAATTTGCTTGTTAAACCTTTCTTCTTGAGAATCTATTTGAACCTTTAATTGGGCATTGATCTCTTCTTGTTTTTGCGTCATCAAGCATTTAAACTTTATTTTCTAGTTCCTCTGTTCGCTTCTCCGTGGCTTTAGCATGTGCCTAAAATACGTCATCTTTCAATCATTTGTTGTGTGGCTCTTTTTGTCTCAACGCCTTTTGAGTAACTTGGTTTTCTTCCTAACACAATAGCAAAATGCTCTACTAGTGGTATTGGTGCGGTTGATATCTGTTCATTGTGCGTTTGAGCTACCTTTTCTAATTGATGCTACAATAAAAATATAAGATCAAATTACTGCTCTAGAATGCAATAAAAAATATAATAGTAATTAAAAAGCTTACCAAAATATCCTTGCCATCTAGAACATTCCAAGCATTATTTTTATAGTATGTTGCTTTCCACACTTCTACCGCATTTGGCCGTTTCCCAATCTTTTTATCTCTTTAGTGAAAAAATATTATTAATTTATTTATATATTTATTAATGCAAATTATATAATACTAAAAAAAATGAATGGAAATTGTATTTATCAACTGATGTGCAATTTGAACTATTGATTTATGCTGTGTTTGTTTGGAGTTTATTATAAGATACTTATCTTATTTGACAACTTATGTGAAAAAGATTATTTGTTATCAGCTTATTATAAGACACTTATAAGATACTTTTCATAAGATGTCTTATTTGTAGTTATAAAAAATAAGTTGGGTTTTGGGTACTTATATCTTATCTTATATCTTATCAAATAGAAAATAATTAAAAATAAAAATTTAAAAATATAAAAATTAAAAATAAATAAAATTAAAAAATTAAAATAAAATTTAAAAATAAAAATAAAATTTTAAAATTTAAAATTTAAAAACAAAAAAATTTAAAAATAAAAAATGTTAAAAATTAAATATTAAAAGTCAAAATTTCAAAAATTTAAAATTTTTAAAACAAAATTAAAAATTAATTAATATTTATATTTTATAATTTATTAGTTAATTATAAATTAAAATACCATGAGTTAAAATTGATAACATTATTATCAAAATAACTTATAACAACATTTCAGCTAACAAACCAAACAGTCTTATTATATCAGATACTTATTTCTTAAAAAACACTTATCAGATAAGATGCTTATCAGATTTCAGATTTCAAATTTCAAATAAGACTATTCCAAACAAGCTATTAGTTCCTATAGTGCTATCATTGACTGTTTCTTTTGAGTTTATGCATTCTTAACACTTCATGCCTAGATTAAGAAATATTAATTAATAGAGTAATACACCAATAAATATAAACAAGATATAATAAGGGCTTTAGAAGATATACTTCAAATCACCCCTCAAAATCTTCATTCTCAAATCTTTTCGCAATTAGTGTTTTCCACACATTTGACTGAAGTTCTTTAGGGCAGAGCTGCAATAGATCTTTTTCCTCATTTTTGAGTTTCTTGTAATATATGAGTAAGCGATTCCTTTTTGTATTGAACTGGCGCCTTAGTTGGTTCGCCGTAATTGGACGATATTCCTCATCTAATAAACTCAAATTTTGCTTGAAAATGGTAAAAGAAAAAAAATAAAAAATGGTTACATTTATAGTTTGAAAAATATTAATAAACATTGAGATAAGAAAGATATTATTGCCAAATTTAAAATTAAAAGTAATGAAAAATACCAACATTCAAATATTTCTGCATCTTATGTTTATCTTCTTGAGTTATGGTATCCCATTTTTTGGCATCTAATGGTGCAACTTGTCTAATGCAAATAGTTGCCTTGGCTTTAAAGAGATTAGCGTCGTTCGCACAAACTTTACCAAATTGTTTATAAAAGCAAAGATCAATTAAGTATCTATTGTTTATTTTCTTTCCTAATTTCTTGTTGCAAGTTATCCCACGTCCTTTTCTCTTGTTTATAGAAGAATCTACACCAAGAAGGGAAAAAATATTTAAAAAAGCCATAAAAATATTTTATATTGAATATAATATTTTTTCAAATTTCAAAATAAATACATACTTGAATACTCATTTAATATACCTCGCTGCAAATTTTACTCGCCATAACAAGCTAATGTAAAAAAAAAAAAAAAGAAAACTAATCATTAATCAATAAGAAAAGTCATCGCATTTTCAATAAAAATATAAAAAGAAAGTTTACCAAAAAAAAATAATAATAACATTGAACTTTTCATACAGTATTGTCGGCAAAAGCTTTTCTTACAGTTTACAAACTCCCTTTGAGACATCTAATAAAATTTAATTTTTTTTATCACCTTTCCAAAAGTTTCTTTCTTTTTTTTGGTCTAATCTTTCTAACAGTTCTGCCTAAATTATTTTTCAAACTAATGTAACAAAAGAAGAAAAAAGAAAAACTAATCATTACTTAGTGAAAAAAGTCATCACAATTTCAATAAAAAAATTTTAAAACGTTAGCAAAAAAATAATAATAATAACATTAAATTTTTTACAGTGTTTTGGCAAAGAGCTTCTACTCTTCCTAGAAGTCATCACAATTTCAATAAAAAAAATTAAAAAGTTTAGTAAACAAATAAATAAATAACGTTTAATGTTTTACAGTGTTTTTAGCAAAGAGCTTCTAGTCTTCCTAAAAGTTCCTTTTCTTTGCTTCTTCTTTTCTTTTTTGGTGTAATCTTCCTAATGGGTCCCAATCATCATTTTCTTCTGTCTTCTTCACAAAATAAATCCAAATACTGATTCCAACAAACAAAAAAACCAAAAAAAAATCTAACCCAACACTAGTAGGGGAAATAAAAACAGTATTAGCCCTTAATTTTTTTGCCGAGAAAGGATTTAAAACAACTTTGGCAAATTTTAATATTGCTAGTTGAAATGATCGTAAAAAACAAGAGATTACCCAGAAACTAGTAGCAATGTGGAAGACAATCTTTGTCCGCCACCAAAATTGAAAGACTTGTTTTAACCTTAGCCCTCCTTTTGGTGTCTGTCAATCTTTAGTGATTTTTGCCTTAAAATAGTGAGGTAAATTTTTAGAAGTATGTTGAGGGCAGAAAATTTCCTTCCAAAATTTTTATTACATCTTAAAAAAGATAATTTCTTTTTTGATCTCCAAAAAAATTACACAAGATGTTTTAGGCATGTGTTGATGAAGTTTTGGGGGAAATTTCCTCCCAAAAATTTTATTACATCCTAAAATGGGTAACTTTTTTTCTTAATCACCTAAAAGAAAAATAACAAAAATTTTGGAATTTGCTCGTTTATACGAGACATGTTAAGCTTTTATGTAGTTTAGCACTAAATTAAGCTTAGGCTTTTTATTTAGTGAACTGAGAATGGTCGGATGAATATCGGTCCTGGCTTTGTTATGTTGGCTTTTCTCATTGAAGACAAGCGTTGATAAAGTACGTATGGAAGCTGGACCCTTTGGTCTAAGAGTTTCCAATATTCATTTCTTTGAAGTTTGAATCTTGGCATAGGTGTAGTCCTTGAGAAATTGACCAAGTTAATGAAATGCACTTGTTAATAATTTGGTTTAAAAAGAAATTGTAACCTTTTTACCTCAGTAATTTCTGAATTCTTCTATCTGATCTTTTTATACTTAATAAGCAGGCTGGTCTTGCATGCGTGCTTGTTCATTTTTTCCTCTGTTTGCTTTACATACATACTTGAATTAGAATGCAATTTTATAGGGGAGTTTTTGTAAGTCCTATTGAGTGGTTGTTAAATATCGAGTAAAGTTGTTGCTGGCAATATATTATCGATAAATGAAAGTATAAATAGGAGTTCCCCAAAAGAAAATCTCTGTCATAAGTTATAACTGCATCGTTTCTTGTTCACTATTAATCTAGAAGCGCTGCAATGTTAATATCCTTTCAGTAATATTAAATCTTTACATAGAAGAATCCTGAGATCACAAATATGTTAACATCCTTCCTTTTAGCTCTAAACAACATTATATGTATGACCACGAGCTTTACATATAAAGCTTTTAAATGCAGACCGAAAATTCTAGTCTTGCATCATTAAATCCAAAGATGGTAACTCTGTTAACATCTATTGATTATTTCAGTGCTAAATACCAGTAATGTGTATGACAAAAACCTCTACATATAGAGCTTTTGATAGAGATTGGAAATCTAGTTTCATGTGATCCAAAACATTTTTCATGTGATTTAAAAAATATCATTTTCTAGAACATAATCTTAAATATACCAAAACTTGACGTCTACTTGTTAATTGCTTCTCTGCAGATTTTGACCATCTTCCATCCAACAAACTCTTTGAATTTTGACAATCTTATTGAACTTGATGAGTATTTGTGTTGCATGGTCCATTGATCATCCTCCATTCAACAAAACATCACTAAACAATTAAACACAAAGACCAAAGAAGAAAAGTGGGTAAGAATCATCGAATAACTCGGTCCATTGTATTTCATAAAAAATGGATTTAGGTGAAAGATTGGTAAATATAGCAGCAATAATAAATAGTTCTTTCAGGAAATTCAAAGGACCACCAACTGATTGGCTTGAGATTTAGGACAATTACCATCATTGTTACCTACAAAACCATGAATATTTCTAAATTTTTTATACCCTACCATCATCATAAAGTGGTAAGGTACCTTTCATTTTCCTTTTTCTTTTTCTTCTAAGGTCTATGGTTTGAACGTTTATGTGTATATTTGAAAATATATAGTTGTCTAAAACTAAACGAGTGACATATATTACAATTAATATTATTTTAAAACTTTATAGGATGGATAGAAGTCAGATGGAATTAGGTGACATGCAATATCCTCAATATGAATGAGGAGTAAAAAAATTTCTAGATTATGCATTCAATCACATTGAAGCAGCAGAGATCTGATGTCTATGTACCAAATGCCAGAACAACTGCTTTGGGATTAGGGAGGTTGTTTGTTCACACTTATTACTAAATTGGGTTAAAAAAAAAGTACATAAAATGGTTTCATCATGGAGAAAAGTTCATCGAATGTGGCAATGTAAATAGTGGTGTTCCTATAGTGCAATCACATGATGACATGGGGGATGTCTTACATGACTTTGGACGTGCATTTTTTTCATAATGATGCTCATGATGACGGAGGCAGCATTAGTTACGAGGACAATGTTGACGGGTTATTTTTATTTTTAACCTTATTTTTTAATTTACTTTTAAAAATAACCTAGTTTTAAGGGGAGTAGCAAAAGTAGACTTTTCGAACTTATGAAACCCGATCACGAATGTTGAAAACTCGATATCGGACTTCGAAAGTTCGAAAATATATTCAAATTACGAAGCTTCGATATCGAACTTTATATTTTCTTGCTCGAACTTCAAAAGTTCGAAAGTATAACTTCGAACTTATGAAGTTCGAAAATAGGGTACTAGGGTTTGCAGGATTTTCTTACTCGAACTACAAAAGTTCGAAAGCATAACTTTGAACTTATGAAGTTCGAAAATAGGGTGCTAGGGTTTGCAGGATTCCTTCTGTGACGATGTTGCGACGATGTGACGGAGGGCAGAGAATAATATCAGGAGGCAGATAATAATATCGTGTTTCGAACTTTAGAAGTTCGAGTTTACAAGATTCCGACGTAATCAAGGGCAGAGCAGAGCAGAGAATAAAATTTTTGTCAGAGATGTGCATTTTCGAACTTGTGAAGTTCGAAGTTTTGAAAAATTCAAACTTTCGAAGTTCGAAATTTTCAAACTTTCAAATTTCTGACTTGCGATTTTGTTGTTTCGAGTTTTTAAAATTCGAGTTAGGTTATAAGTCGAAACTCAGAATTTTAAAATCCGAATTTCTAAGTTCGAATTTGTTACTATATAATGCACACCCCACTTCTCCCTTCATCATCTCATTCCAAAATCACTAACCCTACAAACGTTCACACGATAAGTCACATTACGTAGCATTTTTGGATTTGCTACTATACCACTAACCACTCCACTTCCCTCTCTTCTGCAACTCATTCACATATAAGTCACGTTATATATATTTTTTTCACCTAAAAAGATGAATGCAAATGTTGATGCAGTTAACGTATATTTATATTACGGTGGCAACAAAATTGAAACAGGTCATGGGCTCGACTATGTAGGTCCAAACTTACCACGTAAAATAAAAATTCTTCCCGGAACGACATACAATTAGTTTGCATCCGTATATTCACGAAGCTCCAATTGCGGCCTACTATCGATAGAGTTGAGTTGTGTTATCGTGATCCCAAATGGGACACAAACCTACAACAAATATATTATTACCCCAGTGGCATTAAGGATGACGAAGATGTACAGGACATGTATGAAACAGCTTGCATGGATATGAATAGGAGATGTGCGCACGTTGTCGTAGACGTGCAAAGTGATGTCATGTACAATCCACAGCCTTCAAATGAAGAAGCAACACTACAAGAAGTTGTTGGTGATTTGCCAGACTTGAATATGGAACCACCTTATTATGTCAATGCAGAAGTCAATATTCTAACCACAACAGCAGGGTTTGCCATATTTTCCCTTTCTCCACCGCCACGCCCCACATTTGAAGTTGGAGGACCCTCTCAAGCTAGTGACATTCGGGAGATGTTCGAGGTGGGATTAGATTCTATTTTATCTGAACCGGAAGAAGTAGATGAGGACGTCCACTTAAACGAGGAGGAAGATGTTGTGTCAGTAGAAAGTTTAATCTATGAAACGAAGAGGTTGATGTGGGGCCAGGCAATGGCGAAGAGCTGGAGCCGGATCTAGAGGAGGAAGAACCAGTAGCTTTCCACACAGCTAGGACAGAGTATTACATCACTTCAAATGAGCCTCCAATGGAGAGATCAATGTAGGACGAGAGACAGATAGAGTTGGCCAAATGCATGGTGTTCCCAAAAAAGGTTGATTTTATACGGGCTGTCCAACAAAACGTGATCAAACATAAACGAGAATACAGGGTGGTGAAGTCGAATAAGTCTTTGTGGGACATACGTTGCTACAAATCAAGCAATCTTAGGACACCATGCAAGTGGAAGGTTCGTGCAGTAAAAAAATGCACACACAAGATGTTCGAGATTACAAGGTACCAAAGTATGCATATTTGCATGGGAGATAAATGCAGAAGAGACCATAGAAATCTAACATCTGGTCTGGTCAGCTACATGGTTAGGCATTTTGCTGCAGAGAAGCCTGATTTCGAGGTACGTCTTGTCCAAGCCCACGTAAAGAAGACTTTAAATGTTGATATAACGTACGGGAAAGCGTGACGTGTTAGGAATAAGGCAATCCAACTAGTTTTTGGAGACTGGGACATGTCATACAAGATGCTGCCACACTTTTTTGTCGCCGTAATTGTAAAGAATCCGGGAACCGTTGTCCATTACAAGTTCACCCAGGGTTCAACTGAAACAGAAAAAATTTTCCACTATGTTTTTTGGGCTTTTGGTCCGTGCATCATGGCATGGAGGCACTGTCGACCTGTACTCTCGTTGGACGGAACACATCTGCATGGGAAGTACAAGGGCCACCTGCTTGTCGCCTTAGCGACAGATGCCAACGACCATATATTACCGTTGGCATTTGCCGTTGTCGATGGTGAGAGTACAAATAGTTGGAGGTGGTTCCTGGAGAAGGTAAGTCAGTGTTTTTTAAACGATATGTCAACAGTTTGTATTCTCGATCGACGCACGCAGAATCGCGCACCATCAATACAATAACATCCGATCGCCGACTTCAAGTGAAGCATCGCATTTGCTTGAGACATCTAAAAGCAATGTGATGAAAAGATGGCACAACCAATTCGCAAAAGACATGTGTTGGATAGCTGGAAAAGAAAGCCAGAAACGGAAGCACATCGCCGCCATGGACATTATTCGTAATATCGACCCACGACCCACTGGCGTTGGTACACAGGTGCACCAGATGTTAGTCGACCTCGGTCCAGAGTCATGGACATTGAGCCACGATGGGAGTTATAGATGTGGAGTGCTGACAACAAATAATGTTGAATGCTTCAATGGTGTGATTGTCAGAGCCAAGGGATTGCCCATTACAGCACTAGTAAATAACATTTTTTTAAAGCTAAAGGGATATTTCCACGATAGGTTGGCAAACGCGATGCACATGCGTAGAGATGGTCGTATTCTGACGGATCGAGCGAGAGAAAAATATGAAAAGTGGGAGACGTCTTCACACCGGATGCGATTGCATGCATTCAACCTATATGAGTGGTACCGGGTCGGTGGAATGCCAGAACGATGGAACGATGTTCCTAACGAACAAGAGGTAGATTGGGTGGGACGAACATGTACATGTGGCAAGTGGACAGCCTATCATATGCCATGCTCTCATGCCCAATATGTTACCCGTTATAGGGGTGGAAACCCTTCAACCATGGTTGATCTTCATTATACGGTAGAGTCATTCGAGGCAACATATAACATGACATTTCAACCCCTTGGACATGAATTTTACTGGCCTCCAGGACCCAGTTGGACGTTACACCCGAATGCTTTACGAGTGCGCGACAGAAGACGTGGGAGGGAAAGAACTCGGCGTATACCAAACGAGATGGACAATTCCGACCAAGTAGGCAGAAAAAAGTGTGGTTATTGTCGTAACCACGGGCATATTGCACCAAATTGCCCCTAAGAATAGATACGTAGCTTCAATGGTTATCATGAAGTTGTAGCATGTGATGCTAATTAGTCTTTTCCACTATGGTGTGTAATGTTTTCAATAAAAGATATTGTCAAATCTTTCCATCTCAAAATATTGTCAACATCAACACAATTTATATCGAGACATGATAATAAGTACGAAAAACAATGAAAAATGAAAGTTCAATTACATAGAATTACTAAAATAAGTTTGAAATGTAAAATGTCTATTCAATTACATCAATACTGAGAAGGCGTGTAATAATCGGGCCTCCGACCCCTGCTGGTCCGGTCGGGTAAAACGCGTGGCAGTGGATGCGGTGACTGTGTGCGTCTACGAGTACGACGCAGTTGATGGTCCTCCTCGAACACCAGCTCAGCAGTCTAATCATCTATCAGATAATCACTGGTAGATAACGGCCCCTGCGGTGGAGTGTTCGAGGTGCTGGGCTCCTGATGTGACGGACTGCCATACTCAAACTGGCTAAACCTACCATGGTGTGGCGGCATGTATGAAGTGCTGGGATCGACCCACGGACCGCTGTACTCGAACTAGCTAGACCTACCAGGCTGCAGCAGCGTGTACGAAGTGCTGGGCTCCTGAGTGGTATGATGATGACGGCTCCGCTGTCCCGACCGATGTAAAGTTTGTGGAGGCGGTTGCGGACGTTGGACGTCATACATGGCTGTCGTGTCGTCCAACAGGTGCTCATGCTGGGTCTGCTGAAGTACGGCCTGGCCTCTGATGTGCAGGACCTGCAGATGACTCACCATATAATCAAGAGTAGCCACATCTACTCGTAAGTCTCCCGCCTCGTACTGCCGTATAATACTCCCACTGTGGTTAACCACATGCTGAGTGTATACCACCTAAAGAAAAATTTCAGAAATTTTAATAGGTATTGCATCAATGCGTACTAAATTCGAATTTATGGGAAAACATTCATATTGCACTAACCAGACTGTTCTCATCGTGGGCCGACGCAACGTAGCCGTCGTCTGTATGACTAGTCCGAGGGTGTCCAGCATGTAGTATGGTTATCCCTCGGTACCATCTCATATACGCCCTCAAAGCCCCAGGATCGGGAAAGTCCTCTAATCGCGCGCCACAACGGTGTTTTCCCAATTGACCCACATGTCGACTGCCGAATTATATTGTTCGGCTGTAATCTTTTCTTTCCCGTCCTGGTGCTTCTGCCACGCTGGTGGATTAACGGGGATCGTCTGCCGCATGCCGAACTGCCGAAGTACCCGATCAGGACGGTGCCACTTAACCCGTCTACCAACGATGACGGGTACACATGCTCGCCACGCTTCCGTATTTTCCAAACAGTACTGTGGCAAACCACCCATTGCATGCTCGAATGGCTGCCAAATAAACTGGGAACACAACAATAACGGCAGATTAGTTTATAAAACATACAACGTATATTAATAAGGGAGAGTAATAAATGTGAGATGTAAATTTTTTCAAACCTTGCCGGGCTGCAAGCGGTCAATCATGTCCCGTGCCTCGTTCAAACCAGCTTGGCCAGCAACCCACTTCAGATCCTTCCTCGCAAAGAACATGTAGCCGCGTGGTGGGCCTGGCAACGGGAAATCAGGGTGAACAGCTTGCCCATCCCTCTGATGGTGCCTATCCGTCTGCTCACACAGTGTTGGCCTAAAAGCCGTGAGTCTGTCCCAAGCAAAAAACTGCATTGTACAAGATAATTATATTATAAGCAATAATATGTCTTCAAATATCATTAACAATAATGAGATGAGTAAGTGTGCTACCTGAACGAGTATGACGGCCCCGCACATGCCTCTACAATCACGGCAACAAGCCTTACAAAGCCATCTATACAGATGCGCTAGGCATGTCGCTTCTAATTATATTCACCGATATGATCAAAGTCAATCAAAAAGTCTAACCAATGTAACGATAATTTATTTCTGTCAGACGTTGAACATATGGGTGCCAAATAACAAAAAAATCCACAAACGGGCCTGCCGTTCCGCTTCCTCCACATCAGGATTCCCTGGAGTGCCTTGGCCTACGTACAATTCCCTCAGATGGGGCATGTTAATCGAACTTCCACTAATTTTGTCCAAAGATACATATACCCCCATATATTGATGAATACGTGTCCGCCACTCTTCCGGAGTTCGACTAGTATCGTCGAGCACTGGGACAACCTGACCAACAATCGATAATCCCCAATATACAGCGACATCCTGGAGTGTGATCGTGGCCTCGCCTACAGGCAAATGAAATGTATGCGTCTCTGGTCGCCACCTTTCAATTAAGGCAGTAATAAGAGGATTGTCAACCTGATGGAAGCGCGCCGCATAACATCCAAAAAATCCGGCTCTTAATAAAGCCGTCTGCACAGCAGGATGCTCTGTCCATAGGAATAACTCTCTATCACTCCTATAAATCTTGTGTTCCTCTAACTGATGGGGTGACGACAAATAATTCACTCGGTGGTCATAGTAATAACATAACACTGAACTATCGCTAGGAGCTGGTCTATGAGCCATAGATCCTACGAACATTAAGTAAATTAAAAAAAATGTAAAAGTACTAATTATTACTAATTAGTTTAAAACAGCAACCTTAATATTTAACTAATTTTGCTAACTTTGTAAAATTCATAATATTTTAATTTTTTTACATTCATACTATTTAAAATTACATCGATTAATACATCCCATCATCATAAAAATATTAATATTCCAAATAATAAATCAACATATAATTAACATATAAAATAAACCAACATGATTAATATTCCACTAAAATAAACAATAGTCTAATTTTGAAATTTAATGTATTAAGCAACATATAATAAACATATAAAATAAACCAACACGATTAATATTCCACTAAAATAAACAATAATATAATTTTCAAATTAAAGTTGCACAAAAAATAAAATTAATACTGCTTAACGTTATCTAAACGTCAAAAAATTTATTACTAATTACTTTAGAACTACAACTTTAATATTGAACAAATATATCACTTCATCTTAAAATTACTAATAATGAACATAATTAATCCTAAAACTCCACTAAAACCCTAACTTGATTTACTATATGCCTTATAAATTTAATTTTCTCATTTCTTAAATTTTATATTATTTAAAATTTATAAAAATTCATGTTAAATACTTTAGAACTACAACTTTAATACTTAATTATTACATAACGTCATCTTAAATTGACTAATAATTAACATAATTAATCCTAAAATTCCACTAAAACCCTTAAATGCCACTAAAACCCTAAAACTCCATATGATTAATTGAATAATTATAAATTCACACTAATTATATGCATACTGATTATATGTACACAAATTATATACACAATGATTAATACATCCCATCATCATAAAATAATTAATATTCCAGAAATAAATCAACATATAATTAACATATAAATTAAACCAACAAAATTAATATTCCACTAAACTAAACAATTGTCTAATTTTAAAATTTAACGTATTAAGCAACATATAATTAACATATAAAATAAACCAATATGATTAATATTCCACTAAACTAAATAATAATATAATTTTCAAATTAGACGTAGGCAACATGTAATTAACATATAATTTCGAAATTTAACATCATATAAATTAAACAAACAAACACATTAAAAGATATAAATTCGGTACCAAAAAAAAAAGAGAAAACTTACAAGATTTAGGCAAAATCCTAGGATGTGGAAAATTTGTACTAAATTTTCGAATTGGATGGGAGAAAAATGAGAGAGGGAGAGAGCAAAAGAGGAGAGGAGAGGTGAGATTTCGGATGGAAGAGGAGGGTTCAGGCAGGGGTTTAAATAGTAGAGGAGTCGAACTTCAGAAGTTCGACATCGAGGAACAAAAACTCGATTTCGAACTTCTGAAGTTCGAGTGCAACATAATCGAACTTCTGGGAACAAAAACTCGATTTCGAGCTTCTGAAGTTCGAGTGCAACATAATCGAACTTCTGAAGTTCGATTTTATATGTATTTCGAATTTCTGAAGTTTGACATCGAGTTTCGAGATTCTGCTTTAATGCCCTGTCTGTTACGTGCAGCGAACACGCGCGTTATCGACCTTTCAAATTTCGATAACGGCCAGCTATGTTGGGTTTCCGAGCAGTCGAACTTCAGAAGTTCGAATCAAGGAACAAAAGCTAGATATCGAACTTCGGAAGTTCGAGTATACCAACTGTTCGAACTTCAGAAGTTCGACTATTTCGATGTCGAGTTTCGAGATTACATCCACTTAGTCGAACTTCAGAAGTTCGAGTCCGAGCTTCTGAATTTCGAATTCTTAGTTGGACTTCAGAAGTTCGATATCTCATATTATAATTTCCTTTTTTTTTACCCTTCACATAGTCGAACTTTGTAACTTCGTTTTCGAACTTCATAAGTTCGAAAAGTCTACTTTTGCTATTCCCGTCAAAACTAGGTTATTTTTGGAAGCAAATTAAAAAATAAGGTTAAAAATAAAAATAACCCCAATGTTGATATTAGTATGGAGATTGGGTAGTTTAATGAAGATTACTCAAACAAACCAAACGAAGCAGCTATTTCCTTTTTTTGGATTATTAAAGGAAGTGAAGATGCAATTGTATCCCAGTTGTGAAAAATACTCTAATCTGATTTTTATTGTGAAGCTTTTCAACATAAAATGCCTGAGTGGGTGAAGCAACAAGTTAGTGGCTATGTTACTTGAGCTATTAGTAGATGTACTTCCTAAGGAGAATAAAGTTCCAAGATTTTATAATAAGGCACGGAAAATCATATGCGATTTGGGATTTAATTATGTTAAAATTGATGCATGCAAGAACGACTGTGTTCTTTTCTTGAAGGAAAATACTGATAAGCAGAATAAAGATAGATGGAAATCAGAGGGAGATAGTGGAAAGATGCAAAAAATTTCTCCTAAAGTTCTACTCCATTTTTCATTTACACTGAGATTGAAGAGGTTGTTTATGTCATCCAAGGCAGTTGCTGAGATGAGGTCGCACGTAGATAAACATCTAGACAATAGGTTGATAAGGCACCCAACTGACTCATTAGCTTGGAAAGATTTTGATTCCAAGTATGCTTCATTTGTCTCAAACTCACACAATGTAAGACTTGGCGTAGCAAGCAACAGGTTTAATTTGTTTGGAGACTTGATCACTTCATATAGTATCTTGTCTATTGTCCTTATCTCAGATAATCTCCCATCTTAGATATCCATGAAAAGTCATTACTTTATGATGTCGTTGCTAATATTTGGCCTAAGATCTCTAGGCAATGATGTAGATGTCTACCTCCAGCCATTGATTGATGAGCCAAAACACTTGTGGACAAATGGTGAAGAGACTTGTGATGCCTGTAATTTCCGATTGCACACAACAGTTTGGACTACTAGTGATTTTTTGGCTTATGCTAACTTGTCAAGATAGAACACAAAGAAGCATTAGCTTATTTGATTTGTGGGGTGGAAACTCAATCTTAGAGACTAAAATATGCTCATAAACCACATGTGTCATCGTTGTTGGTTACCACCAGAACACCATTGGAGGAGTAATGGAAAAGCTTTTGATGGTACAAAAGAAAACAGGCCCGCACTAGTGCCTTTGATAGGCGATGAGGTATTCGACCAATTATGTGACTTCTAGCAAATGACTTTTGGTAAAGCTACAAGAAAGAGGAAACAAGGAGAACCCATATTACTTGGAAATCGAAGAAATGTGAGTATCTTTTATGAATTACCATATTAGAAGTTTCTGAAACTATGTCACAATTTAGATGTCATACATATTGAGAAAAATATTTGTGATAGTATCATTGGGACGTTATTTGACATACCTGCTCAAAAACTAAAGATACTTTAAATTCCTGTTTAGATTTAAAAAGTTTTGGCCTAAGACAGAAACTTAAGCCAATCTTGAGTCAAGATAAGAGCGAGTACATATATGAATTTGCATGCTACAACTTGTCAATGGTAGAAAAAAAGAGTTTTTTTTGATGAATTTTTTATGCAATGAAGGTCCCAGATGGTTACTGCTCGAATCTTTCTTGTTGTTTACCGTAGTCTATAGATCATCATATTTTTGAAAACTATTTAAAAACATATCCAATATGGTGGTGGAACAAGCAATAAAAAGTTACTTGCACATGAAAACACACCATGATTAAACATTTAAGCAAAAACATGAAGTGATATACCTTCAAGAAGTTGAAGATCCAAGTAGGTGGTTTCTTTGGTTTGTGTAAACTCCACCAAAATAGCCTCCCAATTAGCCTTCTTCACTATATCACCTTTCCAAAGCTAGGATGTGTGGTGCTATGTAGTGGGCAAGCACATAAGAGAGATATAATTGAAGATTTATAGAGTTGTGTGTTCTTGGTATACTAGGTGAAAATTCTTGCACACCTTTACAAAAGAGGCAAAGAGACTCCAATGGGTATTATTTTTAGCTCACTATTTATAGTGCACAATAACTCTAATTGGGTAAGTTTCTAAAACAATTAAGTTTCCAACTATTCCCTTTCTAGAAATGGAATATGCCTTATGGATAAGATATCCAAGACATTTCTTTCTCTTTCCTACTCTATAATATCTAATTTCATAGGACCGACTTATCCTATTGAGATTCCCATAAATTTAATAAGGAAAAACTTAGATAAAATATTTTTTCCTTCTCTATTAGATTTATATCTTAATAAAGCATCCACATAACTAAATGATCTCAATTAATTACGTCCATTGGAAATATGACTAGTGAAGGGACCAAAAGACATAATTACCCTTGGCTCCCAAAATGACTGCCTGAAGACCAAAGTCACACTCCAAGGATAATCACTAACTAAACAGAAACAAGTCACAATAAGTAACCACTGTCCTTGACTAATCGAGCAAAATGACTAAAATACCCCTTTAGGCCCATCTGTAGTCAAGGTCGGTTAAAAGGTACCATTACCTCTATGACTACATCTAGAACCTTGGATTCTCTAGTTCAAAGAGTGATCACCACCTGGTCATGGATCTTTGATCTAGAGAGTGACTCACAAGCCAAATGACTGATATACCCTTGAAGGGTAATAACTATATCTAGATTTATAGTGACTAATAAGACAAATCAAAGGGGCACATGGACTATACTGTTGCACATGCATGTCTTGATTGATTAGAGCACAACATCCTAACGTACAAGGCAAACAATCTTATCACTTAAGACCTATTTTCATGGTATATCAAAGGGTTGCACCCCAACTTTACCAGTTCATCAACACATACTCAAGATTAAGAGAATCGATCACTCAGAAGTAGTGAGTATCTTGTCTTTTATATATGATGACACGGTTCCAGAAGACTTACTCATGGTGGTCTTGTCCAATACATGAGGCATTAGAAGTGAAGACGGGAAAGACCCTCTAGTGACCCAAGTAGATCACCCCTCAAGAGATTCGCCCACTATAGCCGTATACCGGTAGAGTGCCTAACATTATCATTTGATTATGGATATCTTTATGATATATCAAAAACTAGATTTGGACCTACTGTACATCTAGCCTCACTGTGTACCCAAGTCATTGGATTACATCATTGGACCTTCACAAAATATATCACACATATATACCAGAGATGACATATGTAAGAAGTGCTCATAAATATAGACAATGATCAAATGTCTAGTTCAATATCTGTGTACAAGTGCTCTTTAGGGCATACAATCCCAACAATCTCCCACTTGCACTAAAGATCATTTCCTGTGAACCTAAAACCCATAGACTCTACATGTGTAGCAAACACTTTCTCTGGAAGAGTCTTCTTGAATGGATCTGCTAAGTTCTTAGCTGAAGCAATCTTCTCTATCACTATGTCACCTCTCTAGATGAACTCCCAGTTTAAGTGGTATTTCCTCTCAATATGCTTGCCCCTAGTGTGATTTCTAGGCTCTTTTCACTATGCAATAGCGGCGATGTTGTCGCAGTCCAAGACAATGGGTCTCTGTATAGTTGGGATAACCTCTAGGTCAATGAGGAACTTCTTTATCCATACTGACTCCTTTGCAGCCTCAGACGTTGCTATATACTCTACTTCAGTGGTTGAGTTTGCGATGCATTTCTGCTTCACACTCTTCCATGACTGCACCTTCTAACAAAGTAAAAACAAATCCAAAAGTAGACCTCCTAAATCTTTATCTGACTCGAAGTCCAAGTCCATATAGGACATTGGTACTAGATCATCAGCATGGCATTCCAACACATATTCCTTAGTTCTCCAAAGAAACTTGAATATTTGCTTGACCACAGTCTAGTGATCTGGTCTAGAGTTTGACTGGTATCTACTAATCATGCCAACAATATAACGGATATCTGGCCTGGTACACATCATGGCATAAATAAGGCTTCACTCCACTGAAGCATATGGGACCTTCTTGATCTTCTCTATCTCCTCAGATGTCCGAGAACATTGGTCCTAAGATAAAGTAACTCTATGTCTGGAAGGCAAAAGACATTTACTTGAGTTTGCCATATCGTACCTCAACAATATCTTCTTTATATAGGAAGCTTGGGATAATGCAAGTCTCCTATTCTTTTGGTCTCGTATGATCTTGATCCCAAGAACACAGCTTACTTCTTTTATATCTTTCATGTGAAATTGAGAAGATAACCAAACCTTTATGGATGAAAGCATCCCCACATCATTCCTAATTAGCAAGATGTCATCCATATACAAAACTAGGAAAGCTACAACATTTTCGTTGTGCCTCTTGTACACACATGGTTTATCAATGTTTTGCTCAAACCAAAAGGACTTGATTGCATGATCAAACTTGGTATTCCATGCCCTAGATGCTTGCTTAAGCCCATAAATGGACTTCTTAAGCTTGCACACCATGTGTTCCTAGCCTGTTGCAATGTATTCGTTTTGCTAGGTCATATAAATGGTCTCGTCAAGCTCTCCATTAAAAAAAGCTGTCTTGATGTCCATTTGTCATATCTCGTAGTTATAATGACAAGTGATGACAAGGAGTATCCTGATAAACTTAAGCATGGCTACCGGTAAGAAGGTTTGCTCATAATTGATACCTTCTTTCTAGTTATAAACCTTGACTACTAATCTAACCATAAAGGTTTCAACCTTTCCAGCAGCTCCTTTCTTTCTCTTGTAGACCCACTTGCACTCTATAGGTTTTACCCCTTCAGGTGCTTCTACGAGCTCCCAAACATCAATAAAGTACATAGACTCCAACTTAGAATCCATTGCCTTGTGCCACTAGTTAGCATCTATATCAGAAACTGCTTCATTGTAACTAATGGGATCCTCAACCTGATCCTCTTTGGAAATCTCAAAGTACTCCCTATAGTATCTATCAAGCTGTCTCAGAATCCTTCCACCATGATAAGGCTTTGGTGTACTAGTAGCAACTGGCTGCTTTTCCTTTTTTATATCAGTAGGTGCTTTTGGAGACTTATCAGAAACACCCTCAAGAGTAACACCAGATTCTAGTGTTTTTAGGATCACCATATCATCCTCTAAGTATCGAACATGTGTGCTAATAAACACCTTATGCTCCTTAGAATTATAGAAGATCCCACCTTTGATTCCCTTAAGATACCCAATGAAATAGCATAGTTCTGATCTAGGTTTCAATTTTGTAGCAGAGCTACTCAATACATAAGATGGACATCCTCAAATGTGTAAATGACTTAAACTAGGTTTATGCCCTTCCACATTTCTTATGGTGTCCTAGGTACTAACTTTGATGGTATCAAATTCAGAATAAATGCCACTGTCTGTAGAACATACCCCCAAAAAGATATCATCGACATTACCATCTCTAAGAGGGTACTATTCCTCCTTTCTGCCACTCCATTCTGCTAGGGAATGTTTGGTGCAATCACCTATGCCACAATTTTTTGCTGTGTGAGATAATCCCTGAATTCACCCGAGAGGTATTCAACACCATGATTAGATCGAATGGCTTTGATCTGATTATCTAATTTTCGCTCTACCTCAACCTTAAATTTCTTGAATTTCTTAAAGGATTTAGACTTGCGTCGTATCATATAAACATAACCATATCTAGAGAAATCATCTGTAAATGTAATGAAGTACTTATAACCTCTACGAGCTAGTGTATTCATAGAACCACATATATCAATATACACTAATTCCAATACCTCTTCGACCCTCCGACCACTTTGGTCATCTTCCCCTTAAGACAGGAAACACACTGAGGTAAATCCTCGAGAGCTAATGAGCTAAGAGGCCCATCCTCGACTAACCTTTGAGTGCATTTTTTACTAATATACCCCAAACGCGAATGCCAAAGATAAGTATCATTGGTTTTAGGAACCTTCCTTTTATGGGAATTTAATCTTACAATGTTATGAGTTGTAGCGTAGGTAGGGTATAAATAAAACAAGCCATTATGTAATCTACCAGAACATATAAAATTCCCATCTCTACTAATATCAACATCAAAATGGAAACATACTGAAAAACCATCCATCAACAACTAAGAAATAAAAACTAGGTTTTTGTGAATGTCTGGAACATAATAAACATCGTTCAAAACTAAAAACCCACAACAAGAGAACAATAAATGAACTCAACCAACTATAATTGCTGAAACTTTTGCTTCTGTGCCGTCCCTAAGAATGAACTCTTTTCTACTCAACTATCGCATGACCTGAACCCAAGTAAAGAATTACAAATATGATCAGTGGCTCCTGAATCTACAATTCAAGAATTAGTAGAATCCACCACTAAATTGGTTTCAGTGTAGAGCATGAGGGATGCACCTTCTTGCCCGGTGGCTCAATACTTAGGACGGTCCTTCTTCCAATGGCCTGTCCCGCCACACTTGAAGCACTTCCCTTTGGACTTCCCAATACCTACTCCCTACTTTGGCCCAAGGGTCTTGTTCTTCTTCTTTTGGTCACGTTGCTCTTTCCTCTTTATCTTGGGCTTTTTCTTCTTTTTCGGGTGATGCCCAGAAATGGAAGCTTGACATACATTTGTCTGACCTGAAGGCTTCATGATACCCTCCACTACCTAGAGCTCTTTCATCAACCATGTCATATTCATGTTCATCTTGCCTATGTTATAGTTGAGCTTGAACTGATTGAACGATAGTAGAAGGGTCTCTAGGATCATGTCCACCTGCAGACTGCTCATCAATGTTTGCAACTAACATTTGCTAGCACTGAGGCACTCCATCATCTTGAGCATATGCTCTCTGACAAGTGCACCCTATGCCATTCTAGTGGTCATAAGCTCTCTCATAGTAACTTGCCTACTAGGCCTACTTTGGTTAGCAAATATAAGAGATAGTAAAGTCATGATCTCTTTGGCAGTTGCCATGTTTTGATGCTTGCTCTATAAAACATTTGACATAAAGGCCAACATATAGCAGTTGGTCATACTATCGGCCTTCTGCCTTTTCTACTCAGCATCACGTACAACATCAGAATAATTTGTCCTTGCAATAGGATAAGGAGTAGTTAGGACATACTTGTACTCCTTTACGGTGAATACTATGTCCAGACTCCTTTTTTAATCCACAAAATTCTAACCGGTGAGGTTATGCTCCCTCAAAATTGTAGCTAGTAGACTGAAGGAAGTCATGCTAATTATCGAACAATAGATTATAATCAATAATAGAGCAACATAAACAAGATACACGTGTAAAATTAAGTAACAATAGAAAAAATAACATACTTTGCACCTTCTACATTGTTTTCCATTTTGTAGTTTAACCCTTAAACTACAATAATGTAACAGCGTCTCAACCCTATCATATAAACTCCGTCGATGGGATGGCCGAACTATGAATAGTTGAGTTAGGCGTAGCCTATTTGGATAACATTTATCTAGGTAGTCACTATCTAACGAAATCCAATCACTTCTTGTTTGACCTCTCAAATCTTCTAGGGGCCTTCACCAATCGGGTGGCCAATCCCATGATTTGAGTTGAGTGTAAATAACCACCTCTTTCATGTTTCATTCCCTGTCATGTATCTAGATTTGAGCCTCCGATGGGGTAGTGACTCTCATCTCCATGCTGTGAGACAATTTATAATGACAAACTCCATCGATGAGATGGTCAAACGTCATCAATGTCCTTATGAATGCACACGTTTAGTACACCTTGTCAAAACTAGGTATTTGTGACACCCTCTGATGGGGAGGTCAATGTTACTTACCCTTGATGTGAACCGGATGTGACAAGTCGTGGGGTTTTCCATTCCCCTTTCCCACTTAATATTTTATCTTTGAGAGTTTTTTTTTTTATCCTCCATTTATCTCGGTATTCCATTTAGGTCTTAACACCCTTAAGAATTGCCGTATTCCACCTTGTGTTACTAAAACACGTTCCGTACTATAAATGGATTGGACCTATATCCAGATTAAAATACATAGATAGGCATGCTTTGAGTTATCTTGATAAGTCTATTATTAATTAGCGTGGAAAAACAAATAAATTGCCAATTACATGCATTGCTTTTTTAGGATCTCTAATTACCAAAATAATTAGCCTAAGCAATCTCGAGGGACTTATCAAACTCAAGCCAAAACAAGATCTAAAGGTTAGCCAATTTTAAACCCTACTTCAGTGGACATATTGTTATGTGATAAATCGCAATAACCATACATACAATCAAACATGTATATAAATATTGTAAAATAAATATCCATAGTAAAATTAAACGATCCCTAATCAATGGCTTCCTGTAAATAAGCCTTAGACACAAAGCCCAAAGCAATCGAATGCCAAAAACACTTCAAATATCGGTAGTCTACCTCTGCCGGTCAACTATTACCTGTTACCAGTCGACCTAGTCGATCGACCAGTACTTCTAGAGACCTTCTGGCATTGTTGGTTGGGTTAGGGTTATGGGTCGGCCGGCTCCTCTAGAGCTTCAATCTTCGAACACAATAGCTTTTTTAACTCCGAATCATTACATTAGAAGGGATTACATAGAAAAACAATCTATACAAGCTTTATCTATGACAAGAAACATAAATGTTGACCACAAAATGCAATCAATTTCTATTCCTATGCTTCTCTCAAATTGAAGTACAATAGCTTTTTAAGCAAGAAAATAAATCTATACATTCGAACCATCAATTAAGACCAATATACACATAAGCTGCAACCACATAGTTTGGCGCATAACATATCCAACATGGAATCACATAAGTCTTTCTACCCATAAGACTATTTCACTTCAATAAACTTATTATCATGTTCTTGGCTTAAAATATGTGTAAATAGAGCCTAAGCACCGATACTAATTGTTAGGATCAGGATAGTTATACCATAGTCTATAGATCATCATGCTTTAAAAAATATTAAAGAACATATCTAATATGGTGGTGGAACAAGCAATAAAAAGCGATTTGCACACATAAGCACAAAATTCATAAACATATAAGCAAGAAGATGAAGTGATATACCTTCAAGAAGTTAAAGATCCAAGTGGATGGTTTCTTTGCTTTGTGTAAATGCCACCAAGATAGCCTCCCAATTAGCCTTCTTCACTATTATCACAATTTCAAAGCTAGGATGTGTGGTGCTATGTAGTGGGCAAGGACTTAGGAGAGCTATAATTGAAGATTTATAGAGTAGTGTGTGTTCTTGGTGTACTAGGTGAAAATTCTTGCATACCTTTATGAAAGAGGCAAAGAGACTCAAATAGATATTTGTGCTAGCTTACTATTTATAGTGCACAACAACCCTAATTGGGTAAGTTTCTAGAAACAAACAAGTTTTCAATTATACCCTTTCTAGAAATGGAATATGCCTTATGGATAAGATATCCAAGACATTTCTTTCTCTCTTCTACTCTATAATATCTAATTCCATGGGACCCGCCTGTCTTATTGAGATGCTTATTAATTTAATAGGGAAAAAGTTGGATAAAATCCTTTTTCCTTCTCTATTAAATTTATATGTTAATAAAGCATCCACATAATTAGATTATCTCAATTAATTACATCCATTGGAAATATGACTAGTGAAGAGACCAAAAGACATAATTACCTTTGACTCCCAAAATGACAAAAATGCCTTTGCCACCTCTTTGGCAACACAAAGGCCATTTTGACCTCTTGTCTTTTCACCAGAAGACCAAAGCCCTACTCCAAGGATAATCACTAGCTAGGCAGAAACAAGTCACAACAAGTAACTTCTATCTTTGTCCAATCAATTGAAATGACCAAAGTACCCCTTTATGTCCACCTATAGTCAAGGCTAGTCAAAAGATACCATCACCTCCATGACTATATATGGAACCTTGGAATCTTTATTCCAAAGAGTGATCACCACCTGGTCATGGATCTCTTAATCTAGGGAGTGACCCACATGCCAAATGATAGATATACCCTTGAAGGGTAATATCACTAGATCTAGATTTATGATGACTAATAAGACAAACCCAAAGGGGCACATAGACTCTATTGTTGCACATGCATGTCCTGATTGATTAGAACACAACACCTAATGTATGAGGTAAACAATCTTATCACTTAGGACCTCTCTTCATGATACATCAAAGCGTTGCACCCTAACTTCACTTCTTCATCTACACTTGCTCAAGATTAAGAGCATCGGTCACTCAGAAGTTTGAGTATCTTATCTTCTATATATGATTGCACGGTTCCAGAAGACATACTCACGGTGGTCCTGTCCAATGCATGACACACGCACTAAAAGCGAAGTCTGAAAAGACCCTCAAATGGCCTAGATAGATCACCCTTCTCAGGAGATTCGCCCACTATAGCCTTATATTGGTAAAGTGCCCAACAGTACCATTTGACTATGGACATCTTTATGATATATCCAAAACTAGACTTGGACTTACTATGCGTCTAGCCTCATTACGCACCCAAGTCATTGGATTACTTTATTGGACCTTAACACAATGTATCACACATATATACCAAAGCTGATATATGTGAGAAATACTTATAAATATAAACAATGATCAAATTTCTAGTTTAATATCCGTGTACAAGTTGCCTCTAAGGCATCCAATCCCAATAGTTTCACCATAGAAGAATTTAAGATTTCTAGGATGAAGGCCCATGATTGTCATGTATTTTTGCATCGATTTCTTCCACTTGCAATATGTGGTATTCTAAGTAAAAGGGCATGGAAGCCATTAATTGACCTTTGTGCTTTTTTTAAAAGAACTTGGTTCCAAGACATTGAGTATAGAGATCTTGGATCAACTACAGAAGTCTATTGTTATAACCCTTTGCAAGCTTGAAAAAAAATATCTCCACCTACATTTTTTTATATAATGGTGCACCTAACTATTCACCCAGCTAATGAGGCTAAGATTGGTGGACCAATGCGAGCACACTAGATGTTCATCATTGAGAAATACTAGTGTCAACTAAAATCTTATGTTAAAAACATGGCTTGACCAGAAAGGTCAATTGCTGAGGGTTACACAGCAAATGAATGCATGTCTTTTTGTTCGAGATATTTTTCATGGTAGGTAGGAAGAAACTACGAGGGCAACGATGATAGATCTTTAACAGGTTTGAGTTTTTTTTTCACATACTAGAAAGCCATTGCACGAGAGAACACGTAAAGAGATGAGTTATAAAAAATGGTAACAAGGTACAATATAATGTATGTTCTAGAAAATTGTGAAGAGGTTTTAGGTTTAATCAAGTAAGATAACTTGTTAATCTTTTGTGTCTATTATATTGGTGTTACTTTTAAACATACAAGTAGTCATTTATTTGCTTGCGTTTTCGTTCTTTTTTTTGTCACTTGATATGGAAGTTACATATTAATGAACTAGAGACCAATAACCTAAAAAAAGTCCAAGAAAGACACAAAGAAGCTATCCAGAAATGGTTTTACACACATATAAGTAAATGAAAATATACTAATATATTTGTCACCAACATGAGATTAAATGTTGATATGATTTCTTACTATTATTTAGGTTTCTCTAAGGTGCAAGACAGGAGGTGATTGTATAAACAATCAACTATTAAATTTAGCATGTGGTCTTGATTGACAAGTTTATCACTTTACAAGCTACCTTATAAATGGTGGAAGGTTTAATGTGAAACAAAGAAATGAGTTTCTAAAAACTCAAAACAGTGGAATGCTAGCGAATGGAGATGAGAGCACTAATAATATTAATTATTTTGGTGTTTTGACTAATATTATTAAGTTGAGCAATCCTGGGGAAATTAGTGTTGTTCCGTTTAAATGTGATTGATAGGATGTTTATCACGAAGGTAAATGTGTTAAGAAAGATAGCTATGGATTTACTCTTGTAAATATGTCCAAAAGATTAAAAATTGATGAATATTATGTTTTAGGAAGTCAAGCTTAACAAGTTTATTATGTGGATTATATCAAAGATCCTCAGTGGAAAGTTGTTGTGAAGACAAAACCTCAAGACTTCTATGATATGCCACTTGAAGGAAATGATGACGAGCCATGTTAAGAAAATGAAGTTATTGATTATATACTTCTAGCAACTTATGTTGGTCTTATAGATGATGAGTTACCTTTGAATAGGTTTGATTTAGAATGTATCAGTGTTGAAGTAAATTTTGCAAGACTTTATTTGATAGCCACAAAGGTAGAAGATATTGACAACGAGGATGAAGAAGTTAGTTTCTTTATCGATGACGAGGACGATAATACTATGTTGTCTATTGATTCTGATGATATTGATTCAAATAGATTGTCTTCAAGGGTCAAATTGAGTCTTTGATTTTCATGTTTCATTACTCACATTTATTTTCAATGTATTAATCATAATGGATTTTCTGTTCTATTTTCATTTATTATGCGGAATTATATCATATTTGTGACTAAAATGATATTTGCTTATGAAATTGGGTGACATTACTAAAATTGTCACTATATCTATTTTCTATTTTTCATACTTTGTCTACTTTATAAATTATTAAACATAATAGAGTTTTTGTCAAATTTTTAATTATAATGATTACTTTGTCATCTTTTTCACTAAAATTATATTTATTTGTTAAATGCAAATGTCATTTATAAAATTGTCACTATTGAATATTTTAAGTGACAAATAATATATTGTAAAAATAATACATCAGTGATAAACAACTTAGACTGTCACAACTATTACCATTAACACTGATGATATTTACGTTGTGACCAAAAAAAAAATCCTCATTTTTTTGCCACTAAAAAAAATTTTCACTCATGAGCTTTAAGTGATATTCATAAAATTGTCACTATTTTAGATTTAGTGACCAATAGTTTTGTTGACCAAATTGTTACTATTAATTATATTTAGTGACAAATATTTTTATTGACCAAAATAATACAACATTACTAACAAATAACTTAAAATAAAAATATCTTTACCATAAATAGTGACGATATCTATTCTATCACAACTCAGCTAATACCAAAAGTTCCTAACTATTTTGTAGCAACTGAAACAAAATTGTCACTAATACAATATTTGTAATAAAAAGATGAATTGTCAAAAAATTTCAAGTACAATAGTGGCGCTAATGAGTATACCATTAGTGACTGCATTGTACTTGTCACTAAAAAGAGTCACTTCAAGAATTTTTAGTGACGAAATTATAGTGGCGCTAATGAAATTGTCACTATTAATAACTTTTTGTGACGAAATTATAGTGACATTAACAAAATTGTGACTGTTAATATCTTTTAGTGACAAAAAATTATTTTGCCACAAATAATATACTATTAATGAAGGAACTTTTATAACGTCACTAATATTATTATTTTAGTGACAGTATTTATATCATCACTAAATATTGAATTTTTTTGCAGTGAATTATGTGCAAATACATACTTGCTGGTGTTAGGTGTGTACTCAATAAAGATGGAGGGTGGTTTTTGAATAGTTGCCTAGTGAAGACAGTGCTTGAAATAGAGCTGTAAGTGTATCAAGGATGACATGGGTTGGAAGATTTATGCAATGAGTTTGGATGGAACTATTCGGGAAAAAGTTGTATGCTTTCTGGGTACTACTTAAGTCAAGGATTTGAGACTGAGGTGTCCTACAGGGTGATTAGGTCTCTATCTCTAACTATTAGAGATACTTCTTAGTATGGTGTGGTTGTCTTATGGATTGGATTGCTTCATTTACTCGCTTGAAGGATGGCAAGTTGAAACCGAGAGCAACGTGTATGGAGGATAAGGTTTTCCACTATGATGTACAGAAAACGAGTCTCTAGGGGAAGAAGGCTTTTCAATAGTGGCATGTAACCACAAAGGGACTGAGAAGCAATAGCTAGTACATATCGTGGAATAAGAGACCAAGTGGAGTTGGGTTTGAAAACTTTATGAGTTCTGTGTATAGTAGCGATACGCTAGTATAGATGACCCGGCAGGTAGAGGTACACGATGATTTGTATAAGCTGAAAGAATGTTCTTGGATATGCCTAGGAGGTGATTAAAGTCAAGCTGACTCAACAGGCTGAGACATAGGTGTGTCTTAAGGAAACGCAGTACGGTGTGGCATTGAAGGATGTCTTGGACGAGTCAGAGAATCTCAAGGATATATGGTATTGCATTGAAGGCTTATGTGGTGTTTGCTGTAAAGATGGGTATGCGTGAACCGAGGGTACCGTGGTAAGATCAATGGACCTTGTTGTTGGGATTTGTATGCCCTAAAGACTACTTGAAAACTATATTTCTAGATATTGTACATTGTAATAACTTGTTATTAATATTATTTGAATTGTCTTTATATATTACCTTAAATGAGTGTTTTGTGATGCATATATAAAAGCCCTATGACATAAACTAATGACTTGGGTGTGTAAAGATATTGGTTACATAGTAGGTCCAAGTCTAGTCATAAATGAGTCTACAAACGTGTGGCTAGTGCTTGGCACTCTATCAGGATAAGGCTATATGAGCAAGTCTTCTTATTAAGGTGACCTAACTAGGTCAAACTAGGTCATTAGAGGTCTTTTCAAACTTATATTTCTAGTGTCTGTGTCACATATTAGAAGGGACTACTAAGAGTTTTTTTATTTTTTTCTTCTAGTGACCACACTATTAAAGATAAAAAAACATTATACTCGCTATTACTAAGTGGCCAATGCTCTCAATTTTGAGCATATGTAGATAAACAGACAAAGTCAAAGTTCAACACTTTGATACACTACGGTGAGATCTTGGTTAGCTAGGGCCAACAACTTTGTATATTAGGTGTCGAGTTTTAATCAATTAGGAAATGTACATGAAATAGTAGAATTTATGTGCCTCTTAGTTTTTGTCTTTTTAGTCGTAAGAACCTAGGCCTAGTGATATGCCCCTCTAAGGGTATATTAGTCATTTTACTAGTAGGTCTTGTTAGGATTGTATGCCCTAAAGACCACTTGTATATGGATATTGGACTAGATATTTTATTTATATATATATATATATATATGAGCATTTCTTACATATATTATCTCTGGTGTGTAAGTGTGATACATTGTGTAAAGGTCTAATGATATAATCCAATAACTTAGCTACGTAGTAAGGCTAGACGCACAGTAGGTTCAAGTCTAGTTTTGTACACATCATAAAAGGTGTCAATAGCCTGATAGTATTGTTGGGTACTCTACTGGGATAAAGCTATAGTGGGCAAGCCTCTAGATAAGAGTGATCTACCTAGGTCATTGGAGGGTCTTTTCGGACTTCGCTTCTAGTGCGTGTGTCATGCATTGGACAAAACCACCGTAAGTATGTCTTCAAGAACTGTGCCATCATTTATAGAAGACAAGATACTCACTGCTTTCGAGTGCCCGATGCTCTTAATTTTGAGAATATGTGGATAAACTGATGAAGTAGGGATGCAACACTTCGATATACCATGAGTAAAGGCCTTAAGTGATAAGATTGTTTGCCTCGTACATTGGATGTTACGTTCTAATCAATCATGACATACATATGCAACATTAGAGTCTATATGCCTCCTTTGATTTGTCTTTTTGGTCATCATAAATCTAGATTTAGTGATATCACCCTTCAGGGGTGTATCAGTCATTTGGCTTATGGGTTGCTTTCTTGATCAAGAGATCCGTGACTAATTGGTGATCATTTTTTTGGACTAGAGATTTCAAGGTTCTAGATGTAGTCTTGAAGGTGATGGCACATGTTTGGACTGGCCTAGACTACGAGTATACATACAGGGGCATTTTGGCTATTTCTCTCGATTGGTCGAAGACAAAGGTTATACTTCATATAGCAAGCTCCTGCCTAGCCAGTAATTATTCTTGGAGTGTGGCTCTGGTTTTTTGGTGGAGTAGACTGGAGTCAAAATGGCCACAATGTTGCCAAAGTAATGGCGAGGGCATTTTGGTCATTTTGAGAGCCAAGAGTAATTATGTCTTTTGGTTCCTCCACTAGCCATTGCTCTATTGGATACATAATTGAGGAAATTAATATATGGATTGCTTAACTAAGATTTGAGTTTAGAAATTAATAAGGGATTTAATTATTTGGGTCTTCTTAATATAACTCATGGATATCTTAATTAGATAAGTTGAGACCACATGGGAGATATTTAATGTGTGAATGATATGGAATATTTGGGTGTTCTTTTTATCCCAAGAGAATATTCCTCATCTAGAAAGTTTAAGGAAGGGTATTAAGGGAATTACAATATTCCTTAGATTGTATCCTTTTAGGGTAAGCTTAGTACTATATATAGTACTAGATAGCAAGACCTAATTCTGGTGCCTCTTTGATATTCTCTCTCTTGGTGTGTGTGCAGGATTTTTCACACGCTAACACCAAGAACACACACTAGATCTATTTTCCTCCTTTTAGTCCTTCTTTTAGCTTGCCCACCACATATCTAACTGTATCCTAGTTGTAGAGAAAGGGATATAGTAGAGAAAATCACAAGAAGGCTACTATGAGGAAGATATAACACAAAGAGGCCAGTACCTTTTGAATTATGCATCAACGGTAATAATATCTTTATCTATACTCATTTATGTTTGTATGGTTGTATTGATTCCTATGTACATAACATGTTTTGTGTTATTTTCTGCTACCATATCTTGATTATGGGTTTAAAAATAAGAATTTGAAGCTTAATCTTGCATGTGGTAACAGCCTTTAGATCCAACATGTCACTCCCTAAATCAAGTGTATTATGACTGGTACCAAGGTTTAGATGTAGTTAAGGAGGTGATAATACATTTAATGGACCAATTTTAACTATAAGTATACATTGAGGGTGTTTTGGTTATTTTGCTTTTGCATGGCAAAGACAAAGATCTCTATTGTGTGTGATGAGCTTTTGGCAATTAGTAATTGCACTTAGAGTGCAATTTTAGTCTTTTGGTGGAATATACTAAAGTTAAAATGGTCTTAATTTCGCCTAAGGGTCGACAAGGAAATTGCGGTTTGGCATCAAGGGTAATTATTTCTTTTAGTTCTCTGCTAGTCGATTGTTGTTTTTCAGCAAGTTGTTTTTGTCTTGGATATTGCTACTTGGCCAGTTTCTAATGGGAATATTTCACTTGCATTAGGACTTTTGATTATAGGAAATTGATTTATGCTATTTCCTATTGGTTCAAAATTAATACATGGTTAATAATTATTATGTTTAATCTCTTCTCTAATCTTAGGCATGTGTACTTGTAAAAATCGACACTATTGTCCTTCAAATCTTGTCAATTGAACCAAGAAATGGAATTATTAATTTAAAGATAATTTAATTGTCTTAATTCCAATTTCTTTGAAATTGGTTCTACTTATGGCTCATCTTGGCTTGGGGCACCTAGATTAGGACTAGAGAAGGCCTTAGGGCTTATGGTGCATAGCCAAGTCAAAGTAAGACTTGTTTGATATTGTGGGAGTTGGATTCTTGAGATTTCATGGGATTATGTTTCCAAGATCATGTTTTCTCACTCCTAGATCTTCCTAACTCCTAGCTAATATGTTGGGATTGGTTTTAATAAGTTTTGAGTTAAGAAATATGTACATTACATTTTTGTCTTGCATTGCATATTATTGAGCACCCAAGGGCCAAAAACACATGCATTCCAAACACCCTCTTAGTCAAGAAAAAATCAAAAGAAAAAGGAGAAGAAACTCTCTTAAGAAGCTCCACTCCCGTTCGCCCATAGTACAAAATTAGGCAAGCTCACATAAAACAAGTTGTACCACTAATGAACTTTGTTTTGCTCAAAACTATGACCATTTAGAAATAGTGGAGAAGATCAAGAGCAAGCGAAGCTTTATTTCTCACCATATTTCTAGTTTCCATGCAGGTTCATGGCTTTATTTGGTGAGGTGCTTCATCAATAGCCACCCGCTTAAGAGGTATAAGAACTTTACACTATTCTATGCTTGTTCAAATTGCTTTAGCATGTCTAGAACATATGTTATATGGCATGTTTCATCTCCGCTGCACCTAGGATTGAATTATGACCATGAAAAAAAAGGGCCTAGGATTAGATAACATGCACCTTAATCGATCCTCTCACCAATTCTAGTGAGATTTAATGAGTTGGTGCTACATGGGTAAAGATGAAGATATTCACGTTCGCAAGTCTAAGGAGAAGGTGGAGTGATAATAGCATTGTGCTATTGAAGATGCTATAGACGCACTCAGAGGAGTTCTTAGATTGCTATGAGGCATTGGAGATATTGGTCTGAACTTCAAATGATCACGAGGTCACCAAGGGGATAATACTAGAATAAGTTCTAGTACGGTGGCTAGGGACTTGAGAGATATGAGTAATGCATGGAAGTAGGCCTTCCATGACGCGAAATGGCAGCGGGCGCAAGAGGAATTCAAAGTTGTTGTTGATGTGGAGTGAATATGGTACAAGGCATAGATTTGTAGGGTATTGCCTGTATTCCGATGACTTTAAGGATCCTAGTTGTGGCTAAACTGGGGAACATGTTCCTACAAGGATTAATCTCTTCTATATTCTATAAATATATATTAGTCTAGGTATAAATATATATTAGTCTAGGCTATTGAATTGCATGACACAATGAGATAGAGTGAGACAAAGAGCGAGGGGAGCTAGAGTGAAAGGGCTCTTAAGCTCGAGTCTTCTCTCCATGGGCGTTCAATTTCTAGTAGAATTCTCTTGTCCGTCTGCTAATATAGCGTGCAACCGAACCGCGTTAAATATTTTATGTGTCCATCTTTATCTTTCTTGTGTTTATCTTCATTCCAGTGCCTTAATTTTCTGTCAAGGGATTAAGTCGAAAAGTGTGACAACTTTTTGAGCACTTTTTGTATAATTAACCGTTTAATATACTCTACTTTTTGCCAATTCAATTCTCAATCTCTTCGCGCTTACTCCATATTTATTAAAACTTTGACAAAGGCACCTTCTTCAATAAAGAATAAATACAATTATAATTCATATTTGAACGGAGCTTTGAAACTCTTTGCAGAGGCGATAGGGATTCTTGGAAAAAAATAGAGAAGTAACCTCATTTCGATATCTTTACAACCAAAATATGTATTTTAAAAGTTCATGTTTCTATAATTTCGACTTAATAAAAATGTTTTGATCCGTGCAAAATACATGATGAGAAAATACTAGTAGGATATAAAAGAAACCCTGGTATGAGCCTGTTTGGATTGGCTTTTTTCAAGAAAAAATATTTTTTTTTCCTGAAAAAATTATATTAAATTTGCAATAACTATTTGATTTGGTTTCCAAAAAAACTGAAACTCTAAAAAAAGCTCAAATACAACTTTTTTAAGAAGTCAAAATTTTTAATTTCTCAAGAAAAATTATTTTTCAAAAATAATTTTAAAAAATACTTTTATAAAATATCAATTCAAACGAGCCCTATATTCTGTTTGGATCACGAATAGCATTTTCAGAGACGCACGAAAAGGTTACGAAAACAGAGGTTGAGGAGGCAAGAAGAGGTAGCTACAATTCGCCCGGTTGAACCTTGTGCCACCAACCATCATGCGCGTGGACGCGTAGCCTCAGTCAAATGATTCTAATATACTTTGACAACGGGCAAAATGCTGACGTTGGTTTCATCATTTGGTTTCGTAGAGTTGTTTCTATTATTTTGAATGGTTTAAGTTTTCAATAAAATGAAGGGAAAAGAAAAAACAATACCCAAATTCCATGTTTGCCCTCATGAGATGCCATCTCAAATCTCATGCATCTAAGGTTAGTATCTATACTATTATATTATATTATATATCTATACTATGTATGTATGTGTACATAGAAGAAAGGGATGCACTATGTATGTTACTTCCAAATTTTTCTATTCCTATAATATTGTCATCTGTTATTTGTATATTGAAAAGTAAAAGATTATTTTGTAAATTAAAAAAAGAAAGACTAATCTATTACTTTAAAAAGATGCTCAATAAATAATAGAAATATATTAATCTATATCATTCATTATTTTTCTTTTTAAAATTATATAATTTTACAAAAATATAAAAGTTATAATCAATATTAAAATTTAATATGACAAATTTTATTTATATTTTATTCCTTACATTAGTAATCAAAATTGTTCATTAATAATAATAAAACATATAAAAATACTCATTTTTCTCGTATACTATATTCTCCTCGGTCTATTTATCACCAAATGACGAATGTTACAGAAATGGATGCTAAATTTGGGCAAACATCTATAATAATTATGATAAAGCGAGTTGGATCAACAATTGAACTGCATTTATCCAAAATGAGTATGCCATGCTTTAAGCCTTTGCAATACTTGGCCAGACACCATATATATATATATGTATTATTTATGGAGGCATTAAAAATTTGATAATATGTAATATTTGACTATCTCAATCTATTTATCATAGTCAGACTATTGTGATTTGTGAAAGATTATGGTGAAAAAGGTAAAAGTCTTTCATAAACTTAGAAATTGGTAACAATAGGGGTTTAAAGGACAATTCAAATAATTAAAATTATCTCTGACTTAGATAAGAAAAAAAAAGAAAAAGAGTTAAATTTGCTTGTTGTTGAATTACGTTACACTTTGATATATTATTATTATTCGCGTCACTTATAATAAAAAAATATTCAAATCCAGTAAATAAATATCGTATAATTATGTCCCTTATATGAGCTTATAATATTAAGGTACGTAACACCATGTAAAGCCAAAATGAAAGAGCACTTTTAAGTACGATAACAAATATGAGATGCATCCCCAAAAAAATTATTAAAAAGAAGTATTTAAACAATTTAAACCAAAAAAAAAAAAATAGTACGATTGAAGGGGAGATTTTTTTTTGTGTGGATATACATGAAATACCAAGGGCTTTTATTTGCAACACTAGACCAAAGGCCATAATTGAACCCCCAAAAAAGAAAAGAAAAAAGAAAAAAGAAAAAAAGTAAAGAACCATGAGTCGCTTGTCAGATTTTGGCATTTTCTTTACAAAAACTTGGTTTGATTTGACTTGCCAATCAACCTTCAAAAGATACTAAACAAATAACAAATAAAAAATAAAAAAATAATTATCAAAAAGAAAAAGGCCTCTTCCTTCTCTAGAGTTTCCATCTTGGTCACTGTTATAAGTTACTTGGTTACCAACTCTTGATTTTCCGGCGAGGCAGATTGTTTTCCGGCAAAATGGGTGTGTTTTCCGGCGACCCTTTTTGAGAATTTTAATATTCGAAGGTTTTTCCTGAGAAGAAATGGTGATTTGATAGTGAGGCTTCTTCAGGGTGTTTTTTGCATAAAAATCTAGTCTTTTTGGGTTTAAGATTCCTAGAAGCATATGGGATGTGAACTGTGAATCTGGTTTTGGGGTGCAGTGAGTGAGAGAAATTCATGGGGACTTGTTTAAGTGTTGAGGAAGAACCGGAACTGCAACTACACAACAAACTTCCTAATAACAAGCCAGGTACTTTTTCCTTTTTTGTGTTGAAGTTTGAATTTTCACTTCATCTTCTTTTCTTTTTCTTTTTCCTTTTGTCTCAAAAGTTCCATTCTTTTTTCCCCTTAATTAGTCAATGTGTTATTGAAGAATGTTCTGTTTTTTGCTAATAGTGCATTGCTAAGAATTTGATCTTATGTATAAGCTTGGTTGTTGATAGAGAACAGTAGTAAATGGTATACATTCTATTAGATTTGGGAGTTAATAATTTGTTGTTTAAGGTGGTAGTGATAAGTAATGAGTTATCTGTTTGACTTTTTGAATTTGCGCTGTTGAGAGTGTTGCCTAGCTACTAGAGATCAATTTTTTATGTGTGTATGTGTGCATTTACACTTTTGTGCGACCACTGTATGCATTTTTAGAGACTTGATTCATGGATGGATATTGAAAATTTTGGTAATCATAAACCAGTGGCTTACTTGAGGCGTAATGCGTTCTAAGGATTAGAGTTGATGTTAGATTTTTGCTATCTAGATAATGGTTGGAGGTAACTTTTGTTTGTTGAATACTTTTAGTTGGCTATGGGGTTCCTCCTGGCAGCGGAAACTCTGTACGTCCGAAGAAGCCAAATACACCGGAGGCGCCTAGCACTAATAGCACAAATAGCACCATGAGAATTCCCAGAAATATCAATGATCTACGTCAAAATCCTGGGGATGGTGATCTTGATATTTTTACATATGAAGAGATGAAATTGGCTACCAAGCATTTCCGACCAGATCAGGTTCTTGGTGAGGGTGGCTTTGGAATTGTTTATAAAGGGACTATAGATGAGAATGTGCGGCCAGGCTACAATACTACCCGTGTCGCCATCAAAGAGCTTGATCGTGAAGGTCTACAAGGTCACAGAGAATGGCTGGTAATTTTGCTCTGGCTTCTGTTTTTTAAATATTATATTTACCATATGTAATATTCTTTTGACTTGAGCAAGTATGCCTTGTCCTCCAGTATAAAGAGCCTTGAGGATTTATTAGTTTTTCCGCTAGGCCGTATATTTAGTTTTTACCATAAGTATTCTTGAAATTTTACATTGATGCTTCTGAGGGAGTTCATCAACTACATTATGATTGATATCCTGATATGTGTTGGAAAAGTCAGAGATGCAAATCAGTTAGATTTGCGGTTGGTTATTTTTGATCAAGTTAATCATAATTATTTTCTTTAGTACGTCAGAAGATAGTAACTGAACAAAAAGCAACCAATTCATTGCCATATTCCAAAGAAGAAAAGATAGGAAAAAGGTTCACTAACTGGAGGAATTAAATATACACCCTGCATTCCCCCATCCCCAACTCTAAGTAAAACTAAATGCAGAGTCGACAATAGCGTAAATTATTTGGTACTTCTACTTATAGAGAGAGACAGACGCACACACACGCACACAGGGAGGGAGAGAGAGAGAGAGAGAGAGAGAGAGAGAGAGATAGAGAGAGAAGTTTGAATCTACCAAGCAGAAAGTAAAAAAGTGCGAATCTTTCTTACTTTTGTTGAGAAGAACAATGTCTTAGGTCATCAGGATTGTGTGAACATGAAAGGTAGTTAACTAATTGATGGACATTTTACTAAAAGTATCTCAAGAGTTATAGGAATATTATCAACAGCAAAATTGTCTTTTGCATACTGCTGAGATGCTGGAAATGTAACCAGCTAGTTGTGGCTGTGAATCATTACATAAAGAGTCATGATCTAATAGTAATATTTGACAAGGGACATGCTCTGTTGAAAGAACCTCTTGGTGATTGAGTTTGTATTTGATTACAAGAAAAAGGTTTTGTCTTTTAATGTTGGTGCAATTCTTGCTGAAACAAATTGACATCAACCCCTGATATTAGCCATCACTAGCTGAGAAAAGTTTCATCTAGACTCTTCGAAGATCAAAATGTCCTTGATTGATGTAGGGAACACTGACTGTTGATTAATTTCTTGACAGGCTGAAGTAAACTACTTAGGACAGCTTCACCATCCTAATCTGGTGAAGCTAATTGGGTTCTGCTGTGAGGATGACCATCGGCTTCTGGTTTATGAATACATGGCATCAGGGAGCCTGGAGAAACAGCTTTTCCCTCGTGAGTATATCATGCCAATTAAAACTAGTTGGTGCAATAACATACTGATATCTACACAAGAGAAGCCAATACAACCTTGTTTTTAATGATTCTCCAAAATGCGGAATATATGATGATGAAGTAATTCTTCTATGAAGTGGCAAGTGGATACACTTCAACTTGGTCATCATCATAGCTGGTAAAAATGTTGATCTCCTAATCCTGTGGTGAAAAAATAGTCTGATGCCTTAATAAATTGTTTACTTTGAAGTTAGTTAGGAAAGACAACAATCTCCTAAAGATCAAACAAAACCCATCTTTGCCCAGGGATGTAAATAACAACTCCAGGAAATAGGTTAACATTTATTCAGTGGTTACTTCATGTGTTTTTGAAAGTATATTTATGTGTGTTATTTATAGCAAATCTGGATTCAAAATGTATTTTTCTTTTATTCTCATGTCTTTTGTGATTCTAGGGATGTGTGCTACTCTTACATGGTCAAGGCGATTGAAGATTGCTTTGCATGCTGCAAAAGGGCTGGCTTTTCTTCATAGTGCTGAGAGGCCTATAATTTATCGGGATTTCAAGACGTCAAACATTTTGCTGGATGTGGTAGTTGTTTGTTGTTTTGTTACACTCAAACTTTCTTATGCGTTATTCTTTTAGCCACCTCTAATATATCGTGATGCTCTTCAATAAATACCCTATCTTTAAAAGTCTCTCTCTCTCTCTCTTTCAATTTCTTACTGGTGTCCTCCTAACAACCATGCAAACCATCTCCACATGGTTGCTAAAGACAGAAAATTTGAAAATTAAACAAAATAAACTTTAAAAAGTCTCTTGTTTACTGACAGAAAGCTGATTATCAATTCAAAGCATCTTAATTCTTTCTAGTGCTAAAGTTTGAATAAAACGTTCAGGATTTTAATGCCAAGCTATCTGACTTTGGACTAGCAAAGGATGGCCCTATGGGAGATCAAACCCATGTATCAACTCGAGTGATGGGTACTTATGGTTATGCGGCTCCAGAGTATGTCATGACTGGTGAGTGTTTTGCCTTCTGGCTGCAGGACTCATTGTCGTACTTTGTTTTTCTTGTGCTGGTAGGAATTTCCTTGGGATAGAGAGAAGGGCAGGATGGTCCTATTTGGTATCTAAGCAGTGGGCAGGATGGTCCTATTTGGTATCTAAGCAGTAGGTTGTAGTGCTTATACCTGAATGGAAAAGCAGAAACAAGTGTTTATGTTACTTAAGGCCTGTGTCTAACATTTCTGTTTTTTACATTTCTCAATTTCAAAGATAATTGACATTTAGGTTATCTGAACATTTACTATCACTAGCAACACATGTTGGGTAATTGAAAATAAACAATACTTCTTTGCAAGCTGTTAAGAGGGAATGTAGTGCTATCCGTTTACTGATGTCTCTTCCAATTTCTTTTCCCTTTCCTTGCCTTGAACTTACAATTGGTCCTGATTCATTCTTATATATGCTTAGGCTACATAACATGTTACTTGGTTACATAATTAGCATTATTCAATTATCCAGGACATCTAACAGCCAGGAGTGATGTATATGGTTTTGGGGTGGTTTTACTTGAGATGCTTATCGGAAGGAAGGCAATGGACAAGAGCAGGCCTAGCCGGGAGCATAACCTCGTTGAGTGGGCTCGTCCGCTTTTAAACCACAGCAAAAAGCTGTTGAGGATATTAGATCCAAGAATAGATGGGCAGTACTCAACCAAAATTGCTATGAAGGTGGCCAATCTGGCCTATCAATGCCTCAGTCAAAACCCAAGGGGCAGACCTCTCATGAATCAAGTAGTCGAGATACTTGAAGCCCTTCAAGTGCAAGAAGGCAGCCGAGAAGAAGCAATTCTTCAGGGGGGTGGTGGTAGTGTAACCCTCTATGAAGTTCCAAAAAGCATACCAGACAAATTGACTGAAAACCAGATGCCACTTAAGACTGAAAGTGAAAGAGGAGGTGAACCCAGGACTGAACAGCAAAATACGAGGACTAAGAGTGAACCTCCACAAGACCATGATCTTTACAGCACTTCCCCCAATGAAGACCTTGATGAGAGATCAGCTTCTGCTAGAAGTTGAAGTCAGTCATTCAAAGAACAGACGAGAATTCTTTGTATGAGAATTGAATTGAACAGTATAGCCATTCACCATCCTTTTTGTCGTCATCCATTGGATTGCGTATTTCTCCATTCCTTTGTTTATAAGAACTTTGCAATATTTATACAACATCGTAACTGTATCTTGGTCGAATTTGTTGCTTGTTATGCATCACTAGCACTGTCAGGCTTGGATCATGCATGTTTTAGCTTTTATCCTGGTGAGGTGAAGGCAGCTTTTCGTTTGTTTTCATATATAGCAACGCCCTGAAACGAGAGTCTATCAGACAACTGTAAAAATTTGCATTGGTTTGCTTTTCTTGGTTCTACTTGAAGCTCTGAAACGAGAATCTATCGGACAGCCCTTCGTAGATCTTCTTCAGTGTGATATGTTGCCAACACTTCAATTATTCGACAACTAGAGTACAGCCGAGTAATGCACCAGGAAAATGTATGTTTTTAATATCTTTATTTATTACTAATAGTCAATTTTTACATTCTATTTAATAATGGAATGCAAATATATATTTTTTAAAATTTCTTTGTTAGTAAGTTTTCAATACTATTCGTGTTTTTATGAGAGATTTTTAATGATTAAATAGTATAAATTATTCATGCGTGATACTCAGTAATTGAATAAAATATTTTTGAGAAAGTAATATTAGAAAAGGACCTGATATAGAAAAACATAATAAGAGATTTTTTAATATTGTTTTTAGACAGAAAAGAGCATCATTAATTGGAGACTAAATAGATTAAAATTAGATAATATTAGTGTGTATACACAAAAGTAGGCTAAATTTTCTATTGAATGCAAGAAACGATTTAAAATAACATGTGACAAATATAAAAAAAAAAACTTGTACCAGTCTTTTTATATATTATAACACTCCCATTGTTCAATTGATCAAAGCAGTCTCTCTGTCGCAGCAATTCAAATCTGCACCTCCAGCTCACAATTAAATATTCACTATTATTCAATTGATGCAAGTGGCAGTGTTGTAAAACAATTAAAAGCAAAATCCAGACAAGAAAACGAAACATTCAAAGCAAAAATCCCCGTCTGCTGCACGTCGCGTCCTTTATCATGCAGACCTCAATTTTTTGTCAACAGTCAACACTGCTTTTCAGAATAATAAATCATTACAAGTCAAAGGGTCGCCCGTTGACTTCTCATTCTTTTTACGACGCCGACTAGCTTGTTTTACATATAGATCAACAATCACATGTGGGAGCATAATAATAATAATAATAATAATAATAATAATAATAATAATAATAATAATAATTATTGTTATCTGTCAACCCAACTCGACCTACATTTTTTGGGTGTAGAGTGTTCGCCCACCCAAAGAGAGCACAGAATTTGGTTGGTTTTTGAGGTCTGCCTGATCCTAGTGAAATTTTAACAATAAATTCAATTGAAACTCCACCACCAAGATCGCCATCGCAAAGGTAGATCTCACACAAATTCTACCTCCGAGGATCTACAAATGTCAAGTCATATCACAAGCAATGGTACACAATTCCAGATACACTTAGCACATTGAACTTATTCAATCCAGTCGCTGACTTGAGCGTTTAAGGGCCAATTTGAATTGGCTTTTTTTAAGGAAAAAATACTTTTTTTCCCTGAAAAAGTTACATTAAATTTGCAATAATTATATAATTTGGCTTCTAAAAAAGCTATAACTCTAAAAAGCTCAAATACAGCTTTTTTTAGAAGTTAAAATTTTCAACTTCTCAAAAAAATTATTTTTCAAAAGTTGTTAAAAAAAATATTTTTGAAAAAAATAAATCCAAACAGGCCCTTGCCAAATTAAATAGTTATTGCAAATTTAATGTAATTTAAAAAAAAAGTTTTTTTTTTTTGAAAAAAGCCAATCTAAAAAGACCCTAAATCACTTTAACTGGCACTATACTAGTGTCACCATTTTGACTCGATTAGCTTTCTCTTGTTTTGTAGCTAACTAGCATGTTGAACACCCAAGTTCAACTAGAGAAAGTTTACTAATAATCTTAGTACATTCAGTTGGCACATGTGGAAGCGAGTTATATCCCATTAAGATCCACCATGTCCAAAGAAGTCTCTCATGCATCCAATAATTCCCGATCTAGAACTTGACAGGAACCAAATGGACAAAATTCTACCCAATATTAGTTGAGAAATCATTGGAAGCCAGAAGGCCCTAATGTCCGACTGATTCTTTATGGTCCAAGTAGAAGGAGTGCACCCTTGTTCCCAGAATTAGGCAGGGCCTATCGGCTAAAACTCTAGATTAGGTTGGGGAAAAGGCTTTACCGGAGACAACCCAAGAATTGTAGGTGATGACTTCGAATGAATGGGATTCTTATGTAGTATGTCCACCATCACATCGGGGCTATCCAACTTATTGTTGGGATTGGCATGCCCTAAAGACCACCTGTGTCTAATGTTTAATGGATAATGGGTACACTATGCTTACGATATTATTGATATATCTGAGTTTCTTACAATATATAGACTAATGACTTAAGTGCGCAGTAAGTCTAAGTTTGAATCAATTCTTAACGGAATGGTAGTGGTAGATGCTTTACTAGGAAAAGGTTAGAGTAAGCAAGTTTCCTTGTTAGGGTGATATACTTAAATCATTGGAGGGTCTCTCCATACTCGTCTCTCTAGTTTTAGTGTGTGTATAATGGATAGAACCACTATAAGTATGTTTTTGGGGAACCATACTATCAAAGATAGAAAACAAATGTACCCTTGCTATAAAGTGGCCAATGCTATTAATCTTGAGCATGTGTAAATGAACTAACAAAGTTAGGGTATAACACTTTTATACACTATGGGTGAGACATTGCATGATTAGGGTCAATAACTGTGTGTGTTGGGTGTTGTGTGCTGATTAGTTGGAACGTGCTATGCAACAATAAAATATATGTACCGTCTTAATTTGTTCACATGATCATCTAAATTTAGATTTAGTGGCATTATCCTTAAGGGGTCTATCAATTATTTGGCTTGACATTTACTCATTAGATCAAAAATGTTGTGACCAGTGAATAATTATTTGATTGGACTAAAGATTCACGATTAAGAGGTAGTTAAGGAGGCGATGGTACAAGTGAAAGGACCAATCTTGTCTACAGGTATACATAGATGGACATTTTTGGTCATTTTGCTTAGTAGGTCAAAGATAGAGGTTACACTTGGTGTAACAAGCTCCTAAGTGTTAATGATTATCCTTAGAGTGTAGCTTTAATCTTTTGGTGGATTTGATTTACATTAAAATGATTCTTATGTTGCTTAAGAGTTTTTTTGTGACGAGAGAAATCCACCTAGTAGAGCTCGACTACTGGTACATCCATCGGGGCTCGACCATCAACTGGTAAACCCCAGGTACACAACACGTCCTCTATACTGCACACCAGGTAAGTCGAGTGCACTCAACCCAGGGCAGTAGACTAGATTCGAACTTAGGTCATGAGCCGTGTTCGTCTCCAACTTTCACCACTGGGCCATCCCTGGGGGACTATGTTGCTTAAGAGTTGGCAAGGGTATTTTGGTCTCTTTACGAGCCAAAAGTAATTTTTTTTTGGTTATCTCCACTAGTCATATTCTTATTAAGTGGAGATTATTGAGTTGGATAATTTATTGTGGAGTTGCCTAATTGGGATTTAAGTTAAAAAATTAGGGAGAAGCTATTTATGATTTAAGTTTCTTAATTTGACTTATAAATATCTTAGTTGGCATAAGTTCCACATTAACATATAGGTTTTGGTGTATAATGGCTTAATAAATGGAATGTATGGATTGTTCTTATCCTAGGTATATTCCATTTTGGTCAAGGAAAGGACAAAGGATAATTTTCAAAGATTAATGCTCTTTGAGCTTCTTTCCCTTTTAGAGTTACCACCGATTGCAGCACAAATAATAAAGAAAAAAAAACCAAATGCCAAAACATACAATTGTAGAATACTAAAACTCTTTCACATGGACAACATGTTTACAATACTATAAATTAGCAAAAGACTCCAATATATATCTAATTTGTTACACACATATATCAAATTAGTTATCAGATTATACAACTTCAAAAGCCTAGCAATTAGAGTACCAAATACACATAAAGAATATTGCAATATTTTTCAAAAAACAACAGATTTGCAACAATCGGAACAAATGAGTATCATCTTCAAATGAAATAAGGAAACAAGAAATCAAAAAAGAAAATGTTAATAAGATAACAAGAAAGGCAAAAGATTTAATGCCCAATAAAAAGAAAAATTACTTGTGGTATTCTGCCAAAAAAATTGAAGAAACATGATAAAGTGAAAAAATGATAAGAAAAATTGTAAAAGGAAATCCAGCTATATATATATATATATATATACACACATATACATATATGCACAAAGAAGGAGAAATTCCAACTTCGTCTAGCACTGAGATATCATCCTTTATCCCTACCATCTATAGCAGAAACTATGGCCCTCAACACACAAAATCAAACCAAGTAACTGTGAAAGAGATACATTAGTGCTGGAAAATTTTTTCTTTTAACCCAAATTTTTTAATTGCTTCCAAAATTAACCTAGTTTTTAAGAATTTGCAAAAATAGACTTTGCAAGTTATTGACGTTCGATTTCAAACTTTGGAAGTCCAAATTCAAACTTCAAAAGTTCTAAAATTAGGCCGTTACAAATACACCTCAATTCAAATTTTAGACGCTTGAGTTCGAGCTTTGGAAGTAGGCATTTTGGTTTCAAACTTATGAAGTTCGAATGCGAGCTTTGGAAGTTCGGATTTGAACTTCTAAAGTTCGAATAAGGGTTCCATCAAGATTCCCTGCGACGATGTAATGAAGCGCCAGGGAATATGTTAGATTTGAACTTTATAAGTTTGAATTCGAGCTTTGGATGTTTGAATTTAAACTTCAAAAGTTCGAATTAAAGTTCCGTCGAAGATTCCCTGCGACGATGTGATGGAGGGCCAAGGAATCTAGCAGAATTGAACTTTCGAAGGTCGAATCAAATTTTTGAAATTCGAATTTGTTGCTATATAAACCCACTTCCCCCCTTTACCGGCTCATTCCAAAATCACTAACCCTTAAAACTTTCACACCCTCAGTCACATTTTGTAGTACTTTCACTCCAAAAGAATAAAAACAAATGTAGATAATGTTACTGTGTATTTATATTATGGAAACTTACTGTGTATTTATATTATGGAAACCACAAATTTGAAGCATATCATGGGCTCAACTACGTGGGTCCAAATTTAGCACGTAAAATAAAAATTTATCCCGGAACGACATACAATCAATTTGTATCTCGTATATTCAGGAAGCTCCAATTGCGGCCTACTATTGATAGAGTTGATTTGTGTTATCGTGATCCTAAATAAGACACAACCCTACAACAAATATGTTATTTCTCAAGTGTCGTGAAAGATGACGAAGATGTACAGGACATGTACGAGACAACTTGCATGGAAATGAATAGGCGATGAGCGCATGTTGTTGTAGACGTACAAAGTGATGTCGTGTACACCCCACAGCCAGTAAATAAAGAACAACCATTATAACAAGCTGTTGTTGATTTGCCGAACATAAACATTGAACCAGCTTATTATGCCAATGTGGAATTCATACTAATTATAATTTTCTAAATTCATAGTAGAACCCTAAATTCATACTATTTATATGCCCTACAACTTTAATTATCTCATTTTTATAAATTTATATTATTTTAATTTTAAAAAATTCATACTAATTATATAACCACAACTTTAATTTTTAATTAGTATATCACATCATCTTAAATTGATTAATAATTAAATAATTAATCATAGAAAACCACTAAAACCCTAAGTTCATACTAATTATATGCCCAACAATTTTAACTTTCTCATTTTTATAAATTTATATTATTTTAATTTTCTAAATTCATACTAATTATATAAATAATACTTAAATTTTCTAATATTTATAAATTCATACTAGCTATATGCACAATAATTAATATATCACATCATCTTAACATTTTAATAATTAAATAATTAATCATACAAAACCACTAAAACCCTAAATTCATACTAGTTATATAACTACAGCTTTAATTTTCTAATATTTATAAATTTATAATACTAAAATAAAGAAAAAACTAAAATTAACTAATTAAACTGTAATTAATTACATGCAAACACATGAACAATCTAATTAAGTAATTTAATATATTTAGCAACATATAAATTAAAGTACTACTGCATAACCAAAAATTATTAAAAAAACAAAAACATTAAAACATATATAAACATGATACACAAAAAAAAAAAAAAAAAAACTAAGTAAACTTACAAGATATAGGCAAATCCTAACATGTAGAGTTTTTTTTTTATAGGCTTTTGGTTTGGGTAGGATAGATTTTTTAGAGAGATTAGAGAGGGTTGGAGAGAAGTTCTTCAAATAGGAGAGAAAATGGGGAGGAGGGGTTAGGTATATAAAGGAATGATTTCGAACTTTTGAAGTTCGAAATCGAGTTTTCAAAGCTCGTTTTTGAACTTCAGAAGTTTAAATTTAAATTTTTTAACTTCAGAAGTTTGAACTTTGAATTTTCAAAATTCAATTGCAAATTTCGAAATGACGTTTTTAACACGCTATCATCTGCGTTGCCAACTGATGCGTCAGTTACTCTAAGAAGCGCGCAATCGAATGCTGGAAGTTCGAAAATAGTCAGCTTGATTTATCCATTTCTCTGATAAGCTCGCAATCGAATTTTCGAAGTTCAAAAAATGAACTTTGATGTTCGAAAAAGGATTTTCAAAATTCAAAATTTCGAACCCAAATTTTGAAAACTCGATATCGAATTTGAAAAACACGTTTCTTAGAAATAAACTTTGGAAGTACTTCCAAAATTCGAAGTCGATTTTTCAAATTACATTTATTAATTTGTTCATACACAAGATGTATAAAACAAACATGTTAAATTTGTGAATTCCAATTATAAATATAATTGAAAATTATAATGAAATATTAAATTACTCCTTTATTTCACAAATGCATATTCTTACTTCAGAATTTCATCCAAAATCTTAGTTGATAGATTGCTCTTCCTTTTCTTGGTCTTTGAATCACAATTGATGGGGAAGTAAGAGAAAGCCTATTTTTTAAAAAAGACAAAAAGAATAGTCATGACTTATTACAGATAAGTCGTGCCTTTTCAAAACAATCATGTTTTTATCAGAGATAGGAGAGAGGATCAATTAGAATTTTTAATTTAGTCATAGGCCAACCTATCACAAGCTTAATGAGTATTATCAATTACTTAATCCACACACATGATATGGTTTGTTGTACGTTCTCCCATTTGGACTACAATACATAAAAGAGTTTAATGACTCTGTCACCAATCTCGTTTATATGAAAATAATATTTAATAGAGACAAAATAATTTTTCATATGAACATATAGTAAAAGATGACAAGCCCATAAAAACAATCCTATTCAAGTGTAACTTTTAACATTGAATCATAGTAATCATATATGTTGATTACTTGACATAAGATTTTCTATAGTTACAAATGTTAAAAAAATACACTAAGATCAACTCAAGTATATCAACACTTAAGATTTAGCACTCGAGAATAATTTCATTAACATCCACATAATCATGTATTTAAAGTTGCTAATCTTCGTGGTCTCCATGATTTCTCAGGAAACCATATACCATGATTTATCACGAAATCATACTTCCAGTTTCTAATTCCAGGGTGAAAATATGAAACCCATTAGAAACAAATAATTTCTAATTTTATACTTATATTTACAAAATCTCATTAGAAAAATAACACTTTCTAATCAAAGCTTAAGGAGTGGCTTCTTGGAAATATTACACTTCTTTAATGATGTGTCTCATCACAAGATAAGGGAAGCTTCTCATTGAGCTTTATATGTAAAAGCAAGCATAAGCGGAAAAACAATAGTAAATTTAACAATAAATAAACAACATTTATTTAGGACTTGCATTCACATAATATAGTAAAATACAATGACCATTGTTAATAACATATGATCTCCATTAACCAAAAACATCAAAAGATTCAACAACACCCATGTTTTGTACATGCTGCCTAAAGCAAATGGGTCTAAGATCCTTAGTCAATGGATCAGCTAACATGTTCTTTGTATGGATGTGTTCTACAATCAACTCTCCATTTTTTACCATGTTTCTGACAACAAGATATGTAATATCTAAATGCTGGGAACTAGATAAACTCTTATTGTTCTTTGTAAAGAACACTATAGCACTATTATCAAAACGATTTTCAATGGCCTCAACATAGAATTCACGATCTTAAGGCTTGTTATAAATTTTTTCAGCCAAGTAGCTTGAGTAAAAGCACCATAACAAGCTACAAACTCTGCTTCCATAGTTGAAGTAGTTCTTACAGTTTGTTTGACACTTTTCCACAATATGGCTTGTTTAGCCATCATAAAAATATAACTAGAAGTAGACTTCAAGTCATCGGAACATCCAGCATAATCTGAATTAGAGTAGTCAACTACCTCAAGATTATCAACTTTTCTGTAGACAAGCATGAAATCCTTAGTTCTTTGTAAATATCTCATTACTTTATCTGTTGCTACTCAGTGTTGCCATCCTGGATTAGATAAATACCTTCCAAGAATATTAACAACAAATAAAATATCTGGTCAACTTGAGCATACATCAAACTTCCTATTGCACTTGCATATGGTACCTCACTCATTGACTGTTTTTAAATTAACTTCTTTTTATGCAATTTACTCAACAATCAAGCCACCCAATTAAATATATAATACCTTCCTTTGAAAATATTATAAGTACAAAATTTTAAAAGACTTGATTACATATCTAAGTTGAAATAAAATATGACTATCATGCCATAGTTCAGAAAAGAAGAAAAACATAAAACCATCTCTAACCTAATTGTAAAGAGTCAGACGTCCCAATGTTCCAACCTTCATGGATTGAATATTTTAATCATCGTGGCTCTCAATATGCACCTATTGGGAAATGGTCAATGTTTGTGTTTCTCTTTTAAATTCATATATGTTAACACATGATCCCATCCTTCACGAACCATCACAACTAGCCCTAAAACTTTCAATGTCCTTTTTTTAAAATGGTATGGTTTTGGCCAAGTTTGAATATCAATGAGGGATAGGCCAATCCGTATGAGGGCTAGCATAAGTGATAGGCATAATATGAAAATTCATAATTGCAATTTATATCACTAAATTCAATTATTCTTTTCGGACGAAATAACGGACACAAATTTCATTAATATTCACATATTGATCGTACATGATACCATTAATATTCCCATATCAATTTATACGTATAATTTTTATGATTATACATAAAAATTAGGTTTATAAATTTAAATATGATGGCTCTGATGTTGGAAAAATTGTATATACCAAACATTATAAATTTATGAACTTTATGAACACAAATTATAATATGATTGAGAACCATAGTAAAAGAAGACTACCTATTTACTTCACAAATGCATGTTCTAACTTCGGGAATTTTCCCCAGGATATATGTTGACTGATTGCTCTTCTGTGGTATTAGAGCAATCATGTTTAAATTTATGAACCTAATATTATATAATTGTAAAAAATTATATATGTGAGTCAACTTGATTACTTTGTTTGTTTATTTTATTCATCTCATTTGGAAAAATTTTACAAGTTAAATAAGATTTTTATTTCAACTTAGATATGTAATATAGTCTTTTGAATTTGTTTATAATAAATTTTCCAAAGAAAGATATTATATACTTAATTGGATGGTTTGATTGTTAGAGTGAATTGCATAAAAGACGTTAATATTACCCAAAGGTGAGAAATTTCTTCGTATGTGTATGACTCACTCTAGAATGAGAAAAGGCAATTACCTTACTAAAAGGAGAGTATGTAATGAATATCTTGAACTTTCATGTACTTTAAGTATTTTTTGGTGAGAAATTTCTTCGTATGTGTATGACTCACTCTAGAATGAGAAAAGGCAATTACCTTACTAAAAGGAGAGTATGTAATGAATATCTTGAACTTTCATGTACTTTAAGTATTTTTCATATACTTAAACCTGTAAAAAAATGTTCTAGACGTTTTATTTAAATGTTATAGATAGTTTTGAATATGTTATGATTTGGAATCTTTTTTGATGTCTTTGATTAGTGGGAGTTATTATATTACATTAACCATAACAATTGAATTATACTTTGTTATTTGACTGCAAATTCTAAATAAATATTACTCCTTAATTGTTAAATATGTTGTTATTATTATTGTTCTCTTTTAATTTCTTTTGCCCATAAAGCTTAATAAAAACTCCTTTTCTTGTGATTTTGTTTATCAGAGGTGTTGAAATAAGGAAAAGTCGTTGAAATATGCAAGAGAATGCAAAAGTGTATTTACAAGTATATGTTGTATATTTCTGAATGAGTTTATTATGTAGTATACATGTGTTATATAGGCAAAAGCTTACTTGGTGCCCAAGACAAGAAAAAGAAATAAGGAAAATTTCCTAGCTAAGAAGGAAAACAAATCAATTAGCTATTAGTATAATATATGTAAAATATATGCTAATACTCCCTTTAAACTCAAGGTGGAGTAAAGGACTCTAGCTTGAGTTTGGAAGTGAGATCCTAAAGTCGACCGGGAGGATGAGCTTTTGTGAAAAGGTCTGCAAGCTAGTCAGTAGAAGGTGTAAATCGAAGCTTCTTAGTACCTTGAACCACATGCTGATGAATAAAGTGACAATCACATTCAATATGACGGGTACACTCATAGAAGCCATCATTACGTACAATCTATATAGCACTCTGATTGTCAAAATGAAGAACAGTCTCATGAGGCTGAGGATCCCCCATATCAGCAAGGAGCCAAGGGAGCCAAATAACATCCTAAGTAGCATCAGTAAGAGCACAATATTGAGGTTCAATACTAGAGCAGGCTATAACAGTTTGCTTCCTACTACACCAGGATAGGAGAGAGTCACACAAAAGGAAATAATAACCTGTAGTTGACAAATTATCTATAGGATCACTTACCCAATCTGCATCAGAATAGCCTTAGAGAACAAGAGATTAGCTGGTAGAGAAGAATAGGCCATGAAAGAGAGCGCCTTTGGTATACCAAAGAATATGAAGGGTAGCTACATAGTGTGTAGTACGAGGAGCAATCATGAGTTTGACTAACTAGATGGACAGCATAAGTAATGTTAGGCTGAGTAATAGTAAGATATATGGGAGTACTCACCAACTGACGATACAAAGTGACATTTGGAAGGCGAGTGCCATTCAAAGGAGTTAAGCGAATAGAAGGATCAAGAGGTATAGAAGCGGTCTTGCTATCAGTAAGACTGACACGAGCAATTAGATTTGATGAGTACTTTACTTACGTAAGATAATACCCTATAGAGTTAGATGATGCCTAAAGACCAAGAAAGTAGCTAAGATTCCCAAGATCTTTCATCTCAAAATGCTAACTTAGAAACTACTTGAGGTTTGAAATACTAGTCGAATTGTCGCCAATAATAATCATATCATTCATATATAATAATAGCAAAATGATTCCAAAAAGTGACCGACAAATAAAAAGAGTAGAATCATGCTTTCTAGCAATAAAACCAAAATTTGAGCAATAGAGCTGAATTTTGAGAACTATGCTCGAGAAGCTTGCTTAAGGCCATAAAGAGCATGTTGAAGCTTACACATCTTGTTTGGAGGATGTTAATATCTAGGAGAAGGTCTTGTGAAAACCTTTTTAGTAAGATCACCATTAAGGAAGGTGTTCTTAACATCCATCCATATGAAATAAGGACCACTAATCAACGACAACAACAACATTAATATTGTGAACATAAGTAAGACGAGCAACAAGAGCAAATATTTCTTCGTAATCAACCCCATACTCTAAGTGAATTCCTTCACAACCAATCAAACCTTGTACCTTTCAACTAAGCCATTGAAGCGGGTTTTGATCTTATATACCCATTTGCAACCCATTGCATTTTTGCCAGGTGGAAGGTCAACTAGATCCCAAGTGTGTATATTCTCTAAAATCTACAATCTATCATTCATCACTAGCTACCAAAAGGGGTCAGAACTAGCCTTGTGACAAGTTTGAGGCTCATAAAGAGAAAGAATAATGGAAAAACAATGGTAATCAACAAGATAAGGAGGAATAGAACTGACTCATGTAGAGCGTTAATCTGTAGGTTCAGACAGATCAAGAGAGACAAATGTGAGTAATGGCTCGACATTGTGTTCAGGCCCAGTTATCAGTGTAAATGCATCAAGAACAATCGTAGGAGGATCAGGTGATGTATCGATAGAAGCACCCCTATCACTGTCATTAGCTGGAAATAACTGTAATGAAGGATCAGTGAAAAAACAAAGAAGTGAAGCTAGAAGATGACATGAAGGAGGAAAAAGAAGAAAACATTTTGTTTTCCCAAAAGATCACACGGTGTGAAACTGAAAGACGATTTAATAAAGGATCCCAACAATGATACCCTTTATGTTCTATACCATAACCCAAGAAGCCATACAACCATACTCGAGGCTCTAATTTTGTGCGTTCATGAGAAAGGAATAAGACAAAACAAGCACAACCGAAACTCAAAGATGATCATAGACAGGCAACTAACAATATAAGTGCTCATAAGGCGTAAGATTCTCAGCAGTAGCAGAAGACAACCTATTAATGATGTAAATAGCAGTAAGAGACGTTTCTCCCTAAAAACGCTCAACACACGAGCTGGAGATGAGAAAAGTGCTAGTAATGTCAAGGATATGTCTATTTTTGGGCTCAGCTCGCCCATTCTGTTAAGAAGGGTAAGGACAAGATCAATGAGATATAGTGCCATGTTGAAAGAGAAGATCAGGAAAGCTAAACTCTTTGTATTCTATGGCATTATTAGTTCAGAGAAGTTTGATCCTTTTGGAAAATTAAGTATGAATCATGGCTGTGTTTAGTGTAAATTCGAGGTAAGGCAAAAATGTTGGTGCATAGGATTTATCTATTTAAAGCGAGAGAAACCATCAACAAATATAAAAAATATTGTGATCCACTGACTGTGGGTGTGGGAGTAGGTCCCAAAATATCGGTATGGACTAGATCGAAACAAGTAGAAGATGTAGAATTACTTTTACTAAACAATAAAGCTGGTTGTTTCCCAAGTTGATAAGACACACAATCGAAATTTTCTACAAAAAAAATCACCTAGTAACCCGTAAAACATAGAGTTTGAAGTTTCCCAACTGAAGAATGTCTAAACATAGAATGTCATAAGTGAGATAAAGAAGGGATAGTAGTGGTAGTAGTTGCACGAAGATGACTTGGAAGATGTAGACTCATAAGCTCAAAAAGACGTCCTATCTTACGACTGATCCCGAATGTTTGTCCTGACTGTGGGTTCTACACATAACAACCAGAATTGGCAAAACAATAGTTAGACCAAGATCACAAAGTTGACCAATAGAGACAAGGCTTAAAGTGAGTTTTGGAACAAAATATGCATCAGGGAAGGAAGCATAAGGAGTAGCAATAGAAAAAATATGACTAACAGGCATAGGTGTCCCATTAGTAGTATACATAGAAGGTGTGTGGGATGTAGGAACAAGATTAAATAAGCTATGACATCAAATGTCATACGTTTTGAACAAGCAGAATCAAAAAACCAAGTAGACTTACCGGAGGTAGTGCACAAAGCAGTAGAGGGAGATTGAGTAGACTGAAGAACCTATCTGAGAATTTCTTGAAGATTAGTTAGGGAAACAGGTAAAGGAGATAGATCAGAAGAAGAGGTAGCGGAACCATTTTTAGTGGTAGCAACAGGAGACTGAGCAAATAGAAGCTTGTAGGGGCCGCCCTTGGGCTGATTTTTTTTAACTGCTTGTTTGGGTTGTAGGGACAATCTCCTTAAAAATGGCTGGGACCAATCTTCTTCCAAATATGAAAACACGAGTAAGACAATGTATGATACTGTGACCAGACTGTTTGCAATACTTACAATACTTTTGTGAAGAATTGGTCCTTCTTTAGGCATTACTCGAAGTTGTAAGCACAACATCTAAAGTTCTAGTTTTCCTTGACTAAAACCATGATTCTTCTAAAAGAAGTTCCTGAACTACTTGCTCTAATATGAAAAAAAGGGTCGTAATGAAATAAGGATGCATGAACAGGTTCAAATTCATCATGAAGAGCCATAAGGAATTGAGCAAGGTATCTACGGTATCACCAAGCAGCAAATTTTTTTGCATCTTTATCACATTTCCAAGTAGGTTCAGATGCTGAGAGCTGATCCCAAACAGAATGCATTTGTGACAAGAATTGATTAATTGATGTCCTAGGCTCTTGACGCATTGAGTGTAAAGTTATAGCAAGTTGATATTGGTAAGTGATGTGTATCATTTGTGCGTGTTTGCTTCTAGTTTTTGCATGCACATTTAATGGTGTTTAGAACATAATTGAGTGCACTCAGTACAAAGTTTATGCATATTTGTTAATATTTGTATATAATGTATTTAGATGCATAAATACTACACTAAGTGTTACATTCCATGTTTTAGGAGTGTTTTAGAAGGGTTCAAGCTTACACGAGGAAGAAATGAGCTAATAGATGAAGACCGGAAGAAAAGGAATAAAGAAGAGATCATTCTGATCCAGTCGGTCAACTTAGAAGAAAAGCCGGTCGACTGTCTAGGTCGACCGGCCGCTCCAGAGAATAAAGAATTTAAGCCGGTCGAGTTCCTCAAGTAGCCGGTCGACCGGCCATTCCAGAGAGCATCATGATTGAAGCCGGTCGAGTAAGAAAGAGGAGCCAGTCGACCGGACTTGGGGGTACGTCAACCAACCTAAATTGCCCCAGATTTTGATTTGGCCGAGGGACCTGGCCAGTCGACTACCTTGACAGAAAGTCGACCGATCTTCACAGTAAAATGTTCATATCTTGCTCGTTTTGGCTCCAATTTGTGCACCATTTTTTTCTATGGCTTCATATCACTTTCAGGGATCTACCAAGCCATCTTTTGTACCCTAAAACATGTCCAAAATTTTTTCATGTCCTTCTTTGGTTGCAATCTCCGAATTTAGCTCCCGTTGCGCTTGGTTTCACCTCAGTCGCTTCTTCTTTCAGTCGGGAATGCACTTTTGTTCATTCCTTTAGGCCCGAAACACCTTTGGCTTTGTTCCACACTCCAAGGATCCTCAGTAAAGCTTCAATTATCTTCCCCAATCTCACCTAAAATAAGCAATAAATGCGCATCAGTGTAGCATTTAAGTTCTAAGCTCAACTATGAATATATAAACCCTAATATGCACAAGTATGACCTTAATGCTACACTAATACACTAAATGAAGCTCAAAACACCATAAAAAGTATATACATGCAATGCATAATCACACGCAAAACTAACACATCAACACTCCCAAACCTTCTCGTTGCTTGCCCCCAAGCAAGCCTAAACCTAAGTCTATCTCATGGTTGGTAGAAAAGGTTGGCTACAGGATTGATTTGCCATCATCTAAGGAATATGAAGGGGTCGTTCCTTTTGTAGAGGGGTCCCTAAGCCTTTTTGCATCTCCCCTTACTTACAAGGAGTCTCTTACCTCCGGGAAGTTCCCTAGTAGCTATACCACTACAAGCCCGGGATTCTAACTCACGTACACGGGATATTGATACTTCGTTGCCCCTCAATTAATATGGCCTCCCCAATATACACAAATCCTTAAAGATAAGAAGAGAAAGAATGTACAAACACAATGGCTCACAAAATGAGGTAAAGAGCCTTATTCACAACACATGAATGAACGAAATGCTACCTTATGCCAAGTCAACATTGTGTCACTTAAGCACTTATTCAGTGAACTACACTTTTGCATATTTTTGTTGCCTTTTGGCTTTTTGTATTTTCTTTTTTTTGCTTTTTCAAGATTTTTTGCCTTTTTTTTTCATTTTTTAAAGATTTTCCACACTTTCTATATTACATTACATAACAAAGAGAAAAGAAAAAGAAAGGCTAAGATATATGAAAATGAACCAATGAAGGAAGGAGCGCTCATATCAAAACCCTTTTTTCAACACTTCTTCCAACCAAGCCATGGGCAGCTACAAGGTGGATTCTTAGAGGCACTCACTCCTTACAACTTTCAAAGGTATCTCTTCCAAGTCTCGGCTCTCCCTCTACTCTATTCATCCCCCACAATACAACCCTATCTCCACCAATCAATTAAATCAATCACAAAAACCAACACTTCAATCAACAAAAGATAAATGACTTAATATGCATCAAAATTGAAAATTTTTTACCATTTTAAGCACAGAATCCAATCTACCCTATACAAAGCATAAAACAATAAAATCAAACTCCCACAACCCTAAACTTAAACTTTGCTTGTCCTCAAGAAAATAGAAAAATACTACTCAACAAGCAACTAGGCAACATAAAGCAAAGGTGGTGGGGATCGAGTAGATATAAGGAACAAGTGGAGAAAGAATAGATATAACCTTGTGTTCCTTTGAAGCTCTTCGAAGCCAATGATTAATGAATGATCTACTAATCCCTGTTTCTCAACAAATTATAAACACTTACAAAGCACAAAGGTTAGTAGCATTACCATGCAAGCTCGCATTGGCATCATTTAATTGATAAACAAGGTGAATAAAGAATGGGAAAAGACAAAAGTGAAGATCAACACTTGGGAGGGCGAAAAGAAAGCAAATGAAAAGAAAAATAGAAATCAAAGAACGATAATACTAAAAGCAGATAAAAGAAAAGGAAAAGAAAGGAAAGCAAATGGAATATAAACATGTTTAGGGTGGCTCCTAGCAATGATGGATTTAACGCCTCCAGCTGGGCGCTAATGTTAGAGCAAACCGCCTTTAAAATTATGAGGCACAAATTGCCAGATATTCAACCACGCACAGACAGTAGTAGGAAAAGGGTCATGCAATAAAAAATGAGGCGATGAGTGCACAATGCACCCTTTTTCTAACTCCCACCCCAAATCATCAAATGAAAATATGTGCGCAAGTTTTAAAGGTGTCATGCATAAGCGTGAAAGATCATGCCCCATTTTCTCTCTAACTAACCACCCCATGGCCTTCTTTTCATAATCAAGGGCTAAAAATACACCATCCCCATGGGTCAAAGATAGGTCTAAAGCATGTAACATGGGAAACATGCTTTCTAACCCTAGATGAAAGTGTTCTAAACTAGAAGGCATAAACATGAGTTCCGAAGATAGAGACTCAACGGAATGGGAAGGGGATTGGGAATAACTCTCAAAGAAGGAAGGGTAATGTTAGGAGAAGTAACGTACTAAACTCTTCTTCTCCACAAGATACATGATGATTAAGCCTAGGTCGTTCTAGCTCCTTATAAGGGGTGGATTCGATCCTAATGGGTTCTTTCTTTAATAATGATTCATCAAACATCCAAAAGACCCGTAGATCAATCTTCCAAACATACCAATTTCTTTCTTATGTGTCTTCTTAGTGTTGCTACTTGCCTCAACACAATGATTCTTTACTCTAAGAGACTTATCATTTAACACCTCTAAAATTGATGTCTTGTTTTCCCCAATGGATAAGTCCAAACTGTCACTAGATAAAGTCTCATCAAATACATTCATCGCTATTGGGTGTCATCTTACCGTCATGCTTCTCATATAGGGTAGACACACATGGAGGGGACAATAGGGACTCAAAAGATTTCAGGTCATAGATACGTGAATGCTCAAGGGAGGTGTATACCCTAAACTCCCTAGATAAGGACTCGAAATACAAATGAGTGCTATGATCATGAGTTTCAACCTCCAAATGTGTGTGAAGTATGGAATCAAGAAAAAGGATAGGATCATGCGACTCAATGGAGGACGTTGAAAGCTTAGGAGGATAGGGTACTACTTTTTCTGAAACATATCTATAAGAATCATCAAGAACCAAATTATCATCAAACTCATCCTTATCCTTACTACATGATGTTATCTTTTCATCAATCTCTTGTTCTAGTTGTCTTTCCAACACATCATCATTTTGACCCTTAGTCACCTCATTGTTAGGTCTCATCTCCATCCTTTCAACTTGATCTAAAGGTATCTCAAAATTCTCGCTAGTGAGTTACACACTCTCAACCATTCTCTTCAAATGCTCACCTAGAGATCTAGTGTCTCCCTTCAAACTCTCTTGTTTCTCTTTATTAGATCGGAGGAGAGATTGGGATTGCTTAAGCATTTGATCTAATTGGTTCGAGAGTGTAGACATAGTGGAGAAGGGTTCAACTGAGTGAAAATGGTAAACATCTTAATTAGGGTCACTATAAGCACAACCATTATAGAACTCGGAGGATGGGTGGGTGGGAAAAGATGGTGTGAAGGATGAACTCTCAATGCAAGGAGGTGTATCGAATAAAAAGTCATCTTGACCCTAATATAAAAATGCATGATGTAGCTCCCTAGGATCATGATAATAAGATGAAGATGCATGCATAGGCATGTGATTCCTAGGGGCATTAGGCATTACATACAATTGGGGATAAGAGTGGAAGGTAAGGCATGTATTGGAATCATAAGCATGATTTTTACATAGATTGCAATAACAAGAATATGCACCCCTATAGTCATGATTACTAAATGAAGATGCATAAGATGATGCATAACTATAGGGGTCATAGTTAGCACTAGCATTAGGTTGGGGATTGTCATGAGGGCAAAAGAAAGTTTGATGCATATGACTTCCACAAACGCGGCATGCAATGGAAACATGTTCAGATGGTAGGGAAAAGACACCAAGGACCACTAAGAAGCATTAGGGTTGCTTATATTCAATCAAGCACAAGTAATCATCTTCACAAAGCTTAACAATATATATATATATATATATATATATATATAAGATTTTTCTTTTATTATTAAAAATAAAGAAAACATGAAAAGAAAAGATAGAACAACACGTAACAAGCTAAGACACATAAGAACAAAGAAACCAAACAACTGTTGCCTCTCCGACAACAGCGCCAAGAACTTGATGTGCTATTTCAGAGCACAAGGCTAAATAGCCCGCACGTGCACGGGTCGTTTGTAATACGGTGTGTGTAAGTGCGGGGTCGAATCCACAAAGAGGCCTAACATGTATGGGGTCTTAAGCTATATACATCCTCAGAGCTGTGTGTTAGGTCCCTAAACTATAATGTTTTTTGTTTAAAAGGAGCTCAAAAAAGATAAACCTAATCTAAAGGCAAGAAAATAAAAGATGTGTATGTGTGCCTGTGATGGAGGAATCAAGTGATCTAAGGGGATTCAAATGTCAGAAATGGGGGAGTGGGGTGATTACATCTTGTTTATTGTGATTACTATATCTTGCTAGGGTTGCTTGATGGATTATACCAAATGTTCTAGTCTAGACCTCTAATTAGCCTACTAATTGGTACCCTGAGCCTCAGTGGGGGTCTGTCCATAGGTGGCGATGCCTAGTAATACGGCATGGTCTTTATGACTTAGGAATTAGGGCTAACTAATAAGGTTCCAAGTGAGTTAGATCGATCTAACCCTAGCACTTAGTCCACTAATTAGTTCCTCAATCTAACCCTAGGACTCGGTGCGAATCTGTCCCTAAACTTCACCCCACTTAAAGCTATAGCGTGGTCCTTATGAACCTAGGGCGTGGGTGGACTAACTAGCCTTTCTAAGTGAACTAAGGTCAACCAAACCTACCCAACTCCTATTAGCGGGATTTAACAAAGGGGACTCAACCTAAGCTAGATGCCAGTTATGAACCAGCGATCGCATCACAATAGCAGAAATTGACTTTAAAGCACAAAAAAAACACATCTATGGCATGACATTCAAGAATACACTGGTATATTCTATTACGAAACACATAGACATGCTTAGATTACACCAATGTAAGCAATAACGCTCGACATGTAAGCAATAAAAGCTATTTATACTATTAAGTATGCTGACACACACATAGACATGCATATAGTCATAGCCACTTCATGTAATCACAACTCAAACACATAGACATTCTAGCATAATGATTTAGAAATGTTTAATAGCAAATTAGACTTCAATATACATATGGTACATCATTGAGGCATTTCAACAAACACATAGATATTTATGTAAAATATCCTTTGGACCGTAACCATTAAGTGTATATACATAAATCCATCAAGTTACCATTAATAAAAAGATAGTAATCAATCCATAAATACAAGATATAATCATCTTACATAGCTTTAATTATACATAATTAAACTTAGGATAAAAGAGAGATACCTTTCTATCCATAGCCAAGCTTTACAATCCATGAGCTATGCCCCAAATCCTAGTGTTTGATCCTCTTGGATCCCTGATTCCAAGTGCTAAATGTGTTTAGAAGTGAGTGTGTGTTTTAGGTGGATTTAGGGTTTAGGGAAGTGAGTATGTGAATTTTGTTGATGATCTCTCAAAAAATGGCTAAAAAGGGGCTTAAGTAGAGCTGTTAACACCCAGGGCCAGGGGCCCAGTTGGGGAACCAGACTTAGGGGTAGGTCGACCAGCCTAAATTGGCCCAGATTTTAATTTGGCCGGGGGAGCTGGCTAGTCGACCAACCTTGATAGGAAATTGAATGGTCTTCACAGTAAAATATTCATATCTTACTCGTGTTGGCTCCAATTTGTGCACAGTTTTTTCTGTGGCGTCGTATCACTTTCGGAGATCTCCCAAGCCATCTTTTGCACCTAAAATGTGTCCAAAATTTGTTCATATCTTTCTTTGGTTGCAATCTTTGAATTTAGCTCCCGTTGCTCTTGGTTTCACCTCGGTCGCTCCCTCTTTGGATAATGTTAGGAATAGTGTATTTCTAGAATTGTTTACATACAAGTTTTCTTAATAATATTTGGCCATTACATCATATCACATCATCTTCTCTTATTTTGATAATGATGTAGCTCCTTAGAACAACTATGTGGGATCATGTGAATCAGATTTGGTTTTGATTGTTCTTAAAATTTGTTCGTAATCAAATGATGGAATTAGTACTAGGACATCAATTCCTTTGAGTAGAGGTTATGGTTTGTTACGTGGGCTGGTTGTCCTCATGACCAATGGGTGTTAGGACACCGGTGTGACACATAGGTAAGGTGTAGAGATACGCTTTCTGAACATGACTAGCTCACAAGCATCCTATAGTACTTACCCTACTGTCAATGGATTGTTTGTGATGCACATGGTTGTAGTATTTCCTTTAACCTGAGATTGCCATAGAGGCTTGCGAATTACTCCTCGTACTTTGGTTTCGGACTACCCAGATTTTCCAATTTGGTGGCAAACGGTTACTCGGTGCGAGCAAGTGTCGTGAAGCCAATGTGCATGACAAGATAGGATTGACCCACTCCAAGTATTGGGAGAATGATGTTCCACCTAGTCCTAACTTTTTAAGTCTTTGGCCAAAGCTCTCTGCGTGATGTGTCACGGAGATGTGTCGTGATAAGTCATGACAAGATTAGGACTTAATATGGAATAACTAACTAGGGGTTTGACAGTTAACCATGCTCCTAGGGTTGTTTCGGAACATCAAGGGTCATAGGGGATCTTCTGTAGTGCCCAGGTTCATTAATAGTTGCGTTGCAATTTTTTAGCTTATCTGGACATCGGGAGCCGTTGCTATACGGCGTCTACAATTAGAACAAAGATTATCCTTGTATTAACGACTTAAGTTTGAACCTACCGAGTCATGAAAAAGTCAAGAATTTTATTGATGGATTGATCTATTATATTTAATTGAGAATTAAATATTCCATTATTTAATTGTGAATTAAACAAAAGAATTAATAATTAATATGTTCTTATATTTAATTGAGAATTAATATTAATTATTAAAAGGTCACGGATTTAATTTTAACTATTTTCTGCTAGCACAAAAAATGTGGCATGAATTAAATCTTGGGCTAAATGGGTTAAAAATTAAATAATGGTTTAATTCTTAATTGGGTTTAAAAGGTTTGGACCCAATTGGGTTGGAGGAAATGAGCTTGGGACTTGTGAAGGCCCAACTCCTTTTGCTCTATAAAATGAGAGGTATTGTATGTATTTTGATGAGGGTTATCAGTTTTCTATAGGAAAAAAATATTCCTCCTCCCTTAAAAACCCTAGCCTCCATTAATATTTCTTGGCTGCGTACGAAGAGGAGGAAGATCAAGCTTCCACAAGGCTACTCATCAAGAAAACGTGTCATTACTTCAGGTATTTTTCATGTTCTTCTTAAAAAATTTTATTTTCAAGAGCTAAATCCTGGAAGAATTTGTGAAAAAAGTTTCACACAATTCCTTCAACGATGATGTGTTGATTGGAGTGATTACGTGTCATAGTGGAGATTTGTTAATTGTGGCCCGTATTCTTGGATAACACGAATAACAAATATTGCCTTATTAACAAGTTGTCTTATTAACTTGTTACTATAATAGCACATAATTAATATGTTACCTTATTTGGGTAATATACTATTTAAGAAACTTGTGTACTATAAATAAGGACTAGCACATAGTATTATAGGTGGGAGAGAGACCAAAGTGAGGAGTCTTATAATATTTGCAATCAATGGTAAAATTGTTCTCTGGTGCCCGTGGACGTAAGCTTTAAGACCAAACCATATAAATTCTTTGGTGTTGTTTTCTTATCGTGTTCTTCGTTTATGCGTGTTTTTCCCCAACAATATGATATGTATTCATTAATAATTAGAATGCAAAACTACCATTTATATTAATTTTGTACAATAAAGCAATATCATATAAGCATGTTATATGGTTTACGTAAATGGTCGTGAAATATAACTATTGATGTGAGATTATAATTTTTTTTCCACACGTCATGATACAAAACTTGATATGGCAAAGCCTCTACATAACCCTGTCCTCACCATAAGCATGTGGACGTCTTCAGCTCCTCTCCTTAACATAAGCATGTGGAGGTCCTCAGGTCCTCTTCTCGATGTAAGCATGTGAAGGTTCTCAGATCCTGCCTTCAAAATAAGCATGTAAAGGTCCTTAACTCTGCTTCACAACAAAAGCATGTGGAGGTCCTTAGCTCCTCTCTGCAATATAACTATGTTAATGTCCTCAGTTCCTCTCAACATAAGCATATAGAAATTAGGTCCTCTCCTTAGTAGAAGCAAGTGGAGGTCCTAAGCTCATCTCCTCAATATAAGCATGTGGAGGTCCTAAGCTCATCTCCTCAATATAAGCATGTGGAGGTCCTTAGTTCCTCTCCTCAGCATAGGCATGTGAAGATCCTCTCCTCAACATAGGCTTGCAAAATTCCTCAAATCCCTTCCTTTATATGAGCATATGGAGGTAGTCAAATCCTTTCTACTTTCCCAAGCAATTAATGCATCCCATGTGATTTTGGGGAAAAGGCTGCATGGTAGGCACTGACAAATATCACATGTAGGATAGCCCGAAGTGGCATATTATGTGTCCCAAGAATGGCAATCCAATGGAAAATAAACACCAGAGCAGTCATATCATGTCAATCGAATTAGGTCAGGAAATAACCATAAGTACCTCCCATTCCTAAAGCAAGGGTAACAGACAACTCATGAACTCCTATAATGCTCTCGCATTTTACATTTCTATTTGCTCCATAAACTGCTTACTAACTTAAGCATCGGAGTTAAAACGAGGGTAAAAGACTCGTTGTTTGCTCGTTTTGCAAGTTATCAAACACCTGATCTATGGATTAATGGAAAAATATTATTATCTACCGCATAGGGTATCAAGAGCAAAAGAAATTCAGCAAATGTAACCAAGATAAGTCTATATCTGACATTGCTCATAACGACCAGTTCATGAAATGTTAGAAAAATCATTGCTTTTTAGGTTATTCCATTATACCAAACAATACCCGAAATTAAGACTCTGCATAAAGACAAGGTGCAACAAGATAGTCTTTACTTTGATCTAAACGTTATTTTATTAGTCATCATGTCAATATTTGCTAACATTGCTAAGCAATGAGTTGATCAACCCTTTATTTTGGTCACAGTAAATATGAATATTCAAAATTCACTACTATCAATGAGCTAAGATGTTAAGAGCTAGAGAAATTCAGCAAACATATCCAAGATAAGTCTAACATCCGACATTAGTCACAAGGACTAACTTATTAGAAATTGAAATGACTATTTATTTTTAGATCATTTTATTATATTAAATAGTTTCTTAGAGTAAAATCTATGTGCATGGGACGTCTTTGCTTTGATCTAAACATTGGTTCTTATTCGTCACACGTTAATATTTGCCAGCATTGCTTATGCAATGAGCTCACTCAACTCTGTACTTTAGTCACACGAAATATGAAAATTCAAGATTCACTATTATCAATGAGCTAAGATGTTTAAACCTATAGAAATTTAGCAAACAGAACCAATGACGATGGATTGACTATAAAACGATGAATCTGAACATGATGAGAAGAAGCACTACCCCAAGACAACCGCGACTTATGATGGATGTCGTGCTTAGACCTTTAAAGTCACAAGTTAGTATCATGAGATGGACCTTTAAAGTCACAAGTTAGTATCATGAGATGGGGGAATATTATCCATTTATCACCTATTTTTATTGCATATATACTCATATTAAGAAACTTATAGCATTGAGAGTATTGAAATATTTTCTACTTTGGTAATATTGGTTGATAGAATTTTTTGTTATCTTGACATAGTCTAAACCTTGTTGGAATATTTTTAAAATATATAATATTTTGAATACTTGTTTTTGCACCTATTCATATGAAAAGGTACCTATTCAATGAACATGTGTCTATTCCGTGAATGTTTGCACCCTTTTATAAAAAGATATCTATTCATATGTAAAGGTACTTATTCATTGAAAAAGATATAACTATTCAATAGAAAGGTGACTATTCACAAGAAAAGATACGACTATTTGGTTTGTAGGTTTCAGGTCTATATAAGGAGATTTCCACTCCAAAGAAAACAACCTTAATGGATCCTTTATATTATTCTCTATAAACATTTCTGAAAAATACAAAATCTCTCAAAGCTAATTTCTGTCAAGTGCAAGACAAAGATTAGCACAGCTTCTTTGTATCCTAAAGAAATTTTGTAATAATTATTTTGCGCGATTTGGTTGAAATATTCTTTAAAAAAGTAATATTGTTATACGTCTTGAAGTTAGGAATTACAACTGTCATATTTTATCCCATATTTCAAAACCCATTTTTCTAACAATCTAAAGAATATTTCCTTCAACTATGTCTGGAAATATGAGATATCTTTAATTGACTTCATGAAGATATGAAAGAGGGAACTTCCTCATATGGCAAGAAAAGAAAAGAAGAAAAAGGGTCCATTTCCTGCTATTGTCTTTACAATTTGCATACATGCTGAACATGCCAAGGCCAAAATAGAATGAGAAGGAAACAAAAAAATTCGAGCATGACCATGAGATTTGTTGAGGACGTATTCTGAATGTAATGTCAAATTAATTATTTGAAATCTATCAAAGAGTTCCAATTGTCAAGAAGTTATGATAAAAGTTTGAAACAAAATTTAAGCAGGAAGATGCTACAAGTAAAAAATTCTTTGTTTCTCGCTTTAACTCTCATAAAATGGTAATAGAATAATTGCAGTAACTGGAAAGAATATCAAATCATTTCAAGATGCATGACATGGTTAGATTAGATTTATTTTCTTATTTTGAGAACACGTTGGCATGACATAAGATGCATTTTTAAGTATACCATAAATTATGGTATAAGGTATGATTGATATCCTTCAGTTTTAGAAGGTACTCGGATATGGGTTGGATTACAAGTGATGAGGATCATTCGTCGACTAACGAGTGGATTGTTATGCTTGGAAGAAGAGCTATTTCTTGGGGTTCCAAGAAGCCAACATGCATGACAGACTCCACCATGACTGCAAAATTTATAGCATTAGTTTCAGTATGCAAAGAAGTAGAATGGCGACACGATTGCTATATGAGGTTCCTTTGGTAGCTAAAAGAGGGTGCACCTATATATTCACTGTGAGAGTGAACCAACATTGTCAAGGGTTTATAGCCAAGTATACAATGGAAAATCTAGACATGTTCGTCTAAGACATAGCTATATAAAAGATTTAAGGGTAAATCCCATTTCCCCCCATGAGTTTTCAATTAAATCTTAAATTCCCCCATGAAGTTTTAGTTTTACTTATATTCTCCCATGACTTTAATTTTCCCAAACAAAGCCTTATATTAAAGACATCTTTATTTTTTTAATTTTATAACCCAAAAGAGAAAGAAAAGAAAAAGAAAGATAGTAGACAAAAAAGTTAATAAAATCATTCAATAGATCGACGAGTCACTAATAAAATAAAGAATCACAAAAAAAAAATCAAAATGCAAAGAAAAAGAAAAAAAGCTACTTATTTTACAAAAACTGCCCTATACACGCTATTAAAGAAAAATTAAATTCACTTTAAAACAATTTTTTTCTAATATATATTTCAAATTGAATTATTTTTTCTATCCAATCGTATCATGTTTTCAACCAGCTAACCATTTAAAAATAAAAATAAAAAGTAAAAATAGTTATTATACAAATTAATAAAAAAATTAAATAAAATATTCTTTTATATATGTGTGTGTATCAAATTATTTTTTTTAATTTCAAAGTATAACTTTTTATAAACTAACAATTTAAAATTTTAACACAAAAACGAAAAGAATAATTAAGATAAGGCATTGTTTGGTGAAACTTACTATCATGGGGGAAAACGGGTAAAAATAAATCTTGATGGGGGAGTTTGGAATTTATGCTAAAACTCATGGGGGGAAATGATATTCTCCCAAAGATTTAATAACTAATGGCGTGATGACAATAGACTTTGTGAAGTTAAGTAAAACAAATAGCAAATCCTTTAATGGAAGGACTATGCAAAGACTTGGTAAATAAAACGTCAAAATGGATGGGAGTTAAGCCTATTACTATAAATCACCAATAATGGGACCTCGACTTGAGAATCGGTACAACATCAAGTCTTCAGTTCAACGAGTTAATTACATTATTAGAGTGGTTGCAAACAATTTAATAGAATGTTTGTTCATCCCAAGGTCATTAATTGTTTGGTACCTAGAGTTTACAAGAAGGATGAGTTGTATTCTCTTAATAGATCTAGGGGTGAGCATTCGGTTTTTAACCGAACCGAATAGACCGAACCGAACCGAACCAAAATTTTTTTCTAATTTTGAAAACTGAACCGAACCGAACCGAATTATCTAAAAACCGAATAAGCCGAAACCGAAATATATTTTGGTCTATTCGGTTCGGTTCGGTTAAAATCGAAATTAACCAATAATTTTTTTTAAAAAAAAGAAATAAAATGGGATAAATTGTTGCAAGAAAAATACAATAAACCTAAAGTAATCACTCTTATTCATTAAATATATCATAAACAATATATAATGAAGCATAATTATATAAACAAATTCTAATAAACAATATATAAATCCTAATTGATGCACAAAATATTAAATATTTTTAATATATAAAAATACAATTCAGTTAATTCGGTCTATTCGGTCATTTTTCATACTAACCAAACCGAACCGAATAGACCGAATTTTTTTAAGAAAATAACCGAACCGAACCGAATAGATCAAATAACCAAACCAAATAGACCGAACTCAATTCGGTTCGGTTCGGTTTTCGGTTCGGTTCGGTTTTTGCTCACCCCTAAATAGATCTATAGGCGTCACTATCGGGGTGCTAAATTGTAAGGGCACTTTCGATAAGATCTATCAATGTGAGTGTGAAGTGGTGCCGCTTCAAGAAACTTAAAGGCTTGGTTCTGATATATTCGTGAATGATATGGACACAAGACTTTCAAGTGTCAGATATATAAAAAGATTATAAGTGTCTAAGTAATATGTGCGTTTGGTCGTACAACTCTTCAAATGAATATATGGTTTAAAATTTACCTACCATTATTATTCTGAGTTGTTGGAACAAACTTACACTATACATAGGTCCAAATTGCAAGATACCTTTGTTTATTTATGTTGCCTACAGAAATGTGATAGCCCTATTAATCTTTATTTTAAAAATGGCAGGATATTATTAGAACATGTTTTAAATAAATAATATTTTGAATAATTGTCTTTGCACCTATTCATATATACTTATTCAATGAACAGGTGCCTATTCAGTGAATGTTTGTATCGTTTTATAAAAATGTGCCTTTTCATCCATAAAGGTACCTATTCATTAAAAAGACATGACTATTCAGTAACAAGGTGCCTATTTACAAGAAAATATATGACTATTTGGTTTGTAGGTATCAATTTTATATAAGGAGATCCTCGCTGCTGGGAAGACAACTTAATGGATCCTTTTTATCTTCTCTGTACATATTTATGGAAAACACAAAATCTCACAAGGCTAATTTTTATCAAGTGCAAGACAAAAATTAGCGCAACTTTATTGTATTCTGAACAAATGTTGCAATAACTCTTTTGCACAACTTGTCTGAAATATTCTTTAAAAAAGTGGTATTATTACATGTCTTGAAGTCAAAAATTACAATTATTATATTTGATCCCATATTTCAAAACCCATTTTTATAACAAACCTTGTAGTAGATATATAGATGAAATTTTATTTTGAGTTGCCACTTTTTTAATGCGGCTTCTATATAATCATTTGCAAGCATCTTACTTCCTAATATAAATGTTGGCCTACCAAATGCGTATACAAACTTTTTAGTTAATTAATTTCTTTTCAAATGAATGTTGTTGGATGATTTATCACCATTTTAACCGGCATCCCGATTATGTGTATAACGGAGGCTTCTATACTCACTTAGAAATAAGTGGTGTGCCAACCGAGGGTACTCGATTGGAAACAAATGAATGTGTAATCATACCCTTGTTTGGAAAACAAAAAAAATTAAAATGTTAATTGCTATATTTGGCAACTATAGCTTCCACAATTACCGCCTCCGGTAAACGATTACTAGACATTGCATTTGTCTCTCATTGAACTCTATCCTCATTATTTCATGAGTCCTCAACCAATATTCTCTCTACAAACTTAAACTTTTAAATGATATAGTAACTCTAATATGATATCAGAGCCTAAAAACCAAACAGTCTTAAATTCGATCCTTACCACCACCTATTTAAAAATATTAAATTGTTTACATGAAAGCTCAATACAAATTACGATACACATGAGAGGACATTTTAGTACAATAATCAATACTCTCTCCACACGCTTAAGTTTTTAAATGAAATGATAACTCTAATATGAGGAAGTAAACTTTTTTCCAAAAGAAAGTCTAACTCTAAATCATAAGTCAATTATTTTTATAGTCGCCTTTTTGCAAGAGAAGGGGAAACCCCAAGTACTCTCTTCATTCTTGTGTTGTTTTCTTGATATAACAAAGGCATAACAAAGACATCTGAACATCAGTAAGAGGGTAGTGCTCCAACCTACCGATGATGAAAAACCCGCGAGCGATTAGTATTTAGCCCACTTTTCGGCTTCCAAACAATTTCAATAAGCTACTCTATGTTTGAGGGATATGATACGTGTTATTTCAACGAACTTTTACGAACATTATTAGGTTTTAGAGCTCCTATCATGTTTTATTGGTTGATTAATCATGCAGGCTTGCACAAGTTTATCCTTTACGAGTGTACACAGAACTATGAAGAGCAAACTAGAGAAGACGAAAAAGAATACTCCCCACACAAGGGGAAAAAAGAAAAGGGAAAAAGAAAAAAAAAAAAAAAAAAAAAAAGAAGCAATGCGAGAAACCTGAAAGAGAACATAGCAATTAAATGGGAGCAAAATGCTGAATTACGAATATTAAGGGTCTGCTCAACAACTTATCAGAGTTGATACTCATCAGTAACTGGAAACTGAAGTGATGAAAACAGTGAGAAAAAGACTCTGCAGCAAGCGAAACCTGCCAACACTTAAGATAGCATGAAACTGAATGCTGACCAGTACCGTGTTCCCGCCACCATAAGTCAAGAAAGACATATTAGAAAGACATCATACTGAGAAGGATTAAAGGCAGGAAAACTGCAGAAAGGTAAGGTTTCAGGCTTATTCTCATACTAGCAAATCACGGGGCCTTCTGCACCCTACTATAATATTCCCCCAAAGCCCAAATAGGGAAAATACACCTGTACGCAGCATATGTAATCATGCAGTTCTTGTTGAAGACCCCCATGATTTCCTGGAGATCAACATAAAAATGAGACAGGTAAACAAGTTGAAATTATCTCTGAAGTAAGAAATGTCAAATACAGCACAGCTCAATCCTTTCAAGACTAATGAAAGAGTACTTTGGGTTGTAGAGGCATACTTAGAGCAACCAACTAGGATAACTTTAAAACTCAATTTAATGTTTGTGAGTACCAAGTGGAAAATCAGTCATTTGTAGTTACAACTCAACCAAAGAAATATATATATTAAAAAAAAAAATGTTGCTCTATATGGCACTACAAAATTGAATGGCAATCACCCAGCAGTTAACAAATGGTTGAAGTAAATTGGACGGAAGTTCATGACAGGTCAAAGTAGAAGGAACCAGAACTTCTCAATTGTCAAATTCAACAGGTTCTATAGTTACCTGCTGTGGAAAATCTCCATTTTCATATTGAGAATTTATGAGCAGTTTTGCTGCACGATGTAATGGTGTTGGATCTCTTTCAGCCTGCACAAATTTAAAGAAGAATTAGTGAAAGTTTCAATGCACTGCTGCTGTAAAACTTCAACTGTAGCATATTCATGGTAATAGTAAAAATCTTAAACAACTTTGCAAAAATTTGCTATATGAAAAAAAAAAAAAAAAGAGAGAGAGAGAGAGAGAGACCTCCAAGGATTTGAATCATAAACAAATCGACACGTTTCAGTTACCAGATCAAAATAGCAACAGTAGTTTTGTGAAATAATACAATGCAAAACATAAAGTCATCATTCCGCCTCCTGCTTACAACTAAATTTAAAGAGCTCATGGCGGAAATATTGATTTAAGCTCACGTTTTTTCAAGGAGCAACATCAGAACCAGAACAAGATCAGATTTTGTGCACAGATTCTTCTTATGGCTGGTCTGATTTAATGGAGAACGCTAGCGGTTTTTGCAGTAAAGGAAATTATGGAGATTCAGAGAGTAAAATAAGGTATGATGAGGAAAGGTGAGAAAATGCAAGGGAGACCTGAAAGAAAGCAATTGAGTTTTTCATCCTTACAAACAAGGATAAGATAATAATAAAGAATTTACCAATCTTTTCCACCAACACCATCTCTTGCTTCCTCTTTACAAACAAGGATAAGATAGTAACAGAGAATTTAACAATCTTTGCCACCAACACCACCTCTTGCTGTTCATTAAGTCCAACAATTCCATTCCTCAGTTCAATCTGTTGATTATTTTTCTTTTCACCATTGTTCAAGGATTTTGAGCCTTAAAAGGGTCCATACAATCCAAAAGTGATAGGTTCACTCCCTTTCGCTTAAAAGGGAGAGATCAAATGAACCCTCAACAGCTTCCCTTCTCCAACACCCAGGATCATAAAGAGATGACATGGTATTAGATAAGGAGAATTCTCTATTTCAATAATCATACTAAAATGCAAGATTACAAGAATTTCAACTATTTGTTCTCTAAACCCCATTACCTACTTATTCATAATGCAGCCTAATATCATCACTCCCACAAAGCACACTGGACTTGAGGGTCTCAACAATAAGACAAGGAATCATAACTTCCACAAAGCACACTTGACTTGAGGATCTCAAAGGTAAGATAAAGGAAACATATTTTATAAGCAGAGGAGTTTATCTATGAAGATAGAGAAATGTACAGAGTACTTCTCTAAAATTTGTTAACCTAATATGAGGACTACATTTGCAGCAGAAAATCATCAAAGTTTTTTACTGTAAGATGTCAATGCACTAAGTTGCCAAGAGCCAATGTAAACTGGGAGTGCAGCAAACTACCAAGCGTGAAATTCCTGACGTAAACTGGGAGTGCACCTGACTATCAAGTTTATGACCGGATAGGAGGTATAATCAAAAAGAAGGTATTAACAGGATCAGATTTTAAGGTAGAAAGGGTAAGGTGATTGGGGAATATGTAGAGATTGAGAGCACAGGAAGGGTAATGTTAGAAAGATTACATAGCAAAGGAAGATTTTAGTCTAAGATTGTTCTACGACAATGGCCAAGGCTATTTATTGATACCTCAAGGCCAAAATATAGAGCCAATGTCACATGAACCTATTCTACTCAACTGCTAGGTCTAATATCTTATGTGTGACACATGTAAGGGTAGTACAAATGTGATTTTTATTTATTAAAGTACTATTTACGTGCTTACAGACATTTAGAGAAAATAGAGAGCAAGGATACAGAATAAAACAGATCTGGAATTCTGTGGCTGGCATAATCATTATAGGTAAGAGTAGCATAGCAAAACTCAAAAACCAGTGGACAAATTTCCTTTCTCTTGCAAAATTAAAAAGCCAGTGGACAAATTTCACATGAGAGGATAAGGCCAGAACATCAGAAACTCCATCAGCTTGGTGAATGAATGCATTATCACTAAAAAGAACCTGTATTATTCGTTTGCAAATAGGGAAGAATCACAGGACAAAACAACACTATCACATCCATAACCAATTAAGCTTTAATTAGGGTAACGGAGTCAAGCACCAGCTGTGTATATCATAGGCAATATACCATTCCAGTAAATAAGTAGTTCCAGAGGACGAGAAATTTTCATAAGAAAACAGAAAAGTTGGATGAAGAGTTCAAATAGGACAAACAGATGAGTTACACAAAGTTGGATAAGGAGTTCAAATAAGACAATCAGATGAGTTTACTTTCTTTTGTTTATTTCACTATGATAACCATAATTGGCATTTCAGACAAGACCAACTTCTTTCTTCTCTTTTCAGGATGCAATTCGTGAAGATGGAGAGAGAGAAAAATATCTTTATGAGATCATCTTCTATTATTGATAATCAAGTACAATCTGGTATTTATAGGTGCAGTAGTTAGAATAACTAACTATAGTGACAGCTGGACACTTTATAGCTGTCACTCTAACTAACTATAGCGGATCACACTTAGATGTACATTCAGTTTATTATTTATACACTGTACAACCTACTGCAGCCTATCTATTTGACAAAATGTCTAACTGTTTTACATATGTCTTCATCCCCCCTCAAAGTGAGCTGGAGCAGAGGCCAAGGGCAGTTTGCTCTTGATGTAGTTGAATTTCTGAGCTGTTAAAGGCATGGTGATTAGGTCTGCCAGTTGGTCCTGAGAAGGAACATAAGCCAGTTTCAAAACCTGATTGACTGCTTGATCTCTGATTAAATGACAGTCAACCTCTATATGTTCGGTTCTGTCATGAAAAATAGGATTAGCTGGAAGAGCCATAGCAAACTGGTTGTCACAAAATAGAACTAGTGTAGGAAATTCAATGCCAAAGTCCTGCAGGATGTAGGCCAACCATTTGACCTCAGTGGCTGCCAAGGCCATTACCCTATACTCTGCTTCTGTAGAGCTCCTAGAAACAGTGTGTTGTTTCTTGGAAACCCAAGAGATGAAATTGGGTCCTAGAAAGATTGAAAACCCTGATGTGGATCTTCTGTCTATAACATTTGGGCCCAATCTGAGTCTGTGTAGCCATATAGAATGAAATCTCTAGATCTGAAATGTAATCCTTGCCATATAGTGCCTTTTACAAATGTGAGACACCTCTTAAGACTAGAAAAATCAACCTAAGCAGGAGAATGCATTTTCTGACACAAGGTATTGATTGCAAACTGCAAGTCAGGCCTTGTGACTGTTAAGTATTGAAGAGCTCCTACCAAGCTTCTAAACAAAGTAGCATCAGGATAAGGAGTGGAAGAGTCTGATATCTGAGATGGCTTCAACACTATAGGAACATGAGCTGCATTACATGTGTCCGTAACTGCCTTCTTCAAAAGATCAAGAGCATATTTATGTTGATGAAGTAACATGCCTTGAGCTGTTTGAACTGCTTCAAGACCTAAGAAATAGGAAAGACTACCAAGGTCCTTCATAGCATTGAATGTGCATGGACTGAAGTAGTTTAGCAATGTAAGATTGAGAACTACCAGTGATAATTATATCATCTACATAGATGAGCATGACTGTAAAGTCATGAGAAGTCTTATTGCTATTTTTAAACCCTTATTGCAGCAAAAATGAAGACAGTCTTTGAAACCAAGCCTTAGGAGTCTGTTTCAGACCATAAAGAGATTTCCTGAGATAACACACCTTTGTAAGGGCCTCTAGATCAATAAACCCTTGGGGTTGAGACATATAAACTGTCTCTTCAAGGGTACCATGTAAGAAGCCATTAGAGACATCCAACTGTTTAAGTTGCCAATTGTAATGCAAAGCTAGAGAAAACACTATTCTTATTGTTTGAGCCTTGACCACAGGACTGAAGGTCTCTATGTGATCAATACCTGCTTCTTGTAGATACCCTCTGGCAAATAATATTGCCTTATACCTGGAAACACTCCCATCTGCATTTCTTTTAATTCTAAAAACCCATTTACTACCTATTGGTGTTCTGCCCGGTGGCAGAGGTACCAAATCCAAGGTATATTGACTGATTAAAGCCTGATATTCCTATTGCATTGCTTGAACCCAACACTCAAACTTAGGAGCCTCTTTATAAGTGCTAGGTTCTGTGGCAGTAGGTGTGGTAATAAGAAAGTTAATATGATACAAAGGAGGTGGTAAAGAACCAATTTTAGACCTGGTTTGCATAGGATGATGATTAAAAGGCTGCACATAGGAGGAAAGTGAGTGTTCAGTGTTATGGTGCATGGATTGTGCACGGGCTAAAGACTCAGAAACTGAAGAGGATGATGATACAGTATCAGACGTTGAGAGATTAAAATGAGGAGAATTATTGATTGCCTGAAATGAATGTGACTGTGAAGAGCCAGACTGTAAGGATTCAACAAGCTAGGCATGATCAGGTACCACAGTAGCACCAAGTGAATTCCCAATAGAAACTTGTTGGGTAATAGAAATTTCTTGTTTTGATGCATGAGTGTAGGACTGAATAGGCTGAAAAGTTGGATTGGAAGCCAAGGAAGATGGAGTAACCAAAAGTGGTGTAAGAACAGGTTGTGACCCATGACTATTTGTGAAACTAATGAAGAAGACTGAGCTACATAGGGAAATTGATCCTCCACAAACCTTACATGCCTTGAGATATAAACAATTTTAGTAATGGGATCAAGACACTTGTAACCCTTAGTAGTAGAGCAATAACCTATGAAAACATATGGCTTGGATCTAGGCTCAAGTTTATTATTTGTATATGGTCTAAGCCAGGGATAGCAAAGACAACCATATACTTTAAGGTGACCATAATCTGGGATTTGGCCAAACAATTTAAGATGAGGGGAAACATTATTTAAAACAGAGGTAGGCATAAGGTTAATCAAGTAATTAGCAGCTGCTAAGGCTTCCATCCAAAGAAAAGAAGGCAGGGAGGCTTGATGAAGTAAGGCCAGAGTTGTTTCAAGAAGGTGTCTATGCTTTCTCTCAACCCTACCATTTTGCTGTGGGGTATAAGGTGGGGTATAAGGGCAAAAAGTTTGATGGACAGTACCCATTTTTTGCAAAAATAGAGAGAATTTGTGATTAATGAATTCAATCCCACTATCTGGCCTTAGAAATTTGATTTTAACTTGAAAGTGAGTAGAAACATAAGTTGTGAAACTGACAAAAGCGTCATAAGCTTCTGCTTTAGATTGTAAGGGATACAACCAACAATATCTAGAGTAATCATCAAGAAACAATACATAAAATTTGTACCCTTTATTAGAAGGAAAAGGGGCAGGGCCCCATACATCAGCATGAATTAAATGGAAAGGGGCAGGGGAAGAACTATGGGATACAAGAAAAGGTAATTTGTGGGATTTAAAAGTAGCACAAGCAGGACAGTGCTTTTTTATTCTACTGACAATAAGTACTAATTGAGATACTACTTGATGGACTATAGTACTAGCTGGATGCCCAAGCCTAGCATGCCACAATTATGCTGAGTCTTTAGAAATAGAAGCAGAAAAACAATTGTAGGAAGTAGAAACTGCAGAAGATGCATTAGACTTTGAAGGAAAAGTTGGAGCTGATAGTGTATACAGGCCTTGCTTACATGGGGCCTGCAGTAGAACCTTGTGGGTAGTATTGTCCAAGATTGTGACTCCCTTGACATCAAATAGCAAAGTATAGTTGTTGTCCTTTGTTAGTTGGTGCACAGAGAGTAAGTTTGAAGAGATTTAAGGGACATGCAAGAGATTTGATAAATGAAAAGAAGAAGATAAGAGTATAAGAGTGGCATTACCAATATGATGAATAGGAAGATTCTGACCACTGCCTACTGTAACAGTATCCTGACCTTTATAAGGCTGAGCAGAGTGAAAAGAAGCAGCAACAGAGGTTACATGAGCATTAGCTCCACTATCTAACACCCATTTAGTTGATGGAGTAGCAGTAGCAACTTGAACAGTCATGACCTGCTTCTAAGCTTTCTCCTTGTAATAGTTTTCAGTGGCCAATCTGTGCCAACACTCCAAAGCACAATGGTTTGGCTTACCACAAATTTGGCAATAAAGCTTGCTTGTAAATTGAGCCCCTTGATACTAGCCTACAGCTGGTTGGGATGAAGCAGCTTCTAGAATACTTTGAGCTGCATGATTTGTTGAAGGATTACCCTTGCCAGTAGATTGCCTTCCTCCTCTTCCTTGTCTGCCTCCTTTATAGTAGCCTCTACCTCCCCTACCTCTGAAAGAGACATTAGCTTGTGTAGAAGAGGTTGTACTCAAGGCAATATGAATATCAGTAAAGAAGGAAGAAATATTGAGATTTTGGAAGTTTGAAAATGAAGTTCCTCAACAACCAGGATGTTAGTAAGTTCTGGCAGAACGACAGGGACAGGCCTAGCTCTGAGAGAAAACCTGATAGAATCAAACTGAGTAGGAAGACCTTTGAGGATATAATATGTCAAATCATCATCTGTGACTTGGACTGTTATAGCTCCAAGCTGATCACTCAAAGATTTAGCATGGTCTAGGTATGATTGCATAGACATAGAACCTTTATTAAGGTTGTGGAGTTGCAATTTTAGATGCTGCACATAAGACCTACTCAAGAGTATTAAATCTAATAGCTAAAGTTTGCCAAATGGCAGGTGGTGTTAAGATGATAAACTTGAGGATACACTGATGGTGAGAGAGTAGCCAGAATGCAAGGTCTCGAATGCTCATCAATTTTAGACCACTTAAGATAGTCTAGATTTGGTACTTTTGAACCATCTGGTGCAGTGATGAGCTGCGGAGCTGCGGAGGCCAAGGTGTACTGCCAGTAACATGAGCCAGCGGCTTGTTTGGTGCAAGCAAAGCCTCCATTTGAGTTTTCCACATAACATAATTGTTATTGTCTAATTTGATAGGTGTGAAAGCAGAGTAATTTTGAAACAGATGTTTCAAACCAGGTGGTAAATCTGGAAAGTCATCCATGGATAGACAATAGAAGGATCCACAAGAAGAATCAAGCCCAATATATTTGATAGAAATCGATTACTGTGTGAAGAAAACCCTAATTTTGAGAAAAATTGGGGAAAATGAAGAAAATGATCAAAGAAGAAGCTGAGAAGTGAAGCGAAGCTCAGAGAAGACAAATCGAGTGTTCGTTGATAGGTATAACACTAGTTGGAAACTCCATTAATGGCTGATCTTTAGAAATTCACTCTTATCGAAAAGAGAGAAACTAATCGAAGAGAGAGAAATTGAGAAAGAATGCGAAATAGAAGAAAAACCTTGTTGCAGAGCTTAATTTGCAGCGTGACTGGATGATCTAGCCTGGAGAGGCAAGCGTGATTCGAGCAGCCATTGAAGATGAGCTCGAAAAAAGAGGACAGGTCCAGATTCTCCTGCTCTGATTACCATGAAGAAGATGGAGAGAGAGAAAAATATCTTTTTGAGATCATCTTGTATTATTGATAATCAAGTACAATCTGGTATTTATAGGTGCAGTAGTTAGAACAACTAACTATATTGACAGTTGGACACTTTATAGCTGTCACTCTAACTAACTATAGCTGATCACACTTAGATGTACATTCAATTTACTATTTATACACTGTACAACCTACTGCAGCCTATCTATTTGACAAAATGTCTAACTGTTTTACATGTCTTCAGTTTGTCAAAAGAGCATCAAACGACCAAATACATCCATACAACAGTCTAACTATAAAACAGTGACGTTCCAGATAGTTATCCACCACAAAATTTATTGCAAAAATAACAAAAGCCTGTGGCTGAATTCGATGTGTACCTGTCCAGCATCAATAAGAGCTAGCATAGCCCATCCCGTATTCACCATGTGAGACCTACCACCTTCGAGATTTGTGTATACCTATTAAGAAAAGCATTTATTTTAGTGTTCAAAAATGCTATAGGGAAAATTAGATCTGTCAATTTATAAATCATTATACTCAAAATATATGAAATGCATAAAATTCAGTAGACATCTGGTAATTTGGCTGGAAATAAACCACAGACCAACAATTTGAATACACAAAGTTATCATGCGATAGAATTTGTCCAAGAGTGTTAAGACTATTAGTGGCGATTGAACGATAAACTAGTAACTGTGGCTTTTGTGAATTAATAGCTGTCACAGTCATGTACATATTGATGCAGCCCAATCCTAGTTATGTTAGGATTTAGGATTTGTTATTTGTTATTGAGCCCTATTGTTATTTATTATTGAGTCCTAGTTATATTAGAATTAGTTTATTAACTATTTTAATATATAGAAGATTGGTAGAACCAAATTCTATTTAGTTTTGGATTCCCAAAATAGTTTATATATAGAGGTGAAAGATTCCATTAATAAACAACTTTTTTAGAAATTATTCAATAATAATATTTTATTCCTAACAATAATAATATTTTATTCCCTCTCGTAGGGTTTACTATCTTAGGAGTTTCTTGGCCAATTTCAGCCTTGAAATTGAGCTCCTTGATTCTCCTTCATTCTTGTTATGTCATCCAAATATCCGCTGCATTACATATTCTTATTGTTCTAGTTAGGAATAGTTGAGTTAGTTATGACTTAACAGCTAGCAAATAGCTAAGACAGCTGTAAGATTCTTCTTGAAGAAGTAATTTCTAACTCAAGCAATAACACAGCTATAGCTGAAACTAGCAGATTCCAATTTATCAATACATGAATCGAACCTCTCTCTTAATCTTAAACAGTCTTTCAAAGTGACAGATCATTAGCATCTCCATGCAAAAATCTTAAAAAGAAAAAGAAGACACTACAATTGGTTGCTGGAGTTTGCTTCACGTGATGCAGGTGCATAACTTTTGGAAAATGCCTTTGTTAGCTTCTTAATGATTTTCATTTTCAAGTCCTAGTTGGCCATGCAAGTGTCATCAACTCCTTTAGGGTTTTCCCAGGTCACCCTTGATGAAATGATAAAACATATTTTAACCTGAACCAAAGATATCAAAATAATTTCTTATATACCAGAGAGATTTCAGGGAGAAGAGAATGTATTTCATTCAATAGGTTATTACAATGCCAGATATATATAGACACATGTTTACAAGAGAATTAGTGAGCTAGAAATAACCAACTGAATGAGCTAAGCTGTATGCGTTGGCTCTAATACAAGTGACCAACTACTATTACACTGCAAGCATAGCTTGTTAACTAGATGTGTTGATGTGTGTCAATTGTGCATGTTTGTATGTAGTTTTTGCATGCATATTTAGAGGTGTCTAGAGTATAATTGAGTGCACTTAGTATAAAGTTTATGCATATTTGTTAATATTTGTACATAATGTATTTAGATGCATAAATACTATACTAAGTGTTATATTCCATAAAAAGCTCGTTTCAGCTCATTTTCGGGGAGGAACTTTATTTTCTAATATCCTAATAAACCCTAACCCTCTACCTACTTCACCAAACACCTTAAACCACCATCTAAACCCCATACCAAGCTAGGATTGAAGAATCTAACAAGAATTTGAAGGATTTGTACAGTTTTGGAAGCAAGATTTAGGGGAGTTCTTCTTGTTCTCTCTCTATTTCTAGTAATTATGCTATTTGATTAGACTAAATCTTTGAGTGATTGTTGTTGTACATTAGATTAGGGTTATGAATATTGATTTGTGAATATCTTTGGCCCTTAATACATGCTTCTTTACATTGATTAATGGCATGAATCAATATGTCTATGTGTTGATAATCAAACATGTCTATGTGTTTGTTAAAGTGCCTAAGTGAAGTTGCATGTGTTATTTTGTGCTTAAACACTATCAGTAGTGGTATCACCTTAGCCTTAATCCATGCTAACGGCATGAGCCCTATTTGCAACTAAGTGTGTTGATTGATATGCTTAATTAATAACTTGTGTGATAGGAGTATACCTCTAGTTTGAAACAATACTAAAAAGGTACCCGTTAATACTAGTTAATGCTCTAGGAGTCTAATCTCTAGTCTGAAACAATACTAATAGGTTAGTCTCTCGAGTGGAACATCGATCAACACCAAAGAGAACTTAGCTAATTAAACTCGAGGTTAATTAGTTGAGAACTCTTGAGAGCAACCGAGCCATAGATAGATCGAATCATTATAATAGCCCAAGTCTAGTCGCAATGCAATCGCCCAAGATCCCTTTCAACCTTGTAGAGCTTTATTTCCTTAACTTGGCACCCTAAGTTCCTCCATTAGAGTAGGTTAACTTAGGTTTATTTTCCTTTCCTCGAGCTCCCTTTGATCCTAAAGAAAGCACACACACGCACGTAGCTAGTTTTAGGCACCGAGCACGTAAAGATCAAACTAAAGTAGCCTCCCTGTGGAGACGATATCCGTACGCACGCACTACACTAGACACGATCCGTACGCTTACGGGTGTAAAACTTGATTGTATTTGTGTTTCATTTTCACATACCACCGAGTACACGACCAGTACCCTAACACTATGCACCACCAATAGTTAAAAGGTTAAAACTAGACTGGCAAAGGATTTATGGACTAGTAAAAGAACTAAAAAACTATAAACAATAGGAAATCTGGATGTAGCTGTTTTACCATACAGAGAATGAAGGTGGGAAATTAAGGCCTGTTTACTTAGAAAACTAGAGCCATTCTGTAGGGAGAAAAAAAAAATCAATACATAGAAATTAAAAAATAGAACATCATGTTCACAAAGGAAAATTTTCAGTGAAAGCTAATAACAGTTTTCCAAATTTTTCAAATTAACAAAGAATAGTGAAAACCAGAGTTTCCTTTAATAAATTTGGAGAGTTCTCTAACAATTCTCCATTAAGAAAATACACCTAGAAATCCGGAAATTCAAGTTCATCCTTGGTTTGGTTCTCTTTATTGTCTTATTTTTGTTTCCTTACTGATTTTTTTCTTTTAATTTCATACATATACAAGGAGAAAGACATTCATTCCGGTCATTGAGCCTAGGTAATGACTAGTTCGAACCCCAAGAGTGGTTTGATCCTTTATTTGATCATATTGCTCCCCCGACCAGTTGCAGACAAAGTTGGAAAAGAGAACTCTCTTTGGGGCCATCAACATCCTATATCTTCCTCTCCAGGAAAAGTGGAGCAGAAGATAATTCGATGTGGGAAGATATTCTCTTACCTAAGCATTTTTTCCACTAGTAGGGATATGGATAGAGTCTTGCTTTGTACGAGAGAGTGCTCTGATGTGTCTTGGTTTGGCCGTGTTTGTTCTTGCATTTTCCTATGTTTTTAGAGGTGTTTTGTGCTTATTAGATAGCCTTAATGTGGTATTTATATCATATTTGTGCATATGAGGATATAAATGTTCATAGTTGAGTTTATAGTGAAAATGTTACACTAAGTGCTTATTCTTCTTGTGTTTTTAGGTGAGATTTGGAGTGATGATTGAAGCTTAATTGATGATGCTTGGGATGTGGAGCAAAGTTTAGAGGTGTTTTGAAGATAAAGAAATGAAGAAAAGGCACTTTGGAGGCTCCTGGATAAAGCACAAAGCAAATGGAGAAGACCAGGAGCAAAACGGCGAAAATTGGGGCATAATTTGGATAGGCCGGTAGACCCCCCGTAGAGGCTGGTCCCGCAGCCTAGGCCGGTCCCACAGCCTAGGCCCCTGGCCTAGTCAGTAACTCCCTCATTTTGACTAGTCGACCTCCTCTTTAGGCCGGTCCCCCGGCTAGGCCCCTGGCTATACACGAGAAAAAAAGCATATAAAAGTGCACTTTTAAGCAAAAATTAGGGAATTAACACCCAATCTCCACACACCCACTTCACACCCATTACACAAAATCCTAATTCCATCATTCACCCACCTCACACACTCAATCCCACATCAATTCTATCCATAAACAAGCTTGGATTTGAGAATCAAACAAGGATTTGGAGGGTTTTAGAGCAAGATTTGTAAAGAGTAAGCAAGGATAATGCGGAAGCTTTTCATTCTTCTATTTACTCTTGCTTATACTATGCTAGATAAGCTCTAAATTAGGAATGATTGCTATTTTTTTAATGGGTTAAAATCTAAATACTTGTTCCGAGATATTAATGGTTATATATACATGCTTTGTTCTTATATATCTATGGCTTGAGATTAAACATGTAAAACTGTTTGATGAAATGCCTCTATGAGTTTACATATGTAATTTGTGCTTAAATGCTAATAGAAGTGGTCTCACCTTAGCCTTAATCCACATTAACGGCATGAGCCCTACTTGCAACTACATTTGTGTTGATTAATTGTGCTCTTATTGCCTTTAATATAGTAGGTAATCACCTCTAGCATGAAACATGGCTAAAAAGGTGCCATTATCACTTGTTTGACCTAGGGGACTTAATCTTTTAGTATGAAACAAAACTAAAAGGTTAGACTCCCTATTAGGAAATTAATCAACACCTAAAGGACTTAGATACTAGACCCGAAAGCCCTAGCTAGTTAGGACAAACCTATACTTCTAATTGGGCCCGGTTAGAGATAGGGTTGCATCGATAGATAGAAGTAGTAAGCCTAGTAAACTAAGCCCGCAATTAGAGTAAACAAACCACCAATAACCTCAAAACAAGAATAGGAACCTAAACACATTCCAAAAGAGCAATCAAACCTAAGTTCCCCCAAAACCTTGTAGATTGCCACTTCTATAGGTCGTTTATACCGCCATTCTCGTTAGTTAGGTTTACTTTCCTTTTAGTTTATGTTTAAACTAGAGCTCCAATCAATCTGAAAACCCTAAAAAGAGTAGATACGACATCACGTAGCTAGTGCAGGACACACTTTTACTTAGAACCACACATAGATAGCCTCCCCGAGGAATACGTACCCGCACGCTAGGCTACTAAAGACCCGTGCACTTATGGGCTAATTTTAAGACTTGTGCTTGGAATTCACATCATGCTCCAATGGCATCGGAGGCACAACTGAGATGTCGAAGATCCAGCAAGCCGACTTCAACTGAGACTGGCTTGGATAACAAATCTTAATTCTAGTATATATACATATATTCAATGAATATACTTCTAAACTTAGAAAGTGAAAACTTTTAAATGTGTTTTCTAGTTGTATAAAAAGGAAAATATTTGAAAGTTATTAACAAGTAAACACACTTTTTAGTTTTGTAAAACAGGAAACATTTTTTTATTTTCAATTGGCGAATGCATTTTCAACTATTTTTTGAGTTTTATGCTGAAATAAGAACCCCAATTGCTTTATAAATTTGGAGTTAGAAAATATTAAATAATTCTTCGTAAGTAAACAGGGCCTAAGAAATGCACATTTTTCTGATAGTGGTTTTACTTGCTCTTTGAAGTGTGGAAACTAGAGGTATTCAGATGAATTTTAATTTTATGTATATCCTTTCCAAATTTGGCTTTATCTGGAGAAGTATACAATATGGAAATACTAACTCTATATTCTAAGGGGAGAAACTGGAGACAGTTGACTGTAACTTTTTGGGATTTAGATGGCAAAGCATAACTGAGTCCAGGTCTAAAATTCTACAGTTAAAAAATTGCACTTGACAATGACACGCATAATTGACACATGAGATGTGCCCTTGTTAGTCACTGAATCATATTTCATTTCAAGGAACTGATCCTTGAGCACTTCAATTGATTTTTTTTATTAATTAGGAAGAAGGAAGATAAGTTGTGCAGATTTTAGGGAAGTTATTATGGCTTGTCCAGTTTTTCCATTTTTTCTTTCTAATTGCTATTTGCAATACTGGAACAATACCATTTATCCTTTTCTGTTGGAAACTGACATAAAGGAACTAAGAATGCAGCCATTTACATGTATCAAAATATAGAAATCAATGCCAGAAAGCTAGATTTTACTTCTCAGAGAATAGAAACATGAAATTGGATTATCCTGACCATGTTCTGACATGAAATTAATGCCAGAGTGGAAACATGAATATACTGACCTTGTTCTGACATGAAAGATAACTCTCTCCCCATCCACCAGATGGAAGCTGCTTTGACAATAGAAAATCACAAGCCTTGCGAATGCTAGAGCAATTCTGGAAATTCCTTCCAGCTGCCACTAGGCCTTTAATCCCAAACCATGTTCCATAAGTGAAGCAAACTCCCCAAGAACCATACCTAAGAGGCAACTTTATGTTAATCTACGTTTTAATTGTTATTCATGCACAGGATTAAGTTGATTAGGAATAACAAAAGTACAATGTTCAACAGCAAATCTACCAAAGGTACCGATATGGCCAAAAAGAACTAAAATAATAATGGCATGCAAAAGATGGTTTAAAATTTCATGGAAAGGATATGGTGAAGTGATGGATAACAATCAGGAAAACTAACCAAGAGCCATCTGCTGCCTGTATCCTTTCAATGAACGAGACAGCTTTTTCAATGCAGCGTTCGACTTCTTCTCTCCTATGCCCAGAGTATAGTTTCTTGAAAGCTGTCAAAGCTTGAATCGCAGCTGATGTGCATTCGACATAACTGTGCACCCATTGTAGTTCAAAATTAATCAAAGCTGTTCGTATGAGAACTTAGTCAACGATTCATCTACTGTAACTATAACAACAAATAGATTTTGCTTCCATGAAAGAATGTGAAAATGTGAAACACATTATGTTTGCATGGTCTCACGTGGCTTCTCATGCACCATTTGTCTTAATGCAGGAATTCAAACTTCTTGTAAATGAGTAAGTGGATTGTTAAAAAAAAGGGATTTCTAAATGGAGCTGGTTTATCAACCACAGATTTCAAACAAAATCCATAAAATATTTAATTGAAGAAAAAGAATGCAATAATATGCTTCAAAGGGAGGGATAGAGGAAACTAGAATATGGTAAAGATATCTTACGGATAGTCAATAACAATGTCACCGAATGTTTCAGCAGGGTTGATTATCTGAAAAGAGGAAAAGTGACACATTATTAGTGGAAGAAAAAAGGGTTACATAAATCCAAGATGTAGAAAGAGCATCACTTGTGGTTGAAGTCTAGAATTTAAAGCCTATAACAAAACCTTTTTAATATATTGTAAAACAAGAAAACATTGAAGCAACCTTTTAGTATATTCTCTTATAATAGACTATTCTATCATTATTTCAGCAGGACTTACTAATAAGCACAATTGTATAACGTAAACAAAGCAAGCGTTGATACACTATGTCAGGTTAGCTATATAAATCTAACAATACCATCTCATTTTTTAATTCCATGCATGATCTGATATAAGTATCTCGATTTTGTGGAACTATGTAAGGGACGTTTGACTAATTTAATGCAATCAATCAAGAGATAATGATAGGAATTATCCATAAAATAGTTAGTTAATTAAACATGTAGTTCCTTGATCACAGGGATTATAATTTGTATTATCTTGTTTCTTACATATAACAGTTGTATGTTTTCCATATGAATACCATCCATTTCGAATAGAAAAACAGCAGAATTTCTCCTGTTACAGTGAATTTTCCAGATTCTAGAAGTTCGTATATCAAGATTTGCTTAAAGGGGAAAATTCTCATTCACTACACTTCTTAGTTTAACCTTGTAAATGTTGAAAGTCTATAACTAATATGGCTGTAACAGTTCATGAAGACGGCTCAGACAGGCTTAATAAACTAGGTTAACAGAATTCAGAAGTTATATTTTCTAATTTAGGTAAGACACTGCCAAAAAACAAGATAAAGTGTAAAGTGAAATGAGACACTTATGCAAGCATATTGCAAAATTAGAAACTCAACCACATTGATATCATCATAATAAAAATATAGTCATTCAAGAAGAGTACCTCTAACCAACTATAGGATCTTGTGAGTTCATACGTTGCAAAACCACCAGCCTCATTCTGCAAAAATACAAGGAAAAGATGTCCTCAGAAACTCATAGAAAATGAATACCTTACTTAAGAGATAAAATCTAGAGTTAATGAGTTAAATAATCATTTTTTTTTAAATTGTATACTAAAAAAGCAAGTTTGAAAATAAATGAGGAAAAACCATCCCAAAGAAATCACGTCACGAGGACATGACTTTTCACCAAAAATTGGAGAATTTGACGAGGCTGGATTAGCCACATTAAACTCGTGACATCAAGTCGCATTGTGCCTCTTCGTGGGTTGAACCCATGACTTCCTTCAGCCAACCCTATAAATGAGGAAAAACCATCCCAAAGAAATCGCGTCACAAGGACATGATTTTTTACCAAAAATTGGAGAATTTGACGAGGCTGGATTAGCCACATTAAACTCGTGACATCAAGTCACGTTGTGCCTCTTCGTGGGTTGAACCCATGACTTCCTTCAGCCAACCCTTCATGCTGCAACTTGTTTGAAGCTTTTAGTTTTCCTTTGAAGAAGAGTACATGATCATCACTCATTGCCAAATTCAAAGTCTGAAGACACTTATGTAAAAACAAATCTTGCAATACACTCTCTTCACTCATACTAAGAACAGATAACAACTCTGTCTCGTGTGCTAACTGTCCAAAAAAAGAGAGAGAGAGAGAGAAAGAAAGGAGGAGGAGGAGGAGCAGAAGAAGAAGAGCTGCAGTGGGTTCTCTTTCAATTAAACTGAAATACTGTCCTGGAAACACGATTTGAGAAATGGTGTCTTCAAGGCACGATTTCCGCATGGCATTAAACTTCTGCCAATGCCATGTAGACATGGTTATTATTGAAATTGTGTCTTCAAGACACATATTGGAGTAGGTGGACGTTATTTTGCTCATTTTTTCATAAGTTAGCTATTTTATATTTTTTTCAAAGAGTGACTACTTTGGTCATTAACTCTAAAATCTAAGCAATGGACAGCTTGCATACAGCATGAAATTCATGAGAAGAGAAATTTTGAAAAGAAATTATCTTGTAATATTCCTCTTGAAGAAGTCATCTTAAGATCAGTCATTCCCAGCTAAGATTCATGAATATAGGTCTTGTTCTAGATTATACCTGATTTTTCAGGCTATAAAAAATATTATGGTCAAGTTTTCTTCAAAATATTCAGAATTTTAACCGGAGAAAAATTTGTAATAGGTGTGACTTAAGCTATTCGTGTAATAGGATCACTTTTGTGAAATTATTACCCCGATGTGCTAGTAAGGGACAATATTATAGTATGATGGATGAATAACTGGCTTTATCTTACTAACACTGTGTCTGGTCATGTAAGTGCACAAAAGGTGAAAAGAAAGGCAAAACTAAATACAGAATAACTTAATTTGGCAAGATTATGTAAATATCTGGCTTCAGATCTTAGACCAAAAAGCTTCAAGCTGTGTCTTCCTCGCTTTTTCCTTGCCCAAAAAGCACTTCCCTCACCTCAAGGCTATTGTCTTCCGTTTTCAAATTTTACCAATAAAACTTGCAGAAAACCAAGCAGTTTAATTCCCTAGTTGAGATGCCAATCATACTAAACTTTATTGCTAACATAAGCCAGAACACGTAAAAATCAAATATTCAAAACCTAGTATTGCTTTATTCCAGGTAACCACGAGATCACACTTGTTTAAAAAAAAAAAAAGTGCTGATTTTGGAGCTAATGCTAAACCGAGCACAAGTTAGAGAAGAGCGTTACTTTATTCTCAATTAACATATGCTTAGAGAGTCAATAATGCAAGAAGACACTAAGAAAGGTAACGCATTCTGAATTTTTGAATTTGAGTTGGAATACTGAAACCAGGAACTGCACTTACATAAAATAAAATCTCCAACAGCATGAACAGATAATTTAATCAAATCAACAAAACAGATAATTGACAACTACATTTGAGCACAATACCAAGGTTTTAGCTCCAAGAAAGCACATGCATAAGTTGCTTTGACAAGTTAATGCAGTCATGGCTTAATGGAGAAGATGGCATAAATACCCTAGATACTGAGTATTCATGCATCTACTATCATACAAAGATTTGGAAGAGATTGTTTGGGTAACCAGGAATGTTTGCACACTTCAACCTTGTTTCCTACTATTAACCACAATAAATAAATAAACCAATATTCTCTCTACAAGTTTAAGCTTTTAAATGAGGTGGTAACTCAAGATAGTATCAAAGCCTGTTAACACAATAAATAAATAAACCAATATCCTCTCTACAAGTTTAAACTTTTAGATGAGGTGGTAACTCTAAGATGGTATTAGAGCTTGGAAGCCAAACGGCACAGGTTCGATTCTTGTCGCCACCCATTTAATTAAATTGTTCACCCGCAAGCTTTAAACAAATCAAGTTGCACGTGAGGGGGCGTGTTAACACAGTAAATAAATAAACCAATATCCTCTCCACAAACTTAAGCTTTTAGATGAGGTGATAACTCTAAGAGCGTATCAGACTAGAAGTCAAACGGCACAGGTTCGATCCTTACCTTAGCTGGCAAGTTAGTTAGAGATAACTACCACACGTGCACTATATTGTCATAGTTTGGAGGTGGAGTAACCACCTTTCATGTATAGCTATAAATAGCTGTAAGATGTATCTAAGTAAGAAATAATACAATCTTCTCTTTCACAATGATTTTCTCTCTCTGTTTCATATCTCTACATGGTATCAAGAGCTACTCCTGAGCTTGTGGAGATTTTTTTTTTTTTTTTCGAAGCTCTTGAAGCTTCAACAATGGCGCCATAGCTGCAATTTCTCTACTGCGCACTCCTTTGCTGTTTGTCGCAAGATCAAATCATCTCTCAGCTTCGATTCTTCTTCAAACTATCAATTGTTTCGTTTGATCTTTCTCCAATTACAATTCTAGGGTTTCATTTTCTGAAATATTATCTAAATTGAGTTGCCCAGCTCATTTTTCAATTTCTTTTGCTGCGTCAAAATCTTTTATACTCTCTCTTCTTCTCTGATTGTTGTGGTAATGGCTTTACCTTCGGATGAGGCTCCACCTTCAGGCTTGAAGATGCTTCTTCAGCACTTCAACTCCATGGTTCAAGTAAAATTGGATAACTCCAATTATGTCCTGTGGAAAACACAGATAGTTCGATTACTCAAAGCTAGCAAACTCCTTAATCATGTTACAGGTTCCATGACTTGTCCAAATTCAACCATTATTTCAGCTCTGGATCTATTCGACCTAATCCAGATTTTCAAGCATGGCGGACTATAGATGAGTATCTTGTTTCTGCTTGATTGCCTCTATTTCACCATCGGTAATGTCTCAAGTCATTCATCTAGAAACTCCGTCAAATATGGAGGCATTAGAAGAAAGATTTAGTGTGGTGAGCAGATCACATATTCATCAGCGAAGATGCGGTTGTATCATGTGCACAAAGGACAACAAACAATGCAAGCCTACTTAGACAATGTCAAAACCATCTGTGATCAGCTGGCAACCGGATGAATCGGTTAGAGAAGAGGACATTGTCTTGATTGTTTTAAAAGGTCTACCTCCATCATATGATAGTGTTAAGACTTCTATTAGGGTTAGACCTACTCAAATCACACTTAGAGAGCTCTCCAGATTTTAATTCAAGAAGAATTGCACGAGTTTCAATAAAACTCGAACATCACTGAATCCTCAAATGGAGATACTCATACGATGTTTTACACAAGTAATAATAACTCAGGAGGAAATTCCAGAGGCAGAGGTCAGAACAATAATAGAGGAAGAGGAAGAAACTTCAAGCCTAACAACAGAGGTGGTTTCACTTCAGCTTCTTCATCTAATACCACAAACACAGCTACAAGTTCTCAGACCACTTCTGTATCTTCCCCAGTCCAATGTCAAATTTGTGGCAAGTTCAACCATACTGCAGTGCATTGCTAGCATAGATTGGATATAGACAACTACAACAAAGATCCACCACTCAAACAGGCCTACATTGCTCAGGTTGTCTTCTACCTCTAACTCTTCTAAGTGGCTTTTGGACTCAGGGGCTACCAGCCATGTTACCAACAATCTCTCAAATATGCACACTTATCAGCCGTACAATGGAACTGATTGATTCTGATTGGCAGTGGTCAAACACTTCCAATTACTAACATTGGTGCTCGTACTCTCCAAACCTCTTCCTCTTCCCCTCTTGTTCTTTCAAATGTTCTCTATGTTCCCAATATCTCCAGTAATCACCTTTCTATATATCAACTAACAAAGGACAACAATTGCTCCATTGTTTTTGATGACAAGGGTGTTCAAATTCTAGACAAGATTACCAATGCAGTGAGGTTTGGGGCCCCGTGAAAGAGGATTATATCCACTTCCCTCTGGTACTGCACAACTTCCATCGCATCATTTCCTACTCCTTGATTTTCAACTGTGTTTGCTCACCTCAATCTCCTGAACGACTGTGGCATATCAGACTTGGACATCCATCCAAGAATATGACTGCAATATTGTCTTCTTTTCTTCCTGTACATGCTAACTATTCTGTGATGCATGTTTGGATTTCAGTATTGCAAAAGCACATAATCAGCCATTTCCTAAGTCTAATTTCATTAGTTCTAAACCTTTTGAGCTTGTTCATTCTGATGTCTGGGGACCTCCCCCTGTTTCTTCTGGTATGAACTTCAAATACTATGTGGTATTTCTTGATGACTTTACTAATTTTGCCTGGATCTATCCATTGAAACTCAAGAGTGATGTTGTCACTGCTTTTCAGCATTTTAATGCTTTAGTTCATACTCAATTTAACAATGTTATTAAAATTTTAAGGACTGACAATGGTGGGGAATTTGTTAACACCAAAATGACACAATTATTGCAAACACAAGGTACCATACATCAAACAACTTGCCCACATACACCTCAGCAGAATGGCAAAGTTGAAAGGAAACATGCTCATTTACTAGAAACTACTATGGCTCTTCTAGCTCATAGCCATTTGCCCAAAATGTTTTGGTTGGAAGCTCTTTCAACTGCAAACTTCTTGATTAATAGGCTTCCCACTCCACAACTTCAAAATAGGTCTCCTTATGAGCTTTTATATAATGCTAGACCTGACTATGTGTCTCTAAGGGCATTTGGATGTCTCTGCTTTCCTCGGACTAAACCTTATAACTGAAACAAGCTTCAACCAAAGTCCAAATCTTGTGTGTTTCTAGGCTATCATCCCAACACCAAAGGGTACAGATGTATGGACCTTCACACTAAGAGAGTTTTTGTGTCTAGAAGTGTCAAATTCTTTGAAAATCAATTTCCTTTTGCAAATTCCTCTAAATCAGTTAGTTCTTCTCAGTTTGATCCACACTCCTTTATATCCCATCAGTTTTCTCCAATATTCAGGACATCAGATGAGTCTCTTTCATCAGCACCAAGTCTGAATGCAGATTTTCAGTCTTCGATGCAGGTGAACACTCTGCAGAAAACATTGCACAAAGTTCACATACACAATGTGATCAACGATCGATCAACTATCTTCTCTTTCTCCGTAAATACATACACATCCCTTCCACATCCAAGCATTCTTCCTCCACTTTTACCTACTCCTCCCGCCACACATAGGCTTCCCTGTCATCCCATGCAAACAAGATCTAAGACAGGTCACTACCTCCTCCTTTATATCCTATACACTCCACCATTCAAACACTTCCATCTACCGAACCTACCACATACAAAGAGGTGCTAAGTGCATATCTGAGTCCAAGCCATGCAAGAGGAGTTTCGGGCTTTGCAAAACAACACACACAGGATCTTGTTCCTCCTCCTCAAGATAGAAAAATCATAGGTTGTAAATGGGTTTACAAGATTAAGAGACATAGTGATGGCTCAATATCTAGGTTCAAAGCCAGACTTGTGGCTAAGGGTTTTCATCAACAGGAAGGCTTAGACTATACAGAAACATTTAGTCCAGTTGTCAAGGCTCCTACAATCAGATTAGTACTATGCTTAGCATTACGCTTTGGTTGGTCTATTCAACAACTGGAAGTTTCCAATGCCTTTTTACATGGTGCTCTTAATGAAACTGTATTCATGGTGCAGCCTCCAGGTTTTGAGGATAAAACATATCCTAACTATGTGTGCAAGCTTAAAAAGTCTCTTTATGGACTCAAACAAGCCCCCAGGGCCTGGTACTCTATGCTAGCCAATTTTTTATGTATTCAGGGTTTTGATGATTCGGTGACACTTCTCTATTCACTAAATACACATCAACATTTACTATTATCTTGCTAGTATATGTGGATGACATCATTCTCATGGAAGCTCTCCAACCGCACTACAAGACTTACTTACTATAATGAAGTCTCGGTTTGCCATGAAAGACTTGGGAAATCGTCTTATTTTCTGGGTATAGAAGTCTCCTATCGAGGGTTCTATGCTCTTACATCGATCAAAATATGCCACGAGAATTGTTAAATAAGGCTGGAATGAGTGATTGCAATTCTTCTCCGAATCCTACTCTGCCTAAGCCCAAGGTTGAAGATCAAGCTGCAGACCTGCCTTATGAGAATCCCATTGAATTCAGAAGCTTAGTTGGGGCCTTACAATACTTAACAATTACTCGACCTGAGCTACAATTTTCAGTTAACTCTCTTTGTCAAAGTATGCATCATCCTACACACAGATTTTGCAGCTCTGAAGAAGCTTTTCAGATTTATAAAAGGCACCATTACAACAGGACTGCAGTTTACACCAAGAAGCTTAGATCTCTATGGCTATTCAGACAGTGACTGGGCTACTAATCACCTAAACAGGAAGTCCACAACTGGGTACTGTGTCTTTTTAGGTCCTAATCTAGTTTCATGGACTTCTAAGAAACAGGAAACTATAGCCAGGTCCTCAACAGAGGCAGAATACAGGGCCTTAGCATCTGCAACTGCTGAAATAAAATGGCTCACCTATCTTCTTCAAGATCTGCATATTACATACCAAACTCCCACAGTGTACACTGATAGTGTTTCAGCAATGGCTCTTGCATCAAATCTAGTCTATCATGCAAAAACCAAGCACATAGAAATAGATTATCATTTTATAAGAGAGCAAGTTTTAGCTAAGAAGATAACTGTGGAGTATGTGCCTACAGGAGATCAAGTGGCTGACATTTTTACCAAAGTGCTTCCTACATCAAGATTTGATTTCCTCAGAAGCAAACTGCCTTTAGCTATTACAGCACAGCTCAGTTTGAGGGGGGATGTTAATGGAAAAGCTATTGTATCAAATAATAGTTGTTAAGATGCCAACTGGCAATTAGCTGGCAAGTTAGTTAGAGATAACTACCACACGTGCACTGTATTGTTATAGTTTGGAGGTGGAGTAACCACCTTTCATGTACAGCTATAAATAGCTGTCAGATGTAACTAACTAAGTAAGAAATAATACAATCTTCTCTTTCATAATGATTTTCTCTCTCTGTTTCATATCTCTACAGTAACTCTAAGACCTCCTAAATTTGGAGGTTCTGAAGAGAGTAATCAAAGATTTTAAAGAAATATATAATGTCTGTCACCACTTGGTGCATGTAAACAAAGGAATGCAAGCATTCTCAAAGATCAATGTTTTCCCCATTACAAATGGGAGAAGTGGCTAGTCTTACGTTAAAATGCTCAAAGCAATTGGCTTGTCAACATGGGATTCCCTTTCTGGGTCTAATGAGGTTGAACAGTATTTTGTAAAAGATATCTTTCAGGACTGTGGTTTCAGACATTCTGTAACCAAGGCCTACTTTTGCAGTGGCAATACATAAAAACATGATGTCATGTACTAACAAAGCCAACAAGCATCACTTAGAAGGACTGAAAGTTGATTACCTGCAATGAAAGAATAACATTCACAGCATCATATAGAAGCTTCACATCTAGTGGTTCTCCAACAAGCTCTGATGGTAATTTTGACAATAAAAGAGCTGCCTAAGAGAAAATGAGACAGATAAGTTATCATCAAGAGATTTACATAAACAGTTTTTTCCAGGGCTAAAAAAGTGATTACTTTCAGTCCCTCTGCTGTGCAATCTGAAATAGGCCATCCATGATCTCTAGTCGAGAAAGGCCAAGCCCCTTTCGAGATGTGTCGATACCAGAAATTGAGATCGCCTGGGCAATCTTCTACCACCTAATGCACATCAAAGGTGATTAAAAAATATCAACAGAATGATAGAAATATCCAGATCAGTAGAATAGACGCATCACTAACAATGTTAAAGGAGGAGTTTATACTTGTGAGTTTTTTATGAAGGTGTGTGCTTTTCTTAAAGTTGCACCATATTCTTCAGTAAGATTCGTTGAAATGATTGCTTGAACAGCAAAAGCAGTATCCCATAATTGGCTTCCATTATAGCCCTGCAATATACATTTAAAATCTATGCAGATTATTTCAAAAAGGATAAAAAGAATAAATTACAAAAAGAACAAGAAGCAAATCAAGAAACCACAAACAACTGTACTTGTTAGTTGGATAAATACTGGAGTTGTATACATGGCCAAATTGGCCATTAGTCTCAGGTCAGGTTAGAGTACCATTATGATATCCCAAAAAAAAAATTCAAGCCTACAAGAGTGATTTCTTTACCTGCATTTTCATGCCATCTTCAGCAAGCCATAGATAATCGTGCACTCGAGGAAGATGCAACTTGAAAGCTTCTGAGTTCAGATCTTCCACCCAACAGCAAAGCATATTTAGCACCTGCAGATTAAAAGTGCAGGTTTATAGAAGGAAGGCATTGAAGGATGGAAATGTTTCGTCGTCTCAGTCTTCTGACTTCTTGGATGGAATGTCAAAAATAAATTAAGAAAAGGCACATACAACAATAACATTTGATGTCATGTCATCAAGGTAAAAAGAAAATGATAATCCAGCAAAGAAGAAAACCAAAATTGACCGTGCCAAGAATCTTATTGATACAGATTAAGAACTTCCATTGCTAAGCGCCTTCCTCAACTCAAATAAGTAGTACTCATTCGTAGCATTTCACGGTTTTCACCAACGCATTATTTTCCTTTTCCTTTTCTTTTTCTGAGAAAGTGCAAAGAAATTTATCAATATGCACCAAGGGGGTGCGACCTCAAAACATTTACATGAACTTTGTAAATTATCTAAACATTGTTGTATGCTATCAACATAATATATACAAGAACTTCTAATCCTACAATAATGATCGTGTATCCAGTCCATTAAAGAATTACCACATTGAATAATAACCAAAAATAACTTTTTCTTGCCTACCTTATTTACTGGGCCTATGCATAAATAACGAGTATTTTCATCTTCATAGTGTATGTGCTCCATCACTGTACGAAGAGCCCTGTCTCTCAACTTTTTTCCTGGCCACCGCATCAAAATAGGTTCAACAAGCTTATGAAGGGATCCCCATAGTATATCTTGCACGAAAGGATGAGGGTAGTACAGATCTTCCTGCAGAAACAATAGCCAGTGTGGGAGACATTCTATAACGAGAAGATTACAAAAAAGTGAGAAATGATGATACAGCTTGAATCACATAAACTTCATTCTTTCCCTCAACCAAGAACTTTTTACTTTATAACGGATGAAAAATCAACAGGTCATCGTTTGAGGTAGTTCATGCACAGTAAAGCATGAGGCATGGCAAAATACCTTGCCAAAGCTTAAGATGTAGACAAGATTACTAATTTTAGCATCTTGTCTATCTCAATGCAGCAAAAATCTGCATTTTAGATTGATTAATTACAAGATTCCCAAGACAAAAATGATAACAATAACAAGCATATAAGTATGACCTATGATATACAAAACACATTCAAACTTTTGAATTAACTTAAGTGAAAGGAAAATGTGCCTGCAAGTCTGCAACCCATTCCAAGGGAGGCCACGTTCTCATAACAGAAAATAACATAAGAGAAGTGCAAATGCAAAATATTTAGTACAAGTAATCATTATAGTTTGTGACTGTAAATGATCAAGAGTAGCAAGTCAGCACACCATTTAAGCTATCTACACATTCTTGTATGCTATCTACTTCAAATATACAAGATCCCCTAGTTCAAATGAAAAGGTCACAAATTCAATGAAATTTCAAGGATGAAAGAGACAATTCCTTCCCTTCAAAAGCTCTCCGGTTTCCTTCCTTCATACTGTCTAAATGATGGAAAGGGGGACTGTCCGAATAATTTTCTTCCATTGTTCCATGGCAGGACTAAACACAGAGAGCTTGATTATCATTTCATAAGGGAACAAGTCACTAACAAGGCACTGCAGCTCAGTTATGCTCCTACCACAGGACCATTGGCTGATCTTCTCACAAAAGCATTGTCACACAAGCAGCTCTATCCTCTCAGGAAGAAGCTGCCCTTGGTGCATCACCAAGCTCAGCTTGAGAGGGGCTAATAGAGTAGGATAAAAGAACAGTGATACTTCTAGAATATGCTAGCTGTATAGTTAGTTATTATTGTCATCAGTGGAGTTAGGCTGTTAGTTAGTTATTTATGACTGTCAATACCTCAACTCCTGTAACTTCTATAAATACTGGATGTGCACTCTTCAGAATTAATGAGAAATGATTCTTTCTCTCTAAATATCTTCTTCTACAGGGACTAATCGCTCCAATGGGATCCTTTATCCCGGCAATGGACAAATAGTCAAACATCTAGCATTCCCTTATGCTTGGCGGCAATGAGGTTCTTACATGAGACAGAAAAGGAAGACTATGCTTCACGTTATGAATATAAATAACAATCACATGGCACTTTGAATTCGATATGAGAAACATTTTTGTATTGTATCATTATATTATGTGTCAAGTTAAAGTCAATCAGCTCGTATCAAAACTTGGAATAAATGCAGGAGGGTGATGAATTATATCAGTCTCTTGCCCCAGGGGGGTGCCTCAACTAACGATAACATGATGCAACTATGCAGTTGGATCCAAGGAGAGTGAAAACTATATCAAGAGCATGTTCCAAGAGATATTACTTGAAAAATCTGCATGTTATGAATTATCATAGTAACACAATCTTCAGAATATATCCAATTAGGATTTTTAGGAAACGTGATCAAATTTTACTTTTTTTAGTCTTCAATTGGTAGCGTGTCTGCTTAGTATTGTATCACACATAATTTATTCAGTAAAATCATCAGTGACCTATACCATTAGCATCAAAAGAATCCAATAACATTCAGAAATGTCAACGAGAAGGGTAACAATACTTAGAACCCTAGGATTTTTAACAGGAATTATACAGTTTTTACGAACCTTAGCACACTGATTGCGTGTCTGATCCCAATCTATTTCATGGTATGGAACAGTGTAGAGTTCTTTTCTCAAAGACATAACTGTTGGTGTGATAGGACCAACAAACCTCTTGCCGTACAAGTAAGACATGGGCAGGTAAACCATCCGGCAGTGACACCACATCCTTCCTGCAGCATCAGGGGGGGGAGATCACTTCTCTCACAGGTACAATAATTAAAGAAATCAGCATCATACAGAAATTCTCCAGAAAAGAAAGTTTTCACATGCTATTCCAACCAAAAAAAGGAAAGAAAGGGAAAAAAAAGAGAAAAAGATGAAGAAGAAGAAGAAGAAGAAGGAAATAAGACTGTACGAACCTTGTGTTAAGAAATAAGCATCTATTGAGAAGAAATGGCACAATGGTGCCCATAAAGGACCAGAAAGCAGAAACTTCAAGCTAATAACAGAATGAATAATTGAACAAAATTTGAACCTGCCATCATTTACCATTTGTTCCTTCACAAAGCAAACATTTATTCTACTATTTTTCAGTCTCAACTCTTTACAATGAAATCAAGACCCTGCTGCTCCATTGGAGACGCCATTTATCATCAATAGAAGGATGAAAATAGAAGCACAGAAATCTAGTGGAGCCTTTACCTGGATGGAAAGGAAGAACATAAGGCAAAAGCCAAATCTCAGGGGGCAAGGGATTATTTCCAGACCATTCATACACTCCAAGCACCTAACACCGTTGAAGACCACAGCATTTGATATAACATAAGTCAGTAAAATGTATCAGTAAAGTGAAGGTGAATATCAAACCAAAATGACAAAGAGAAGAGCTTTACCGAGAGCCACATCTTTCCCCATGATGTTATAGCTGTAGCACTGCCATGATCCAATATCCACTTACGGCCTTTCTCCATCGGCCCATCTCCTCCATTTGCTTCTTCTCCGAGCAACCTCAAAGTTACATAGCTCAACACAGAACCAAACATTGTGCTATGACCCTCGATGTGCAAACCCCAGCCACCATCTTTGTTCTGCAGTTCAAGATTATTATAGTGCTAAGTCCTAACCTCACTTATACTGCTTGCAGAAAGCAGTGGGTAAACTCCTAAAGGATTATCAATAAGCACCAATTTCATTGCAAATAAATGTGTACAATGACATGAAGGGGAGCAAAAAGTTGTTACTTGTGCATTAGTAGAAACTCTTACCTGATGATTGTAAAGGTACCGGCAGATCTCATGCTTATGCTCTTTTGATAATACTGCATTTAGTGCTCCAGAAACAGAAAGAGCAATAACCTGTTTCATCAAACAGACAACAAGAGCCTAAAGTGTCAGAACATAAATGAAAAAGATAATCTTATAAAACTCCTCAAAGCCCTTTGCTTGCATAGTGATAATCATTATACAGTTTGCCACTTTATGACATTACTATTCAGTTCAAGTTTAAAACTACAATCACTTCATCATACAACCCCCTTCTAAGGCCATGAAATACGTCCACACATTGCCATCTAAGCAATGAACAAAAGGAAAATGTTCACTTAAAAACTTTTCTTCTTATATTAAACTTCACTTAGAAATTGAAAAGGTCTTGAATAGCAAAATGACTTACTAAGCCAGGCATTAGAAACATCGGGCCTCCATAATCTCCGGGCCAATGTCCATCATGTGCTTGTATAGTAGAATAGAAGTTGATGGCCCTTCTCAATGTATTGGCGACTTTATCTTCTGTAATATCTTCAATCTCTTCTATTTTGACTTGAGGCAAAATTGCACTGGTAGGGTGCTCCTTGGAAAACTAAAAAATGAACAAAAAAAAAAAGTATATTTCACAAACAAACCAAAGAAAATGAATTGAAACATTACCATGTAACATATAACTGTCTCATTACCATTATTAGTCACCTCAAGAATTTATTTACCACCTATTATCCGTCCTTACTGAAAAGCTACAATGAAAAAGAAATTAAAGAAAAGAAAAGGAAAAGAAAAAAAAATTAACTTGAAATCTATCAGCTCCATGAGTCCCAATTCAAATGGCACGAATTCCACTGTGGGATTCCCCACTTAGTGTCAACTTTCCAAGAGCAAAGATCTTCTTTGTCATTTACCCCTCATTCGAGACATACCTTTTAGATTTTTTCTTTTTTGATTTGGGAGGTCATCTCTTTCTCCTCTTGATTATTAATAATTATCAGCAAAGCCAAGATCTAACTCAATAAAATTTGAACCAAAACATAAAAGCTTTCCGCCAAGTAGATCATCCATTCAAATGGGGTGGTAACACTATATCATAAGCTAGACCTTTTGACCAAGTTATGATACAAATTATCCTAGTCTCATGACCAATTCTTCAATCAAATTCTTGTACTTGTAACAACTGTAAAAGAGAGAATGTCCCACTAGACCAATTGTATGTAAAAAAAGAAGGGGGGGAAAGAAAAGAAAGAAAGAACTAATACCTGATAACTAACTTTTAAAGCCTTGTAGACAAGGTGTCATTTAAAAGCAGTTGGCAAGAACATTGGCAATATGCTATTACTTTCTATTTCTTTCCTGCCAATTTGAGTTGCTTCTTGGGGTGATTAAATTACCTGGGTGAACAGCCATCATCAAACTTCTAGACTTCCTAATCCCCTGAACCTTTCGAACTTGATGCGACAATTCAAAGACTAACCTTCTATGGTAGCCTCTTAACCAATTGTCCCACTTTCCACTTTGTACATCAAAGTTAAAGTTAGAAATAGGCCAGATGAATTTCCCACCAAATGTAATTAAAAAATTTTTAAAGAGGGGCATTAACAACTTCACCTTTAGCACAAGAAAGCACTAAGATGCTAGTACATCTTAAATAAGCTTGATCATCACTATTCAAGATATCTTGCATACAATTGGCACCAAAGTATACCATTCCCATGTAATAAGTGCAGACAACTTAGATACGCATATGAAAAGTACAAAAACCTTCACATAAAGATGCATCCATCCAGCCACTAACAATTTCAACCTATTATACACAAAGTGAACTTCATTTGCTTTTTCTTTAGCTTTTTACTGAAAAGTAAAAATTCTATTAATAGACAAAATAGGGGTGCAGGGAGCAACCCCAAGATCAAATACATAAGCAATTAAAGTTATCTATATATTCTTGCATGCTATCTACGTCAACTATACAATAACCTTTAGTAAACAATTGATTTTTCAAAAAAGAGGATGCAACACTCCTTCCCTTGAAAGCTCTACGATTTCTTTCTCTCCAAAGGCTCCAAAAAATAGCTAGAGGAATCATATGAAAATTTTCTTGTTATATTTTGAGCTCTTGATTCCATTATAAGCAACGATCTCCTCACAGAAAAGACTTCGAGGCAACCCATTGGATCCCTAAAAGATTATACGCCAACTCCTAAAGTCTTCTAGCCTGCACATATCCAAGCAAAAGGTGTTTCCACCCATTCTAAATTATCTTTACAAAGAAAACATCTATTGGCAAAAAATTGTCCTCTTTCTTGCAAATTGTCCAAAGTTGAAATTCTTTGCCATGTTGCTCCCCACCTATTGGAATAAATTCCTCCCACATAGAAAAATCTCAAAATTCAAAACCACCTTATAAATTTCTCATGGATCAATTCTCATATTAACCAATTGATTTTTATGATGGAACTTGCATAATATCATAATTGAGTTGATTTTGGCCCATTTGCTTGCATCATGCACATATGACATGTCTCTGCCATCCTGCTGCTATCATTCTCCCATCATGACCAATGTGGTTGTCACACCCCTCTCGTTTCACATTATGACCACTGTGGTTATCATACCTTCATAGAGCTCTTGGTTCATGATGACCATTGTGGTTGTCACACCCCCAGCCATTCTATCATGACCATTGTAGTTGTCACACCTTACTAACCATCCAGTTCGTGGAGCTCTATCTATTTCAATACTCTTCATATCCCCGAAATTCTCTCGACTCCAACCTTCTATCTTCTCTTTGACAAACTTAATTTTTTTTGCGATATGGTAGCTTGCATACCCACTTACCTCACACTTGTCCCATGGTCACACCACTTCTTTATTGAACCCTTAAAACCTTCAACCTTCAGCCACATATTTCCAAATCTGAAAGGAGAAGGTTCCAACTTGATTCTTCCAATCTCCAAAAAAATAGATGATGATCAAATGTAGGCATAGAAAGAAGCTTTTGTGTCACACTTGGATATTGTGATTCCAAGTATTCAACAGAAAAAAATCTACCAATCCTTGAGAAGGAAGGTGGGTCTCTAAAGCTATACCAAGTGTAAAAGCCTCCAACAAGGGGAATATCCATCAAATCGTACATATCTAGAAAATTACAAAACTCTTTAGTAGCCACTAACTACCTCTTCCCCCGGGCAAAAACAACACCATATTGAAACCCCCTCCAATCACCCGAGGACAATCCCATCTCATCTTAACCTTAGTGAATCTCTATACCATTTCCTTCACAAAGACCATAAACTCCTTGGAAAACCCATCGAAAATCATCATTAATCATTGTAAGCTGACACAAAACTGAGTAATCACCAGTTAACCAATCATCAAAAGGAAACACGTAGGACGCCACACAATCAAAATGCCTCCAAAAGCTCCAATTGAAGGAAGAGCCACCCATTTACAGTATTTTCTACCTAAAAGCTTCTAACTAAAGACAAGTTCCAAGCCTTACATTTAGTTTCTTGAAGACAAATCATATCACATTTGGCCTCCTTAATACATTTTTTAATAATTGACCGTTTTCCTAGCGAATTTCATTCGCTTCTTTTCAAATTTCATGATACAAATATAATTGTTTACAACAGGTAAGAAATATATGGCGTGAGTTGCAAGTTATTAACGTACAAAACAAACTTTTCTGTCTTTTCATATGTGCATAGTTGTGTAGAAAACAAACTACAAATGCATACAAGCAGTTATAGACAATCTTTACTCACCAAAATTACGAACTATTAGCTCAAATTGTTTAACTTAGGCTCCATCTGTTTGCTGTAAAAATTTTTCTCGATTGCCTAGTAATACAAGAAAATTAGTCAACCAGAAAACATTTTCTGGTCAACAGAAAATTTTAGTTTGAAACAGAGGAAAGTGTTTTACAGTTGGCCAAGGAGATGAAAACATTTTCTGTATAATAACTCTCTCTTTTCTAACCCCTACTCCAACACCTACACACCAATCCTGCCTCTCTTTTTTTTATATTTTTTATTTTTTATTCTATGAAATTTCCTGAGTTTTTGTTTAAATCATATATGCATTTTTCTTCGAAAAGAAAATTTTCATAAAAAATATCTTCTGGCCTGATGACCAAACACCAAGGAATATTTTCCCGTATGATAACCCAATACCAAAAAAGTACTCTACAAATAACATTTTTCTTAGCAAATTATTTCACAGCGAACAAACGGCGCCCTATTCATGATTCACCGCATCACGAACTTCCAAGCATACTTTTCTTTCCTTTCCTATTTAGTTAATATTACCAATGACATTAACGTTACTATTAATCAAAACTACTGGACCAATAAAAAAAAATACAGATTACACATTCTCATTTTTAAAAACAATTTAACAAAAAAAACAAAAAAACAAAATATATAGTGCAAAATTTTGAAATGAACAAACAAAAAAAGCAACAATGATAAAAGCAACCTGCAGACGCATGAGGAGATCGGCGCTGTGCTTCTTGTCGAAGCGGTTGACGCTGAAGTTGTCGTGAAGCTTCTCGATCTCCGCCAGCTCCTCCGGCGAGCCGCCGCTGGGATCGAACTCCCAGACCTGCCGTCCGACGTGGCCGTTCAAGCTTCTCAGCCATGGACTCCCTCCCTCCGCGATCTTCAGCTTCCACATTTTGTCAAATATCTCGATACTACCGACTCTTCTTTCTCAATGCTATTATTCTATACAAAATCAGGAAGAGTAAAATAAAACTGAGCAAGAGAGAACACACATCGGAGTGTGTGTGTGTGCGCGCGCGCGCGCAGTAGATGCAAAGCACACTTGTGCTCTGTATAACTTGCGTAAGTGGCAGCGTAGAAAATTACCGATTTTGCTCAGAGAGAGAATGTGATATGATGCGTGACGTTCGCATGTGTTGCGAGATTGAAAATACTGTGCTTTTTGAAGTGTTTTTACTGTACTCTTTTTTTTTAGCAACTATGTGCTCTAGTGGGGCTAAATTGAACGAGATGTCACCTATGTGCTGGGCCATAAATGGGATTGCCGCCCAGCTAGTTAGGAACGTAAGATAAGGACCTTATACTATTTTTTTTTTTAAAAGGGTTAACCAAAGGAGAACCCCTTTCCCACCTGGCTAGAGGCCCCTTAACCAGGCGGGAGGTAAATCGAGGGATGTGCGTGAGTGGCAGCCCGACCAGGGAGAGGACCAACGGGCGTGGAAATCCAGCATTTGCATGATATTTCGGTAGTCTCTGCGCGCAATTACTCGATCCGCGTTGTCGAGTGTCTCGCACTGTCCTTATACTATGCATTCACATATGCATGGTGTAAGGTGTATTTACAGTTATTATGAAATCACACATTACATAATGTATTTTTTTTTTTGTTACAATTCTTCCCTTCTCTCCTTTATTTAATGACAAAAATTAAATCTCACAAAATTCAAAATACAATTTTTCAATTCAATTTGTTCAACAACTCAATAAAAATATCAAATCAAAATTGCAACTCAATTTAATCAAAACGATTGAAGCAACAACGTCTAAAAAAATAAAAAACATCAAATCTGAAGCAATAGCATCCAAAAAAAATAGAAAACATTTGTAGCTTTGAATTGTGAATTATGAACAAAAATATATAAATCTAATGAAACTTTCCATGAACAAATAGAGACAAAATAATGAATAAACAATTCTGCTTGTTTCAATCAATTTCAATTACAAACAAATATTTTAATGAATAATATGCTACTGAACGAACACATATAAAATGTTGAACAAACAATATTGAAAAACAATAAAAAGGCTATTAAACAAATAGTTATAGAGCATTGAACAGGTATAAAATATTGAACAAATAATAATTGTCTATTGAAAAAAAACAGTTATGAAATACTAAATAAACAATAATAACCTACTGAACAAATAGTTACAGAAAATTGAACAACCAATAATAGGCTAACAATAATAATCTACTGAACATACAATAATAAACTACTGAATATATACCAATCCTTCAAATATATATATACATATATATACACACGCACAACAGAACCAATTATCACAAATATGACTAAACAAAGATGTAGAGAAAGAGAGAAAACAAAGATAAAGAAAGAGATTATAGAGAAAGAAGAGATGAAGAGAGAGAGAACAAAGATGTAGAGAGAGAAAGAAAAAAGAGATTGAAAAAGATCTGTATACATGATTCTTTGTGTTCTTTTTTTTTTAATATATGAAGGGCCAAACAGATGAGGGTGCACCTTATAATTTGTCACCAAATATTCAGTCTATTTTATAAAATAAAAAATAATTAACAGTAATCCACTTTAAAGAGAAATTTTCCAATGGTAGGAATGTCTTTTCCTTAATTGGATTTCTTGCACATCCGTGGTTTTGCTTATACAGTGTCTGGTTTGTTTTGGTTTTTTTTTTTTTTTGGTCAAACTTATTTAGAGCTTAATTTAAATTAATAGAAGCATTCGTTTTAATTAAAAAAATATCTTTTTTAAATGATTTTAAGCAAAAAGTAAAAAGTTCCTAACCCCTAATTTCTGCTTTTTATGGCTTTAAATACTTTTAAAAAAAGCAAGTTTGACCAAATCATTTATTATCTTATCTTTACTTTTTTACCGTTATGCATCATACCCTAATTTAAAAAATAAAAATAAGAATGAAAAATAAAAATAAAAATAAGAATCTATGTATATCTATATATAAAAGTTAAACCTAAAAGGGCTAAAAAAAGAGTGTCACATCAGTACCTATCTATTTGCCAAATTATCATAAATTCTATTTTTAATATTATTACATTATTATAAATCTATATATTATACTATTTAATTATATTTATGCACTACTTCCTAACCTCGTTATTGCAATGGAGTTATAAGATATTTAATTATATTTATGGACCACCTATATATTTCTTTTTAATGAGTTTAAATTAATAAAGTCCAAAAAACCTCATTAATTTAATTAATTTATGCATCATACCTTAATTAAAAAACAAAAATAAGAATAAAAAAAACACTCAAATTAATTTTTATAGATATTTAGAAATAATAAAAAATACACGAAAACCCAAAAGCAATAAAAAAATCACATCTATAAATATTTAAAAAACTAGAAAACACACAGAATTTAAATAAGTTCGTGCAAAGTACGGGGTATGAAAGCACTAGTGATAATTTAAATCACAAGACTATTCCCTTTGGTTAGTGCGCACATCACATGCACACATGCATACACACATATATTTATGTATGTATGCATGTATGTGTGTATTTTTCTTGTCATTTTAACAATGACATGTGTTATTATGTCACAATTTTTTCTTGTCTTGATAAAATTGACTTTATCCTTTCAGCAATAGAAAAGTAATTTACTAATATTAAAATGCTCAATTTTTTTGCCATGAATTTGTATACATTCACAATGAATGTTGTTTGCTAATTCTTACTTGAGTACAACTTCTAATTAAGTTATTTGGTTAGCAAAAACATATTCTTCCAAAATCTTTTCAGTTGCACCATGAGTACATTGAAATCTTATAGCTCTTAAAAGAAGTCCATATACGAAAGAGCTCAAAATGTCGTCGAATTTTCTAATCTAAATATTTTGTCATATATAGATAAACTAATGTAAAATTATTTCCTAATTTAAACATAGAAATACAAAAACTTTAATACATAAATTTCCCTTAATTGATATTTGAAATATATATACATATATATAGGGTAGACCTGACTTGGGTGCTTCGAACGGGTTCAAGTCGACTTGTAAGAGAGGAAATAAAGTGTGTGAGATCTAAGGGATAATAGTGTAGTATAGGCCAAAGATCCTTCGACGCTCAAGTTAATAGGGTATCCGAGTTCAAATATAGGTAGGCAAGTGTTTAGGCTGTGGATTTCGTACCCGTAGTCTGCTATAATGGTCTATTTATAGTAGCTTGCGGAGTGGTCTTTGGATTAGTATAAGACTCTGGCCGAACTCATCTATGAGGTTGGTAAATCTTATCTAATAAGTTGGCAATCTTAGAGTTAGATAGGATTCTTCCTGAAGGTCGGCCTTAGCCTTATCACTTCACGAGCCTTTCTACCTTGTCCAATAATTCAACATGGGTTAATCAGAAAAACGCTGGACGAATCGGGCGACCCATGATACCAAAAAGCCTATTGGGCTAGATCAAACCATATCATCAACCCTTTGATTGCGAATTTTTTAGCTCATCCTGATTCAACAACAAATTTTGCCAATCCGAGCCATCTTAGAGATTTTGCCAATCACTGACTTGCCAGCTTGCACACAATGAACACTCATGTGCACGTTGGAGATCTTTACAAATGGCGTTACCATTGCGCAGGCGGGATGTTCTGTATCCCTAGGTTTGTCAAGGGGCTTCAACAATGGCTTTATCTGTGACTCTTGAGCTTTCCAAGTCTATAAATAATGGACCAAGGGGTATATTCCTCATTTATTTTCACTTAACAAACTTCTAGGTAGCTCAGAGCTTTAGCAACCTTTTTAGCAATCCCAAACTTTGTTCTTGCTCATCAATTTCATGGTCGACCTTTCTTTTGGTACAACCTTCTCCATCTTAACTTTGCCCAACCTCTACAATGGCCTTAGACTTAGACTCGGAAAACACCAAGCCCCTTGCTACATTGAGGACCTCAAAACTTCGACCTCTACCTTAAATAAGAGCTCTTTCAACAGCACTGAAGCTGTAGGGTCAATGCTGCGCCTAATCGCAGGACTTCCTACCAAGACTTCCCCGAGCCCAAATGATTAGCCCTTATTGGACAAAGCCAAGCAACTAAAAAAAAAGACTCCTGCCAAGACCTTTGTCATCTCTAGCACAACCACCTTTTTGGCCAGTCAGAGGAAGAAGATCTTTGAAGTCGAGCGTCGAGACTGCTTAACGAATAATCACATCAAGGTGCTCATGCTGGATGTAAGGCAATTGAGCCCCCTTACACCTATAGGATCCCAGCTCGAACCGAGAGGGCTTGCAACCCTTCCAAAGACGACCTAGCCATCTACAAATATGCTTTGATTGCCGGACTTCGCTTTCCCATTCCCAACCCCAACTTCATCGCTGAACTCTTCACATTCCTCCAAATTTCCCCCAGCCAATTACAACTAAATAGCTGGGCATAACTACTTGGGTTCTATGTCTGAGCCAAAGCTCTAGGGACCACACCGACCATTAACCTCTTCCTTATGGCATTCCAGATCAATGTTGGGTCAGGTGAAATCATAGGATGGTACCGCTTGCAAGGGAAGCGATGGCGTCTCTGGCTTAGAGGGTTCTCCAGTTCTAACAGGGGATGGCACAAGCACTACATCTTCATGAAGGGCCCCACCAAATAGAAAGTACCCACCACCTAGGGTCGTCTGAGGATAGACATCCCAATTCCCCGAGCTTGTTCCCCCAGGAAATCAAGGACTGCGAGAAGTTGAATAGTGTGACGGCTAAGCACTTTTTTGCTTTTCTTGTGGAGCACCCGCAAGATCATGGAGTCTGGGATCTATGTCAATTTCATAGTCTGGCCAGACCTTGGCATTGTAGGGTTGGGCTCCTATCTTTCAATGCATTGCAATGGTAAGTTAACTTTTATAAATCGAACATTCGTTTGTTTGTTCTTGCAACCATGGCATACAAAATGCCCCTGGATGTCTGAGCCAAGTTGGAGACTTTAGAGCAGCCATCTAAATCGACTAATAAGGGCAACAAGAAGAAAGCCCTTACTCCAGCCACCAAGCCCCTAACACCAGCAACAACTTCGATGCCAACATCAGTAGCAACCCTAGCTACTGCCTCTAAGCCAACAATATCCTTCTCTACACGACTAAAAGCTTTTTTACCTTCTGATGCTCCAGAATGACAAAGCACCCTCGGGAATCTATTGATCACTTCTTCATAGAAGTTCCCTAGAAAAAGAAGAAGAAGCCGGAGCTACCACCAGCCTAACCCCACCTCTTGCGCTGAACAAGTGACCACTACAGGGAAAAGGAAGGAAGGCTTACCTGCGTAAGGGTTGAACCTCGAAAATCCCTTTCCTATGGGCCGGTCGGTCATAGAGCTGGTGCTTAGGCCCAACAAGAAGAAGCACAAGGAATTAAGCTCTAAACTTGTAGCTCCCCTGCCAGCATCTCCGGAGTTTATTCGTCTGGTCTAGAGGAGTTTAGTCAAGCTCTTCCTCGTGAGAAGCCTCAATATTGAGACTCTACTCTATAACTTAATGGATAGTTGCAACCTGGTATATTTCTAACCCTCCCTTTTCCTTCCTTTGTCAAGTCTTAATTCAGCGCACCTTCTGAGGTCTCCTCTTTTTTGTTTACAGAGCGTAGGAAACGATAATGGAGTACAGGAATATCCAGCCTTCACTAGAGTCGTGCTGGGAGAGGTTATCTACTACTCTAATTTCTTTAGGTTCAACAATCTTGAAGGGCCGAAGATAACGATAGCTTCAGAGAAAGTCGTCAGACTCTATCAAGCCATGTAGAAACAAAAGGAGAGGGACTTAGTTGGTCAGAAGGCAAGTTGCCGACAAGGCTATGAAAGAGGCCTAGACCAAATTGGCTAAGGAAAAGAAGGAGGCTAAGAAGGTCGACGAATCGGAGAAATTTACCAAGGACCTAGAGAGCAGGACCTTGGCTACAGAAATAGAGATGGCCTCGCTATACAACCAGAACCTTGACCTACAAAATAGGTTGGTTGAGGTGGACAATGGTGAGTCTGCGATCGAATAGTACAAAGCTTCTGATCAATTTGAACATGATGCGAAACGCCATTGCCTCTATTTCTATAACGGCGAAAAGATCCAGGGGATGGAGAATGCTCATGCCCGAGCCTAAGAAAGGTATCTAGACCTAAACTTCGACTTCTTGCAATACTCTGATAACAAAGAAGAAGAAGAAGGCATAGCAGTCGAGGTTCTGGACTCAAATGATGATCTCCCAATGGATGCTGCTCCCTCAGCCTCCTAAACTCCCCTGGCCCTCTAGATTAGGCTTTTTTTGTTCTTGATGTGTGTGTATTTAGAGCATAAATTGCATGATTTGGTGTGTGTATGAGTGCATGTTTTGGTGCTAATTTTGTCTATTTCAAGTTTGTGAGCGCTTATTGAGTCTTATTGGGTATTTGTGTATTGTATGTCATTTCTTATCTTTTTATGTCTTATTATTATTACGATTATTTTTTGTTTTGTTTAATTTTTATTTTTTTTTAGATAGTAATTTTGATCAATTAGGAATTAGCAAATTAAGTTAATTAGTTAGGTAGGTTATATTAGAATTAGGGTACTAAGTAATTAGTTCTAGGACATGACTATTAAAGTTAATTAGAGTTTGGGACAATAGTTAGGTTTTTAGGACATCATTATTTTATTTAGCATTTATTAGTTAGTATGTTAGAATTAGGTTATCATCAAATTAGTATTAGAAAATAAAAGGAAAAATATATACAAGCACATGCATGCAAACACATCTTTAGCTGGAAAGAAAAGTCAACAACTCACTCTTTTTCTTGTCTACATGTCACACACACTTGCGCACATAAATTGGAAAAAAAAAATTGGAGAAGTAAGAGAAAGGAAGAAAAGTTAAAAAAAAAATGGAAAAAAATACCAATCACTTACCCGTGGACCATACCATTCCCTTTTTCTTTCTTTTAGCCCCAGAATACCCACACTTATATGTATAGCACCACCAACGAAAAAGAGAGAGGCAGCAGTTGCACAGTAACAGAAAAGAAAAGATTTAAGCTTCTTCTCAAGCCAAGAGAAAAAAAAATCAGAAAAAATAAATAAAAAATTCCAGAAAATTTCTAAAAGAATATCTTTTGTTTTCTTTACTTTTTATCTTTATCTTGAGCTAATATGGTGCTGTTATCTAGAAGATTTTTGGGACTAATTTGGAGTAAATATTGGGAAAAAAGTCTTGGAAAAGAAGACAGATTTGCGCAAAATTGAAATGGGAAGAGGTTCTAAACTTGAGATTTAATTTCTTGGACATTGAATTGATTTTATGAGATTAAATTTCAGTTTGATACTATCTTTTAACATGTTGAACTAAATTTATTTAGGGTTGATTACTATTTCTATTATGGGTTAAGGATTGTAAAACTTGTTTTGAGATATTTTGATAGTTTAAATACATGTTTGTTTTTTAATTGTTTTAATGATGATTGTTGGGCATGTCTATGTGTTTGATTAATTGCCTCAATAAAGAAACATATATTATTATGCTCTTAATTTTTCGTATCTAATTATATGGTGTTGATTAATTGTGCTTGATTTTATAATTAGGTTTAATGTATGGTCTTTAGGATGAAATGAAACTAATAGGCCACCCATTACACTTAGTTGAACTTAGATGGATTAGGCCTTATCTTAAAACACAGTTAAAGGTTTAAACTCTAGGTTAGTGTATTAATCAACGCCAATCTAGAAGTCTTAATCACTTAGCCCTAAAACCTTAGTTAATAAAGACAAGGCTATACTCTAAGTAGAATTCACTTGGGGATAGAATTGCACCGAGAATTAGGGATAATACGGTTTGTGAGTTTGGACCCTAAAAGAAGCTACTAAAGCCATCAAAGTACTCAAAGCAAGAATAAAATCCCAACCCCATAATAGAGTGGTGATTGCCCTATTCCTTTCTTTTTTTTTTTTTAATTTAATCAGCTCTCCCTCCCTAGTTTGTTTGTCTTTTTATTGCACACGTTAGTTCAGGTAGTTTAATTTAGTCTTTAATTTAGAGTTTTTTTCAATTCAAAATTTGAAAAATCTAAAAAATAATTTCGTTTATACATGTAGTTAATCTAGGACACATAGGACTTAGGACCATAGTTAAAGGCCTCCCTAAGGAGGCGATACCAGTACTCTTGCACACACTACACTACTTCTGATCCATGCACTTACTGGTTTTTCAAATAACATCAAGTTTTTGGCATCGTTGTCAGGGAAGCATAGTTGGTTTCTTTGATTTGTGTGTTTTAGTTGGCTACGTGCTTTGTTATTTCTATTATTGTTCTAATAGTAGTCTTAGTTTCGTTGTTCTCTTTTATTTTGGTGATAGTTTGTATTTTGTTTTTGCATTTTATTTTGTTTGATTTAGCGTTTCTATTTAGTGTTATTTTCTTTTGTAGTTTTTAGGGACTTGTGGTTTCTCTACTGTAGATTTAGGTTGAAATTGTAGTTTTGGGGGTTGAAAAGTTGGAATGAGATTTTGTTACTTTTTATGCATGCTTGGTAGACGTTCACTTAGACCTGACTTGGTTCCTTTTAATCTTGAACCACAGAGAATTCACCGTTATCTTAGGAACTTAGAACGCAATCTAGGTGAAATGGCAAAAAATAGAAATGATCTCCTTCCTCTTATTCCTCATAATGGGAATAATAATCCACTTCCTCCTCCCTTTTCTCCTCCTGTTGTTCCCCTTTATCAGAATGTTGAGCTTTCTAGGCTCCTGAATCCACACCAAGTAGCTGATGACATGACCCTTAGGCAATACTTCCGTCCTTGTGCCTTTGAGAGGAATATGGCTATCTATCCACCGGGTTTGGGGTAAGGCAAGTTTTGAGATTAAGCATGGGATACTAGCTATGCTCTTATCCTTCTATGGTAGGAGTAATGAGAGTCCTCAAGCACATGCCAATGATTTCGTGGAGATCTGTTCCAGTTTCAATTTTGCAAATGTGTCTCAGGAGAATATTAAGCTCAGACTTTTCCCTTTCTCCCTTAAGGATAAAGCCAAACAATGGCTGCAGTCCTTGCCTGATGGAGTCATTACATCTCGGGATGAGCTCCAGTCCTGATTCTATTAAAGGTTTTACCCCATGGCTAAGACCGCTGACCTGCGAGCTTCAATTATGACATTCTCTCAACACGAGTTTGAATATTTCCATGAGACATGGGAGAGGTATAATGATTTATTGCATCAGTGTCTACATCATGGGTACGGTACCCAATATCTTATGCATTACTTCTTTAGGGGTATTACCGGGTCTCAACGCATGATAGTGAACGCCATGTCGGGTAGGAGATTCTATAATCTTAGACCTAGTGATGCTGAGGGGATTTTAGAGTGTGTTGCTGAGGATTCTTTTCAAAATATGACGTTGGATAGGTCGAGTACTAGTAATCCTAGGAGAGGAGTTAATGAAGTAAGCATATCTCATGATCTTCCTACTAAGGTAGAAGCATTGACTCATAAGCTTGAACAGTGATTTCTTTAGGTCTAGCACCTATACCTGGTTGTAGGGCTAATCCGCTAGTATTGTCGTTTTCTCCTTTTGTCGTTGAGATGTGTGCCTTATGTTCTAAGTCATCCCACGAGACTATAGCTTGCCCATTAGCACCACAGTTTCCAGAATTCATTAAGGAGCAAGTCCATGCTACATTGGGGAACTTACGAGAGTATAAACCTTACTTGAACACATATAATTCGGGGTGAAGCGATAACCCTAAGTTTTCTTGGCGTAATAATCACTTTGAGTCCTCTCAGCCTTAGGTTCCATTCTAGCAGCGACCTCGTCCTGCTTAATCAAATCCACCAGGATTTTATCACGTAAATCCATCTAAACTTCCTGGTGCCCCACAGGACTAGCGTCTATTTGTTCCCACTCTTCCCATATAGTCTATACCTTCATTTCCTGCACTATCCTCTAGCCAGCCTAGTAGCGACGATAAGTTTGATCTTCTATTGCAGATGTTTTAGTCACAACAGCAGCACATGGCTAAGATAGATGCCTAGTTAGGTCAGTTAGCTAGTCAGTTGAGTGCTAGGGAGCCAAGCAAGTTGCCTGCCTAGCTTGAGATAAAGCCTAGAGGTCAATCCAGTTCTTCTTCTAATCCCTCTTATACCACTCATGCATATGCGAAAGTAGTTATTACGCTTAGAAGTGGTAGAGTCATTGACAATGGGGTAAGAGAAAAGGAAAATTTAGTTGAGTTTGTACCTCGTGTTCCTATAGAGCCTAGTAAGATTAGGGACCATGAGAAAGAGGAGACCATTAGAGAGAGAGACGAGAGTAGTACCCTTCCACATAGGAAGGGGATACAGTCCATAGAATCTAGTGATGTCATCCTTAGAGCACCTTTTCTAGCCATACTAGAGAAGCCCAGATCTGTTAAAGACACTAGGATGAATAAGATCTTAGAGCACTTGAAAGACCTTAAGGTGAACCTTCCTCTAGTTAACGTTATTGTGTCTATTCCTGCTTACGTGAAATTCTTCAAAGATCTATGCACATGAAAATGAAACAATTCCCATATGTCAAAAATAGTGAAGCTCACCAAAAAGGTGAGTAGCATTTGCATTTCGGGCATCCTACTCAAGTTGAAATACCCAGGAGCTTTCACTATTTTGTGTTGCATTAGAAAGACCCCAATTGATCATGCTCTATTAGATTTAGGGTCTAGCATAAATATGATTCCCTACTCAGTCTATTAGCGTCTAGGTTTGGAGGAGTTATCTCTCACGTACGTCACTTTGCAGTTAGCTGGTAGATCCGAGAGAAGACCGTGGGCATAGTAAAAATGTCATGGTTCAGGTTAGAGAGTTTATGTATTCAGTTGATTTCGTTGTCTTAGATATGGATTCTAGCCATGACACTAAGCACTCTACACCTGTTTTATTAGGACGCCCCTTCTTAGCTACAGCTAATGCAGTCATTCATTGTAAGTCGGGGTTACTAGATATTAAGTTTAGGAATCTGAAGGCCACTATGAGAGTCGCGGAGGCAGCGAATAAAGCGAGTATAGGTATGGATGATGAGGAGGAGTGTTTTGCTATTGACTTTAGTTGAGCTTGAGGCCATTTTAAAGCAGTTTGATTTTGAGTCATTTCTTAGCAAGTATGTAGCTTCTACATCCACTTCTGTTGACTCTAGGCCTAAGAAATTGATTAAAGTTAGTCAGTCCAAGTGTTTTCCTTTAGAAGTGTCTAACGATCCTCCTACGGTTGAGTCTCCTCAATCTTTAGAGCTCAAACCCCTTCCTGAGCACTTGAAATATGCATTCTTAGGGCTTGATGAGACCCTTCCTGTGATTATAGCATCTGATTTGTCAAGTGAGAATGAGGAGCATCTTCTAGGAGTCCTTAGAAGTCATAAGGAGGCCATAGGGTGGACAATTAGTGATTTAAAAGGTCTAGACCCTTCGGTTTGTATGCATAGGATTCATCTAGAAAAAGGTGCAATACCTTTTTGTGAGATGCAAAGGAGACTTAATCCACATATGAGTGAAGTTGTGAGAAAGAAGGTTATTAAGCTCTTAGATGCAGGTATCGTTTATCCTATCTCTGATAGCGAGTGGGTTAGTCCTGTTTAGGTAGTACCAAAAAAGTCTAGGATCACGGTGGTAAAGAGTAATAAGGGTGAGCTAGTTCTTGTACGAATCCCTATGGGTTGGAGAATGTGCATAGACTATAGAAAGCTCAACTCTAGGACTAGAAAATATCACTTCCCATTACCTTTCCTTGATCAGATTTTGGATAGAGTAGTCGGTCACGGTTATTACTGGCTTTTAGATAAGTATTCAGGATACAATCATTTTGAACTATAATAGATAGGAGCTAGAGCTCAACCATTACATGTAAGAGCCGGAGCCCACCATTGCAAGATAGATAGCAAGGAGCTAGAGCTCACGTCGTTAGATAGATTAGCTAGGAGCCGGAGCTCAACTAGTAGGTAAGGGTCCGATCCCAACATTTAGGAGCCAGAGCTCTTTTATTAAATGAGATAGATAGGAGTCGGAGCTCGACTATTAGATAGGGTAACTAGGAATCGGAGCTCAACTAAGAGACATGATAAATAGGAGCTGGAGCTCAACTATGAGATGCACGAGTCGAGGCTCAATCGTTTGCGTGAGCCGAAGCTTACTTATTAAATAGAGTTGGAGCCCAAAGGTCGTTTATTGCTTGTAAGAGCTAGAGCTCTTTTAAGTGTGAAATGGAGCTCGACTAGCAGATGTATGATACATGAGGAAAAAGTAAGACAGCTAAGAATTTTATGTGGTTTGGTCCAAAATGGTGACCTACGTCCACGAAGGTTGCTTCCACTATGACTGCAACTTTAAAATTACTCTTTGGGCATAGCCCTCTTTTTTTTTAATACACAAAGTATTTCTTTAGATGCTCAACGCTCCAGGCATTCCTTAACTCTTTTCCATTTAGCTCGGCCAAATGGAAAGTACTTGTTTTTACTTGGCGAACGACCTTGTATGGGCCTTCCCAATTTGGAGCTAACTTCCCTGCAGCTCGGTCTTGCTTGAAATGGGCCTTCCTTAGGACCAGGTCTCCCACCTTTATTTGCTTGGGTTGGGCCTTCTTTGAGAGATGTTTAATCATCATTTCCTTTTCAGCCAGTACCCTTTGACAAGCTCCTTCCCTCAATTCCTCGATTACATCCAAATCTAACCTCTAAGCTTCATCGTCCTTATCTTTCACGTAGGCATCGATCCGCTGGCATTCTGACCCGATCTCTACAAGTACCTCCAATTCTGATCCACAGGTCAAATTGAACGGTGTCTCCCTTATACTCGAGCTCGGTGTGGTTCGGTAAGCCCACAATACTTCAGCGGCCCAAGCCCCTTTGCTTTCTCTAACTTGGCCTTTAATGCTTGGACAATTGTCCTGTTGATAACCTCCACCTGGCTATTACCCTGGCAATGAGCAACAGCTGTGAAACGAAGGTCGATCCTTAGCTCCTTACACTTCCCTTTGAAGAGTCGGGAATCAAATTGCTTTCCATGATTAGTAATGATCACCCTGGGTATCCCAAATCACGTTACGAGCGACTGCCATACGAAGCTCCATTCAGCTTTCTTAGTAATCAAGCTTATGGTCTCCGTCTCTGCCCATTTAAAGAAGAAATCTACTACCACGAATGAGAATTTGCGCTAGCTTGAACTGGGTGGTAATGGGCCAACTATATCGAGCCCCACTTTGAAAATGGGCAGGCTGCTAAAATGGGTGTTGCCTTTGAAAAAGGCAGGCATTAGTACCTCTGACAAGCATCACACATTCTCACCTTTTGCTCCGTGTCTTGCTTTAGGGTCGGCCAAAAATACCTTAACCTTATGATCTTTACATTGAAGCTCGGGCTCCACTATGATTTCCACATACTCCCTGGTGAACTTCAGCTAAGATGTTTTCACCATTCTCAGGTTCTACACACTTGATAAGTGGCCCTGTGTACAATTTCTTATATAGCTTCTGGTGTGTGTGTATTTGGAGCATAAATTGCATGATTTGGAGTATGTTTGAGCGCATGTTTTGATGCTAATTTTGTCTATTTTGAGCTTTTGAGTGCTTATTGAGTGAAATGAGTGTTTATGGGTAGTGTGCTATTTTTCTTATCTTTTATACATTTTTTTAAATTATTTATTGTTTTAATGAGTATTAATTTAGTTTGAATTTTAATTAATTAATTAATTTGTGAGTTTTAGTTTAATTAGAATTAATCAAGTTAATTAGTAACTTAGTTTAATTAGGAATTAAGAAATTAATTTAATTAGTTAATTAGAATAGAATTAGGGTTATCAGATTAGTTTTAGGACATTAATTTAATTACACTAGAGGGTTTTAGGATATAGTTAGAATATTTTATATTACATATTATTTAATATATATATATATATATATATATATATTGTTAACCAAAAAATTTATCCATCTTTAAACCCCCAACCAAAACACAAACATACTTGTTATATACATTACACACACACACACACACATATTTGATAAAACCCCAAAAACACTCACACACGGCACTCACACATGCACACACTAATTTCCCTTAGCCAACCCAATTCTCACCTAATTACACTGACACACATACACACACACACATATACACATATAAGAAAAAAGATCTCTCCAGCGAGTTGAAGGAAGCAGAGGCAAAACATATTAAAGTAAGTAAACAGGGAGCTTCGAAGCTTCTTCTCGGCCAAAGGAAAAAAAAAGGAAAAAATAGAAAAATCCAGAAAAATTCTCTTTTAATTTCTTTACTTTTTATTTTTATTTTGAACTAATTTGGGGCTATTTTCTTCAGCTTTTTGAAGCTATCGTGGTGCAAAACTTGGAGAAAAATCTTGAAGAAGAAGACGAATTTGCACAAAATTGAAAGGAGAAAAGGTTTTAAACTTGGGATTTAATTTCTTTGACATAGAATTGATGTTTTTGATATTAAATTTCAATTATCACTCTCTTTTCACATGTAAAGCTAAATCTTTTAGGGTTGATTACTATTACTATTAAGGGTTAAGGATTGCAAAACTTGTTTTGGGATATTTTGATGGTTTAAATGCATGTTTGGTTTTTATTGTTTTAATAGTGATTGTTGAGCATGTCTATGTGTTTGATTAATTGCCTCAATGGAGAAACATGTATTATTATGCTATTAATTTCTCACATCCGCTTGTATGTTGATTAATTGTGCTTGACTTTATAACTAGGTTTAATGTGTGGTCTTTAGGATGAAATACAATTAATAGGTCATCCATTATGCTTAGTTGAACTTAGGTGGGTTAGGCCTTAGCTTGAAATATAGTTAACGGTTTAAACCCTAGGTTAGTGTTAATTAATATCAATCTAGATGTCTCTATCAACTAAGCGTAAAACCCTAAGGACAAGGCTATACTCTAAGTAGGATCCATTTAGGGATAGGATCACACTGAGAATTAGGGATAATACAGTTAGTGAGTTTAGACCTATAGAAAAAGCAATTAAAGCAATCAAAATATTCAAAGCAAGAATAAAATCCCAACCCCATAATGGAGTAGTTATCACCCTAGTCCTTCTTTATTGATTTAATCACCCTTTTTTGGTGTCTTGTTTGTTTGTCTTTCCATTAAGCACGTTAGTTTAGGTAGTTTAATTTAGTGTCTTAAATTTAGAGTTCCCTTCAATTAAAAAAAAATAATTCTTTTGGCACATAGTTAGTCTAGGACGTATAACATCTTAGAGCCACAGCTAGAAGCCTTCATGAGGAGATGATACCCATACTCTTACGCATACTGCAATACTTCCAATCCGTGCACTTGTGAGATTTTAAAACAATATCAGCTTCCCATCATGGACAACATACCTTATAACTCCGGTCATGATCTTTTGGGCTTCTTCTTTATTTTTAGGGAGTTCTCCTTTTCTGAAGTATTTAATCAACGGCCCTCTCCATGATTTCTCAGCTCAGCTTAGGCTATTATCAAGGTCTCCGAATTAACGCTTGGCTTGGTGATTTCATCCATAAGCCCTGTTTCTGAGTTATGGGGACCAGATGCTAATCTGGATAAGGCAACGACCATTGCATTTTCCTCTCTGGGAATGTATTTCACTTGCCACTTTTCCATCCCCATTGCTGTTTCTTGCATCTTTGTTAGATATGCCTGTATTCTTTGCCTCGAGATTCATACTCTCTATTTATTTGCCTCATAATTAGTCAAAGATTTGTATATGCTATGATGGATCAGGCTCCAAGGCAAGTAATTGTGTAAAGTCTTACAATCATAGGCTCCTATTCATCTTCATTGTTGGTTATTGGAAATCTGAACTTTAAGGCATACTTGAATTATTGGCTTTCCGGTGAATGTATGACCAGCTTTGCTCTTCCACCCTGCTTGTTAATAGCTCGGTCAACCCAAATATTCGATTCCTTTACTGGAAGGTCCTCTCTGATAGTGCATTCCACCACAAACTTGGCTGATGCCTGTGCCTTTATCACTATCTTGGGTAGATACGTGATGTTATACTGGCTCAGCTCTACGCGCACTTGAGCAATCTCCTTGAGGCTTTAGGTTTAACTCGGACTTGTTTCAAGGGGAGATTGGTCATAACTTTTGTGGGATGGTCCTCAAAATATGGTTTTAACTTCTAAGCTGTCGTGATCAGGGCTAAGGCCACCTTCTTAATGTTGGCATACTGGTTTCTGGGATCAACTTTCTTCTCTGAATAAGGCCACTACTACTGCTAATTCGGAACAAGGTATGTACAAAAACAATGGCTCACCTTTCTCCGGTCGGGAGAGTATTGATGGCGAAGCTAGATAAGTTTTCAAATCTTCAAATTCCCTCTGGCATTCGTCAGTCCATTTAAATTCTTTTGGCCTTTGAAGCACCTTGAACAAAGGTGTCAATGTATCTGCCGAACTTGACATAAATTGGCTCAATGCTTCTATCTTTCCAGCTAATGATTGTACTTCATTTACTGACCTAGAAGGTTGAAGGTCGAGTATAGCTTGAGCTTTGTGTGGGTTAGCCTCAATGCCTCTGTTTGTTACCATAAACCCTAAGAACTTCTTGGCTTGGACCCCAAAGGCACACTTCTCAGGGTTCAACTTGATCCCGAACCTCCTTATGGTCTGAAAAGCCTCTACTAAGTCCTCTATATGCTCCTTTTTTGAGTGACTTTTCACCAACATGTTGTCCATATATATCTCCATGTTTCTCCCAATTTGGTGCTCGAAAACCCTGTTGACCATTCTCTGGTAGGTGGCTCCTGCATTCTCGAGCCCCATGTGTATGTCCTAATAACAACATAACCCTTGGTGAGTGACAAAGGCTGTCTTCTCCTCATCTTCTGGGGCCATTTTTATTTGATTATAGCCCTTGGATGCATCTACAAAATTGAGGATCTCGAACCTTAATATAGTATCCGCCAACTGATTTATTCTTGGTAATAGAAAGCTATCTTTTGGGCATGCCTTGTTTAGGTCAGTATAATCGATACAAATCCTCCACTTTCCACCTGGTTTCCTGACAAGCACAACATTGGCTACCCACTATGGGTATTCGACCTCTCGAATATGTCTTGCTTCCAACAGCTTTTGTAACTTTTCCTTTATAGCTTCTCTCTTCTCGGTGCCAAATATCCTCCTCTTTTGGTGAATTAGAGTAAAGGTCAGATATACATTAATCCTATGGCATACCACCCAAGGGTCAATTCCTGGCATGTTCTTGGAGGGCAATGCAAAAATGTCTTTATTTTCCTGAAGAAAGGCTGCCATCTCTCTCTTATGATTTCTTGATAATTCGTTGCAAATCTTGGTTTTTCTTGGCTTTGTGGATAGCACTATCTCTTCTAGCTCTTATGCTAGAGATCCCTTTTTAGGGCTCTCGGTCTCCCTGGCCTCAACTTGATAAGTTTCTTTGTTCTTCTTTCGGAGAGAGCTTTCATAACACTCTCTCGCCTTTAACTAGTCTCCGTGGACTGTGTATATCCCCCTTTGGGTCGGGACCTTTAGCTTCTGATGGTAGGGCGAGGCAACAGCTCATAATTGGTTAAAGGTTCACTTGCCAACAATGCCATTAAATGCAGATTTCCTTTTTACTGCAATGAAATCAATCGGGATGGCCACATGATAAGTCTCCTTATCGGTTCGAGTATCTAGGGTTATGACCTCCTTTGGTAGAACCTCGTTACCATTAAAACCGACCAAGTCGTTCTTCAGTAGGGTCAGCTTGCTGTAATCCAGTTTCATTCTTTAGATGCCTTTTTGAAAAAGACATCTGTTGAGCTCCCCGTATCAACCATCATTTTGTGGATTTGGAAATTCTCGACCTTGATTATAATGAGCAGTGGATTATCATGGGGGCAAAAAATCGATTAGAGGTCTTCGTCAGAGAAACTTAGCTCTTCTCTTCGCCTCATCCTCTTGTGTTCTCGAGATTTCTCCTTGATCTTATTAACATACAGCTATCGAGCTGATTGACTTTCTCCTTCAGCTGCTAACCCTCTAGCTATGGTGTCGATCTCTATTTGCCTTGCCTCCTGCCTCTGGGGATTCTTATTTCCCCTTTAGCACCGATTGTTGCCTTGACAACCAGTTTGATCTTGACTTTTTTGCCTCTGGTCATCCCCTTTTCTCTGTTCATCTCTTCTTTTAGGGCTGCCAGAGTGATCTTGACGTAAACCGTTACGTCTTTTCTGCTGATCTGTTCATGGAGTCATCTAGAGCTCTCCTTATAAACCCTTACAAGTGCTTCCTCCTTATCAATTCTTTAATCCATTCTTTTAAATAACCATATTCTTCAGTATCATGGCCATGATCATTATGGTATAAACACTAGTTGCTTCGATCTCTCTATTCTGGTCGAGATCTCATAGGTGTTATTGCTTGAAATTTGCTTTCTCCTTTAGAACTGCTAATATCTCTGCTTGTGGGACGAGTAAGGGTGTCACCGTTTGAGTTCTCCTCTCACCTAAGCACTCTGGTTAATCACCTCTATGAGATCAACCCTTCTTACCTCTCCTTTGCTTTGGAGGCCTCTCTACATCTTCTCTTTCCTAGCGATTGAGCCTCCTCATTATCTTTGCCTCTTCAGCTAGGATGTTCTTCTTTACTCGGGCGAACATCTTCGATAGGCTCCATGGCTTCTTTTTAGACAATAAGCCAATGAGATCCTCGTTGTTGACCGCTAACATGAAAGCTTCTAAGGCTACGTCATTGTAGAAATCATGAATTTGTAGCGTAACCTTGTTGAAGCGCCTCATAAACTCCCTTAGGGTCTCATACTTCCTCTACTTCAGCCTCATCAGAACCCCAAACGTTTGCACTATCTTCTTGCTATTAAAGAATCGATCAATAAACTGCTGAGCTAACTGGTGAAAGCTTGAAATCAACCTCGGAGAGAGCTTGTTATACTATGCCAGTGCCACCCCCCAAGGTAGTTAGAGAACTTTTATTGTATGTAGTATCGTTTCTATTGTGGAGCATCATTGCCTAATAATGACACATGTATGGTCTCGAGAATCAGACGTTTAATTATAATAGGGGAGCCGAACGTTCTTTGCACTCTTTGGCACTGGTCGGTCTACAATTTCTAGAGTAAAATGGTGAGAGCTTATAATGGGCTCGACTGTACTCCACTTCGAGCTCTGTTGATTTGGCCCTTTACGTAGTTGCCCAAAGCCTCCCACTTGTAGTTGGTTCTGCTGTCTAGTTTGTTGGACTAGCTCGGCCATCAGGTCCCTTATTTCCAGTACTAGATCTTGAGTAGTGGGATATGAGGGAATTCCCTAGGGCCTCCCTGAACTCCTTGTGATGCTCCGAGGGCTTGAGCACCTGTGGCCACATTGACTCTGTCAGGTCGAATTACAAGATTCATGCTTGGCTGTGCGTAATGAAGGGGTCAAGTTAGTGCTGAGGTCAGTGCTAGAGTTGTCATTGGCCCTTGAGTGAACGGAGCTGAGGTGACGCTTAATACTGCCCTTTGTACTGGTTGAAACTACCAGGCTCGCATCGGATAGCCGAGAGGGGTCTGAGATGGCAGGTAAGGGATCTGTCATGGTTGCGCCCCTAGGAGACATTGGGATTAGTTTCCTATGGCCTTCCTTGTGATATTGCCCCCTACAATAGGAATCATGGGTTGGGGTGTAGACATGGCTACCTGAGGTATGTAACCTTCTGGCTAGGTCAAAAAGGGGTTCTACATTGAAGAGAATACCTGGTACCATAGAAAACTGAGAGACGGTGGTTGGGCATTATTGGTTTGCGCAACTGGGCCCTGCTCTCCATCATGTGTCTTGGTTTGAGGCTGATAAGAGGTGATTTCCTCCATGGGCTCAAAGTTTTCTGCTCCTAGATTAGACATGATGTGGTTACTCAATTGGAATACTAGTCATTTCCCACAGACGGTGTCGGCTGATAATGTATGAATTTATCAGATTTGGGGTAGACTTGACTTGGGTGCTTCGAATGGGATAGGGTCAACCTGTAAGAGAGGAAACAAAGTGTGTGAGATCTAAGGGACACTAGTGTGGTATTGGCCAAAGACCCTCTGACACTCAAGTTAGAAGGGTATCTGAGCTCAAATATAGGTAGGCAAGTGTTTAGGCTATAGATTTTTTACGCGTAGCTCTGCCTATAATGGTCTATTTATAGTAGCTTGCGGAGTGGTCTTTGGATTAGTATAGAACTCTAGTTGAGCTTATTCATAAGGCTGATAAGTCTTATCTAATAAGATGGCAATCTTAGAGTTAGGATAGGATTCTTTTCGGAGGCCAGGCTTAGCCTTATCACTTCAGGAACCTTTCCATCTTATCCAATCATTCAACGTGGGTCAATCATAAAACACCCGACAAGCCGGGGCGATCCATGACATTAAGAAGCCCATTAGGTCGAATCGAGCCATAACATATATATATGCATGCATATATATATATATATATATATATATATGGTCTTTGGATTAGTATAGAACTCTAGCCGAGCTTATTCATAAGGCTTATAAGTCTTATCTAATAAGATGGCAATCTTAGAGTTAGGACAGGATTCTTTCCGGAGGCCAAGCTTAGCCTTATCACTTCAGGAACCTTTCCATCTTATCCAATCATTCAACGTGGGTCAATCATAAAACACCCAACAAGTCAGGGCGATCCATGATACTAAGAAGCCCATTAGGTCGAATCGAGCCATAACATATATATATGCATGCATATATATGTACATGTACATATATATATATATGTATGCATATATATATGTACATGTATGTGTATATATATATATATATATATATATATATATATATATATATATATATATATATATATACACACACACATTGCGTTCTTCCTCTGTGTTCTTGTCTTTCTGAAAGAAGCATTATCCAGATTATTACAAAAACTACTCTTCTTTTTGTAGCGATCCATGCGTAAAAGACATATATTTATATTTGTGGACCTGGACCATGAGCAAATGTATATATTTATATTATCCTAGTATTAAATGTGAAAAATGACCACCCATGTTAATTAAATCATGTATCGCGTTGATGTTACTTTAGCTACACATTAATTTCTTATGTCACATTGGTACAATAGTTGATAATTACATAACTAAATAATTTATTTTAGAAAATAAATATTTTTTTAAAATTCATTTTGATTGCTAAGAAAAACTTAAAATAAAATATTATTTGTCAAAATATTTAAAATTAAATATTAATTATAAATTATAAATACAAATAGATGATAAACTATATACTACTAATATTTTTTAAAATAAATATTTATCTAATTTTTCATTTATTTTTATATTATATAATGTTAATTGTATTTTAAAAGTATTAGTAGCATTTGTTTTATTTGTATTTTGTTTTATATTATATTGTTAGCTTTTTAATATTTTTAAATCCTATATTATTAGCTTTTCAATTATATTTTAATTAATACTACTAATATTTTTAAAAATAAATAAATTCAAGTAACCTCGCTGTAGGTAAATTATGCTCATGAACAGTAGAAATATTATGTCTTGGGACAACAAAAGATGCATTTATTCAATTGTGCAGCAATTATAGTTCTCACACCAGTTCAATTTTTTTCTTAAAACATATATAATTAAGATGTTATTAAAGTAAAGTTATTTTAATCCTCACCAAGAAATTATTCATTTATATATAAATAATAGACACATTTATAGTACCTATAGAACAAAGTCTAACTGACTAGGAAATATTAGAAATTTACAGATTGTGCTAATAAAATAAATGTCATGGAGGTGTAATGATGCTAATGCGTTTAAGTTGCCTTTAGTGTACTTATTACTTACCTTTAAGGGCTCGTTTGAATTGATTTTTTTCAAAAGCACATTTTCTAATAACTTTTGAAAAAAAATACTTTTTTGATGAGCTAAAAATTTCGGCTTCTAAAAAAACTATAAATGAGCTTTTTTTTTAGAGTTTTAGTTTTTTTGAAAACCAAATCAAATAATTATTATAAAAAGAATAATTTTTTTTTTAAAAAAAATACTTTCTTTTTTTAATAAAAAAAAACTAATCCAAACAGGTGTAAGGTATATCTTGGGTTGTATGCCAAAGTATGAATGAGCTTTCTACTTTTATGTACTTTTCATGTTTCTGGTTAGATGTGCATAAGTAATAGCCGTTAAAAGAAAGGACAAAACGTCGTTCCCATTTTATAGAAAAAAAATAAAAAACAATCCTTATTTGTTTTCATTTTTTTTTCAAATTGATCTATATTGTCTTAAAATATTTAATTAGTCTTTAATATTTTACGAAAATATTTAGATAAATACTTAAAGTTTTACAAATATGGTCAAACTAGTCCCTATTGTTTAAAAATACTCATATCAGTCTCATATATTTTATAAAGATAGTCAAATTAGTTCTCCATTGTTTTTAAAAAATTTATATTAATCTCATTAGTCCCCATATTTTTCATTCATTTTTTTTAAATGAGGACTAATTTGAGTAAGCTTATAAAACATTGAGAACTAATATAAAATTTTCAAATAATAGAGACTAGTTTGATTATTTTTGTAAAATATTGAAGGATAATATGAATTCTTCAAAAAAAATAGAAATTAATTTGACTATATTTGTGAAGCGTTCAAAACTGATTTGAATATTTTAAAATAATAAAAAACTAATTTAAAAATTAACAACAACATTACGGAACTTATTATGAAATCAACCCATAGAAAAACAATGGGAGCAAGTAGGTAGATGTCATTTTTCTTAGTGGTGCATATAGCGAACACAGATTTAAAATAACTTATAGCAGCCAGCCTGAGAAAACGGATGAGCTCCACAAACAAACACCCACTCATGTGTAAAAAATATTTGCAAATCAGATAAGGTTCACATAGTCTCTGTCAAAGAAAAGAAAAACTATGAATTGGCAAAAGAAATGCAAGATATTTGCTTTACTTTGATCACTTATTTATGATTTTCTATATGCATGTTTATTTAATATATAAATTATATATATATATATATATATATATAGGTATCTTTTATATCTTGTAGTTAATCTTTTCTTTCTTTCCCTAACATAACAAATATGATATGATATTAAAATTAACAACTGCTTACCTGATTATATGGCATATCATAAAACATATTTGCTTATGGCTATTTTACCTTTAACCTAAACATCAATAGTAAAGATTGTCTTTTGACCTAAAGTCCACCATGTCTAAATTAATGTCGTATGTTACATTTTCTTATGATTGTCAAAATATTTTATACAAGTTGTGTTTTTGTTCTAAAGTCCACACCTAAATAATTTTGAATGCTACATTTTCTTATGACTATCAAATATTTTATACTTATAGCAAACATTATGTATATCAGTGGTACCTAATACAAGATTGTCAAGTTATGGCTCAAGTGCTAAGCCCAAGTCCATATTAAAATTAGTAAAGAGTCTTAATGAGAGTCAAAATTCTAGTTATGGTAAGAGTCTTAGTTATGGTAGGATTGATAGATTAAGAAATCATTTGTCTTGGAGGACAAGGAAATCTCCTCTATAAATAGGACTCTTGTATTAGTTGAAAGGTGTGTCTTGCAATAGGTCTAGATTGAGAGAGAGAGAGAGAGAGAGCCATTGTAAGAACACTGTGAGGGAGGGTTTAGACTTTCTTATCCATGCAAAAAGTCGCTTGGGTTGTAATATTCTTTTCTATTTAGTTGGAGTTTTCGTGGATGTAGGCAGAGGGTCGAACCACGTTTAATAGTATGTATTCTTTTCTCGTTACTCGTGTTTTAATTCTGCTACGTGAGTGTGTGTTATATGTCACAATTTCCTAACAAGTGGTATCGAGAGCTAGGTTGGAGGCAGGACGCTGGTTTGCATGAAAAACAAAAAAGAAATGCCAAAGAAGAGTAAAAAAAATTCGCTGATCTGCTCGTCACGTTTGGCAGCCTTTCTAGAGTCCGATCGATGATCTGTTTGTTGCTGTGTGTTCATCTCGGTAAGCTGCTAAAATTTTGCAACGATCCGACGGTCGGATTGTGAGATACAAGCAGGTCAAGTTTTGTGAGTTTGTCGTCAAACAGAAGGTTTGACCAGCGGGCTGCAGGGGTTTGACCGCATTGACCGAGGGTCTCCCCACCATTTTCCGATGTCCTGAATCCGTTTTTTGGGTTAGTTTTGCCAAATTCTTGCTGGATTGCTGAGTTTTAACGAATTTGTGCATAGGAGCCATGACTACGACCGGTACAAAGTTTGAAATTCCAATGTTCGATGGGAACATGAACTTCAACTTGTGGAGGAATACTATCGAGGATCTTTTGGTGTAGCATGGCCTTGATGGAGCACTAGAAGAGGCGAAACCGGAAGAAGTCAATGATAAAAAGTGGAAGTCCCTACAACAAAGAGCCGTAAGTATAATTCGGTTGGCGTTAACACCACAAATTAAATGTCATGTGATTGATGAGACGACGGTAAGCGGTGTGTTCGACAAGTTGGAGAATATTTATGAGTTAAAGTCAATCACCAACCGATTGTGTTTGAGGACAGAGCTCTACTCGTTCAAGATGGAAGAGGGAACCGCCGTCTAGGATCACGTTAACAAATTCAACGAGTTAGTGGTGAAGCTCATAAACGTTGAAGAGCTTGATAAGAGAATTACAGATGAAGAACATGTACTCGTACTACTATCTTCCTTGCCGAAGTCGTACAGGCCGTTCGTGCAATCAATCCTCGTTGGGAAGAAAACTCTGGAGCTGAACGAAGTGACTACGCTTTTGAAAGAGAACGAGAGGATGTTGGGAAAAAGTAGTGTGCCTATTGGAGATCAAGCACTAACTGTTGAAGGTTCAAATCGAGGGAGGAGTTTTGGAATAGGGAATTCTCGTTGAGGTAGATCGAGATAAAAAAGCCGAGCTCGGGATGGAGAAGATGATCGAGAATGCTACTAATGTAAAGAGCCATATCCAACCAAGATGTCCCAGATTGAGAGAAGACATGAAGAGCCTTAGAGAGTAGAGATCTAAGGGCAAGGAGAAGGTTTATGGCGAGGACTCTGCGAACCTTATTGAAGGTGATGATAGCGATGGTAGTGAGACTGTTTTGATGGCAGTAAGTGGGGACGTTAATGAAGGCTCGAAGAGGAAGAAAACTGACTAGGTGATGGATTCAGCGGGAACGTTTCACGTTTGCAATGATAGAGCTAGTTTCGACACTTTGCTTTTGGGGAAGAGGCTTGGGTACATCATGTTAGGATTAGTATGCCCTAAAGCTCACTTGTACATGACATTTTGGATATGAAACAATGTATAATCATATTTTTGTTAAATGGCATTATGAGTTTCTTACATATAATATTTGTTATGTTTTATCGATGCATGTATGAAGGTCCTTTGACTTGCACTAATGACTTGGGTGCGCAGTGAGGCTGGACGCACAGTAGGTTCAAGTCTAGATTTAGTCACATCATAAATTGAATCCATAACCAAATAGTAGTGTTGAGCACTCTACTTTGATAAGGTTATATTGAGTAAGTCTCATCTTTGAGGGTGATCTACCTAGGTCATTGGAGGACTTTCTGGATTTGTCTCAATAGTACGTGTGTCACGTATTGAATAGGACCATTGTGAGTATGTTTTATAGAGACGTACTATCAAAGAAAGAAAACAAGACACTCACTGCTACTAAATGATCATTGCTCTTAATCTTGAGTATATGTGGATGAACTAATGAAGTTAGGGTTTAGTACTTTGATTCACTGTGGGTGAGATCTTATTTTATTAGGATCAACAGCTTGTGCATTGAGTGCTAAGTTCTAATTAATTAGAACATGCATATGCAAAAAATGGAATCTATGTGGCCCCTTTGGGATTGTCCAAATTTATCATCCGAATCTAGATCTAGTGATACTACCTTTATAGGTGTGTCGGTCATATGGCTTGAGGGTCGCTCCCGAGATCAAGAGATTCCATGACCAAGGATGGTTGGCAATAGGACAAGAAACCCAACGGAAAAGGATACAGCTAAGGAGGTGATAGTACAGGCCAAAGGACCGATCTTAGTGTGGGTATACATAGAGGGCATTATGGTCAGTTATTTAGTAGGTCAAAGACAAAGTTCACATTCTTTTGTGATAAGCTTTTGGGTAATGACAATTATTCTTGGAGTGCAACTTTGATCTTATGGTGGAATAGATCGAAGTTAAAAATAATTATTATGTCGCCTAGATCGGGCAAGGATATTTTTAATTATTTTTGGAAGCTAATGATAATTGTGTCTTCTTGGTCCCTTCCCTAGTTGAAATGACTTTGAGAGAGTAATCTTGAAAGAGCAAATTCCATATTGTGGTAGTAGCCTTATTGGGCCAAAGCTTGAAATTGGGTTTGTGCTTTCTTTAGAGTTCAAGATAACCTAATTAGGCTAGGATGGTTTCCTATTGGGCTTGGGCCTCCACATGGATTATGGACTATGAGTTGGACTTGGATAATGGGCTTGGCCTAAGTCTTCCAAGACAAGTGGACAACTTGCAAAATACTACAAAAACAAGTGGACAACTTGCACAAGTCTTCCAAGACAAGATTGACAAGTTTCAAAAAGGAAATACTACATGGAAATTTTCTCCCACATTGAAAGTTTATCAACTTTAGATGCCAAGGTTCTCTCTATAAATAGACAAGACCCTACACCTTTTATGTATTCCACTTTGTAGTTGATTTCTTCCTTTTTGGCAAGAAAAAACTACAACACATAGTACACACTTATTGTGTGATTTTTGCTCTAGTTTTTCAAGAGCATATTATTTTTGCTTCTTCCCACACAAGAGGCTATTCTCTCAAGATAAGTCTCTTTAATCATAGGGAAGAAGACTAGGGAGTTGCTTATTGTGACACTCTTATAGCAAATTTTGGTGGCCTTGTTCGTGAACGGGAAAAAAGCTTATAACCGGTTTTAGCTTCATCAAAGGCCCCACGCTTCAAGAGGTTAGCTTTATATATTTTTGCAAGCATTAGTTATATTTTATATGTTCTTGAGCATGTTCTTGTGTGTGTAATGTAGTTATTTTATTTTCCTAGCATGTTTTCTTAGTTATAATTTAGAAAATATGGACTAGGATACCCCACACTTAATAATATCGATCCTACACATCATTGTTGGGAACAACCAGAAGATGAAGGTTGTTGGCATTGGAAGAGTTCGCCTGAGGCTTAACAATGGTAGTATCAAGACCATCTCCAATGTAAGGTATGTGCTATCTTGTGAGTCCAACATAATTTCGTTGGGTGAGTTGGCATCAAAAGGGTACAAGCACATTGGTGAAGGAGACTGCTGCAAAGTGTATCGTGAAGAAGATCTAGTTCTTGAAGGGAGGAAGAACGAGAAACATGTGTGCTACTTGGAGGGATGCACCGCGCTGAGAGATGAACGCGACAAGTGTGAAGAAACTCAAGCGAAGGCTGAGAAGAAGAGAAGAGTGACGTTCTCGTCTGCTGCAGAGATTCTTGGCACTTCTCGCCAAGGGAGGAATTTGTTGGGTTATGGCTCAAGTGCTAAGCCCAAGTCCATATTGAAATTAGGAAAGAGTCTTAATGAGAGTCAAAATTCTAGTTATGGTAAGAGTCTTAGTTATGGTAGGATTGATAGATTAGGAAATCCTTTGTCTTGGAGGATAAGGAAATCTCCTCTATAAATAGGACTCTTGTATTAGTTGAAAGGTGTGTCTTGCAATAGGTCTAGATTGAGAGAGAGACAGAGAGAGAGAGACAGAGAGAGAGAGAGAGAGCCATTGTAAGAACATTGTGAGGGAGGGTTTAGACTTTTCTATCCATGCAAAAAGTCGCTTGGGTTGTAATACTCTTTTCTATTTAGTTGGAGTTTTCGTGGATGTAGGCAGAGGGCTGAACCACGGTTAATAGTGTGTATTCTTTTTTCGTTACTCATGTTTTAATTCCGCTGCGTGAGTGTGTGTTATGCGTCATAATTTCCTAACAAAGATTATAACACATTATAATAAACGTTATGATTTACCTAGTTATAACACATTATAATAAACGTTATGATTTACTTAGTTTCTCTAATCGATAAATTGCAAGAATCCTTCCATCTAGAAATTTGGCGTATGGAAATTGATTATGTTACATAGCTAAATACATGAAAATCAAATTTTAAAATTGCTTAGAAACCAAATTAATAAAGATTGTTGGTTTGTTATTATTTTGGCCATTTTTAAGACTTGATTAATACATAATTAACCTATATAATTTGTAAACCCAAAATTGCCTAAATAAATTCAAATAGATAATTAATAGTAAAACCACCCAAAACCACCTATTTACACCCCTATTTGAAATTAATAGTAAAACCACCCAAAACCACCTATTTACATCCCTATTTGATGGGATTTTCTTTAGGAGATAAAAATGAAATGAAGCAATAAAAAATATTAGGGTTAAAATGAAATGGACTCCTACATCAAGCACTTTTCAAATTCTAACTGTAAAGAAGGCATGAAACTATTGAGGCCAAAGCCGAAACAAAAGAAGAATAAAATTGAGGCCAAAGCCGAAACAAAAGAAGAATAAAATAACTATGAGTATCACCTGTATTCTAATTGGTACCTAAGGAATATGGAAAGACTGCATTATTTATTGTCTTGCCTTTTATTCTAGTTCTCCCTTAATTGTATTTTGCTATAATTATGTGCTACCATATCTTGTAATCTATGTGTCCTACAAATAGGTACTTAGCTTATTGTAATAGGTAAGGAAAAAAAGAGAGAGACATGAGGCAGTTAGTAGAGAGAGATTAGAGCTAAAGCAAGAGTTCATCTTGTATTCACTACTGATATGGTCTTAGTAAAATTCTCCTTCTTGCCCGTGGAGTAGGCGTAGGCCAAACCATGTAATTATGTCTTGAATTTCTAATTTTATTGTCTTGTTTACACCCTCATTCTTCCTAACAAATTGGTATCGAAAGCTAGGTTGTAGGTTAGATGTTGTTGTAGCTGCATGAAAAACACATGAAAAATTTGTTAAATTTGGTGCTTGAAGTTTTCGCAAAATTCTTAAACACATAAGAGCACAAAAAATGCGAACAAAGAGGGCATATTTGGTGTAATGTGTGGAAGCTACTGTGACTGGTTTGACCATGTTTGGCTTGATTTGACTTTAACCATTAACCATTAACTAGGTTTGACCAAAGGTTAAATGGACCTACCTAAAGATTTTTTGTCGTGCTGAGTCTGTCTTTGCACTCAGCTTTGCAAAATTGCACTCAACAGTATGCTTTCTTGTGATATCGTCAACTTTGACCACGTTTGATCGGGTTGACCAAAGGGGTACTCAATGGTTTTTCGGTACACTGAGTTTGATTTTACAATTGATTTAACCAAATTCTATTTCAAGGTGTGTGTTTGGAGAGATGAAGATGAGTTCGACTTTGACAAAGTTTGGAATTTGAGAAATTCAAGGGGAAGGGCAATTTCAGTGTCTGGAAGATCAAGTTCAAGGCTTTTATGATCATGTAGGGATTGTGAAAGTGCTTGAAGGAAAGGTCAAGAAAGAACTAAAAGTGAAGGAACAGGAGGAATTAGAAGAGAGGGTTATAAGTGCAAAACATATGAGAGTCCCTAATAATGTATTGATGAAGATAATAGATAAAGAGATAGCAGTCGAGCCTTGGAAGGCTCTAATTGATCTCTATGCATCTAAGTCACTGACGAATCACCTCTATTTGAAGAAAAGATTGTATACCCTTAAGATGAAGAAGAGTATGCCCATCAAAGAACACCTTGATGAGTTTAATTCCATTGTGCTGGAGTTTAAGAATATAGGAGTTATGATTGACTTGAAGATCTTGCCCTTATTTTGGTGTGTTCTCTATTGCCTTTATTTGAAAACTTTGTTGACACTTTATTTTATGGACGTGACAATATCAACTTGGGTGATATTTGTTCATCATTGAAGTCCAAGGATTTGTAAAGGCACTTCCCAAAAAAATAGAGTGGAGGTTCAAGGAGAGAGATTAATTAGTAGAGCAGTAAAACACAAGAAAGGGAGATCTTAGAAGAAGTCAAAATCGATGGAAAAAGATGTGGCATGCCATGAGTGTAGGTTTTGAGGTCAGTTTAGGAACCTTTGCCCAAAGAGAGATAAGAAGGAATCAGCGAATGTAGTGGATGATGCAGAGGATGAGAGTTCTGATGATACCGGAAGTGTCTTGTCTATGACTATAGAATAATGGCAAGAATAATGATTTCTTAATTCTGGTGTTACATTTCACATGTGTCCTAGGAGAGATTGGTTTTCTACTTATTTTGGAAAGAGTGGGAAAGTCAATCTTAAGAATGACCTCACATTGAAGGTGGCTGGAACCGACATCGTGAAGATCAAGATGTTTGATGGCACTATCAGACTTTTTGAGTGTTGGCGCCTCCCCAAGTTGAAAAAGAACTTGATGTCTCTTGGGCAGTTAAATTCTCTGACACCAAGATATTGGAAGATGAACTTGGCAAAATATTTCAAGTGAACTCCAACACTAATACTCTGCTTGCTAAGATAATTTTTGGGTTAACTTCTCAGAATAAACTGTTTTGATTAGGAAGGAATTAGAAGGCAAGCCATATATCATTGGAAAGCCACATAAGTCTAGTTTCTAACAAAAAAAGGTGCCAAAAAATAATGTTTTTAGAAGGAGTTATGGCCATTTTACTACAAACTATCAAATTCGAACTTCATACAACAATTTATGAAGAGAAGTGAATTTTCAGCTTTCTTTTCATTCTTTTACTTGATCTTTCCACCTATATTCCTTGGTTATTGTTGAGCAATTAGTTTTCTTGTTATTTTCTATCAAGTTTCACTATTTTTCATTTCCTAAGTCATGATAGAAGAGAAGGAAAATTTCAGCATTTATTATCCTTGTCTACCTAAAATTGGGGGTTGCTCCAAATATTGTTCTTAAAAAGTCCATCTCGTGTAATCTTTGAAGCAGACAATTGAAATAGAAAAATGCTACATTTTGAGCCTTTGGCTATTTATTTTCCTTCTATATTCTAGTTGTAACTCTTAGGTGGATTCCTTTAAGTGAAGAGTTAGTGGTCACTCGAGTGGTGCCTTATGTTATCTCCTATTTTTCCATTCTTTTGGGTGTCATTCTTGTAGATCCAAGTTTCATTGCACGAATGGAGTTCTTAAAGCACGTAAGGGTTCTTGGTTACTCTAGAGAGGGGTTTTGACAAGCAGTCTATATGTCCTTGATGATTGTACAGTCAAGGGTGTTAGCGTGAAAGATGGATAGAACGGTGCCATTGAGCAAGTAGAGTTGTGTGGTGATGCTTTTCAGGCTCTGGAGGATGGTAATGGAGGTTCAGTCTAAGAGAATACAAGGTGAATATATATATATATATATATATATATCAAAGTGAGTAATGTAAGGTTGTTGCTGAGCAGAGTGCGCATGACGAAAATCCCTCAGAGATGGAATAGATGCGAAGGCTTATGCTTTGAATGCTGTAGAGATGAGTGTGCATGAGTGAGGGTTCCATGGTGAGGTTGAAGATGGTCCAAGGGTGGCTCAGTTGAGAAGCATTATGAGTGAAGAGATAGAGTCTCTTCGTGGATCTGAGGATGAGGTGAAGCATATGTGTGATGTTCCTGAGTCGAATGGTCTTAACGTTGAGGCTGGGAAAGCTATGATAGACACTTGAGGTATTTGACTTGCGAGTAGCATGGGTAATGGGGATGCAACGTTACAAGAACGTTGAAAGGTAGTGTAGAGGTCGCTCAGACAGTTGTGAGGCATTGTGTGTGTCCGCATTACGAAGAGCTAAGCCCAGGTGAGGCTGTTTGGCAAAGGAGAAAAGAACTTTGGTTAATCGATAGGGAATGAATACGCTCCAAGGTGGAGATTTGTGAGGTTTGACTTGTATTCTAATTGGTGCCTAAGGAATATGGGAAAACTTGCCTTATTTGTTATCTTGTTTTTTTTGTCCTAGTTCTGCCTAATTTGTATTCTACCATAATTGTTTGCTACCATGTCTTATAGTCTCTATATCCGATAAATAGGTGCTTAGCATATTGTAATAGGTGAAGGAAAAAAGAGAGATGTAAAGAAGTCGGCAGAGAATGCTTAAAATTAGAGCGAGAGTCCATCTTGTATTCACCATTGACCTTGTCTTAATAATTCTTGCCTGTGGAGTAGGTGTAGGCTAAATCACATAATTGTGTATCTTGAATTTCTTGTTTTATCGCCTCGTTTACACCCTGTTTTTCCCTATTAATAACATTCTTTTCTGGTTAGTGATCATCCTTAAGATGAAACTTTTAAAGGCATGGTTTCTTGAACCATGAGATGTAAATTAAAAAGAAAAGGAATTATGATGAATTGAAAGTAAACTTTTGAGAACTGGCTTAAAAACTTCTAATATCCTTGTTAATTTTGAGGATTTCTTTCGGGGTGTACAATTGCATTACTTATTGCTCTTGTTTTACTTGTACAAACTCAAAGTGTGCTGAACAAACATGAGGCTACTCTGTATATGGATAAAATCTTCCCACTTTACAAGTGAACGAAATTGTAAATTTCTTAACATATTATAATATCAAGAAATTCTCCTCGCATTTTCACTCAATCTTGCTGCTGAGTCCCTAGGCTCTCTCAAGATCAATTTTTATCTTGTTTGCAATTTGTATGTGTATATGTTCTTACATATGATCTTTTACGCTGCAAATATACCACAACTACGTAGTGACATACCACCATAACTGATATCTAAACAGTTATATTTATTCTCTAAACAATCTAGCTTCTCAAATTTACAAAATCTAGTCTTAATAACGAAGAATACATAAAACCCCCTATACAGATTATCAAAATTAATAAGGCTTCTCTCATTCTTTGCAATTAATACAAGCACACATATGCCTAAAAAACTCATATCTTCACCAACTTGTTCACACACACACACACACATATATATCACACAACTGAGAAACAAACTAATTCTTGTGGTAGCACCTCGAAAGTCAATGCTAAGCCTAAAATAGAACTAATACTTGCAACACTTTAATAAACCTAGTTTTACCTCAACAAATTTTGACAAATAAAACCAGTTTACTACACTCTTTTCCTTTTAGCAGGAATATCCTTAGTTCAACTAGTCAACTATATCTTTTGTATGTTAAATAATACCAACTCTTTATTTTTCTGTACACAAATATGCAATCAATAAGAACTAAAAGCAAAATATTAGTTTCTAGTAACATTTAAGGCAATAAATTATATGGAGAATAAAACCATATCCAATCCACCATCAATATCACAACCTATAAGATCAATTAGTCAAAGACACACCTCCTTTCCACAACCCACAAGATCAATTAATCATATATAACAACACATCTTATGTTCCATTATACGGGCATTCCAATGAATTTCAGGTGCTTTTTTTTTTTTGGCCTTTCTTGATGTATATTGTAACCACATCTTTCTGACCATGTAAGCCCATTTATGAACTAATAATTTGATAGTTAGAACAAGTATAATTGAACCTAATGCATATATATCAAATTCTTCAGGTTAATTAAGAAAAAAACACATTTAAGTTACTCCTTACATTTATTGCTGCATTTGCTTTGTTTATTCAAGATGCATGAGCTGACAGTTAGTAAGCTGTTAAGCTAGTAGGATAAAACTGGATCTTGTCATCTTAAAACATACAAGCTGAGTGAGGAAAAGTGTTACAAAAGAGAGATAACTACATTCATCTCAACTTGTCTTATATTTTATAGGATAAAATACACTAGGCTCCCTTATGGTCTATTATAAATGCACAATATACCCCTGTTGTGCCAAAAGTCACACAGCAGACCTTTGTCGTGAGTAAAAGTTCCACACATACCCCTTACTATTTACATCATTCGTAACAGTATTAAAATTTACATTAAAAAAGATGTTAATAACCTTGCTCTACTTGTTCAATTTTCCATCACCATCATCATTATCATCATCATCATCATCATCATCATCATCATCATCATCATTATTTTATTTTTAATTAAAATTTTTTGATAGACAAATATTTTTTAACTTATTTTCTGTGTTTTCAGACATTAAATACTTAAAAAATATTTTTGCAATATTGAGCAAATTGTAAAAATCTAAAAATTATGTTTTCTATGTTGCTTTTACTTACTTGCACAGAAATCTCAATTTTGTGTTTTTGATATCCGAACAAATGACCTTTTTCTATTTATTGAGCATTGGTTCTGGTTGGATGAAAAAATTTGCATGTCACGAAATAAGTTCTAATTAATCTAAAAATATAATCAAATATTCAATTCGATAATGGCTACATTGTTGAAGCTCAATTCTAACTAAACCAATGAGGTTGAAGCTTTAACATTTTTGACCATTAATGGTCCATTTGTTTGCAAAAAAATATTTCTTAAAATATAGTTAAAAATATTTTTTAAGTATTTTATGTTTGATAACACAAAAAATAAATTAATAAGAAAATAATTTTCTATCAAAAATTTTAATTGAAAATAAAATAATAATAATAATAATAATAATAATAATAATAATAATAACAATAACAACAACAACAACAATAACAACAACAACAACAACAACAACAACAAAAACAACAACAACAACAACAACAATAATAATAATAATAATAATAATAATAATAATAATAATAATAATAATAATAATAATGAGAACAACAATAAAAGAAAATTGAACAAATGGGCTAAGGCTATTAATGTCTTTTTATGTAAATTTTAACACTGTTAGGAGAGATATAATCAGTAAAGAGTATGTGTGAAACTTTTATTTACCACAGGAATTAGTTGTGGGACTTTTGGCACCATAGGAATGTATTTTGTACTTATAATAAACCACAAGGGGGTTTGATGCATTTTATCTTATTTTATATATAGCTCTAGTATGAGAATGACCAAGTTTAAGCAACTGAAAATTGTGCACAAAATACAATGTAAATCACCAGCATTTACTTGAAGAATATGATTTAAATTCATGCTAAATATCAATCATCAACACTTGTTTAGTCCCTTAGCCCGCTTATCTAGACTTCATCTTTCTAATGAAAGGATATTAGACACAGAAATTTACTTAAAAAACAAAGCTACAATCATGACATTTGGTATTGGAAATATTCTAACTATTTAGTTATGTTCATATGAAACAAGTGGATTATGACATTTGAAATAGACATACCATGTAGGAAACAAATATATAGCAAGAATTAAAACTTTGGAAATAGATACACTATGTAGGAACAAATATAGCAAGAATTAAGATTACATTTTTATTTGTCTTTCACTATTATCGACTGATTGAGAACGATAACAAAAAAGGGATCCTTTGTCAAAATAAAGAACTAATATGGAGAATGCAAATAAAATTTCACAAATTAACTTATATCGACATGGTAGAATTTTGCAAAACTCGTCCTTTCAATATTATTGAGCAATGTTTGGCAAGAACGATTCTCTTTGCCGCGAGTATCAAAATCTTATGATAGGAAAATGAAATGCATAAGATATAAAAAGTATAAAAGAAACACATATAAATGGGACAAATTAAAGTTATTACTTGTCCTTCAGGTGACATGAAAAATCTAACCAATTCTTGCCATTGACGAGCATCCATACCGTTGGGCTTTCTTTTAAAGTTCTCTTCCATCGATAGATTGTCACTAAAATATCTTCTCATCAGTTCAATTATGTGATTTCTCAATTTCATTCTAATTGATTGAGCGAGAAACCATCGGATTTCTTCTTTAGAAATGCCATAGGAGAACTTTGCCTAGAAGAAGATAATCTGAACTTTTGAACATGCAAAAATCAATTAAACCAAGTAATTTATCTTATCTTCCAAGCAAATGACAAATATCTCACCTCCATAAGCCTAAAATGTTTATCCTTTAAGTCATCACCTACTTTTATCCAATCATTAGTGACATTGATAGAGCAAAATTTCCTTACAAGAAAGCCCATGTAGCTTTACAACTTTTCTGTATTAGCGGAAACAGGTTGGTTTATATTGTTGAACTCCAGAGGTGCAGTCAAATCAAGTTTAAGGGTTTGTATGTCTATACATTTTGCTTAACCCCTCCTCCTTGTGCTTGAAGAGCTTGCTGCAATAAGTTCAGTACAGTTTGAAATACAATCATAAACTTTTTAAAATATATAATAAATATATTACTTGATTCCACCTCCTTAGAGGCAACTGATATTGGTTCACTCATTGGCCCTTCATCACGAAATCTTTTTCTTGAAACAACAAAGAAAGCATTCTTTGATCTACCCATATTCCTTGACCTGTTCCAAATCTCTAGTTATATAATAAGTTCTTATGATTGAAACAACAAAATATAAGCATATAAAACCAAATACTCAAATTTGGACTGAGGCAAATGTGCAATGTCAAACATGTAAAAAGAACCACATCCCTTATCTATATCCCTTCTTTCTTTTCCAATCCACTAGATCCATCAAATGGAGAATTGAACAAAATATCAAACTTCATAATATTGAACACATTAAAAGAGGAAGAAGAACTCTTAGCACAAGTATATAAGATTCTCATAACTAAATGTTTGCATTTTGAAACTTCACAATATGCTACATCTAGGAACCAAGAATTGTAAATGGATAAGATTCTCGTAACTAAATGCTTTTCAACTCATCCAAGAGCATCTAAGGGCCCGTTTGGATTGGCTTTTTTCAAAAGCACTTTTTTTAACAACTTTTAAAAAATAGTTTTTTTAGAAGCTGAAAATTTTGGCTTTTAAAAAAATCTGTATTTGAGTTTTTTTTTTTTATAGAATTTCAGCTTTTTTGGAAGCCAAATCAAATAGTTCTTGCAAATTTAATGTAACTTTTTCAAGAAAAAAGTATTTTTTCCTTAAAAAAAGCCAATCCAAACAGGCTCTAAAGATGTCTGACATTTTGCCACAATGAGAGAAAAAAAGCTAAAAAGAGGAAAAGCTTGAAAAAAACTTTAGGTTATCTTTGCTTTTAGCAGGCAAGACATTAGATTAAAAACATGCAATAGCTCTTATAAAATTCTATTTACCAGGTGAGAAAAAAACTTCACAATTGATATAGCTAGATAAATAGCTTGACTAGATTCCATATTTTAAAAATATACATGGTATTACTAAATCCAAGAACTACCAACTTTCGAAAGATCAAGGTGAAACACAACAATACACTAACTAAGATCAATATAATTTGTTAAACCACTTAAGGCCTATTTCTTTACTGATCTTGGTTACCTTGATGCATCACTATGGATCTCTTAGAACAAGTAGTTTAGTTTCATAAGTAGAAAAAGGTCTAGAGTTTAAGTCTTAATGAATTCTGCTATAAAAATTAAAAAGAAATATTCATATCCACATAAACACCTAACACAAATAGAACAAGGCTTTTGAAAAATTTATCTAAAACAAACAACATGAACTAGAATAAGAAGAAGAAAAATAAAAAAAAAAGAGAAAGAAAGAACTGTTGAATCCATGCAAACACTCAACCAAACAAATGAAACTTTAATTTATCCTACTAAGTTTGTTAATATGAAAAACTTGACCTAGAAAAAATTAAATGCAATAAAAAAACCTTTAGAGGTGGATGATGAAGCGATGTGTTCACATGGAGCAGACTTTCTCTTTGTTCTTTTCTTTTCTTTTTCTTTTAATGTCATAAGTTGATTGATTTAACAAAGTGAATTGGATTTTTCAAATTGAAAGTTAAACAAGCTCTTGCAAGAGCAATATTTTGAGCATTCCAAATTAAGGTCAAACGGATTGGAATGAACTTCATTTGTTATTACTTTTATTCCTCTTCCTTATTGATTTGGAAGCCAAAGAAAGACTCACACTTGTATCCATTTACATGTTTAATATCATGCTTGTATCCATCAATAACAAAATATAAGTAATCTACTTAAGAGACTTGAAAAAAAAATGATGGCTCAATAACTTTATGATAGACAAGACGTGAAAAGAATGCACGAATGCTTATATGAATGATGTTTGAGGTCCAAAAGAAAATGCTTAACAGTGCTATTTATTATTTCCTTGAAGTTCAAAATGTAAATAGCTATGCAAATTAATGATGTTTAATTCACAAGTTGATAAGCATGGAGTAACAACAGGACTAAACTCGAGCATCTTGTGTGTGTTTCATGTCTGATAGCTTCTCTAGATAAGGGGTTACCATTAGCCTTTTCTTCAGAGATGCGTCAAGATCTACAGAATTAACTTCTTGTAGCATAATAATGAATAGTCTATGTTTGCTACATTATTTATAGAATTCGGAGGGAAAAATGCTGAACTCATAAGGATCAGCTAAGTAGTTTACCTGAGTGTTCTCAACTCCATGTAGCATAAATGTGAGGAGTCTCCATTGAGAACAATTAGACATAACTTTGACACACATACAAAAATATATGATCAAGGCTCTTGATGATCATAATCATGTATCACTCCGAACAGACATTTAACTAAATGGAATTTCTGGAGAGCTTGCCAAGGAAAAAAAAAAAGAAAATAAGACATGTAAAGTTGAAATTGATTTGTAAATTATTTGGTAAAAACAAGTATTAGTGTAGAAAAATAAAATAATAGATTCCAAAAAAGAAGAGTTTGAACATAATTAGCTAGCAAAATCAAAAAATAAAAAAATAATAATAATATAAAAGGAATTGTTGAATGTTTACAATAATGGTTAGAGGTGAAGCGTACATGATAATGGAGAAGATTGAAGCAACAAGACTGTAGAACAACTTTTTGTTTTTCCTTTAGAGAGCAAGTAGGGAAACTAAAGTAATAGCTGCAAATATTGCCAGGGCAAGAGTTAGTAGTCCCAAAATCTTTCCTTTCTCCTTCTTAGGTGCAAATATGAGTTACGTCAACAAATATATGGCCTCAATCACAGCACCAGTGCCATTGATTGTTGACAACAGTAAGTTGTTAGGTGATACAAAAGGCAGACTATACGTATACAATTAATCCAAGTAGAAGGCCTTTTACAGAGTACTATTAGGAAAAGAATGTATGATGATTAAAAGACCACCTTATTTAATCATTGAAATGATAAAAAAATATTTCTGGACTAATACATATGGTTTTTTTACATGTAAAAGAAAGGTCCAGAGTATACTGAAAGAGACTAGAACTAAATTTAGAAATTCACAAACTATACATAATCTATCAACATATGTGCATTTCAAGAGAAAAATTAACTAGACAAAAAATACTAAGCTAAGAAAGGAACACAATAGGAATTCTAATTAGTAATATTTACTCATTGAGTAATTTTTACTCAAATTTAACACCAAGCACATGAAAGAATCACCGTAAGTCAACAAAGATAGCTAGAATTCTTCTTCTTTAGCATCACCATCATTTTCTATGACCAATAAGCCTCAAAGCCCAACCAACAAGCCTATTTTATCTCCCCAACTACTTCTTATTATCAACTAGCTTACTTTCAACTAACCAATAATGCGTACATTGCAATCAATTACAAATCTCTGGCTCAATTACATAACTAAATTAAAACACTTACACAACCTAATATAATAATAATTCTGAAGTTAGGGGCCACTTTCTTGATGATATTTTACTAGTCATTTACAATGTCTTTACAAATCTCTGGCTCGACAAAGAACATAATATAAGTAATTTGTACTTGTATCTATCTAGGTCAAGATAAGACATAAATCAGAAAGAATTGAATGATTTAGGTACATCTCATCTAACAAGTCTAATGGCATCAATAGGAACCTATATGATATGCTATTCACTAACTAACTAATGGCATTATATAGAACAAGGTTTTTGGAAGTTTCAATCTTAAATTTTTGTTAATTTTAATTTTAATATTTTTATTTTTATAATTTATATTTTTTCTTAAATTTAAATAATATTTCCAATAGTAAAATGTATTTTTTGTAAAAATTTCTTATTGAGAATGTTTTCCAAATGTCACAATGTTAATGGGAAACGCACCTGTTACATGGGGTGGGGGAAAGGAGGTTGAATAAGGTGAAAATTGAAGCTTTTAATTTTGTCTTTGATTGAGACCTTTTTATCAAGCACTTGGCATGAAAAGCAAATTTGAAACCAAAATGCAATAAAAAGGAAGCAAACACAAACACCAAGATTTATATTGGTTTGACACAAGCCTACATCCAATTTTCAAGCTTTTCGTTTGAGAATTTCAACCAATTTCACTAGAAACAACTCTATTCTTCAATAGTTGGCTTATCACAAACTAACGTTTTCACCACTTGAATCCTACCCAATTCGAGTTAAAAACCCAATCCTCACTTTAATTTAGTGTTTTTGATTCATGATACACTCACCTCAACCTTTTACAAAGTATAATTGAATATTTCAAAGTGACACTTAAAAAGAATAAGCACAAAGCCGGAATTTTTTATTACAATTATTGATCCTAAGAATTGCTTCAAAATGTGTGCAATGTTGTTGTTATTTGGTTCAAATTAAATGTGTGTGTGTGTGTTTATATACATACATACATATATATATGTATATATATATGTACATGCAGACATATATGTATACGTATATACATACACACAGACATACAAACATACATGCAAAAGCTCAAAAATAGCTGCTAGAAACATCAAAAAGCTTGAAACTTAAAATTTAAAATGTAGGGAATGGATAAGATCAAGTGGGTTGCAGCAAAAAGGGGTAGTTTTGGTAAGATTTTTCAAAATTAGCTTACTGGTAGGCAAGGTGCCATTATGGTGGTTGCTCGCGCCTTTGTCAAAGAATATTGAACTTCCCTAAGGTCGAGCTCTGGTACATGTGGCTGACCTCATGCTGAGACCACGTCCTACTCAAGCTCCACTGATGATGATTGAGGTCTTGCATCACGATTGCATAACCTTGTCCATCAGAGAGTTTGATATGTGTTTGAAAAACTTTCAAAGCTCAAACTTTCCTTTTGAAAAACTAAGTTTAAACACTTGTCTTTAAGCCCGTATGCAATCAAAATCTCTTAAAACATTTGAAAAAATGTAGTGCCTATAAGATTATTAAGCCAAACAAAAATGCACATGTAAGAGGCAATCTTACATATATAAACTATGTCCCTAGATTATCGAGCTCACAAAAATGCACAGGTAAGAGGCAATCTTACATATATAAACTATGTCCCCATCCCTTATACCTGTCGTCTTTATCCTTATGTTACCTCTTCACAAGCCTTCAATGATACTTTTGTTTGTACATCAAGACTTACAAGCAATGAGCATTTGTCACAAGAACTTCCTTGAAGTTTAATGATCAATTATTTCTCATACAAAGTCTTAATAGGAATCATTAGAGCATTTAAGCATATATGACTCAATGTTATTATGGCAATCATGCTAATCAACTTATCAAATCATTCATCAACCTGAACTTCATTTGAATCATTAGTTTTATCATCACCCATTATCCAAATATTATATAAAGCGGATAATGCTAACAATCTCCCTTTTTTTTATAATGACAAACCATAGATAGATAGAGATGGATGCATTGAAATTAAAGTCTTTAAGCACAAGATGAGTGAAGCCTTTGCTCCCCTTATCAAAATGTGTAATAGACGATAAGCACATGAAGTCTTCAATAGGCATGACTTTCCCTCAAGACATGCATTCATTCTCATAAAAATAAGCATTCAAGCATTCACAAATTCACTATTCTCCTCCGTAAGCATTCAGTCATTCATTCAATCATATAAAAGTTCATCATTCAAACTCATAATTCAACCTAAGCAATCACTCATACATTATTAATTTTCAAAATATTCGTACATTCTTACTTCTCTCCCCTTTTGACATAATCAAAATTTAAAATTAAGAGAGAAAATGCAATTGTAAGCTCACTAACAAGTCATTAAATGAATCATTTGATCATAGATCCATCCAAAATATTCATATGTAATTAAACATTCACTCAAAATATCAAAAGTGACTAATATCCAAAATATGTATATTTCTAGTGGCTTAAAAAATATAAGTCTATGCAATGCAAATGCCTTAAAAATTGTTTTAGAAATAGAAACTTGTTTTCAAAGTCAAGAGGGACTAAAGAAAGCAGGTTCGGGGGTTTCAAAAGCAAAATAATCTTGGCCAGGTGGTTGCATCATGTCACAGAAGCTCTTCACAACACTTCAAGATATGTCACTCATACATCCAAATTTCCAATGTCTTCACAAATATTCTTGAAGCCTTCTTTGAGATCATCTCAAATTCTAGCTCTTATCTCAGCTAGGTACTAAAAAAACATCCAAGTTTGCCCTATTACTTAAAGCACCACTTATTCCACCCCTTTGTCTTTTCTTTCTTGTCTTTCCTTCTCTAAGCCATCCAGTGACCTTTTCCTTGCTTCTTCTATTTCTTCCTCATGGAATCCTCCGTGTTCTTGTTCTTCATCATCATTGTCTTCATCCATAGGATTCATCCTCTTTTCTCTCCCTTTCATTACCGAAGTGATTGAGTGTTGTACTGATTTAGAAAGCTTCTTAAACTTGGCAGGCTCAATGTATTTGGTACTTGAAAATTTTCATATTTAATAGCACATTGGTACCAAAATTAGCATAATCAATAGAAGGGTATCCTCCATAAAATCCATCAAGTGAAGCATCTTTTGGTAAATGGGGATGAATAACTTCATGATACTTGAAAAAATTCGTTACATCCATAGCATAACGCAATGAGACAACTTGTAGACAAATGTGATGAATGTGACTTAGCATAGTGGCAGGCAAATTGACCTTTAATTTCTTATCCAAATGATACATAATGAGTGCCTCTTGGTGCCCTATCGTATCATCACGTGTAGTCCCAGGCAAAATTGAATCCTTTATAAATTTCAAGAAAACTCTTTCTTCATATGGGAATTGTTTCTTCTTTGCGAATTCTATATGCCTTCTTTGGCCAACATACTTCAAAAGATAATTTAATACTTCAATTTTCATTGCTTTCGACATTCCTTTAGGTCAATCCTTAGTGAACGAATTTGTTAGGAGTTCCTAGGAATTCTGCACGGGATCAAGCTCTATCCAATTTAAAATTTTTCACAAAGGAACAGAATTACCTTAAAAAATGCACCAAAATTTCTAAGGCTCATTTTTGAAATTGCATTCTAAAAACGTTTAGCTCCTATTCTTCATATGTGATCAAAATGCTTCAAAGGAGAGAGAAAGTTTTAGAAAGAGGAAGAAGCTTTCTCGAAGACATGTGTCACAGAATTGATAAGAGTCCTGGTATTTATAGAGAATTGCAAGGGGTTGGGCCTTCACAAAAACCCAATCCTATTTGTCGTCCTATTTACTAAGTCCAAATCAATTAAACTTTAAGATAACTTCTCATCTAATCCAAAGCTCTATCGAAACACGATTTAATTTGAGCCACACATGTGGTGCTAGCCAAATGTAGTCAAAATTAAATCAATGACTTATAAATTAATAATTAATATTAAATATTTAATTCTCAATTTAAATCAAATACTTAATTCACAATTAAATATTAAATTAATTATTAACCGCTTTATTTTTTTAATTTTTTTGGTTAATCCCCCCATCCTAATGGGATTAAACCTAGTATCTCATGCCTGGAGGGAAATAGTCTCAACCACTTGAGTTATCCCTTAATCCTATTAACCATTTTATTTAATTTATAATTAAATAAAATCGCATTTTAATTATAAATTAAATATAATATGTAAATCCTCAATATACACTCGACCATATGTGTGACTCTGTAGGTTCAAACTTAAACTCATAATACAAGGATCACCCTAGTACTAATTGGAGATACCGTCTAGTAACAGTTCCTAATGTTTGGATAAGCCAAATAATTGTAAGGTAATTAATCAACAAATCTGGACATAATGGTGGATTCACTATGACCCTTGATGTTTTGTAATACAATAATGGCATGGTTAACTCTCAAGCCCTTAATCGGTCATTCCATGTTGATTTCTAGTTTTGTCATGATTCATCATGACAAAACCTAGTAACTCATCACAAAGAGTGCTTTAGCCAAAGACTTAGAGAATCAGAGTAAAGTAGAACATAATTCTCCAAATACCTGGAGCAGCAAATCCCATCTTGACCTACGCATTAGCTTAGCAATACTTGCCAATACGTAGTAGTCTTTTATCACCAGATTAGAAATCTAAATAGTATGGTACCAAGGTCTGGGGAGTAATTTGCAAACCTCTATGGCAATCTCAAGTCAGAGTAAATATAACATCTATGTGCAACATAAGCTACCCTTTAACTCCAAGGTACATACCATAGGATGTGTTTGCTTAGAGAAACTCCTTTTTGGCTATTAGGTCTTGGCAACAGTTTTGGCCAAGCTTTGATCTTGCGTCAAGAAGATCGTAACCTTTCACAATTGCCTATACAACCATTTGGTTCTCTTATGCAACCTAACAATTAGGGTTCTTTTCTTACCTCAAACTCGGTCCAGGGACTTGTACTGCTGTGGCCTACGAACTCTTCAATCGTACCAAACAATTGGTGTGATGATCACAATCCCAATTGAGTGACCGCAGTTGCAATTAGAGCTCAAAGATCTAAAGTCAAATGAACAAACGGTCAAGTAATGCACTAGACTGCAATTTATTATCGTGAATGACTGTTTACAAAGAGCCTAAGAATAACTCTTTTTGAATAAGGAATCTGAAACACCATAGAACTAATTACAATGGCTGGATTGCAATAATACTATAAAATGAATTAACAATGCCTATGTTTGGATTGTCTAAGTTATGCATGCTACCTATAAAGTGAATTATAATGATTTTAGTTATGCTACTTAGACTAAGCTATGACTAAGCTAGGCCACGACTAAGATATTAGACTAAGCTATGACTAAGCTAGGCCACGACTAAGCTATGAAGAGCTAGGTAGAATTAGCTAAAGACCAGTGGTTGTGGGACCTCTTGCTTCTAGATGTCAACTAACTTTTATTCTTGAAGCTCTTGAAATCTCTCAACAAACTATCTTAAAGGCAAAGCCCTATCAGGTTGTTGGCCACAACTTTGACCAAGCTTTGACCTTATGACAAAGTGATTTGACCTCCCTACAATTCCTATACAGCCTACTAAGTCCTTTATGCAAACATAAATGGTTCATTTCTCCCCCGAATTCAATCTAGCGAATTGTACTGCTATATGTCACAAACTTTGAAATTGTAAATATTCAATTTTCATAAATGATCAAGTGCTAACTTACAACAACTGATTACAAAGAGCCCAAGATAACAAATCTCTTTGAATATAAAATTTGGTCCAAGGAATCACTATTACAGCGATGCCATAGTGTTTAGCTATCTGAGACTAATATTAACCTAAGCTATGTTATACTCTAACTAAGTTAAAAAGCAAGGATAATAATGAGGATTGGTGGTCGTGAAACCCTTGAGTTTTGAGCCCCGTGTCGTACTTATTCCTTGGACTTCTTGGAAAATCTCAACTGGTTAACACATTTTGGGGTTAGTATAGTTAGATGGGGGTCGTGCTTGATTCTGCACCAATCTTCTTCCCCAAATTGTTCAGAAGTCATTGGCAGCCCTTCATACGTGTACTACTCATCGTTTGACTTGGTCCTTCTTTCCCCATATCATGTGTCTTGCATCTGCTCATTTATTTCCCTGGTTGTAGTTCAACCAGATTCTGGCCCTGTTGCTAGCCTTGCTTCTTGCACCAAAGGGCTCTAATTGGCCTGTGTTCTTTGGCCACTCTAGGCCACAAAATATGCATTTTGGGTATAAATAATCAAACTTCTTAATTATTCTATTTATTGACTTCTGCATAATAATCACTATTGAACGTATTGCTATAACAATTTTGTGATAATAGCTTTGATCATGCGATCCCAGGCTTCGACACTATGTTGTTTGAAGGTTGTACACATAGATTCAAAGGATACGAAGGTAATGAACAAATATAACACAACAGATGCAACATAACACATAAACAATTAACATTTTGGTATGGTTTGAGATAGGCTACATACATCTCTATTACTCAAAAGAAATAATTTCTATGTGATCAAACATGGTACACTCACCTTATGGTACATGGCACCTAAATCCATGGTAGAAGGTACTGTATATCGAATACATATGGACTTATTATTCTCCAAATCCAATTGGACTTGGAATTCGAGTCACACTATAATAGTATGGGCCCTGCTGTGGCATTAATTGATGTGGAACAAGAAAGGTTCCCAATGCACAGTTTTACCTTGTGGCTTGTTATATTGGATAGACTACCAACAATGGTAAGAACTAGTCATTGTAGGGTGAGTTAGCTATTGAGGTCATGGAATCTTGTTTATAGACTATTGGTGTATTTTAGTAGGCATTTTTGGCGACAAGGTTTACAATTTTCTCTCTTGGCTAGTGATATTCTGGTAGCCCCTTGAGATGTTGATATGCGGCAGCATGACATTAGTCACTCATGTTGCGTATACAAGTTGGCTAGCAACTGGTGGGAGCTGTGCTAATAATGGCACCAGTACTATAGTGGCAGCACCTATGGTCGTAGATGACAAATAAGTGACAAAAAAGGTGGCCAAGCACCAGTAAACCACCTTAAATAACCTATGCATATGGTGGTTGTCTGATAGCTTGGTAGTGTTTATACAACAAAGATGGATAAGTGTGTACTTACCTGAAATGCTTACACTTGAGAGGACTCTATGGGAATGAAGATGGAAAACGATCTTGGTGAAGGTCAAAACTCCTTTTGTAGATTGAGAGGCACGTGACTAGTCGTTGGGAAGTTCCTATTCTTGGGAAGCAAGTTGATGCCATGACTACCTCCAAGTTAGTGGGTCAACATTAGTGGTCAAAGCTTGGCAGCCATGATCTTCCATGTAGTTAGTGGGACTAGATTTGAGGGGCAAATTGTCCTCCATGTTTTACCTTATTGTTAGTGGGCAAACTTATATGCTTGGTGAGCAAAGACTATATAAATAGTTCAAACACTTGTACATCTTGAAGGACAAAAATAGAGTAAGATTACAAGAGAGTGTCTTGTAAATTCAAGCTTGGGAGTTCCTTGTAATATATTGTGATAATATACACAAGGTTAAGCATTGCTCATATATTGTGTGTGTTCTTTTACTTTCCATTCACAATATTGTTATTGTTTGTAATTGTACTCTAACACTTGTTCTTTTACTCTATTTTGTGCATATCACACATAAGTCTTATGACATATTTTAACATGGGATAACATGAGTCACCGTATAACGTCACATATTCTTTTCGTGTGTAGTGGGTCCAAGTTAGTGGCTAACTAAGAGGAAAAGGAGAAAAAAGGAAAAAAAAACTCCTAATTAAAATAATAATAATAATAATAATAATCATATGGTCCAAGTTATTTTACAATCTTTTTAAGATATAGTACTGGGGTCATGATCGTTTATTATAGAAAAAAGAGGCAACTTCTAATTGTTCTTCAAAAATCTATTGGGCGAAAAGGAAGAAATTCCTACTGTATTTAGTGATTGAAAGAGTGGTTGCTTTATAGCTGGGGGTGAGTTTCCTTGTTTCTATGTTATGCTTAAGAAAATTAAATTTTCTGATATCTTATAAATTATTGGAGAATAATAAATTGCAGTTGATTGTGAGGTAAATCAGGTTCTTAGAGAGTTGGAAATCCTTAGAACTGAAGGATTTATAAACTTGAGAATTGTGGATTTGGAGAAAATTAGGTAAGTAGAATTCTTCCTATGAAACTCTTATTTTTCTGTTGGTTGAAAAAAAAATGACCTCGAGAGGTAATCTGACTTTTAAAGTTATCGTTCAATCTTAGTACAGAAATTTCCTTTTTTAGTTTGTTCCTTCCTTCGCTTCATTGTTCATTTGCAAATTTGCTTGGTTTAACAAATTGGATTGAAATGTTTTGATAAAATCATGAATTCTGTTATGTCAACCGAAGTCAAATTTGACCAAGAATTAAGTTATGGCTATGATTATTTTGTCTTTTCTTGAGAATCTTGTTTCTTTTTACTTTTTATTTTCCTTTTCTTTTATTTTTATTCTCTTTTAAGACAAAGAAATTTTAAACATGTCGTAGAAGTGCAAATGATCCTAGTGAAGCATGCCCATAAAAATCTGCATACTAGACAAGTTTATGTGTATATAAGATTATAACAATTGAGTTCAAAATACATATTTTGTTATTTTATTCTTTTCTTTTTTCTTTTCCTCTTTAGATTAGCTTGTATTCATTTGCGTTAAGTATTCTTAGAATCTTAATCTATTTTATATATACTTATAATATATATTTGACAATGCAATTTGTGTGTATACACCTAAATTGTAAATACTTTTGAAAAAAGACCACTCTATTACGCATTGAGATATTTAACGTTTTACTATAATTTCTTTTATAGTTTTCTTATTAATTATTTATTTCCTTCTTAGTTATTTAATTTGACCTTCTTAAAATGCCTCTTGCACTTAAGCTTATTGACTTGTTTTCATGACTCGCATGTGCTGTGATCTTCTGAAGGTACAGATACTAATATTGTACTGTGGCACAGATTTTGTTATTACGTTGCACTTGTGAATTTTGTCATTATTATTGTGTAAGAGGACCCTATATTTACTTTTGAACCGTAGTGGCCCGGGTTAAATTTAATCACAATTGTCTAATTTATGATATTTATTATGTTAGTTTCCTTTCAAAACTATAAATTGTGACTACAAAATATCTTTCTATTAAACCTTTTATGATATGTTAGTAACAGCAATCTCCTAAGCATATTTTGGTATTGAGTCTTTTGATTGTCAATGCTATTCAGAGTCCCTCTTTATTGCAGAATACTTCTTGTGGGTTGACTGAGCTCTCGTTCCCTCACTTTGTTTGCACTTTGTTAGCTTTTTTTATAGTTAAGAAGGAATTATTTATAGCTTGTGGGAGGGAAATTGAATATATGAAAAAAAAAAAGAAAAAGGGATGGATTGTTGAAACCTGTGATTTTATTTATTTAATTTCCATATTCTAGTTGATTTTGATGACTGTGAATAGGATTTGGAGCAACTGTAATAGTTTCAAGGAGTTTGACCTCCTCTTTGGTTATTACGTTTAGAGTTTATTATTTTATGGAGTGAATGTATGATTTTCTTTGGAGATTTACAATTGATTTATGGTTTTTAGTAGCTTTAATTATGATAAGTGTTGGTATTTTGCACCTTGCGTGTTCGAGGAGTTGAATCCCCTTAGGCACGTGATGCATCAGGTGAGAAGAAAAGCGCGTGACACTTGGGGACCGTGTACTTTTGAAGAAATGATCTTCAAGTAACAAGTGTTTAAGTTGTTGTTGGAGCAATAGTGTATTTTATTTGAAAGGAAACAAATAACAGAAGCCATAAACACACTTTTCACTAAAAACACTTATAGGAGTGTATCTTTCAAGTTGTTGGATTAAGGATTAACGTTAGTAAAAAGTTTAAAAAGAACGGTTGTTGAACATAGAAATTTGTCATTAGATGATGGTTAGGTAATATTTTCATGAGTAAAAAAATTGTATTGTTATTAATAAACATACTTTGCTAAATTTCCAGCAAAAAAAGGTGGCCCATACATCTCTGATGGAAGACGAAAGCATCCCTGCCATACGGACTTTGTCAACTTGACCACACGTCTTATCGTATGTCCATTCTTTCAAGCATCACTACCAACGCTATTCCTTAACCTCTCTTTCTCCTTTTCTCACTCTCTCTCTCCATGCCCCCGAGATCTCATCTCGTTTGATCTGCAACCTTTCTCTGTCTCATTCACAGCAACCATTCTGATCGATCATCCAAGGGAGCCCCTCCTATGGGTGGCGCGCACCCACCAGTGCGCGTGCTACCATTACCGTATGTCATGGCTCAGAGCATTCTTACTTGGCCAATGATTATGCTCATTGCCATCCTACTAAATGACATCATAATATCTTCGGGAAAATCAGATATTGAAATTCTTCTCAAGTTTAGGGAGTCCCTAGAAAATAATGGCGAGCTGTCCGATTGGAGTGCCTCGAAACCGCCGTGTAATGGTGATGCTTCGAGTTGGAAAGGCGTTCTTTGTAATAATGGCTCTGTCTGGGGGCTAAAGCTGGATCATATGGGGCTTAAGGGCGACATGGATTTGGATGTGCTCAAAGAATTGCCATCTTTAATATCTATAAATATCATGAATAACAATTTTGAAGGCTCTTTGCCAGAATTAAAGAAACTCAGCTCCCAGTTGAAATCGGTTTATTTGTCGCACAACAAGTTCTCTGGGGAAATTCCTTTAGATGCTTTTGAAGGGATGTTAACACTAAAGAAACTGTATATGGACAACAACCAATTTTCTGGTGCAATTCCAGGGTCCTTGTCCATGTTGCCTAGACTGTCAGAGTTGAGGCTTGACAATAATGAATTTCAAGGACAGATACCCTTTTTTAAACAACAGAGATGGATTATTTTTAATGTCTCCCATAATGAACTGGAAGGTCCAATCCCTCCTACCCTCAAAGCTATCCATGCAAGCTCATTCTCAGGTGCGTCATTTTGGCATAATATCTGATAGTAATTTCTTCACAAAATTTTTTTTTTAAATAGTTTCTCTTAAATGGTTATGTGTGAAATTTGCGCTCGATCCATTTATAATGTCTTGGATTTATTAGTACGATCATCACAGATTTAATTATTTTAGATGGACCGATTAAATTCAAGGTGGTGCAGAAACTTTGTTTAGGCACATTGGACCTGTTGAATCATCATTAATATTATCCATACAAATGAACATGCATGCTATAATCTAAGAAGCACGGACACGATACACCGACACGATACGCGACACGATGCGACACTTCGATACGTCTTTTTTCAAAAAACTAGGATACGACACGCTCAGCATACGTTAAATAAAAAAATATTTAAATTTTATATATATTGCATAAATATCATTTTTATCATGAATATATTGCATAAATATCATTTTTATCATGAATATACTACATAAATATCATTTTTATCATGGCAAATCAATTTGCTTCATAGGCTTCAGCCATCCCCCAAAATATGACACAAAAAGAGACAACCAATTTTTGTAATTTATGCATGAAAAAAAAAGGAAAAAAACCACCAGTTCTTGTAATTCATGTTTAACAACAATAGACCTGAAAAACCCCAATAATTTTTCAATCAAACATATAATAACACACACAATAATATAATTTTTCAATTCTACCCACCACAGGATTATTAGAGGTAAGTTATTTATTTATTTATTTTTTTTGGTAGAGGGCTGAGTCTTTTATGCTGAAGGAATTTTGAGAAGTGAGAAGATGACTTCTCTGGAAAAGACGATAAGCAGCATAAATAAGTTAAATTGATTTTTCTTTTTTCTTTTTTTAATTATTTTTGGATTTTCATTAGTGCCCCAAATAATTTTAAAAATTACAAAAAAAACCCCGTGCGTGTCGTGTCGGAGCGTGTCGGAGGACGTGTCGGAAATTTAAAAAAAAAAATTTTTGTCAGACACGTGTCCGACACGTGTTGGGAGCGTGTCGGTGTCCGACACGTGTCTGACACGCGATACGCTGCATTTTGAAAGTGTCGGTACTTCATAGGCTATAATCAATTATAAAGTGGTCAATTATAAAATAAGATACCTTGAAATTTTTTTTTTTTCTTTACCTTGGGTTGGGAGGGAGCAGGGGAGAGAAGGGATTGTTTATTAATTATCTAAAAAATTATAGTGCTGTAACATCACGTTTAATTTATACTAACACTTTTTTTTTTTGGTTCTAATCGAACAGACAACACAGATCTTTGTGGAGCACCACTCGAAGTATGTAGTGATAGTTCTGGAAAGCCATCTGTTTTAACAATGGTCATTGTAGCTATAGTTGTGGTTGCTGCGCTAGCTGCAATCATTTATGTTGTTGTAATCCTTCTCCAACGCAAGAAAACAACTCAACAGGAAGAGACCTCAACTGCTTCACGGGACACTAAAGAAGTTACAACAGATGAGTTGGATAAATTGGAGAAAGGGTCTCCAAAACACTCTTCCAATGTCAAGAAGTCTGACCAAAGTGTGAAGCTTTCGTTTCTGAGGGATGATACAATGAAATTTGACATGACGGATCTATTGAAAGCCTCTGCTGAGATATTGGGCAGTGGCGTATTTGGATCAACTTACAAAGCTGCTATCATCGATGGACCAGTAATGGTTGTGAAGAGGTACAGGAAAATGAACAATGTGGACAAAGATGAGTTCTATGAGCATATGAGAAGGCTAGGAAGATTGAACAACATCAACTTGCTTCCTCTTGTGGCTTTCTACTACAGGAAGGAAGAGAAGCTTTTCGTTACTCACCATGTAAACAATGTCAGCTTAGCTGTTCATCTCCATGGTATGTCATTTTTTGTTCATTTAGTATGCACAACTAAGATGCTGATGCATATGATATGCATGCGTTCATGGAAATATACACAAGCTTATATACGAAAAAGTTAAACTTCATAAATTACCATTTATGTCCTTATAACAAGGCAAATGACATGTCAAAAACATATTTTCTTCTTTTTTTTAAATTCGATTAGGTGAGGTAAATGTATAAAGGATTGCTGTTAGCTGGTCTCTAATTTAAGAAACTTCTAATTAAGTTGTTTAGTTAAATCTTCTATATAGTTTGTCTATAAAATATTTTAATTGTAGTAAAGGTAAAATAATGCAATCATTTTGCTTTATTTTATTTCGTTGAAAAATAATGAAGTTATTCCAAAATAGGAAAGCCTAAGACAACATTACTCATAAAAATTACTGTCCAAAAATAAATTATTATGCATAAGTTGCCTCATCGATCACTATCGCAATTGCAACGTTATCTAAAAATCTATTTTATACTACTTTACTGTTATCTACTATTCATGCAATTCAAAGGTCCTTATATTTAAAACTTATAATAGTATAAAAATCTATTTTGTAGCACTTTACTGTTATCTACTATTCACGCAATTCAAAGGTTTTTATATTGAAAACCTATTTTATAGTACTTTATTGTTAATTAAAAATATTTATTAGATTTTTGTACTTTTTTAAAATTTTGGAACTTTTCAAAAGGTCATATGACTCTTGGGAAAGTTTTCAACTTTTTAGTTTTTCATCAACCAAATTAGTGAATGAACCTCACAAAAAATTAAAATATAAAAACAAAAATTTTTGCCATGTCATTTGCATCATTAAGGGCCTAAATGACATTTTGTAAAGGTAGTTAACTTTACTGATAGAGGGACCTAAGAAGAGGGGAAAAAAAAATTAAGAGACGTTTTTGGTCTAATACTTAAAATCAAGGAACTTGAATGTCTTTTTTCTTTTTTCTTTTTTAAAAAGCTCATTGTTACTTCATTTAAGTTTGTTGCTTATTGTTTATGTAATAAAGAAATCATTAATTGTTTGTTTATAAATCAACATCGATAAGTTTTATAATAAACGTTCACAATTATATTTACTATATGTTCATAAAATTTAAGTTGCACAGTCACAAATTTTATATTATATGTTTGCTAATGTATGGTTCACAAGTTTTATGTATATATTAATGTGTTATTTTGTGTTGACAAGGTTTATATATTGTGCTCATTAACAATGTTGATAAGTTTTACAATATATATTCACGTGTTATACTTTATGTTAACAAGTTTTATACTACTTGTTTACAAGTTTTGTAGCTTGTTTAGCTATGCTTATTTTGGACTTATAAGCTGTAAATAGTTAAAAGCATGTGAGAATTTTTTTTTCTTTTTTTTCCTTAAGAATGTATAAATTACAAAATAAGTAAAGCAAAACAAGCTCTTATGCTGTAACTTGCAAATGAATAGTATATAAATTTTCTTCGTATATATATATATATATATTTATTTATAAAGTATACAAACAATGTTTTTATAACTTTTATACTATATGTTAACTAGTTGTATATCATATATTCACAAATCTTATAATATTTAATCCATAAAAGATAAAACATTCACAAGTTTAGTTTCACAAGTGATGTCAAGTTTTATAGGGAATAGCTTAGTTTCCTAAAGTCAACAGTTTCCCATGTATCTTTCTGTCATCTTCAACAATTTTAATTGCTTGTGGTATCTTCTCCCTCTTTCTCTCTAATATTCTTTTCATATAAAACAACTGGAGAGCTCCATGCTTGGGAATAGCATAGTGATAGAAAAGCATGATTTAATTTTCTGTCATTGATCACGATTCATTCAATCTAATTATATCAACATTTAAGGTCTAATTTTATTGTTATAACATCCCAGGCAGGGACGTCAGCATATTGAAGGGAATAGTGTCGCTTGACACCGTTGAAATTTAAAAAAAAATTATATATAATATATGTATATTTAAAAAATTAATTTTGACCTACTAAAATATTTATTGATAGCATTGAAATGAAACAATTATTTAACACTTTTAAAATGTGAGATCTCCTTAAGGTCACTTGTAGCATTTGAATTATAAAAAAAATATTCCAACTTTTTTATTTTTAAATTATTTTTATATTAACACCAATAACAAAAGTTTTTCGGGCTCCGTCACTGATTCCAGGTAACAAAAAAGCACGTGGCGAGCCAACCCTTGATTGGCCAACGAGATTGAAGATTATCAAAGGAGTAGCTAGAGGCCTTATGTATCTCTACAATGAGCTACCAAGCCTGGTTGCGCCCCATGGTCACCTCAAGTCCTCAAATGTGCTTCTAAATGCGTCCTCAGAACCCTTGCTTACTGACTACGGATTGATACCCGTAGTCAACCCAGAACACGCACAAGAGAACATGGTAGCATACAAGTCACCCGAGTACAAGCAAAGCCGTCGCATAACGAAGAAAACTGATGTGTGGAGCCTTGGGATACTAATACTGGAAATTTTGACTGGAAAATTTCCTTCCAACTTTTTGCAGCAAGGCAAGGCAAGTGACATGGATTTAACAATCTGGGTGCAGTCAATTGTTCGCGATGAGTGGACGCCGGAGGTATTTGATAAAGACATGACAGGAACGAGTGGTGGTGAAGGAGAGATCATTAAACTTCTAAAAGTTGGTTTGAGTTGTTGTGAAGCCGACGTTGATAAGAGGTTGGATATAAAGGAGGCTGTTGAGAAGATTGAAGAGGTGAAAGAGAGGGATGATGCCCAATGACTTGCAATCTTCACAAACCAGTTAAGAAGATTTGCTGCTTGCAACATTATTATTATCCCCATGATTACCTTTGTCTAAATAAGTGGTTGGTTAAATAACAATTTTGTATTAAAATCGGCTCATTTGGAGTATGGTCTTTTGCATAATTGAAAAATGATGTTGAAAGCGTAACGAAGATAGCAGGTTTAGGCTCCACTAGTGTGTAATTTCATGGTGGAACTGCAATTGGATATAGTTTCTTGAGTCAGTGTTTCTCATTAAAGAATGTGTGTAAGCTGTCTTTCATGAATATAGCAAAGTAGTATATTTCGGATCTCAGCGAAACATATTTGTTCAAGTAAGAACTTTAAAGGAGCCATCTGCGCCAACCAAAAACAGCAATGAAATACGATTTCCTTTCCATTGTTTGTGCTTGCATCAATTTAACATTATGATATTGAAAACAAGTATTTTTAAATCGAGATAGTTCTTTGCAAGCTTATCGGAAAGCATAGCAGAAGTATACTTTTCAACAAAGTCAACAACATGTTGTTTTCTATATAGCGACCGCTAACCTTTTTTGCAACGTCTGCTATTTTTCGTTAATATGCTTGGGGATAATAATAAGAAGAGTGATTGGGATCGATTAATCCATTAAAGACCCACTTAAGCTCGTCTCATTAAAAATCTTGTATCAGAGTGAAATAATTTCTGATACCCATTAAGGTTTGGGCTAGAATTGGAATCGGCCCCGCAAGTACCCGTGTCCTGAAACCCAATTTCTATAAACTAGATTTTGGATACCCAGAACGATACTTGATTCGTGTTGCATATTTTATATGCATACACACACACACACACTCTCTCTCTCTCTCTCTCTCTCTCTTTTTGGTCTTGGAAGTATTTCTATATATAATTATATACAAACATATATCTTAATATACTCTCAAAAGTATAAAGACTATAAATGGTGGGAATTGAACTTTTAACCTTTTACTCTTAAAATTTAAATAATGATGCATTATCACTAGACTCAAATTGTATTTTTGTTGATATTGAACATTTTCTAGATATATACTAAAATATATTATCAATCTAGAGTTATATTAATGTCCCAATATATTGTATTTATTAGTTAAGATATCTTAATATACTCTCAAAAGTATAAAGACTATAAATGGTGGGAATTGAACTTTTAACCTTTTACTCTTAAAATTTAAATAATGATGCATTATCACTAGACTCAAATTGTATTTTGTTGATATTGAACATTTTCTAGATATATACTAAAATATATTATCAATCTAGAGTTATATTAATGTCCCAATATATTGTATTTATTAGTTAATTTTTAGTAATATTTTCTTATATAGATACTAAAGGTCAAAGTAGAACTATTTTAAGGTCTTAATATATTTATTCAATTAGTATTTAATAGTTTAATGTATAACCTAGTTAGACTTAATTAAATTGATACTAGTTATACTACTAATTTAATTTTTAGTATACTATATACTAAAGTTTATAATATGATTATCCCAACAAAGAAAAATCAAAAAAATAAGTTAAGTGTCGCAAAATTAGAGTCAAACACAAATTAGCACTTAAACATAACAACTATTTATCTAGAGCTCTTTGTTAATAGAGTAATACACTTTTCAGTTAATTCTAGTATTATAGCTTAGTTTCCTACTAGCTTATATTAAATCCTAATAGCAAATTAATTGATTCTAGTTATATTACAATCTTTTAGTTTTAGCTATATTACTAATTTTATTTATCTACTTAACTTCTTAATCCCTAAATGAATCATAATTTGCTTAATTGAATGTAATCATATTACGTAACCACTGTTTGTTTGAGAAAACCTTCACCAGGACACAAGTCCTTGGCTACATTCTTGGCGAGGTCTTTTTCTTGCGCTGAGACCGAGTCCTCTTACGGCTTCTATGTGGCCATTTGGTTTTCTTACACAATTTTATGAAAATGTGTTCTTTCCTTAGCCCGAACTCGATCCAAGGAGTTGAAGTGATATGGACTATGGACTTCCCAATTTTAACAAAATCAGGACTTTAACTGGATTAAAACTACAAACGAGATGATTTCCAAGCCACTGAATTTTATTACAATGGATCAAAATCTCAAAGAGCCCACCAATCTTTCAATAATGCCGTAAAGTTAATTACAGCGAAATTGCTCCATCCATAAAGTGAATTACAACAAGATTGATATAACCTAAGCCTTAATGTCAATTACAACATAAGTTATGGGAAAGCATAAAGTTAATTATAGTAAAATGGAAATAAACTGATTCAGAACATAAACTATCTAGGTCGTAAAGCAAATTACAATGGTGAGTATAGCGAAGCTACATCTAAGCTATTATCATGCTATGACTAAGCTATCACTAGGCTATGAAGAGCTAGATAGATAAAATAGGATAAAGATATGGTGGTTTTGGGACCCTTTTTTTTTTAGCGACGACTTTCTTTTATTTTTTGTGGCTCCTAAGATTTCTCAACGAACCTGCTTAATTCAAAGGCAACCAAGGTTGTGGGATTTGACTTTGGTTTTTTGCAGATTCTTTCCCTTATTCTTACTCAATAGTTTAATGCCAAATGTGTTTGTGTCAACTCAGTCTCTTGTTGAAAAATCACGCTTGCCACATATATTATGCTATTTCTTCATATTGTAAGTCAGCTGCTGCTTATATCCTAAGCCGTGTACTCGGCCTTTCTTCACCTTAACTTCTTGGCCACATTCAGCCTTTGAACTCCTTCTCAGCTTGCAAGCCATTGCATTGCAGTTTTGGGTTAAAAAATGCCTCCCATAAGCTGCTCAAATAACGTCATGGAGTTTAGATTGCTTATGCACTCATCAGACCATGTGCCTCGCACGTTTACTTGATGTGGTTAACTTCTAGGCCTCTTTGAATTCTGTAAGTGGCTTTCCCATTTGGACTCTTCTCGCATTTAATGCATGTTATAGCCTGTCGCCCATGATATCTGTACACGCTAACCTGGGGCCTTTACGTGTCTCACTAACCTTATCTTCAAAAGTAACCCTCAACATTAAGTCCTGCGACCGAATTTGACGTCTTTATGTCTTCTAAGTCCTTTTACGATTATAGGACACAATTTGGCCTTGATTAATGCAGATCAACCATCATTTTTCTTCCATTAAAAAGGCCTTGAGCATTATTTTCTTCTCATTTTTCCTATCTTCTTTGTCTTGGTCCCCACAAAATCTCCAAAATCGTAGCAAAAACCTTCTCAGAGCTTCAAAAAACTTCCCCCATCACAGAAGATGAGTGGGCGCTATGATCTTGTTGTCCTTCTAATATCCCTTCTGTATGTAGACTCAGAAAAGCTTACCACAGCTATACAGATTTGCACTAGGCACCCTCACCGGCATATCCTTGGGCCTTACTTCACTCATTGCCTTAGGGACTCCTCCTATGGCCAATACCTTCCCATTACAAGAGATGATCTATTTGCTCTTGAGCACCCCAAGCAAGTCTTTTCTTCCCTAAAGCAATGGCCATCTAGAATTTGACTGTCCCCTTAGGACAAACACGTTCATCCTATGTACGTGACTTGGCCTGACTATGTTTAGGCAGCCAAGAGGTACGACTTGGAAGCAATGGATATTTACGATGCCATACAATTCTCCTATGAACCTCTCATTCCTTTCTAGCCGATTCTTGCCTCAAGTCTACTTTTCTGGTCTACGATCATGAATTGTTTTGTTTTCCTTTTTGGCTATGGAACAATTACTTTGCTTGACCTTGTAGGTCTTCTTGGCTTTGGCCCTATGGCCAGGTGTTTTTACTAAAATGTTTATCAAAGAGGGCAACATGGCCTCTGCCTAGACAAGAATGCCATAACCTTCAAAAGCTTTATAAAACACTATAGGGACTAGCAATGCTGCCGTCTTCAGTACTGAGCACTTGGTAATCAATCTTTTATGGCTCTGCAAGTACCTTCTTTGGTCTTTCTCCACAAAGATCACCAAAACCCTTTTCTATCACACAAGCACTCACTTAGCAATAACCTATGGCCCTTGGATCATTGGCGTTCTCCTTATCTTTATAGGTCCATGATGCACTATACTGATTAGATCAAGAGAGAAGGCTCCCTGGACAATTCTGGAGGCCCCTTTGGGATTTTGCAACTATGACACTCATCTTCTGGAATCATTCCTTTGTTGTTATATGTGGATGATATGATTATTACTGGGCATGATGTGAATGGTATTTCAGAGCTGAAGCAATTTCTTCGTTAGCATTTTGAGATGAAAGACCTTGGTCCTCTTAACTATTTTCTTGGTCTCAAAGTCTTTTCTAATAGCACAGGATATTATCTTACACAAACCAAGTATTCATCTGACCTTATTTCTCGTGCCAATCTCACTGACAGCAAGATTGCATCTACCCTACAAGACACCTCTGTGCGCCTCACTCTTATGGATGCTACTCTACTCCCAGATGCTACTCTGTATCATCAGTTGGTGGACAACCTCATATATCTCACCTTACTCGGCCTGATATTGCTTGTGCTGTTCATTTGTTTAGTCAGTTTATGTCTACCCCTCGTTCCACACACTATGCTGTTGTTCTTCGTATTCTTTGGTATATCAAGGGCACTTTATTCCATGGCTTGCATTTTTCTGCCTGTTCTTCCTCGGTTCTTCAAGGTTATTCTAATGCTGATTAGGCTGGAGATCCTACGGATCGATGTTCAACCATCGGTTATTGCTTTTTGTTAGGTGACTCCCTTATCTTGTGTCATAGAAAAAAGAAGATTGTTGTAGCCCGTTTGAGTACTGAGGCTGAGGCTCTTGCTGATGCCACTCCGGAAGTTATTTAGCTTCGATGGCCTCTTGTTGACATGGATGCCCCTCAGCCAAAATCCTACTGTTCTTCACTCTGATAATCAGAGTGTTATCCAAATGGCACACAATGATGTTTTGCATGAGCGTACAAGGCATATTGGATGTGATTGTCACTAACCAGCTTGCCGACCTTTTCACTAAAGCTCATCTACTTGGGCACCTAGTTGACCTCGCGTCTAAACTCAAGTTGGTGTCCTTTTCGCCACATTGAGTTTGAGGGGGTGATAGAATATATATGATATTAAATATATTTAGCCTGATTTGTTGTATCCCATATAATTTGTAAATTATGGTATTGCCTAATTTATATTTTTCCTTAGCTAGGGGTTTGTCTTGGTGGCCAAGACAAGTTTTGTCTATATAAATAAATCATATGTATAGCTTGTTAGATAACGCACATGAATAATACATATACTTGTAAACATTTCTCTTGTCTCTATTTCGATTTCATGACTTCTCGTTTCTATTTTGATAGGTACGATATCAGTTTTAGCTATCTAGTTGGCTGTGACCTTCATTATATGGTGAGCATTGAACCGTCTAATAACTCAAGGGCTGTTGAAATTTATCAACCCCATTTCTCCTCATGCGAACTCGGATACACCCAATGCATTCCGATCCCCGTTTCCTTCACTACCAACGAAGACTTTGCTGATAGAGCAACCTTTCAACGCCGCAATAATGCCTATGAAATTTCTAAAACTTGGGCTGAGCTGTATCGTCGGACCAAACTGGCTGTGGTTGAATTCTTTTCAGACAGTTTCCCAAGTTTTGAGACTTGGTGACAATTGAAATATCTTTTTTGGTTAGCAAATGTCGTCATCACTCAATTGGTTTTAGATTTCTACGTAAAGGCTGTGACTCCTCTGCCACCTTCTCCCTTTCCTGCTATGATACTCCAAACCATAAGGTGTTCTCTGCAGGTGATTACCCCAAGAATTATGTGTTATCTTCTAGCATTTTGTACTCGCTCCATGCTTTTCTTAATTTCTTTGGTTTTGTAGGTCTTTCCACAGAAGCTTTTATCACATCTCTCCCTGTTTCAAGGAAAAGGCCCGCTAACTTTGGCGAACCTTCTAGCTGCACGCCAAAGAGCAATTTGCCCCCAGCCTTGTAAGTGCCCGTCTTTGAATGCAGGTTTCTGAATAAGTACATATGACTTCACACCCTTGCACCTCGGTCTAAGTGAGATTTTAGGCATCTTAATTTATGGTGCTCGCTCTATGTACACTACTCCTCAAGTTGCTAATCAACCACCAATAGCAATTTTCTCCACCTCTATGGACGATGACTACTGCAGTGGCGATTCTAGATCGTCAGAGCATTCCCCTCCTACAACTGATGGAGAAGCTTTTTGTAGTGACAACCTCGACACTTATCTCCAGGCTTCTTTCGGGATGTTAGCTACCATTGAGGCTATGGCAGCTATTCCCGGAACATCAAGTTATCGTGCAACCATGGTAAGTCCCTGTCTATTTATTTTTCATACCTTCATCACCATAATTATCAACTTTCTCTTTCTTTCTCAGTCCTCTGTGTCTGATCTGCTCAAGGCGCTGTGTGACCTTGATATGTACGTGTCCCAGCACCCCAGAACTTCCATAGATGACCTGTTTGACTATGTTGAACAAAGGTTCCCTACTAACTTATTATGCAAGCCTCTTGTTTTTGGGAGCCAGCAGCTTCTATCCCGACAGACGCTTTTTCGTATTCTTAAGTCCACTCTTTCAATGTTTTTGAGCGTGCTCTGTTCCTTTACATGGTTACGTTAATTTACCCATGCTCTGGACTTTGCCACTTCTGCTACTGATTTTCCACTGCTGTAGTCAACAGCCAATACTCTGGTGGCCGAGATCAGCTCTTTTTCAAGTACCTGTACCCAAGCTAACTCTGTCCTGGACCACACCAATCAAGATATATGATCTTTTTCTTCGATGACCACCCAGTTGAAGGAGTTTAAGGCTCACAGGAAAGATGTACAGTGCCAGTAGGCTACTGCTCCTAGAGAACTAGTCGTCTACAAGGCGCAGGTTACTAAGTTAGAAGGTAAATTAGCCATCGCAAAAAAGCGTGTCTAGAGCAAGAGATCGAAGATGAGGTGGAGCATTAGTCCGTTTTGTGTCAGGCGTACTACAGTTTACACCAAGAGCTGGCCCAGCTATTCGCCCAGGTAGAAAATTAGGACAGGGATAAACGGGCTGCCGTTAGGCAGATCGGACTTGTGACGACAAATAGTGTCAGTATGCTGATGCCTTAGTAGCTACAATACTTGACTCTATACCTTAGTCATTGCCTGCTTTCTCTCCCCTGTTTACTAGCTTTGCCCTTTCTTTCCATTGGCCTTCGATCATGCCCAAAATAGTTCTTTTGTAATTCTTTGGTCGATAGTAGCTCATCAGGCGTTCACATTTTTGTTTGTATATAATGGGCTGTGGGCCTCAAGCCTGGACTTGATTCATTTGAACTTTGAATTTTGCAGGTTCTCTTTTCTTCTGTTGATGCTTATGCATTATTTTCTTACTGCAATTTTTTTGTTTCTAAGAAGCAAACCTTTAAAAGAAAGAGCACTTAGAATTATAAGGGAGATTTAATTAAAAAAAAAGACATAAGAAGAATTCAGAGAAGAGTTGAATTAATTGTGGCGAGGGAATTAATAGCACTTAGACTAGAGACTGGTCTCTTAGGGCTTGTCTTCTTTCCACTTCCCATGAGCCTGGGTAGTATGGCTTCAAGTACTTGCTATTAATTGCTTGTGAGTGAAGCACGCCATCATGGTTGCTAAGTTTGTAAGTGCCCTGAAACAAAACTTGCTCCACAATAGAGGGACTTTCCCAGTTTAGAGACCACTTTCCAAACTTGTCGTCTTTTTGCCCTAGTGGCAAAATCGTCTTCTAAACCAAGTCTCCTTGACTGAAAGTGATCGTTAACCAGTTGTGTGTGCAATTGAAGCGCAAATCGACAACCAAGTCTTAACCCACAAGCGTACAGATCACGCGTGGCATAGCATGTGCGTACTGGTATCATCTCCACAAGGAGGCTCCTAAGATCAGTCTCTATGTGCAAGTGAGCCTAAGACAAGATACGTGTGTGTGGTTTGCTTTTCTTGAATTGAAGGGCACTCTAAACTAACTAAAACAAGAAAAAGAAACGAACAAATGCTAACCCTAATCTAAACCTAACCTAATTCAGGGCACACCAACGGCGATTGAAAGATCGGGGATGACCTAGGGTGATTGCATGTACAAAATAGACTTCAGGCTATGATAGTGATTTGTATCTATCTATGGCTTCATTTGCTCTATCGCTGGGCTTCACCAACTAATCGTAATATCCTTTAGGACTTGGTGCGGGTTTTTTTCCTGGGTGGATCCCAAGAGTATAATATGGTTCATATAGCCTAGGGTTTTCGGGCTTAGTTAATTAGGTCTAGGGTGATGTTGATTGCATCTTAACTTAGTGTTTAACTCATTAATTAGATAAAGAAGCTAAGAACTAAGCCATCTAGATTTGATTAGACTATACCGGACACCTATTAGCTGGATTTAAAGCTAAATGAGCACAACTATAGCCTAAACATGGATTATGAATCAACAATCAAGCATCACAACAAGTGGGTATTGCATTTAAGGCTCGATTTCATACATGCTCAAAAGGGGATCCTCAAAATAACTCATAGACAAGTTGATTTGAAGCCATAGAAATGTTTCATAATGCACATGTATGAAGATTTATAACATGCTTTTATCCAAAGAGGCAGTATAACACACACATAGACATACTTGTAGATACCCTAATACAAGCACATAGACATACTTGAAATAGGATATTAAAGCAAGTAAATCAAAGCATATATATACAAGCCATAGATAGGTTACAAGTCAATTATTCAAACCCCTAAACGTATTTTACAACATACAACAACCCTAGGTTTGAAAATCTAGCTCATCATATTCAATTCAAGTCAAAACATGAAATTTAAGCTTACTATTAAATAGGATAAGTCTTTTAAAGTTCAAAAACTAAGTTAGATGCTTCCCCTTGCTTTTAGTGCTCAAATCTCTTTTCTTCTTCAAGTTTTGAGCTCAAAAGATGTTCCAGATTAGCCCCACAAAACATAAAAATAGCACCCCAAATTAATCAGAATAAAAGTTGAAAAGAATATAAAGAAAAGAAAAGAAAAACAAAAAAAAGAAAAATATTTTTTTTTCTGATTTTTCTGGATTTTCTTTCTTGGCCGAGAGCTTCACAGCGCAAATAATTACGTACAACTGACGTACGTGTACCTTAGCAGCTACGTATACCCTCTGACAATGAGATCCTGTTGATGCCGCTATTACCAGGAATATTAGGAAATCATAGAGATCGGCCATGATTTTCTGTGGCCGACAAACCTACATGCTCTGTCGTGCATCCATCACCATAGCTCCAACAAAAACACAAACTCTCATATTGCAACCCTCTCGCCTCAGATTTGGAGCTGTATTAGATCGGTCCCAAAAGAAAAAAAAAATATTCAGAAGATGTTTTTGGTAGATAGTGTTTCTCAAGCTTCAGAGCATTGTTGATACTAGGGAGAAGTCTGATAATGATAATGGGGTTCAATCTATTTGATTAAATTGGTCTCAGTCGTGAAATTAAAAAAATGAGAAGTTTGAAAGAAATATAAATTGTAATTTTTGTTATTCTAAGATTTTTGAATTTGAAAATTTACAAGTTGCGAAGATAATATTGAGAAGTTGTGAACATGTTGTTTAAATTTGTAAACATTTTGGTCAAAGTTTTGAACGTGTCAATTACAAATTGTGAACATATCATATAAAAATATGTATGTAAAACAAAAATAAGTTGTGAACATGTAATATAAAACTATGAACATATAGGACGAAATTGTGAATTTAGAGTATAAAATTGTGAATTTATAGTCCAAAAATAATTTGTGAACATGTATTGTGAACATATAAAATTGTGGACATGTAATATAAAAATTGTAAACGTAAAGATTATGAATATATAACATGAAAATTATGAATATGTAATGTAAAACTTTTGAACATAGCGTAAGAGTAGTGAAAAATTAAATTTATAAAAATATTGTATAAACATTGTGAATAATTAAAAGTGTTGAACATAAATTATTAAAATTATGAACATATATATAGATATGAAAATAATTAAAAAATATTGAAATTGTGAATTAAAAAATAAAATTTTTAAATAATTAAAAATTGTAAATTTGTAGTATACAAATTGTGAACATATAATATAAAAATTATGAATGTATGAAATTATAATTTTAAAATTTTTGAAATTTAAAAATAAAATGTAAAAGAAAATAAAATTAAACTAAAAAAATTCTTAAAATGTTGTCCACCTCAGTTTAGTTGCTTGGCTATAAATTGGATTTAAAAAATAAGTTCCCTGCGTTGCAAGCGATGGCTCATCAAAGGATGGGCTTTGATTTCTTTCTAGGCTTGATAAACAACTATTTAGCAATCCCAGAGCGCATGTGCGCATTGTAAATGAGATTGAATCCTTGTAGAGAAATTGAAGAAAAAAAGACGCTCTAATAGGCCTAATTTTATTCAATTTCTTTTCTTTTTTTGATCAACACATGCGCGATAGGTTGTATATAAATGGTCAGGCACACATAGCTTTGGTTGCACGATATACGAACAGGCTTCACTGTGCCTCTTATTTTGTGACTTGCTTGGCTGGGGCTTGTTGATTTCTACCTATCGTTTTAAATGTGTGTTTGTCTTAGTGTATAGGTGGGTCACGGATTAGAGGGTGGGTTATATTATATTATATTATATTATATAAAATGTATAAAATATTATATATATATATGGATATAAATATATATGTTTTTTTTTCTTATTTTTTAAAATCTATTCTAACATCTAATAACTATAAAAAAATACCCTAATGAAATTAATTCACCTAATTAACTTTCTAACTAATTAATTATCCTAACAACTTAATTATATCCTAATCTAATTAATTAATAACCTAATCAATGTCCTAGACTTATTTAATAAACCCTAGAAGCTAATTAATATGCCCTAAATCTAATTAACTAAATTGGTGTCCTAAAACCCTAGAGCCTAATTAAATTAATGTCCTAATTAAATTAATGTCCTAACTCTAATTATTGACTAAGCCCTAATTCTAATCTAACATAATTAATTAATCTAATTACTGTAACTATTAAACCAAATCACTAATAGATAAGATAATAAAAAATAAAATAAAAAGAAATAAGATAAATAAAGTAAAATATATTAGTATACTATTATATTAGTAATAGACTATAATAAAATTATATTAATAATAAAATAATAATAATATAAAATTCTCAAGAAAATAATAAGAAAACTTAAGAAATAAAAGATTAAAAAATTATAAATCTAAAATTAAACTAAAAAAAAGGCTACAATTTAGTAAAACTATGTAGTAATTTATACAAATATACTATTCTACTAGAATAAAATTATAAAAGAATATTATATTATTATTATAATAATATCTACAATACTAATGATTAGCAAGAAAACAAAGTATGCACAATTAAATCATTACGAAACTAACAAATTAATCTAAAAAATGCTAAAAGATCCTAAACAAGCCAAACCCTAAATATACAAATAAAACACTAAAACTAGACAAATAACAACCAAAAACACAAACTAAACCCTAAAAATCAATACCCAAATACACGAGATTAAGCCAAAACTAAATGCACATCGAAAAGACTTTGCCTTCACCCGTACAAGCTTTGCCCACTCTTTTCTTTTGTGCTTCCATGTGATCTAAGGTTTTGAGTCTTATTTCACTTGAATCTTTCAACTCAACCAGCATGGCATTCTGATATTTTGCCGAATCCAACTGACTTTATTGAGCAAGGCACAAAGATTTGATCTCTGTTTCCAACGAGATAACTGCGTCGTGCCTATACATTAATAAATTCGGTGACATTGAAGTATTGGTTCCTTTTGATGCACGATAAGCCCATAGAGATTCTGATAGTATATCATGCCACTATAGGACCCTCCCCACACCATTTTTTCAATGATCTCTTGATAATTTTATATGAGGCCTCGGTTTGGCCGTTACCCTACTCGAAATACAAGGTTGAATTAGTGACGGTGAAATCCATTTTGGCAGGTTAATCAACCACCCTTTCTCCAGTGAAGACTATCCCTTAATCATTTGTTACAATCTTAGGTATACCAAACTCGGGAATAATTTGTTTCTCGAGGAACTCAATTACATCATCTTGGACTTGCCTCATGGGGGCAGCCTCAACTCACATGTTGAAAAATTAGTGGCCAGAATGATAAAGATATAACCTTTTGGAGTGGCTGACTTTCCCAATTAGATCAGTCACTCATCCTTTAAATGGCCAGGGCTTAACCATTGGGTGAAATTCTATAGTCGGAACCCTTTGAATTGGACCGTGCTTTTAACACTGCTGGCATCCCCTTGCATACTTGATTACATCATCCACCATGGATGGCCAACAATAGTCGTGTCGTCACAAGGCACATCACATCTGAACGCTAGACAAATGTACTTTACACATTCCCTCATGGATTTCAGCCATTTCTCGTAAGGCCTCTTCTTTTTCTAATCACCTCAACAGCAATCCATCAAGACTATGCTTATAAAGCTCATCAACCAACAAGACATAACCCAATGCTTTTAGTTGCATCTTGTGGTTTATTTACCAATCTGGGTTATTACGATACTGGGTTATGGAAGCCTCTAATTATTTATGCCAATACCCATGAGGCATCCTTTTTCCTCTAGCTTCTCCATAGTTGAGGGAAATTCTCTTTTATGTACTACCATGAGACGTCTATTCATATCCTCAGGGATTCGTACACCAAATGTAAGATGGGCTAATCTAGTCATTTATTCATACCCTCAGGGATTCGTTACACCAGATGCAAGCTGACCAAAAAAAATCCATTCGTCGTTTCATTACGGGACCTTGGAACACTTTCAAAGGTCACTCTTGAAAGTGCTTTTCACAAATGCATGGCTCTTGCATAATACTTGACTAATGCCAACCTGGTGCATTTGTATTCGTCTATCAACTACCTAATCACAAGTTATGGCTCGCAATTATCTTCATAGTTGTCATGCCCATTTCCAACAAGATTTCCAAACCAATTATTAGTGCTTCATATTTAGCCTGATTGTTCGAACAAATAACCTACGCTGAAAAGCCAATTGCATTTCTAACCTTACTGGGAATTTGAGAACTAAACCAACCCCTAAAATAGCGTATGTTCTAGATCCATTAAAAGACAGTGTCTAAAGGGGAAAACCGGTCATCTCAATCTCTACCTCATCTGACATTGGATTAATAAGGTTAAGGCATGGGTGATCAACCAAAAAATTTGCCAAGGTCTGTCCCTTTATAGATTTTTGTTGAACATCATGAAGTGTGTGCTCTAAGAGAGCCAGGGTCCACTTGCCAATTCGATCTTTTGAGACTGTTCGTGTTAGCAAATACTTTGTGACTTCAGTTTTTGAGATCACGAGGATAATGGGCAAGATATAATGGCACAATTTATTACAAGTATAGAACAAAGATAAACAAAGTTTTTTAATCGGCGAATATCTTTGCTGGACATCAATTAGTGATCCATTAAGATAATAAATGGCCTGTTCAAGGCCAGACTTATGATCTTGTCCTAATAAACTCTCTATGGACTCTTGTTTGGCTGAAATATATAGCTTTAACTATTGGATCTAGATGCTATTCTCATGGTTGGTTGTTATTATGAATTTTTTTAAAAAATAAAAACATATTAACAACAATATGAGTGGAAACATAGAATAAACAAAGGTTATTATGCACATGGGCATCACAATCACGCAAAATACAAGAGTAAAGTTATGACCCGTTACTCTCATAGCGTGACTCGAATGCAAAAATGGCTTTTTCGTGTAATACCCGCCTCATATTAGCCTCCTAATAGTCTTCTCCACTATTTCCAAATTTCTATTGCTAGGATACATGATGTGTTGGTTTCGTGTGTGATTTTCCATTGTATTTCTATATCTATTTTGACGTGTTTTGTGCTCTATTAGGTATATTAGTATAGCATTTATATCATACTTGAGCATATTAGGCTTTAGATGTCTATAGTTAAGCTTAAAGCATACATGCTACACTAAAGTGCACTCAACTTGTGTTGTAGGTGAGATTTGGAACAATGCTTGGAACTTAAAATGATGAAGGTGTGATGATAAAGCCAAGTCAAAGGTGTTTTGGATGAGAAGAAAGAAAAAAGATTGCATTTGCAAGTTCCCGGGCGAAGAACGGACTAACTGAGCGAAACCGAGCGCAACGGGAGCCAAACTTGGAGCTTGCAACCAAAGGGGAAATGGACTAAGTTTGGACATGTTTATGGGGTGCAAAATGTGAACAAAAATTCTTGGGAGATTTTCGAAAGCGATACGAAGCCATAGAAAAAAAACCACGTGCGAATCAGAGCCAAAACGAAGTCGAATAAGAAGAGCCGACTGAGTGCCCTTTAGAGAACCGGTGCACCGGCTCACTAGGCCGGTAAAAATAGTGAGCAATCCTACTTTGGTAGAATTGAGGTCCCTTGGTACCGGTGCTCCGGTAGTCGCGGAAAATTGGCTATATAAGCCTTCTTTTGGCCATTTTATAAAATAACAAGTTGTATTCTTTCACACCTATCTCCCAAAACCCTAATCCTCTTATCTTCCACCTCTCACAAACTTTTCCATACACAAAATCACTTTGGAATCAAGCCTCTAAGAGAATCAAGCACAAGGATTTGAGCATAGCTCTTGGATTGTAAGGATATGGCTGTAGATAAAAGGGTGGTTTCTTTGTCTCTCTTTTATCCTAAGTTAATGTATGTTTGACTAGACCTATGTAGGGTGATTTACTCTTGTATTATGAATGATTATTACATTATTATTATGGATATTTGATGGATTTATGTATATATGCTTTATGCTTAGGGCTTCAAAGGCTATTTTACATACATGTCTATCTGTTTGTTGAAATGCCTCAATGATGTAGCATATGTATATTGAAGTCTATTGTGCTATTAACCATTTCTAAATTATTATGCTAGCATGTCTATGTGTTTGTGTGGTGATTACATGAAATGGGTATGACTATATACATATCTATGTGTGTGTTGTCATATTTAATAGCATAAATAGCTTCTATTGCATAAATGTCGGGTGCCATTGCTTAAATTGGTGTAATCTAAGTATGTCTATGTGCTTAGTATTAGAATACCCTGGAATATTCTTGAACGCCATGCCCTAGATATGTTTTCTTTGTGCTTAAATGTTAATATCTTCTATTGTGATGATGATTGATGGTGTATAAGTAATGGCTAGCCTAGGTTGAGTCTCCCTTAGCTTTAAATCCAGCTAATGGGTTTCAGGGTAGGTTAATCGACCATAGACGGACTAGGTCTTGGCTTTAAATCCAGCCAATGGTTTAGACACTAAGGGTAGATCGATCTAAGTCACCTAGAATCCTAACTAGCTAGCCCTATGACCCTAAGTCATAAAGACCATACGCCGTAGCTCTAGGGGTTGACAACTAGGGACGGATTCACACTGAGTCTTAAGGTATAATTAGGAGGTTAATTAGGAGACTAGACGAGAGCAACCGAGTTTAGTCCATCAAGCAACCCTATCAAGAAGTAATAATCACCCATTTGTAAGTCGTAATCACCCTTTTCCCTATTTCCACGTATTAGCATCCCCTTAGATTGCTTGATTCCCCCATCACACACACACACGCTACCTTTTTATTTCCTTGTTCTTAGATTAGGTATACTTTTCCCGAGCTCCCTTTAAATCAAAAACCCTAAAAACATTGTAGTTAGGACCTCAACACGTAGCTTTTAGAACACACTTAGCTTAGGACACCATACGCGTTAGGCCTCCACTCGCACATACTGTACTACACACGTCCCGTGCGCTTGCGGGCTATTTAGGCTTGTGCTCAGGAATAGCGATCAAGTTGTTTGCTATATAGTGGGCAAGAAATATTTATGGCTAATTTAAACACTAAGGGGGGGCATTTGCAAAACTCCATGACAATTTTTCACTAGCTTTACCAAAAAAAAAAAAAATATGCATAGAAAGTTAAAACTTGCTTTTGATGAAAAAGAGATTTTGGAAAAGAAGAATGCATCTCTTGTTAAGAAAATTGAAACTTTGGAAAATGAAAAATGACTCTTTTGCTGGAGATTTTGTGAGGTTTGAAAAGAAGTAGGGATTTGAAAAAGAAAAATGAAGATTTGAATGGAATTGTTCAAAAATTTACAAATAAGAAGGAAACCTTTGAAAAAAATCCTTGGATTTCAAAAACTTGCCTTTTACAATAGTAGAATTGGCTATGAGCCAACCATCAAACAAAAATATTTCAAAATTTATTTTGTCAAGGCATCAACCTTTACCTCTATTTTCTCCACTTCACCAAAGTCAAATATCACTTGCACCTATTGTGAGAAGAAAGGGAATGTGTCAATTCATGGCTACTATAGAAAACTTCATGATAGAGGATCACGTCCCACATTGGCAAAGGCCTAAATGGGTTGTCAAGGCCAAAAAGTGATACTAACATCAAGGACCTAAAGTGTTAGGGACCCGAGAGTAAAGAATTATTTAACTTTCTTGTATGTAGGTATGCCATGTGAGCAAAACTAGCAAGATGAAATAGATCTTGGATAGTGGTTGTTGTGAATACATGACAGGAACCTATCACTATTCTATAAGTTGAGGGGAACCAAAGGTGGGGATGTAACCTTTGGAGACAATAACAAAGGAAAAATTATCGGTAAAGGTAGCAATGGTAATAAGGATTCCCTTTCTATTCATAGTGTTCTCCTTGTAGAGGGTCTGAAGTTTAATTTGCTTAGTATAAGTCAATTATGGGTTATAAAGTGGTATGTCAATCGTTCAATTGCATTATGCATGAATATGGTGGTGATAATGTGTTATTTGTTGCTAGTAGGAATCAAAGTGTTTATACAGTTAAGATTGACCAACTTGAGAGTCAACATATTCAATGCTTATCGGTTATACATGATAATGCTTGGTTATGGCATAAAAGATTAGAGCATGCTAGCATGAGTTTGTTAAATGATTTGTCAAAACATTATCTTGTTAGAGATTTGCCAAAACTCAAATTTGAAAAAGTCAAGATTTGTGATGCATGTCAATTAGGAAAACAACACAACACTTCTTTCAAATCTATCAACGAGGTTTCAACTAATAGGGCATTATGATTGTTGCATATGGACTTGTTTGGACCAATTGATGTGGCAATCTTAGGTGGTTCTAGATATACCTTTGTTGTTGTAGATGACTACACTAGGTTTACATGGGTCATGTTTATTGCACATAAAAACAATGTCTTTAATGAATTTGCAAGATTGTGTAGAAAATTACAAAATGAGAAAGGCTATTTTATAACTTGCATTTGTAGTGACAATGGCACGGAATATATGAAAACTTCCTTGATGCATTTTTGTGATGAGCATGGCATTTGAGCACAACTTTTCCTTCCCTTGGACTCCCTAACAAAATAGGGTAGTAAAAAGGAAGAATTGTACTTTACAAGAAATGGCAAGAACCATGTTAAAAAAGCACAACTTGCCAACATATTTTTAGAGTGAAGCCATTAACACCACATGTTATGTGCAAAATAGAGTCTTAATTAGGCCCATTTAAAAAAAAACTCCATATGAACTTTGGTATGGCAAAACTCGTAAGATCTCATACTTCAAAGTGTTTGGTTGTAAATGTTTTATCTTAAACACTAAGGATCACTTGATAAAATTTTGATGCCAAATCAGATGAGGATATATTCCTAGGATATTCCACTAAGAGTAAAGCTTAAAGTCTATAATAAAAGAACTCTTGTAGTGGAAGAATCAATGCATGTGACATTTGATGAGACTAACCCATTTGAACCGAGAAAGGATATTGATGATGTAGGTTATCTCTTGGAAAAGACTACTTTTGAAGATCAACCCTCTAATCGCAAGGAAATTCCAACTAAGAAAGAAAATGCACATCAAGGAGGAGAGTCTCAAGTCAAGGAGCACAATGGACAATGCTCAAGTCAAACCACCACCTTGGAAAGAAGAAGACTCATGTAGACTTGTCAAAGCGTTGGAAGTTCACGCGGAATCACCCTTAAGATCAAATCCTTGGTTATCCATCACAAGGCATAGGAATAAGGCGTAACCTTAATACTTTATGCGAGCACTTTGCATTCATTTAGCATATAGAACCTAAGAATATTAAAGAGGTTTTACTTGATGAAAATTGGATAATTGCTATACAAGAGAAGCTAAATCAATTTGCTGGAAAAAAAAGTATGGAAGCAAGTAGAAAGACATAGAAACCTCCCGATAATTGGAACTAAATGGGTATTTAGAAACAAACTAGATGAAATCGGTCTAAAAACTAGAAACAAGGGTAGACATATAGCTCAAGCATATAATCAAGAAGAAGGAATTGAATATGATGAGACTTCTGCCTCCATAGCTAGATTAGAGTCCATTCGTATATTACTTGTATTTGTTTGTTATATGGATTTTAAACTTTACCAAATGGATGTAAAGAGTGCTTTCTTAAATGGTTTTATTAAAGAGGAGGTGTATGTTGAGCAACCCCCAGTTTTGAAAACCCTTGTTTTACAAACCATTTTTTCAAACTTGAAAAAGCTTTGCATGATTTAAAACAAGCCCCTAGGGCTTGGTATGAAAGGTTTAGTGGTTTTCTTATAGAAAATGGTTTTGAAAGAGGAAAACTTGACTCCACTTTGTTTATCAAAAGAGAAGGAAAAGATATCTTACTTGTACAAATTTGTGTGGATGATATAATTTTCAGTGCTACTAACATTGCTTTATGTGAGAGTCTTTCCAAGTGTATGCATTGGGAGTTCGAAATGAGCATGAAATGAGAGTTGGCATTCTTCTTCGGACTCCAAATTAAGAAGATAAAGGAGGGCACCTTCATCAATCAAGCCAAGTATACAAAGGAAATCATCAAGAAGTTTGGGCTTGAGGATGCTAAAAAGATCGGAACCTCAATGAGTCCCTCAACAAGGCTAGACAAGGACGAAAAGGGTAAGCCGGCAGATGAGAAAAAGTATAAAGGTGTAATCGGTAGCCTACTTTATTTGACGGCCTCTAGGCCAAATATTATGTTTGTTGTGTGTTTATGTGTTAGGTTTCAATCTAATCCTAAGGAAACACATTTAGTTTCCGTAAAATGAATCATTAGATATCTTACGGGAACTAATAACTTAGGACTTTGATATGCAAAAGGAACCTCATTTGACTTATGTGGCTTTTTCGATGCTGATTATGCCGGTTGTAAGGTAGACCATAAAAGCACTAGTAGAACGTGTCAATTTCTTAGTCATTTTTTAGTATCTTGGTTCTGTAGGAAGCAAAATAGTGTAGCTATTTCTACCACCGAAGCTGAATATATTGCCACCGATAGTTGTGTGGCTTAAATATTATGGATGAAACAAAATTTGCTTGACTACGGCTTGCATTATGATCATTTTCCCATGTACTGTGATAATACTAGTGCCATAAATCTCACTAAGAACTCCATTCAACATTCTAGAACTAAACATATTGAGATTAGGCACCAATTCATTAAAGATCATGTGCAAAAAGGTGATATTACTCTTGAATTTGTTGATTCTTTGCATCGATTTGTGGATATTTTTACTGAACCTTTGCGTGAGGATCAATTTCGTAAGATTAAAAGAGAGATTGGCATGATATATTGTTGCTAAAATGTGTTTATGTATATGGTTGTGGCTTGAATATGTTGAAATTAATGAAAATTGCATTTTTCCATACTCTGGGTCAGCTGGTCGACTGACCGAAAATGAGGGGCCTCCAGCTACTGAGTGTAGTTTCTTGACCCGGCCGGTTGACCTGGTCGACCAACCCTGTCACGGTTGAATGTCAAAAAGGGGGTTTTAACCCCAAATTTTCATCTTCTCTAAAAAATTTTTCACCCTAACCCTAACCCCCTCCAAAACCCATTACCAAATCTTCATTCTTTCATCAAAATCACTCAAATTTTCTTGCACAATCTTGAACCCACTTCACATTAATATTTTCTACCGATTTATTTTTCACAAATTCATTTAAAATCATGCGAATCCAAAAGGGAGAGGTCATGAACGTGGGAGAAGCAAAAGGGCTAGACCTCAATCTCCTTTACCATCCACTTCAAAGAATCAAGACAAGCAATCTATGTTGTATGGAAAATTCCTCCTGGACATGTATTTTGAGCCCACAAACATTCTACAACTCTTTAAGGGACAAGGTTGGCATACCTTCTTGCACATAAATTGTGATGTTCAAGTAAATATTGTTAGAGAATTTTATGTGAACCTTAAGTAGAAAGTAGGGTCCCTAAGCTTGTGTTGATATCCACCGTCAGCAATAAGTCATTTTTGTTAATAGAAGATGTGATAAGGTATTCTGATATATAGTAAAGGTTATTATAATAGTCAATGTTGGCCAGAAGGAGCAAAGCCATTTGCCCATGAGGTAATTAATTTCATGTGGCGAGATGTTGATCCTTAATTCCCCAATTTGATGCTCCCCTTATTGAAGGATGTAGATGTGAATAAGAGGATTGCTTTGAAAGAAATAAGTAAGTTCTTGCTCCCTAGAAGGATTAATGATAGAAAAATCCCCTTAATAGATGCTTATCTCCTCTATAGGCTCACTCAAAAGGAGCAAATTGCATTACCATTCCTTATCTTGAATCATATGCTTCACTTTAGTGGAAAAGAGGGCAGTAAAACAACAACAACGGGGTATGGCATGGCCTTAATGTACATCTTTGACCACTTTAAGATTAAGTCAAAGGAGAAAGCTAAGACTTTTGCTTGGAAGTTCAACATGCCTTATATGAACTACATGAGAATTTATTGGTATAACGGGCATATTATTAATAGAGCAACTTATTCAAACTTGCCTTGTAATATCAAAGAAGTCATAGAGCAAAGGTCTAGGGATGGTACCACATTTACTAATCCGGTTATAGGACCGGAAGCTCAGCATGTGGATGAGGTACAGGAAGCTTTGGATAAGGCAAAGCGAGAAGAACAGGCTAGGCAAGGTGGAGCTAAAATAAGAGAGCTGGTCATGATTCCTATGGATATGAACTCAGAAGAGGATGAAGAAAATTTGCCACCAGAAGATATTGAATTTAGAGCCTTCATACGAGCCTCACAGGAACAAGCATAGATGGATAAACAAAGGCGTGCAAAAGTTAAGGAGAAGGACTAGATCTAGTTCCACAGCTGCACAGGAGGATCCTTCTATCATAGCCCAGATTTTCACTTAGATGCAAGAATTGAACACCAAAATAAGCTAGATGCACACCACATGGGATGCACATTGGGTGGAGCTTTTGGATTGAAGGAATCATATAGTCTCTGAGATCAAGGGCATGCACTCTGACATGAAAGACTCTTTAAAGATCACCATGACTGCCCTCCTTAAGCTCACCATGGCTTTTTTCTAAAAACATCATGTATTTTCATGTTCTTCCAAACAATTTGCTTTCATTTACTTTTATTCTTAGTTGAACTTATTAGTTTGATGCTAGTTGACTACTTTGGATGCTTTGGATATTATGCTTGTTAGTACCTTTGCTTTGTTAATGGATTTGCTATTTTCATTCTTTTTCTATCCTTGTGCTTTATTTGTTTTTTACGATAACCAAAAAGGGAGAAGTGGTGTGATGGTTGTAATGATGAGATGGTTGATGAGATGATATTGCATGAATGTTTGCCCCAATGGCTTAAATTATGCTTACATGTGCTTATGTTACATGTGCTTATTCTTATGATGAATGATTTATATGCATGGATTGAAGTTGAAAAGGGGAGTAATCCCTAAAATATGTTTGGTTGCTTTATATGTGCTTATATTGAGAGGCAGTCAAAATTTTTGGACACAAATTTGTAGAAATAATTTGTCATCATAAAAAAAGGGGGGATTATTGGCTTAATATTGCATATTATAATGTATTAATGATTTTGATGATGCAAATTATGTCTTAATTACTAAAGCATCTTGTGAGCATGATTGCATATCCTAAGATAGGTGCTTGGAAGTAATGGAAGGTGTTAGTCTTGAGCCTTAGTCAAATTGAAGTGTGCTTATCCAGAATTAGAGCTCAAGCTTGAAAAGGAAGAAGATGAGGAGTCATAAGGCAGAGATGAGGTGTCATAAGGGGTACCAGAACCAGTGTTCCTCGTGAATAGTCTTAGGTTCACTGTAATAGCTCAAAACTTTTATCTCTTCATTGCATACTTTGCTTTAAATTCATATGGGCAATCGTTTACAAAATTCAAGTCTTGATTTCATTGCATAAAAGCTTGATTTTTTCAAACAAAAGTGTTGGGTTGATTTTGAGCTTCATTTGATCTTGAAAAGCTTTTCTAAAGTGGTTGGACTTGCTAAAAAGCCTTGATTTTGAGTTAGAAGTGTTTTTAGAATACACTTCCATACCATTCAAGAATTATGATCCAAGCTTGCAAAACTTTTCTCATCATTTATTGCTCAAAAATCTTTGAGCTATTATAGTGAAATCCTTTGAGCATTCAAGAGCCATATCCTTATATATCCATTTTTAGAAGTTGTACTACTCTAATCAATTTACTTTAATCTTTGTCGTATACACACTCTATAAGCTAGAAATCTTGAGAGATACATTTATTGAACTTGTAAGAGTGTAGGAAAATCCTAAAGAATGGGACTCTTGGGTTTTTTGAAGCTTGGCTTCAAAGAGTTGTATAACTTGGTTTGTGCTTCACCAAGTCTTGAAGAAGCATCCATAGTAGAGGTGTTGAAGTCCTAAGGGAAGCATCATTAGGCAATGGATGTAAGCATGGCAAAACCACCTAAAAATCATTTGTTTTCTTCTTCCCTATCTCTACTTTAGCTTACTTGTTATTTGTTGACTGCTAAGTGTTTGATAATTTGTCTAAGTGAATTTGTTTACTTTGTATGATAAATTTTTAATTGCGAAAATTGTCCAATATCTTAATTCACCATCCCCATTTAAGATATTTGCCCCCAACACTTTTCAAGAGCGATCCAGACACTTTATTGCAAAAATGTGTTCCCCTATCGCTGATAATAGCCTGTGGCACTCCAAACCTATTAAATATACAAGTTTTCATGAATTCCGTGACAACCTTAGCATCGCCTATGCGAGTAGGCCTTGCTTTGATCTATTTAGAAATGTAATCAACTGCAAGAATGATATAAGTATAGCCAAAAGAATAGGGAAAAGGATCCATGAAGTCTATCCCCCAAACATCAAAAATTTCACACACAAAGGATAGAATTTAACAACATTTGGTCCCTGTGTCCTAGACTTCCCATTCTTTGACAATTGATGCAAGACTTTCAAAATTCATAGGAATCGCAAAATAAACTAGGCTAATACAAACCACATTCCAAGATTTTAAGGCAGTTCGCTTAGGGCCAAAGTGACCCCCACGTGCATAAGTATGACAAAACTGCAAAATGGATGGAATTTTAGATTCAGAGACGTACCTTCTAACTACCTGATCTGGGCAATGCTTCCATAGATATGGGTCATTGCAAATATAATAACTAGCATCCCTTTTTATTTTATCTTTCTCCCTTTAGACAACTCCGCCTATAAAGAACTGATAACCAAGAAATTAACTATATTAGCATATCATGGATGTTTTTGCTGGATTAAAAGAAGATACTCATCTAGGAAGTCTTCTTGGAGAGGGGAATGCTACTCGCTTGTGGGTATACGACTTAAGTGATCAGCTACTAGATTTTCTGAGCCTTTCTTGTCTCAAATCTCTAAATCAAATTTTTGTAGGAAGAGGATCCATCGAATCAACCTTGGCTTTATTTCCTTCTAGGCTATCAAGTATCGAAGAGCTGCATGATCAAAATAAACAGCTACTTTAGTGCCAAGTAAGTAGGAACAAAATTTTTCCAAGGCAAAAACAATAGCTAAAAGCTCCTTCTATATTGTTGAATAGTTGCTTTGGGCACTATCCAATGTCTTCAAGGCATAATAGATAACATAAGGATCCTTTCCAACTCTTTGTCCTAAAATTGCTCCAACTACCCAATCGCTTACATCACACATGATTTCAAAAAGAAGATCTCAATTTGGTGACTAAATGATTGAAGTTGTAATCAACCTTTCTTTCAACTTGTCAAACAACCTCTTACAAGCTTCATCAAAGCTGAATGCAACATCCTCCAGCAAAAGCTTGCAAAGAGGCTGAGCTATCTTTGCAAAGTCCTTGATAAAGCGCCTGTAAAAACCTACATGTCCAAGGAAAGCATGAACTTCCAACACATTCGCCAGGTAAGGTAAACTATTTTCGCTTTATCAACCTCAATTTCTTTTGAAGAAACAATATGGCCTAAAATTAAACCTTGATCAACCATAAAATAGCATTTCTCATAATTTAAAATGAGATTTGATTTAAGGCACTTTTTCAAAACCAAAGCAAGATTATTCAAGCACTCATCGAAGGACTCACCATAGACCACGAAGTCATCCATGAAAACTTCAATAATGTTCTCAATGTACTCGGAAAAAATGCTTACCACACCTTTGAAAGGTGGTGGGAGCTTTGCAAAGTCCAAACAGCATCCTACTATACGTGAAAGTTCCAAACGGGCAAGTAAATGTCGTCTTTTCTTGATCCTCCAGAGCTATCGAAATTTGATGACAACCTGAATAACCATCAAGATAACAATAATGAGTTTCACCTGTCAATCTCTCAAGCATTTGGTGTACGAAGGGAAGAGGAAAGTGATCTTTTCTTGTTGCCGCATTCAATTTTCGATAGTCAACACAAACCCTCCACCTGTTTTGAACTCGGGTAGGTACTAACTCACCTTCACGGTGATACCTATTTTCTTTGGGACAACTTGGACTGGACTTGGCCCATTTACTATCGAAAATTGGGTAGATCATACTTGCATCAAGGAGTTTTAAGATCTCTGTTGTTTGAAAACCGCAAGCGCACGGTATCGTGACAAGTAAAAGAGTGATGTGTAGGATATCGTTCCCACGAGGATTGTGTTGTCAAATACTGAAATTAACAAATCTTACTACCATTTGAACAACCAAAAGAAAATAGTAAAGAAAAATCTAATCAAAATAAATAACTAAAATTCTAAAATTAAAAACAATTAATAAAAGAAAAATAAATTAAAAGAACCTACAAATAAATATGACTAAGGCATGCGATTTCACCTAAGACACCTACTAGATATTTTATTTAGTTGTGCACTTTTCCCCTATTAATTTAATCTAAGTAGCTGAATTCTCTAGATTAAGCAATTATCTCTCTCAAACATAATTAATCCTACACTCACAAGTTTATCGGCTGTATCTCTATGCAAAGACAACCCATATGTGTGCCTAAAGTTCCGAAATCCTTACACAGGCTATGCTAACTTTTTCCATATCTTTATGCAACAAATAATTAACATCAACTCATATAGGTCTACTACACATATCACCTCTCAGTCTTAATATCCAATTAAAGTCAACTCAATTGGTGGCCAATCAAAAGCATTAAAAACAATATGAATTGACATAAATTAAATTAATAACATAAAAAATTAAGCCCAATGCACAACCTAAAATAAAATATCACATAGTAGCCAAATATATTTATCACAGCCCCAGTATGAGAAATTTAGTTCATGCTAAAGAATACAAATTCTAAACTAATAAATTGAGACATATTAAAATTATAAAATATAAAATTGAAATTAAGTTATAGACTGAAAACAAATTCTAAATCTAAAACTAAAGGTCAAAACCAAACATTAAAATCTAAGACAACCATTGAATCTTGAAACAATACTCCAAAAATAAAATTGAGATTTAAAAATAATTCTAAATAATAATAATAATAATAAACTAAAACTAAATTTTAAATCTTAAGAAAAAAACTTAGAACTCAAAGTAAAGAATTCAAACTCTAGAATAATAAAGATGAATCTGAAAAAATAATGGGGAAGATCGTCACAATCCTCTGACGAGTGCGGCACAAGGTCTGCTTCCTTGAACTCTTCTTACCAACTTCTCTACTCTCTCCCTTTGGCTCACACATCTACACACACACACACACACATATATATATATACATATATATATATATATATATATATATATATATATATATATAAATCTCAAGGCATCACCGTCATAAAGAAATCTAATTTTGTTCCACTTTTGTCTTTTTCTTTCATGTCCTTATCTTTACTTGTGGTCCGCACCACTTTTCCTTTCTTTAAACTCCTTATGAAATAGACCGAGAATGGGAGGTAGAAGGTTAGCTTGACTGGCCTTGTATGACACTTGTGGGCCCCATGTCATTTAATGTCATAATCAACTTTTTCAATTTCAACAAAAAACTTTTTGCAGCAATTTTGACAATTTTAACGATGGAATAAGCTCAAGCCCCGAACATGAAATTTGTAGACCTCATCGTGAACTTTTCATTGACATCTTGAACCACCTAATTCTAAGATTCGAGCAAAAGTTATGGCCAAAAGACTGAAAAAGCTTATTTTCCTCCAAAAGTCCACATTTATTCCACCTATAAAATTAATTAAAAAACGACACCCATTAGGTAGAATTTATTCTAAAATAGAATTCAATCAAACTCAAAATTTAAGTTTAAGAGGTATAAAAATATAGGAAAAATTAAGCTTATCAAACACCCCCAAACTTAAGCTTTGCTCGTCCTCGAGCAAAAAAAAACTAAACTTGAAACTATGGATTGACATCACAAACTTGCCTTAGAGATTGCACATAATACATAGTTCGAAGAAGATTCAAGACCCTATGAAAGTTCAAGTTCCAATTCAAACATCAGTAACACCTTAAATTGAGTTCTTGGTGTGTGTTTGAATAACCAATTGCATAGTTATGCTAGCAACTTAAATCATTCCAATGCAACCAAGTGAATAATGAAACCGATCTCGCTTGAAGAAACTTCTCAAACTTTTTTTTTCTTTTTCTCATTTTCTCTTTTTCACAATTGTTTCTTTTTCAACTCACTTTTTATTTTCCTCTCTTCTCCAATGAACTCTATGAGCCTGCTTTTCATACCGCTCTCCACTAAAGTAGACAACATACTATCAAAGATCAATAAAACTTTTCAAGGGTTGTAACGTAAGGCTCGAGTAAGGGATAACAAAAGAAAGGATAGAATAAGATTCACAATAAAGAGCAAGAGAAATCAAATGAACCCCACAATGAAGCACAAAGTATTCTAAAATTGTAACACCCAAACAAAAGAATGCACAACCTCTCTTCTTTTTTTTCATTTTTTTCTCAAAATTATCCCCTATTTTTTTTCCAAATTTCCCTTTTCTTAAGCTTTCTCATAAATCAATATACTAATCACAATCAAGAATTTTTCTCAACTCATTTTTTCTCTTTCTTGAAATTTATTTCTCTCACAAATTGAGAAATCTCGAAACAAATTAACTTTTCCTTCTTATTCACATTTTTTTTGGGCACTTTTTTTTTTCAAAATTCGAAGGTACTCGAAACAAGCAACCTTTTCCTTTCCACTGTACTTCAAAATAGGGCAAATGAGTTCTCTTACAATGGTAAGGATAATAGTTTTTTTTTTTTAAACAGTTAAAAGGTCAAGGATAATGAGGGTTAAACAAAGAAAAGGCCATACATATAAAGGCTCAAAGGGGCAAACTAGGGATATAATGATCAAGGTTAGGCTTGAAAGGCTCAAACGATCCAAAAGATGGCCTAAATCATCTTCCTAATAGTGCATTGCCTAGAATTTCGCGTCGAGTGGTACTCAAACAGGTTCTAGAGTTCAGATATAAGATGAACAACAAATCTCTTAAATACACCACAACTTTTCATCAGTCAACAATCAATTCAGGAAACTCAATCAAAGAGAATTCAACAATTCAGACAATCATATGCTCATGGTTATGTGCTCGAGAATGTTCAAGAACTCAACCAAGGTGAAACTGAAATCCAAATTAGAAAAGAATGAAAAAAATCAGTGACTCAAAATACCATATTCAATCTCAACCATGTTCTCATCATCGGTATGTGATTGTCAAACCACAATAAAACTCAAAAATTTTTTCAAAAATTTTCTTTTTTTATATTTTTAATTATTATTATATTTTTTTTCTCGAGAGTTTCTCTTCCCTACCCCCAAACTTAAAACCAACATTGTCCCCAATGTTAAGAAAATAAAAGAAAAGGGAAAAAAGACACTTCCCTAGATTTTTTGATACGGAGCCTGCATTAAGCTTGCGCAATCCATTGCCACGACCCCCAAACTTATGCGAGACTCAATTCCTAACAAAAAACAAATGACAAATAAAAATATTAGACACAAAAATATAATAATAAAACCAAAAACAAAGAAAACACAAACAATAAGAAAAACACTTGGGTTGCCTCCTAAGAAGCGCTTAGTTTATAGTCCTTAGCCAGACTTTTTGCATGACTATGGAATTTCCAACGTAGTGGAAGTGCTCTCCTTGTTGAACTCTCCCTTATAGTAATGCTTAACCGTTGCCCGTTAACCTTAAATGGCTCATCTCCTTCTTTCTTGATTTCAACAGCTCCATGAGGATAAGCTTGAACAACTATGAAAGGTCCAGACCATTGAGATCTCAGCTTTCCTGGAAATAAGCGAAGTCTAGAATTTTATAATAAAACTTGCTGTCCGGGGGTAAACTCGTGCCACATGATGTGTTTGTCATGCCATCTCTTGGTTCGCTCTTTGTAGATCCTAGCATTCTCATAGGCCTCATCTCGAAACTCTTACATCTCGTTCAATTGAAGCAATCTTTTTTCTCCAGCAGCTTGCATGTCAAAGTTTAAAATCTTCACAGCCCAATATGCTTTATTTTCAAGCTCAACTGGAAGATGACAAGCTTTACCAAACAATAACCGATAAGGTGACATTCCAAGAGGAGTTTTAAAAGCTGTCCGGTATGCCCACAATGCATCATCTAGCTTTTTCAGCCAATCTTTTCTTAAGGTGCTGACTGTTTTCTCTAAAATTCTTTTCAACTCTCTATTGGATACCTCGACTTAGCCACTTGTTTGTGGATGATAGGCCGTGGCAATCCGATGCGTGATTCCATATTTTCTCAACAAGGCCTCAAATTGATTATTACAAAAGTGCTTTCCTCCATCACTGATAATCGCCCGTAGTGTACCAAATTGGGTGAAGATATTCTTTTGCAAGAAGTTTACTATAACTCGTTCTTCATTCGTGGGCAAGGCTACTGCTTCCACCCACTTAGAAACATAGTCCATAGCAACTAGAATATAACGGTCGGAGCGGGAAGATGGAAACGGTCCCATAAAGTCTATTCCTCAAACATCAAATAGTTCAACTTCAAGAATGTTGTTAAGGGGCATTTCATTCCTTCTCGAGATATTACCCATTCTTTGACATTGATCACAAGCTGTAACAAAGGCATGAACATCATTGAATAATGTAGGCCAATAGAAACCTGACTGTAATATCTTGGCAGTTGTATTTGATGCGCCGAAATGGCCCCCATATTCAGAGAACTGACAATGATACGTGATGTTGTTTATCTCTTCTTTAGGCACACATCTCCTAATTATCTGGTTTGCACAGTGCCTATATAGAATAGGATCCTCCTAGAAATAATGTTTGACCTCTGAAAAGAATTTCTTCCTTTGTTGATGTGACAACTCTGGATGTATGACGCCACTAGCCAAATAATTCACATAATCAGCGTACCATGGAACCTTTGAATTTTGCATGACATACAACTGCACATCTAGAAAAGTCTCATTTATAGGCCTTCCTTCTTTAGAATTTTTATCCAATTGCTCGGGTCTTGATAGATGATCAGCAACTACATTCCCCCAGCCTTTTTTTATCCTGAATCTCAATGTCAAATTCCTGCAAGAGTAGTATCCATCAAATAAGCCTTGGTTTTGCATCCTTCTTTGCCAGTAGATACTTCAAGGATGAATGATCAGTGTACACAATTACTTGTGATCCAAGCAAATAAGACCGAAATTTATCCAGAGCAAAAACTACAACCAACAACTCTTTTTCAGTGGTAACATAGTTCACTTGAGCTTCAGATAGTGTTTTACTTGCATAGTAAATTGCATGTATCACATTATTCCTTCTTTGGCCCAAAACGGCTCCCACAGCATGATCACTAACATCACACATAAGCTCAGAAGGTAATTCCCAATCCGATGCTGCCATGATTGGTGCAGTGATTAGCCTTTCTTTTAAGGTCGTGAAAGAAACCATACATTCTTCAGAAAATCTAAAAGGAGTGTCTTTGTTCAGCAAGTTGCATAGAGGCTTAGTGATCTTAGAAAAATCCTTAATGAACCTTCTATAGAAACCTGCATGTCCCAGAAAACTCTTCACTCCTTTAACTGAGGTCAGTGGTGGTAACTTTTCAATTACTTCAATCTTTGCCTTATCGACCTCTATTCCCTTCATTGGAATCTTATGACCTAATATAATTCTTTCTTGCACCACAAAATGACATTTTTCCCAATTTAGCACCAAATTACTCTTCTCACATCTTTTTAGAACCATGGCTAAATTGTGAAGACACTCGTTGAAAGAGGAACCAAATATTGAAAAATCATCCATGAAGATCTCTATGTACTCTTCCACCATGTCTAAAATAGCCATCATGCATCTTTGGAATATAGTGGGTGCATTACATAATCCAAACGGCATTCTTCTAAAAGAAAAGATACCATATGGACATGTAAAAGTTGTCTTTTCCTGATCTTCTAGAGCAATAGCAATTTGGTTATAGCCTGAATAAGCATCCCAGAAGCAATAATGAGAATGACCTACCAATCTCTCTAACATTTGATCGATAAATGGCAATGGAAAATGATCCTTGCAAGTGGCACTATTCAATTTTCTATAATCAATGCAAACTCTCCACCCCGTGACTGTTCTTTTTGGAATTAAATCATCTTTTTCGTTCTTCACTATAGTCATACCTCCTTTCTTCGGAACCACTTGTACCATACTTACCCATTGACTACCAGAAATGGGATAAATAATTTCTGCATCTAACCACTTTAGAATTTCTTTTCTCACCACTTCTTTCATGTGTGGGTTGAGACGACGTTGGTGTTCCACGGTCGGCTTACAGTTATCCTCTAATAAGATTTTTTGCATGCAAACAAAGGGACTAATTCCCTTGATGTCTGTAATTGACCAACCTATTGCACCCTTATACTTTCTCAACAATCGCAGCAATTTGTCTTCCTCTTCTTTGTTTAATGAATTTGCAATGATGACTGGAAGAGTGGATGTTTCACCAAGATAAGTGTATCGGAGATGAGATGGCAATGGCTTCAGTTCATCTATAAGAGGTTGCTGTATTGACGGGACTAAAGTTGTGTTTCCCATACCAAGCTCCTCAAAACATAGACCCCACCACATAGAGAATGATGGAGCAGCCTCTAGGTAGTAGACCATTTCTCACCTAGCTATATTTTCAACACTGGAAGAATTTGACTGGACTAGGCATGCTTCCAATGGATCCTCGATGATAGTATCTCGAAACACACTTGATGCAATGGGTTCTACCTTGTCTATCATGAAACAACTATCACTACTAGAGGGATACTTCATTGCTTTAAATATGTTGAAGATCACTTTTTCATCATTCACCCTCAGAGTGAGTTCTCCTTTCTGGACATCGAATAAAGTTCTGCCTATTGCTAAAAATGGTTTTCCTAATATGAGTGGCATGCCTCAATCTTCCTCCATGTCCAACATTATGAAATCAAAAGGGAATATGAACTTGTCAACCTTCACCAAGAGGTTCTCAATGACACCTCGCGGGTGCTTTATTGAGTGATCTGCAAGTTGTAAAGACACAGTTGTCAGATTTGCTTCTCCCAATCCTAGCTTTTTAAAAATAGAAAGAGACATCAAATTAATGCTAGCACCTAGATCACAAAGAGAATTCTCAAAAAATAAATCACCAATAGTGCAAGGAATAGAAAAACTCCCTGGATCTTTCAACTTTAGAGGTAGCTTGTTTTGCAAGATAGCGCTGCACTCCTCAGTTAACATTACCATTTCATATTCTACCAATCTTCTTTTGTTAGAGATAATTTCCTTCGTAAATTTAGCATAACTTGGCATTTGTGCTAGAGCATTTGCAAAAGGAATATTAATGTGCAACTTTTTAAAAACTTCAAGAAATTTAGCAAATTGCTTATCTAATTATTGCTTATTAAGTCTTTGAGGGAAAGGAACAGGTGGAGTAGAGCCTTCTTTTTGGACCCCTTCTTCCTTTTGCTCACATCCTCCTTTGCCTCTTTTGTTTCTTCATCTTCATGGCTCTCTTTTACTGTGATCTTTTTCTTGGGCTCTTCAAGCTCTCATCCATTCCTTAGGGTAATTGCATGTGCTTGCTCTTTAATTTAATAAGTTGGCCATTTGTCCCATTTGTACCTCCAAATTCCTAATCGAAGCTGCCTGGATGTGCAGAGTGGTATCAGTTTGTGCCATGAATTGAGAAGTGTTCATGGTCAACCGAGCCAAGGCATCTTCCAACAGAATCTTCTTTTCTGGTGGAGGAGCACTATTTGGAACCTGCAACAGCATATGTTGAGGCATGGGTGGTTGCCTCACATTGTTGTTGTTGTTCCATGAAAAGTTCAGATGATTCCTCCATCCTGGATTGTAGGTTTTGAAATATGGATTATTTTGTTTCTGAAAGTTCGAGACAAAATTGGCTTGTTCATTTGACATTTGTCTAAATGGACTACCAACTTGACATTCCATACTATTATGAACTCCTCCACATAGATCACACCTTAGGATTGGGGTTTGGACAGCATTGACTGTGAAGAATCCATCTTTTTGGACAATACCTCTATTTGAGCTTGTAGAGCAGTAAGTGCTTCAACTTCATAAATCCCAGCAACTCGTTTCATGGTAGCCCTTTCTGATGACCATTGATAATTGTTGGCTGCCATCTCCTCTAACAACTAATAAGCTTCATCATGAGTTTTGCTCATTAATGCGTCTCCAGCAACAGTATCGATCAATATGTGCGTACTATTGCTTAAACCATTATAAAAAATTTGTACTTGCGACCATGTTGGTAACCCATGATGAGGACACTTTCTAATCAAGTCTTTGTAGCGTTCCCATGCTTCATACAATGACTCTCTTTCAAATTGGCAAAAGGTAGTGATATCATTCCTCATCTTCGCTGTCTTTGCTGGTGGGAAGAACTTAGCCAAAAATTTCTGAACTAATTCATCCCATGTAGTGATAGTTCCTGCCGGTAATGAGTTCAACCACTGCTTCGCCTTGTCTCGTAAAGAGAACGGAAATAACCTCAATCTAATGGCATCATCAGTAACACCATTGTGTTTGAATGTATCACAGATCTTTAAAAAATTTGCAATGTGAGCATTCGGATCATCATTTACTAACCCTCCAAATTGCACAGAAGTCTGGATCATTTGTATAATAGCCGACTTGATCTCAAAATTGTTGGCCTGAATTGCTGGCCTCCTTATGCTTGATGCACTGCCGTCAATTGATGGTATCGCATAACCCCTTTAGTGCTCGTGCATTGTCAGCTCCTTCATGTTGTCCAGCCATCTCTTTTACTTCTTTTTTAATAGCTTTGATTGCTTGCTTTCTATTTTTGTGGAAAGTTCTTTCGATTTTAGAATCAACAAGATACAACTCTCCGTGCTTACTTCTAGTCATGCACCAAACACAACAACTAAAATTAAACAAGAAAAGGAAAAAAATCAAATTAGTAATAAGACAAGCCTGGTATCAATATTGACTAAAGACACAGTCCCTGGCAACGGCGCCAAAAGCTTGTTGTATGAAAACCGCAGGCACACGGTATCGTGACAAGTAATAGAATGATGTGTAGGGTATTGTTCCCACGAGGATTGTGTTGTCAAGTACTAAAATTAACAAATCTTACTACTATTTGAACAACCAAAAGAAAATAGTAAAGAAAACTCTAATTAAAATAAAAAAATAAATTTCTAAATTAAAAATTAATAAAAGAAAAACAAATTAAAATTAAAATTCATAAATTAACAAGAACCTGCAAATAAATATGACTAAGGCATGCGAGTTCACCTAAGACACCTACTAGATAATTTATTTAGTTGTGCACTTTTCCCCTATTAATTTAATCTAAGTAGCTGAATTCTCTAAATTAATTAATTATCTCTCTCGAGCATAATTAATCCTACACTCACAAGTTTCTCGGCTATATCTCTATGTAAAGACAACTTATAAGTGTGCCTAAAGTTCCGGAATCCTTACACAGGCTATGCTAACTTTGTCCATATCTCTATGCAACAAATAATTAACATCAACTCATATAGGTCCACTACACATATCACCTCTTAGTCTCAACATACAATTAAAGTCAACTCAATTCGTGGCCAATCAAAAGAGAGCATTAAAAACAATATGAATTGACATAAATTAAATTAATAGCATAAAAAATTAAGCCCATTGCACAACCTAAAATAAAAATATCACAAAGTAGTCAAAGATTTATCACAGCCCTAGTACGAGAAATTTAGCTCATGCTCAAGAATATAAATTCTAAACTAATAAATTGAGACATATTAAAATTATAAAATATAAAATTGAAATAAGTTATAGATTGAAAACAAATTCTAAATCTAAAACTAAAGGTCAAAACCAAACATTAAAATCTAAGACAACCATTGAATCCTGAAACAATACTCCAAAAATAAATTTGAGATTTAAAAATAATTCTAAAAAATAATAATAATAAACTAAAATTGAATTTTAAATCTTAAGAAAAAAACTTAGAACTCAAAGTAAAGAATTCAAACTCTAGAGTAATAAAGATGAATCTGAAAAAATAATGGGAGAAGATCGTCACAATCCTCCTGACGAGCGCAGCATAACATCTGCTTCCTTGAACTCTTTTCGCCAATTTCTCTGCTCTCTCCGTTCAGCTCACATCCACATAGATATATAAAAATCTCAAGGTATCACCATCATAAATAAATCCAATTTTGGTCCACTTTTGTCTCTTTTTTTTCATGTCCTTATTTTTACTTGAGATCCCTACCACTTTTTCCTTTGTTTAAACTCCTTATGAAATTAACTAAGAATGGGAGGTAGAAGGTTAGCTTGAGTGGTCTTGTTGACACTCGTGGGCCCCATGCCATTTAATGTCATAATCAACTTTTTCAATTTCAACTAAAAACTTTCCGCAGCGATTTTGACAATTTTAACGATGGAATAAGCTTAAGCCCCGAACATGACAGTTGTAGACCTCGTCGTGAACTTTTTATTGACATCTTGAACCACCTAATTCTGAGATTCAAGCGAAGAGTTACGGCCAAAAGACTAAAAAAGGTTATTTTTCTCCAAAAGTCCACGTTTATTCCACCTATAAAACTAATAGAAAAATGACACCCATTAGGTAGAATTTATTCTAAAATAGAATTCAATCAAACTCAAAATTCAAGTTTAAGAGGTATAAAAATACAGGAAAAATTAAGCTTATCAATCTCTTTCTTTACTACCTCCATCATTGATGGATCAAGTCAACATTGTGCCTCCTTACTTGTCTTGCAATCTTCCTCCAATAGTATTCTATGCATGCATGTAAAGGGGCTCAACCCTTTGATGTCTGCAATTGTCCATCCAGTGGCCCCCTTATGCTTTTTCAAAACTTGGATAAGTTTTTCTTCTTTCAAAGTTGTCAACTTGCTTGAAATTATCACTGGTAAAGTCTCCTTTTCGCCCAACTAAGCATACTTGAGATGGTTGGATAGTTGCTTCAACTCCAATTATAGGGCCTACAATATAGAAGAAAAAAGTTTTGTGTGAGAAGCTGGCAATTCAAAAATTGGTGTATCTTATCTCCATGACTTCTTTCCTTCCAACATGCTAGCGATCTCTCGCAATTTCTTATCTACAACAAAAATTTCCTCAAATTCCTACAAATTCTTAGGAGTTAAAGTATTGCAAATAGCAATATGCAATTTATAACCCTCCAAATAATCAAGCAATTCTTGTTCCCAAAATTTATACATACCTTTAAGCACTAGATCATGTGTTTCCAAACCAAAAATGCAAGAAGCCTCGCTAGGATATTTCGTGGCATCATAAACATTAAATTTAACCACATCGCCATTAATTTCCAAAGTCAAGGTACAGTTATGCATATAAATTTTTGCTCTAGCAATGCTAAGAAAAGGTCTGCCTAACAGGAGCTCAGAAGAATTGGAAGAAGAGTCTTTTTCCTTGTCAAGAACGCAAAAATCAGCTGGAAAAATCAATTTACCAACTCTTACTGAGACATCTTCTAAGAACCCTTCAAGATAAACCGTGGATCTATCAGCTAATTGAATAACTATGATAGTTTCTCAAAGGTCCCATATTCAAAGTAGAGTAAATAGATTTAGGCATGACATTTATAGATGCACCAAGATCACACATAGCATATTTAAAGCCTAAGGTACCTATTTCACAAGAAATTACAAACATACTTGGATCCTTGCATTTTGGTGACAACTTTCTTTTTAGCACAGTAGAAATGTTTTGCCCCACACTTATTTTTTGGTTACCATCAAGCCCTTTCTTATTTGTGTACAATTCTTTAAGGAATTTAGCATAATGGGGGACTTGCTTTATCACTTCAAGTAAGGGGGTATTGATTTCTACCCTATGAAAGACATCAAAAATCTTCTTCTCCTCCTTCTCTTTTTTGGATTTTACTAACCTTTTAGGGAATGGAGGCTTCACCATCAATTCTTGGCCCTTTTTCTCTTCAATTTTGTCACTGGTTACCTGTATTTTCTTTGAGACATCAATTTCTTTTTCTTGTTTAGCTTCCGGTTCAGCGCCTATCCCCTGGACATGGCCACGTCTAGTCTGACGTGAACTGTCCAGTAATTGTTTTCCACTTCATAAGGTCACTACACTCGCATTTGCTTAGGATTACCTACGGTCTACAAGGGAAGTTTACCTTGGGACTCTAACCTACTAAGGGAACTCACCAATTGACTAACTTGACCTTCCGAATTCTTGATACTCGCTCTTGTCTCCTATTGAAATTGTTGGGTGTTAAGAAAAAGAGACTTAACAATATCCTCAAGAGAATTACCTATATTAGAAGGTGGTTGTTGTGGCGATAGTGGTGGTCATAGCTGGAATTAAGGTGGATTAGGTGGCCTTGCTCCATAACTCAAATTTGGATGGTGCCTCCAACCTAGATTATATGTACTTGAATGTGGGTCGTACCTCCATGTTAATTGAATCTTTGGGCACATGTTTGTATGATGACCAACTATTGAGCAAATTCCACAAGCTTTAGGAACTCCGCTTGAAACTAAACTCTGCACCAAAGAGGTTAATTGAGTGATTTTTTATTCAAGAGATGACATATTTACCTCGTTTACCCTCCTTAAAGGTTCTTATCTATTTCCAAATTGTTGGAAATTTGCGGCCATGATAGAAATGAGGTCTCTAGTGGCTATTGGTGTTTTATTCACAATTTCTCCTCCGTTTGCGACATCCATCGTCCTTCGTTCTATGGGTAACAAGCCTTCATAAAAGTATTAAATAAAAGATTGTTTAGAAAGTCCATATTGAGGGCAACTTGCGCATAGTCTCTTGAACCTTTCCCAATAATCATAGAATGACTCAAAATCTTTTTACTTGATAGCACATATTTCCCTTCTTATGACCGCAGCTCTTAAGGCAATGTAGAAAAGCCAATCTTTCGCTATGTCCACCAAAGAGAAAAGGAATGCTCTTAGTTTGATTGGGTCCTTAATCACTCCTTGGGGCTTCATACTTGAGCAAACAATATTAAACTCCTTTAAGTTCTTGTGGGGGTCCTCATTCTCCAATCCCCAAAAAGTGGGCAAAAGGTGAATTAGGCTCGATTTCAGCTCAAAATCCGCATTAAGTGCCGAATATGTGATGCAAAGTAGTTGCTGGTTCAAAGGGGTAGCAACAAGTTCTTGCAATGTTTGAGTATTTTTAGCTATCTCTTCTTCACTTTTGGATTCACTCAATTGATTTTGTGATGTACCGACTTCTTGTTCTCGCTTTTTCTGTGCTTTTGCTTTTTTTCTCAGGCTTTTCACAATCTTTTGGATCTCTGGACCAAATAGCCATTCAGCTCAAATCTGATCATAAAAAGAAAAAGTTAGCACGGGTCCCCGTCAACGATGCCAAATTTTGATGAGCGTCAAAACCACCAAAATAATATCCTACTCTTACCTTACGATTTTGTGCAAATGATGAGTTGGGTTGAATCCACAGCGATCGTGCAATAATTATATTTTATGCCAAATTTGTCGAACAAATGAATTACAAAGGTTCAAGAGGGTAAATGTAATAAAACTAAAAAAATATATATCTAGAAAAAATGACAGTTCCCTTAAATGACATCACGCCCAAGGGTCATCAACAGAAATAAGAAAATAGTAAACTGATGAATTACGAAATTAATACTAAAAATTCAAATAAAAATCAGAAAAATGACAATTAAAGAGATTCAATGAATTTAGAACCTAGCCTAGGGTATAATTCTCATTTGGGGCTACAAATCCAATCCTATATGCAAGAATGACTCTCATTCTTTTAGATAAACCAGTTATGGTCATCGGCACAGCCTAACAACCTAATCCTTCCTTTCAACTTTGGTAATGGTTCAAGAACTTTGCGCTCTCTTCCTAATTACTACCCTTACCTACTAGACGGTCTAACCCCCAGAGATGCTAGCTAGTCTATCTAAAGGTAGCATTATAGCTTTAGAAAGATCTAATCCTAAGCTTTGAGGCACCTATAAAGAAAAATAATATTGCTAGAAAATAAAGTCTGTATAATGGCATAATCCCTGTGGAGGTACTAAAGAATATTATAACCCTAAGGGTTCCTAACTAATATGATAACTCTTTAAAGCTAACCTAAAAGACAAGGTAAGTCTCATAAAACATGTCTTAACTAAAGTAAACTTCTTCCAAAATAAATCCTTTCCTTTTAGAATTAAATTACATTATTAAGCACTTAATTCCTCTTCAAGAAATTACCTAAATATCTTCTAGACATCTTGTTGACTGCAATTCCCGCACAGCTTCTAGAAATCACCAAAATATCTTCAAGAAATCACTCAAGATTTTCAACCACTCCACTATAACCTTGAGGTTTTCAAAAGTTGGCTAAGCTCAAAAACTAACCATACAACCTTGATTTATCCCCAAATCAAGAAACCCACTTGTAAATATTCAATATTTGATCACACCCAAAACTAAACTACCTAATACCCAACAAATACAATAGATCAATGTAAGATTACACAAGTAATATGAAAGAAAGATTAAGCACAAGTTGAATTTGGTTTTACAATACAAGCCCTATAGTTACCTTGGAGAAATTTGAAAGATATATGCTTTATATCATATCTTTTCTCTTAGTCTTGTCAAAAAGCTTAAAAGAGGGAAATAAAAATATAATTGTTAGACACACTAATGTTTTATCAATTGACTTTTGAATGTTATGGAAAATACTAAGAAAAAGATCGTATGTATAACGGCTAATTTTGGATAAGATTTTCAAAAATCTGTACTATTCGGTCGAAGTCCCAGCGTTCCGATTGCCCGGATAGCTTCGCCCAGTAGCCATCAGTTCAAAAACCAAAAGTACACTATCGGGAGGATTCCACATTGATCTAGTAGCCTAGATGGCTTCACCAATCAATGACAACTTTGCTGCAATAAAACCTTTTCTGGTTTAAAATCAATTGTCTTCAAGACTAGGTTCAAAAATACTTTTTAGACCTTAAAACCATTTTGAAAAACATGTACCCCATTTTTAAAAAACATTTGGGGCATATAATATCTAAGTCAGAATCTAATCCAAGACTTGAAGACACAAGGGAGGCAACTTTACAAGATTAAAACTATATCTGCTCCCCTTATGACTTTTGTCTTCATTCTTATGTTACCACACCAAGTCTTCAAGAATCGGACGAATAAGTTCAACGATTTGATGCATCCGGTGGCACAGGATCTCTTTCCAAGGCATAATATAACTTCAAATAGCTCAAGAACTCACAAAAGATATTTGCAATCTGAATAGTTCACAAGAGTTCCATAAGCAACAATAATTTTTGTATATGTCATAATACTCATAATGGATCAATATCAAATAATCCACTCATTATAAAAATTCATTACAAGCACATCAATCATTCATCACAATTATCATCACAAGCATCTTAATCACACACACATACATATAAACCTCATTATCAAAACATAAGATAATCATATAATAATGCTAATACAGAGAAAGGAAGCTTATTAGCTTGGACCAGTTCTGGTTTCCTATTGTTCCATAAGATGAGGCATTAGGGGAGGAATGAAGGCAAGCACATACTGGTGTGTCTCCAGTCTCGTCCTAGCAACGCATTATATGCAGCAACTGAATCTACCACAAAGAAACACACCTAGCTGTCTTACTTCCCACAGTAACCTCAATAGGCAGCACCCTTTTCGACCTGGCAGCCTCCACAGTGAAATTAACAATAAGGATATCGGCCTGGAGCAAGCCAATCTCCGTCTTCTTCAACCTTTCAAAGTGGCAGTAGGCATGACGTTGACGACTGCACCATTGTCCACCAGTACCTTGGTCACTGGCTATCCTTCAAAATGAGTGATGATGTATAAGGGCCCAACGTGCTGAGAGAGATAAAGCAACGGGGGTCTCATGGACACCTGTAAGGCCGAAGAGGCTTTATCCTCATTCTTATATGAGGCGGGCTCTTGCTTTAAAAGAATTTTAGGTTGAGTTTCTGGCGTGTCTCGCGTCTCCTTCCAAGCATGTATTTTGATATTATGGTGCCTGAAAAGTTAGTGGCAAGGTAAACACCGTATCCACATGAAACTCTATTCCACCTACCTGAATAGGTTAAGCCAGGCCGTCCGTCATCTTTAGGCCCGCCAGAGCCTTTTAGGAAAAGGGTGTCAACCAGGGCCTTCTGTAAGGGCTTGTCTTCCTCCTCATCCTCCCCTGCCTTGCCACTACTGGACTAGCGCAGTATAAGAAGGTGAGAATGGATCCTTAGGAGTTGCTTCTTGTCATAATCCTGTCCTTTCTTCCATGGCTCGTCTTGCTGCAGCCTGTAACCGTCGGTACCTCTTCTTTTCTGGTCATTCTAGATGAGTTGGAGAACCACTGGTGTGCTACTTGTTTGGGACGCGAGGCGACATCGTTCCACTCCCCCACTGGCTTGACTAGTAGCCTATAGGCCCTGGACCACTTTTGGTCTGGTTGAGAACTAGCGTATGATATGGAGTGGTAGTAGTCTGGCTGCCTGATTGTGACTTTCACCTCTGGCATTCTCGAGCGCAGTCTACCAATGAATCTCTCGGGGATAGGGTGCTTAGGCGGCGGTGCTAGGATTGAAGGTCGTGTCTCCTTGCTCTGAGGAGTCTTTCTAGATGACGAGGCTCCACAGCAATCCTACTTCTTTGACTTCAAGGTTGACTAATAAGTCTAAAATATGCTTTAAATCCATAATAATTTGTGCTTAATTTTGAAATTAAATGTTTCCTAATTGATGTTATTTTGTGTGTTTTGGCATTTTTATGCTTGGGAAATAAGATGGAAGCAATATACATGGATTCAGGGAGCTTTTGGACATAACAGAAGCTGTTAACAAGTGTTGCCACCATAGGCATGACCACGCGGGATTGGCAATCTGGTGGAAGATTTGAAGATATTTTGTAGCTATTCTTGGGCAAGAACTATTGACCAAAGTTTATTTTAATCCTAAAAGGAATGAAATTATTTTGGAGGAGTTTATTTTGACCAAAATTGTATTTTTGATTATTTTTCCTTTTATTTTAAGATTAGTATTAGAAGAGTTCCATTATCTTAAGAAACTCCTAAATTAGGTATATTTTTCCTTTATATTCTCCATAAAGGACTTAGTAGAATTCTAGCTTTTATTCATTATTTTTCCAGTAACTATTTTTATTATTTTCAGGTGCCAACCATATACATGGAGTGCTGAACAATTACTTTCTAGCTGAGGGGTAATCGAAGTTTATGGTTCTTCAATTCCATAAGATCTAATTTATTCTCTCCTTTCGCTTTATTTTGGTATTTATTTGTTTTTCTGTTTTAAGAATATTATTATCTTCCAATTGTTTAATTTGGCACTAATAGTTCTATTGTTGGGTGATAGAGGGCCAATTAGAGAGATTTGACAACTTTTCTAATTAATTTAAAAATGGTGGTAACCAAGTTTCCTATGAAAGCATATAATCTAACTGAGCAATTTTCATTAGAGAATTAACTTTTAAAATTAGGTTCTTTTAGATCTTTATAGTGCTACCTTTAGATAGATCATGTGGGCATCTCCGCAGGTTAGATCATCTAATGGGTCAGGGAAATAATTGGGGAAAATGATAGAGGTTTTGAACCATTATTAACACAAAAAGAAAAGATTAGGTCGTTAAGTCGTACCAATGACTATAATTGGTTTATCTAAATAAGAGAGAGTTATTTTTACATCTAGGATTGAAATTGTAGGCTTAAACGTAGATTACACCCTAAGCTAGGCTTTGAATCATTTGAATTCCATTTTTAATTAATTTTTCCTATTTTTGATTAGATGTTCTTTTGTGTCGTTGAATTTGGTTTACTATTTATTAACTTTTAATTGATTTGTCAACCTAGTGTGCCTATGTCTACTGTGTTGTCCAGATTTAATTTCTTTTAATTTAATTGCTTTAAACCTCCTCTTGAGTGTATTTCTCTTTTTTTTTTTTTTTTGGGTTAAACCCCCATCCCCATGGGATTAAACTCAAAACTTCACGCTTAGAGGAGATAGTCTCAACCACTTGAGCTATCCCTTAATCCTCTCCCCCTCCCCTTCCCCCCTCCCCCTTGATTGTATTTCACTTAATTAATCTATTTGGCATTAAGAGCATTATTACCAATCTTTGTGGGTTTAACCCTTTCTCATCACTTACACAAATTTTGTGAGGTAAAAGTAGGTGTTATTTTTAGTGGTTTTAACACCTGATGTTATTTTAAAAACCCGCAAGTGCACGGATCGAAAGTAGGGTAGTGTGTGCAAGAGTGTGGGTATCGTCTCCTCATGGAGGTCTCTAACTATGGTTTTTAAATCCTATGTGTCCAAGATTAACTACCAGTAGAACCGATTTTTTTTTTTTTGAATTTTGAATTGAAGGTAACTCTGAATTAAAGACAGAATTAAACTACCTAAACGAATATGTGCAATAAAAAGACAACCAACTAGAGAGGGAGTGATTATATCAATAGAGACGAATTAGGGCGATTACTACTCCATTATGGGATTGAGATTTTATTCTTGCTTTGAGTATGTTGATGGCTTTAATAGCTTCTTTTAGAGGTCCAAACTTACTAACCGTATTATCCCTAATTCTCGATGCAATTCTATCCCTAAGCGAATTCTACTTAGAGTATAGCCTTGTCTTTATTAATTAGGGTTTTAGGGCTAAGTGATTAAGACTTCTAGATTGGCGTGTTTAATACACTAACCTAGAATTTAAACCGTTAACTGTGTTTCAAGATAAGGCCTAATTCACCTAATTTCAACTAAGTGTAATGGGTGACCTATTAGTTTTATTTCATCCTAAAGACCACACATTAAACCTAATTATAAAATCAAGCACAATCAGTCAACACCGTATAAGCAGATACGAAAAATTAAGAACATAGTAATACATGTTTCCTCATTAAGGCAATTAATTAAATACATAGACATGCCCAAAATCACCATTAAACAATTAAAAAAAATAAAACATGTATTCAAACCATCAAAATATTCCAAAACAAGTCTTGCAATCTTTAACTCATAATAGATATAGTAATCAACCCTAAAGTAAATTTAGCTCAACATGTTAAAAGAGAGTATCAAACTGAAATTTCATCTCAAAAAAAATCAATTCCATGTCCAAGAAATTAAATCTCAAGTTTAGAACCTCTTCCTATTTCAATTTCGAGCAAATCCATTTTCTTCTCCAAAATTTTTTTCCAATAGTTGCTCCAAATTAATCCCAAAAATCCTATAGAGAACAGCCCCAAATTAACTCCAAATAAAGATAAAAGTAAAGAAAATAAAAAGAAAACAAAAGATATTTTTTTTAAAATTTTTTTATTTTTTTCTGATTTATTTTCTTGGCCTGAGAAAGAAGCTGAGATTTTCTCCTCTCTGTGCAGCTGTTGCTTCCTCTTCCCCCCCCTTTTTGCTTTCTACGTGCATATATATATAAGTGAGGTGTAGGCTTTCTTTTTGGTCAAAGAAGTGGGGCTGGGGGTTGGAATATATTATTATAATAATAATAGTATATTACATATAAGTTTATAAGGTGTGCTCTGTGTGTGTGTGTATGTTATATGTAAAGTATATACAATATAATATATATATATATAATATATAATGTATAATATATAAATGGTCATTATTATTTTTTTCTTCTATTTTTTTTTACTAAATAACTAACCTATAATTATTCTAACTAATTATTAATTAATCTAAAAAAATCCTTATACTAAATAAATAAATTCTAATCTAATAATGTCGTAACCTATTTAATGAATCTTAATTAAGCCTAACTACTAATTTAATTTAACTTCCGAAACCAAATTACTAATTAATTTTATTACCTAATTCTTAATTAATCGGAATTACTAAAGAAAAGAAATAAATAAAAAATAAATAAAATTAAAAAATAGAAAAAATGACACACCACACACAAACACTTAATGAGAATCAATGAGCACTCAGAAACTCGAAATAGACAAAATTAGCACCAAAATACTTGCTCAAACACACTTCAAATCATGTAATTAACGCTCTAAAAACACCCACATCAACACCCCCAAACCTTCTCCTTGCTTGTCCCCAAGCAAGACTACTCCTAAGCTTAAATCATGATGTTCAAATGGTTGAAAAAAAATATTGACTTGCTATCTTGACGAATCTAAGGAGTATGAGGAGTCATTCTTATTGTAGAAAGGATCTCCAAGGCTGTTTCAAAACCTCCTCTCAATCACAAAGGTTCTCGCACCTCTCGGGAACTTACCAAGTAGCTAGAGCCACCATGAACCTAGGATTCCAACTCAGGCACCCGAAATGCTGATATTTCGTGCCTCCATCACTAACGTGGCCTCCCAACATACTCTTAACCCAAAGATACAAGGAAAATGGAGAATTCCATCACAGTGGCTCGCAATTAGCATAACAGACTTATTCACAATACAATGAAACGAGTTCTCAGTGATTGGGGCCCCCGTGTAGCGAGCTTTCAACTAGTACATCCCAGCCTCTTAAAGCTTAGGTTACTAGGGGAAGCAACCCCTCTCGGGCATACTAGCTCGGGTTTCGCCAACCACTTCAAATGGAAAAACAAAGAAAGAGAACTAAACATGTGTCAAATTGACATTGTGTCCTTTGGCACTTATTCAACTTTATTTTTTTCTTGCCATTTGGCTTTTTTTTCTCATTTTTCACTCTTTTGTTTCATTTTTTTTTCATTTTTGCATTTTTTTACTCTTTTTTTTTTCCTCAATGCATAACATCAACATAACTAAAAGAAAAAGAAGGGCTACGGTACACTAAAAGAACCAAGCGATTAAGGGAACATTCATATCAACAATCCTCTAAAAAACATTTTTTCCAACTAGGTTGTGGGGCAACTACTAGGTGCATTCTTAGAATGCTCACTCCCCACAGTTTTCAAAAAGATTCTCTTCCAAGTCCTAATTCTCCCTCCATTCTATTCATTCCCCACAATACAACCTCATCTTCGCCAGTCAATTAAGTCAATCAACAAAAGCCAACACTCCAATTAATAGAAAGATAAACGACAAAAAAAAATGAAAATTTTTTCACCATTTGGAGCAAAATCATGCAAATCTACCCTTTATGTAAAAAATGAAAAAAAAAATGAACTCCCACACCCCCAAACCTAAATTTTGTTTGTCCTCAAGCAAATAGCAATCAACCGTGCAAACAAACAAACAATAAAATTTATACATGGGGAGTGTAGAAAAGGGTAGAAAAACACGGCCACGAGGATGGAAAGATACAACCTTGTGTTCGTTTGACTTCATAAATGCCAATGAAATTCCAATCATCTACTAACCTGTTTCTCATCAATACACAAACACTCAAAAAGCACACGAGATTAGTAAACATATGCCATGCAAGTCTGCATTGGCATTAACAAATAAGAACAACGGTGTATGCAAAATTGGAGAAGGGGAATGCAAGGAATGGGAACAAAGCTCTAGCTATTAAAAGGAAAAGAAAAAGACATACCTAAAAACAAAAAGAAAAGAACAAAATTACCAAAATCTAGGCTGCCTCCTAGTAGCGCTAACGATCATGCTGTCAGCCAGGCAAGCTCCATTCATCAAGTGTCATATGAAGGCTCCTGAAGCTCGATGGACTCCACTTGAGCCATGCTCAGGTCAAATAAATGCTTCAAGCGCTGCCTATTCACAGTCAAAACTCGTCCGTCCTTCAAATCCTTAATCTTTACTGCTCCAGAAGGGTAGGCTTCAATAACCTCGTATGGACCATCCCACCGACTTCTCAATTTACCTAGAAAGAGCTTCAATCTAGAATTAAACAACCAAACTCTGTCAGTAGAAGAGAAAGATTTCCTAAGGATATGCCTATCATGCATTTTCTTCATTCTCTCTTTATAAAGTTTGGCGTTCTCGTACGCCTCATATCTCAACGCCTCTAGCTTAGTTAAGTCCAACTTCCTTTTCTCACCTGCAGCAGACAAGTCAAAATTTAAAGCCTTAATAGCCCAATATGCTCTATGCTCTAACTCGACAGGTAAATGGCAAGCCTTCCCATGTACTAACCTATATGGAGACGTACCTATGGGGGTCTTGTATGCAGTGCGGTAGGCCCACAATGCATCACTCAATCTACAAGACCAATCTTTCCTATCAGGCCTAACTGTTTTTTTCTAAAATGGACTTGACCTTCCTATTTGAAACTTCAACCTGTCCACTCGTCTAAGGGTGATACGGAGTAGCAATCTTATGAGCGACTGAATATTTTCTAAGTAAAGCCTCAAGTGTCCTATGGCAAAAGTGTTTTCCTCCATCAATAATCAAGACTCGTGGTACCCCAAACCTAGAAAAGATGTGCTCTCGAATGAACTTCACCGCAACCTTGTGGTCATTGGTTCGGGTAGGAATCGCCTCAACCCAGTTGAACACATAGTCAACAGCCACTAAGATGTATTGATTCCCAAAGGAAGGTGGGAATGGACCCATGAAATCAATTCCCCAAACATCAAAAAGTTCACACACAAGAATAGGGGAAAGGGGCATCATATTTCTCTTAGAAATGGACCCAGATTTTTGACATCTAACACATTTTTGACAAAATTCCTAGGCATCTCTAAAGAGTGTGGGCCAAAAGAATCCACTTTGTAAGACTTTAGCTGCAGTTTTCTTTCCTCCAAAGTGACCTCCACATGCCTCACCGTGACACATATTCAAAATGCTTTCAAACTCGCTCTCCGGAACACACCTACGAATCACCTGATCCGCACACACCTTAAAGAGATAAGGATCCTCCCAAAAGAAATGCTTAACCTGCGAATAAAACCTATCCTTTTCTCTTTTCTCCCACTGGGATGGCAACTGACCTGTGACAAGATAATTTACTACATGCGCATACCATGGTGTGTGATGTGAGATAACAAACAATTGTTCATCCAGAAAAGACTCACAGGAAGGAATAGAATCACTAGGGGACTCATGCATAAGACGGGACAAATGATCAACAACCGAATTCTCACTACCCTTCTTATCTCTAATCTCTGTGTCAAATTCCTATAAAAGGAGCATCCACCTAATTAAGCGGGGTTTAGATTCACGCTTAGACAAAAGATACCTCAAGGCCGCATGATCAGTGTAAACTATGACCTTGGACCCAAGAATGTATGATCAAAACTTATCAAGGGAGAACACTACTGGTAGAAGCTCTTTTTCAGTAGTGGTGTAATTTTTTTGAGTCTTATCTAGAGTCTTACTAGCATAGTAGATCACATGAGGCAACCTATCCTTACGTTGACCTAATACAACTCATATGGAAAAATCTGATGCATCACACATAATCTCAAAAGGAAAACTGTAATTAGGCGGCTGGATGATAGGGGAAGAGGAAAGCAAGGATTTAAGCCTATCAAAAGCTCTAGTGCACCCTTCATCAAACACATATGGAGCATCTTGTGCTAAGAGCCTAGACAATGGACGAGCAATCTGGCTAAAATCCTTAATAAACCTACGATAGAAACCTGCATGGCCAAGAAAGGATCTCACATCCTTAACAGTCTTAGGAACGAGCAACTTTTCTATAAGCTCTACCTTGGCTGGGCCAACCTGGATACCATCAAAAGACACTATGTGACCTAAAACTATTCCTCTCTACACCATAAAATGTGATTTCTCCCAACTCAGAACAAGATTCATCTTAATACAACGGTCTAGCACTAAAGACAGGTGACTTAGGCATTCATTAAAATTCACACCAAAAACTGAGAAATCATCCATAAAAATCTCTAAGTGCCTCTCAATCATATCACTAAAGATAGCCATCATACACCTTTGAAAAGTGGCAGGTGCATTGCAAAGACCGAACGGCATTCTCCTATAAGCAAATGTACCATAAGGGTAAGTGAACGTAGTTTTCTCCTGGTCTTGGGGAAACACGGGGATTTGATTGTATCCCGAATACCCATCTAAAAAGCAGTAATAACTGTGACCGGCTACTCTATCTAGAATCTGATCAAGGAAGGGTAATGGGAAGTGATCTTTTCTGGTCCTAGAGTTGAGCTTTCTATAGTCTATACACATTCTCCAACCCGTAGGGATACGCGTAGGAACTAGTTCACCGTTATTATTCTCTACCACCGTGATCCTAGACTTCTTCGGTACTACCTGAACAGGACTAACCCACTCACTATCAGAGATAGGGTAAATGATACCTGTATCTAAAAGCTTAATAACCTCCTTTCTCACAACTTCACTCATATATGGATTAAGTCGTCTTTGCATCTCACGAGAAGGTACCGCACCTTCTTCTAGATGAATCCTATGCATACAAACTGAAGGGTCTATACCTTTTAAATCACCAATCGTCCACCCTATAGCCTCCTTATGACTTCTAAGGACTTTTAGAAGTCGCTCCTCATTCTCACTCGACAAATCAGATGCTATAATCACAGGAAGGGTCTCATTAGGTCCTAAGAATGCATACTTCAAGTGCTCAGGGAAGGGTTTGGAGCTCCAAAGACGGGGGAGACTCAACCGTAAGAGGATCACTAGACGCTTCTAAAGGAAGACACTCGGGCTGACTAACCTCAATCAATTTCTCAGGCCTAGAGTCAACAGAAGTGGATGTGGAAGCTACATACTTTCTAACAAATGACTCAGAATCAAACTGCTATAAAATGGCCTCAAGCTCAACTAACTCATCCTCAACAAACATCTCGCAGGCATGCTCCTTTACGAACGGATCTATAACGTCAACAGCAAAACACTCCTCCTCATCATCCACACTTGTACTCGCTCTATTTACTACCTCCGCAACTCTCATAGTGGCCTTCAGATTCCCAAAATTAATCTCTAGTAACCCCGACTTACAATGAATGACTGCATCAGCTGCAGCTAAGAAGGGGCATCCTAAGAGAACTGATGTAGAGTGCTTAGTGTCATGGCCAGAATCCATATCTAAGACAATGAAATCAACTGGATACACAAACTCTCCAACCTGAACCATGACATTCTCTACTATACCTCGTGGTCTCCGCTCGGATCTATCAGCTAACTGCAAAGTAACATACGTGGGAGATAACTCCCTAAACCTAGACGCTGGTAGACTGAGTAGGGAATCAGATTTACGCTAGACCCTAAATCTAAAAGAGCATGATCAATCGGGTTTTTTCTAATGCAAACACGAAATAGTGAAAGCTCCTGGATCTTTCAACTTGAGTGGGATGCCCGAAGTGCAAATGCTACTCACCTTTTCAGTGAGCTTCACTATTTTCGGCATGGGGGAATTGTTTTGCTTTCGTGTGCATAGATCTTTGAAGAATTTCGCGTAAGCAAGAATAGACACAATAGCGTCAACTAGAGGAAGGTTCACCTTAAGGTCTTTCAAGTGCTCTAAGATCTTATTCATCCTAGTGTCTTCAATAGATATGGGCTTCTCTAGTGCAGCTGGAAAAGGTGCTCTAGGGACAATACCATTGGATTCTACGGACTGCTTCCCCTCCTTATGTGGAAAGGTACTACTATCATCTCTCTCTCTAGTGGTTTCCTGTCTCTCATGGTCTCTAACCTCACTAGGCTCTATAGGGACACTAAGTGCAGACTCCACTAAATTTTCCTTCTCTCTCACCCCATTGTCAATGACTCTACCACTCCTAAGTGTAATAACTGCTTTCGCCTGTGCATGAATGGTATAAGAGGGATTAGAGGAAGAACTAGATTGACCTCTAGGGTTTACCTCAGGCTGGGCAAGCAACTTGCCTGGCTCCCTAGCACCCAACTGATTAGATAACTGACCTAACTGGGCATCCATCTTAGCCATGTGCTGTTGTTGTGATTGAAACATCTGCAGTAGAAGATCAAACTTATCATCACTACTAGGCTGGCTAGAGGATGGTGCAGGAAGTGAAGGTATAGACTGAGTGGGAAGAGCGGGAATAGATGGACGCTGGTCCTGTGAGGCACCAGAAAGTTTAGATGGATTTACATGATAAAAACCTGGTGGATTTGACTGACCAAGACGAGGTCGCTGCTGGAATGGTACCTGGGGCTAGGGAGACTCAAAGTGATTATTATGCCAAGAAAATTTAGGGTTATCCCTCCATCCCGGATTATATGTGTTCGAGTAAGGGTTATACTCTCGTGAGTACCCCTGTGTAGCATGGACTTGCTCCTGAATGAATTCTGGAAACTGTGGTGCTAATGGGCAAGCTATGGTCTCATGGGACGACTCAGAACACAAGGCACACACCTCAACAACAGAAGGAGAAGATGACGATACCAGTGGATTAGCCCTATGGCCAGGTGTAGGTGCTAGACCTAAAGAAATCAACTGGTCAAGCTTATGGGTCAATGCATCTGCCTTAGCAGGAAGATCATGGGATGTGCTTACTTCATTAACTCCTCTCCTAGGATTACTCTTACTCGACCTATCCAACGCCATATTTTGAAAAGAATCCTCAACTCTAAAATCCCCCAAGCATCATTAGGTCTAAGATTATAAAATCCCCCGCCCGACATGGCATTCACTATCATACGCTGAGACTCAGTAAGACCTCTAAAGAAATAAAGCAGAAGATCATGGGCACCGTACCCATGATATGGACACTGACGTAATAAATCATTATACCTCTCCCACGTCTCATGGAAAGATTCAAACTCGTGTTGAGAGAAGGTCATAATTGAAGCTCGAAGGTCAGCGGTCTTAGCCATGGGGTAAAACCTCTGATAATAGTGGGACTAGAGCTCGTCCCAAGATGTAATGGCTCCATCGGGCAAGGACTGCAACCATTGTTTGGCTTTATCCTTGAGGGAGAAAGGGAAAAGTCTAAGCCTAATATTCTCCCGAGATACATTTGGAAAATTAAAAGTAGAACAAATCTCCACAAAATCAGTAACATGAGCTAGGGGACTCTCATTACTCCTACCATAGAAAGACGGAAGCATAGCTAATATCCCATGCTTAATCTCAAAACTTGCCTCCCCCAAACCCGGTGGATGAATGGCCATATTCGGCTCAAAAGCATGAGGAAGGAAGTATTGCCTAAGGGTCATGTCATCGGCTACTTGGCGTGGATTCGGAAGCCTAGGAAGGTCAACGTTCTCATGAAGGGGAACAATAGAAGGAGGAAGGGGAGGAGAATTATCATTCCCATTATGGGGAACAAGAGAAGGGAGATCATTCCTATTTTCTGCCATTTCACCTAGATTACGTTCTAAGTTCCTAAGATGACGGTGAATTCTCTGTCGTTCAGGATTAAGAGGAACTAAGTCGGGTCTAAGTAAGCGTCTACCAAACATCCACAAAAAGAAACAAAATCTCCTTCCAACTCTTCAACCCCCGAAACTGCAATTTTGACCTAAATCTACAGCACAGAAACCACAAGTCCCTAAAAACTACAAAAGAAAATAACACTAAATAGAAACGCTAAATCAAACAAACGCAATGCGAAAACAAAAAAAACAAATTATCACTAAAATAAATTTAATTAAAAAAAACTAAGACTAATACTAAAACAATAACGGATATACCAAAGCACGTAACTAACTAGAACACATAAATCAAAGAAACCAACCGTGCTTCCTCGGCAACGATGCCAAAAAACTTGATGTTATGTTAAAAACCCGCAAGTGCACAGATCGAAAGTAGTGTAGTGTGTGCAAGAGTGCGGGTATCGTCTCCTCATGGAGGCCTCTAACTATGATTTTTAAATCTTATGTGTCCTAGATTAACTACGAGTATAACCGAATTTTTTTTTGAATTTTTTTTTTTAATTTTGAATTGAAGGGAACTCTGAATTAAAGACAAAATTAAACTACCTAAACTAATATGTGCAATAAAAAGACAACCAACTAGAGAGGGAGTGATTAAATCAATAGAGATAGATTAGGGCGATTACTACTCCATTATGGGATTGAGATTTTATTCTTGCTTTGAGTATTTTGATGGCTTTAATAGCTTCTTTTAGAGGTCCAAACTCACTAACCGTATTATCCCTAATTCTCGGTGCAATTCTATCCCTAAGCGAATTCTACTTAGAGTATAGCCTTGTCTTTATTAATTAGGGTTTTACGGCTAAGTGATTAAGACTTCTAGATTGGCGTGATTAATACACCAACCTAGAATTTAAACCGTTAACTGTGTTTCAAGCTCAGGCCTAATTCACCTAATTTCAACTAAGTGTAATGGGTGACCTATTAGTTTTATTTCATCCTAAAGACCACACATTAAACCTAATTATAAAATCAAGCACAATCAGTCAATACCGGATAAGCAGATACAAAAAATTAAGAACATAGTAATACATGTTTCCTCATTGAGGCAATTAATTAAACACATAGACATGCCCAACAATCACCATTAAACAATTAAAAAATAATAATAAAACATGTATTCAAACCATCAAAATATCCCAAAACAAGTCTTACAATCTTTAACTCATAATAGATATAGTAATCAACCCTAAAGTAAATTTAGCTCAACATGTTAAAATAGAGTATCAAACTAAAATTTAATCTAAAAAAAAATCAATTCCATGTCCAAGAAATTAAATCTCAAGCTTAGAACCTCTTCTTATTTCAATTTCGCGCAAATCCGTCTTCTTCTCCAAGATTTTTTTTCCAATAGTTGCTCCAAATTAATCCCAAAAATCCTACAGAAAACAGCCCCAAATTAACTCCAAATAAAGATAAAAGTAAAGAAAATAAAAAGAAAACAAAAGATATTTTTTTAGAATTTTTTTATTTTTTTCTAATTTTCTTTTCTTGGCCTGAGAAAGAAGCTGAGATTTTCTCCTCTCTGTACAGCTGTTGCTTCCTCTTCCCCCCCCCCTCCCCTTTTTGCTTTCTACGTGCATATATATATATATATATATATATATATATATATATATATATATATATATATATATAAAAGTGGGGTTTAGGTTTTCTTTTTGGTCAAAGAAGTGGGGCTGGGGGTTGGAATATATTATTATAATAATAATAATAGTATATTACATATAAGTTTATAAGGTGTACTGTGCGTGTGTGTGTTTATGTTATATGAAAGTATATACAATATAATATATATAATATATAATGTATAATATATACATGGTCATTATTATTTTTTTCTTCTATTTTTTTTTACTAAATAACTAACCTATAATTATTCTAACTAATTATTAATTAATCTAAAAAAAATCCTTATACTAAATAAATAAATTCTAACCTTATAATGTCGTAACCTATTTAATGAATCTTAATTAAGCCTAACTACTAATTTAATTTAACTACCGAAACCAAATTACTAATTAATTTTATTACCTAATGCTTAATTAATCATAATTACTAAAGAAAAGAAATAAATAAAAAATAAATAAAATTAAAAAATAGAAAAAATGACACACCACACACAAACACTTAATGAGAATCAATGAACACTCAGAAACTCGAAAGAGACAAAATTAGCACCAAAATACTCGCTCAAACACACTTCAAATCATGTAATTAACGCTCCAAAAACACCCACATCAACGCCCATCAAATTTTGGTGTCGTCGTGGGGATTAGTGCTGATTTTTGTTGTTTTTATGACCAGGTTCCATTGTACAAGTCAATTACAATACGATCTAACCGCAAAAAGCTTGAAAAAAAGAAAAACAAGGTCGTGAAAACAATTAGAAAAGCAAGCAGGAGCATCACAAGCTTCAATTCGAATGATCTAGCGAGTCCAGAAAAGAAGAAAAGATGGCCAAAGAGGATAAACCTTGCGTGAATTGGCTGATGCCATTTTAAATCAGCAACTTCTTTGCATCAATTATCTGGAGCTAAATGCGGATTTTTTGAGTTAAAATCCGAACTAATTCATCTTTTGCCCACTTCCCGTGATTTGGAGAATGAAGATCCCCATGAACATCTTAAGGAGTTCCATGTGGTTTGTTCAAGTACGAGGCCTAATAGAGTTACGAAGGATCAAATCAAATTGAGAGCTTTCCCGTTCTTCTTGGTGGATGTGGCAAAGAAGTGATTATTTTATCTTCCAACCAACTCCATCACTACTTGGGGCGAGATGGCAAGGATTTTCCTTAACAAATTTTTCCAGCTTCTATAGCTGTCATAATTAGAAGGAAAATTTGAGCTATCAAGTAAAGGATGCCGAGTCTCTTTATGAATATTGGGAGAGATTCAAGAGATTGTGTGCAAGTTTCTCCCACATGGAATATCTAAGCAATCTCTTATCTAATATTTTTATGAAGGTTTGATTCCCATTGAGAGAAGGATGATGGATGCTACTAGTGGAGGCGCAATCATGAACAAAATACCTTGAGAAGCTAGAGATTAATTTTCATCATGGCCACGAATTCACTACAATTTGGGAACAAACAAGAGCCTTCAAAGAGGGTGATTGAGGTAAGTGTTTCTTCTCTTGATTCAAAAATTACTCAATCAACTTCTCTCGTGCAAAGTTAGGTTGCAGGTGGCGTTCCTACACTTAAGACATGTGGAATTTGTGCCATGGCGAGATACCCAACTGATATGTATCCCATGCTCTAAGAAGAGGATCCATAAAATGCTAATGTCATTGGAGGATTTTTCGATCCACCACAAAGAAAATGTGGCCCTTATTCAAGTGCTACAATCCCAGTTGAAAGGACCATCTGAATTTTAGCTATGGAGCAAAGTCACATAATTTTAATCTACCAAATCCACAATACTTTCAGCCACAATCAGACCCACCACAACGGCCTACTTCCTCAAATCCAGGTACTTCTCTTAAAGATATTGCAAAATCTCTTGCCATTAACACTCAACAATTTCAACAGGAAATGAGAGCAAGTACCAAGAACTAGGAGAACCAAGTAGCCAAAGAAGCCTCTGAATAAAGCTTAGATGAATTAGCAACGTTGAGTCAACAATGTAAACAAAGGCATTTGTACAAGGCAACCCACGTGCTTAGGAATTTCAATTTTAACTTTCCTAAGTGTTTTTGTTAATTGTTTATTTTTGCAATTTTTTCTTGTTTTCTAGGAATTTTTAATTTAGTTTTGGTTATCTTCTACCTTTGGAGCCCTAATTGTTGTTTGATGATGTCCTTGGAGTGCTTTGATGTTGACAGGAGACAATTGCTATAGAACAATCAAACATTTTTATGGTGTTTTCTAGCAAAAAATGGCACTAGAAGCTTAGGCGTACCCACGACTAAGACATAAGGGTCTATTTTGAATAAGCTTATATGTTAGACAAACCCTAACTTTTTCATTATTTCATTCTTCCCTCCTTCCTCAAGACAACATCACCACACCACTGCTATCTTCCACCATAATCACCACCACAACCACCACAAATATTCACAACATACTTCACGAACAACCATGAAGAAGAAGACGAGCACAAAAACCAACCATTCAACCACACCATAGCAAAGAGGACAAGAAATAAAACAAACCCACCGCCCCCACCACCACTGACGGTGTTGTCGTCACCCCTAGCACACCGGCCACACACATATTTTGGCCCTAACCCCTCCCAAACACCACGTAACCCCTCCCCAACCCCCTTACTACCATACCTAACCTCCTGCCCTATACCCAACCCTACTCTAGAGCCCCCCCCTCCCCCCAAAACAAAAGTGAAAGGCCGATGGCCAACAATGGACCAGACGCGCCAACACACACTAAAAAATACAAACATTACCAAATAACAGATAATCATATTTCATCTAACCGTCTCTAGAAAAGAAAATAACCATGGTTCCTTGACAATTCAATTTGAAATTATTAAAAAAAAAAAAAAAAAAATTCTCCTCACTCATTAATCAATCTCAAAATATTGAAATCAATATCTTGCAATTGCCACCGTCAAGATATTTTCAATTACTTGAAGTTAGAACATTATACACATCCCTTTTGAAATAAAGAAGCCTATCCACACCACCGATTTCCTTAACCATAGTCCTAAAACCATTAGTAATCTCAACACCAACTTTTTTAGAATTTTCTAATACTTCAACATTTCATGCATTCAAGTTTTCATGTGAATGCAACAAATGGAATTTATCACAACTAACCATAGCACGATCATGCTTCACAACCCCCCAACAACCATATTCAAAAATTCTAAAAATTATTCTCGCTTTACAACCAGTTCTATAATCAACTTTCATATAAGCTCTCCCCCATAAAGCCTTTATCCCTCTTCAACCTTGACATATAGCATAAATACTCAATACAACACAACTCAACACCTCTCTTGTTAAATCTCTTCCTCCCCTTCCCAACACTAAACCCAATAGAATAGGCATAACCATTATATAACCCAGAAGCATCAGACTCCTCAACCTTCATACCAAGAAGATTTGAGACGTTAGCATCCTAAACGTCAACTAATCATTTATATAACATCAAAAAGTTGCTTCGCAGTACGTTCACACTTCATAACTAAAATGGTTACAAAACACAAATTACATGTTCACGATCATTAAACTTCATGTTCACAATACTGACATTGCCTTTCACAACACCACTAACAAACAACTTGTTCACAAATTATAACTAAAAAGTTCACAAAATGAAATAACATATTCACAATAATAAAACTGCCACAAATCCATCAAAACAAATTTAACAATCTTCAAAAATCTAAGAGAACCACTCATCATATTCTGAACACACAACTTTTCTCCATTAACATTGATTACAAATGTTCACAGTATGTTCACATTTCATAACTAATTGCTCATAGAAATAAACTACACATTCACAAGTATTAAACTTTATATTTACAATACTAAATCGCCTTTCACAACTACACTAACAAACAACTTTTTCACAAATTATACATAAAACGTTCACAAAACGAGATAACAAATTCACAATAATAACACTACCATAAATCCATTGAAACAAATTTGACAACCTCCAAAAATCTAAAAAAACCACTCATCATATTCTAAACATACAACTTTTCTCTTGTGAACACTCGTTAAAAATGTTCACAATATGTTCACCCTTCATAACTAAAATGTTCACAAAACACAAACTACAGGTTCACAAGCATTAAGCTTTATGTTTACAATACTGACACTGCTTTTCAAAAATCTAAAAAAAACCACTCATCATATTTCTAACATACAACTTTCTACTGTGTACATTTATTAGAAATTATGTACAAATACATCATATAAGATATCAATTATAATCAATACTAACCAAAATCCAATCACAATACTGAATAAACTGAGAAAAAAAAAAACAAACACAAAAAATTGAAAGAATAACACTAAGTAAACTGGTTACCTCAACTACTACAACCAATTGAAGTATCAAGTGATACTCCATCTTCTTCACATTCAAATTCAACATCATTCTCAATCAAAAATTAATCTTCAATAACACTCATCTTCTAAAATAAAAATTTCAATACTAATAATCACCAACCAACCAAAAATTCACAAGCACAAAAAACTTATGTTAATCGCACAAAACAAATGCAAAATTCATAGCAACAGTACATAATTAGCAAGAACAAACAAGTAAAAATTCTTACATAACCTTCACAACAACACACAGAACTCTAAAAAACCTAAATTCATAAGAATTGACAAAATGCCAACAATAAACAGAATAAAGGAAGAAGCAACAGGAAAAAAATTAGAAAACAATACCTAAAATTGATAGAACAAATGGAGGAGAAGAAGGAAAAAAAGGCAAAATCAAATAACACGGAATAAAAAAAAAACGAATTCAAGAGGTACATTACTTGGTTTCAATTGAACATAAGAAGAATGAGAAGAAGAGGAGAGAGAAATAGAACGAGCCAAGTAAAAAGTCGTTACTAATGAATTTTTGTTTTTAAATAGCCACATACGCTTTATACGCCAAAGGGTGTATAATGGTGGTCAGGTATACAGTGCTTAGGGTGTACAGTAATAGTTGCAAAGAGAGCGAATGCGTCTCCTTTTTCAGCCATTTTTCAGCAATCTGCGAGTTGTAGGTAAGCCACTACATTCATCAACTCTATGCAATCTAATAATATTTCTTTCACATATGAACGTCTCCTGAAATCATGCTTATGCTAAATCCCATTCTTCTGATGAGTAAAATTTCTATGGGAATTTAGTCAAAAAATAAAAACATGACACTACATTCTGACCATCTATTTGCTAACTCAAGCAATCAAGCAATTTCGTTTATCATAATCCATGTACCCAACATCAACAAGGCAAAGGCCATCAGGGGGTGCAGGTGGAGCAGTTGCACGTCTGCATGTTGCATCCATCAGCTTTAGTAATCCATCCTCTTCGGCCCCAGCAGCTGCTTCCCGAATTGCAGTCGCAACAAGAACTCGCACCATCTGACAAGCAGGGAAAGCCAAGAAAAAGTGTCAAAACTCAAAAAAGCCTAAGCTCTTATTATAGGGCAAGCTGCAACAACTGGCTTCCATAACAAATCAAGAAATCCAATATAAGAGGTCCTAGCTTGATAGAGTTCATTTAGTCGAGCAGCAGAAATTCATAAAAATATATTCTAACTAACAACAGAGCTCCAGAAGATTCACAAAATATATGTAAATGAAAACAGAACTCAAAGAACCATTCCAGTGGGATACGGTAATTCATTTTATCATGATGCTTCAAACCATACATGAAAAAGCATCTGAAAGTGGAATGAGGCTTATGTTACTTAGACTCAAACAAGAGTGATTGGACATGGATACAAATCCGAGTGTGGGATATAGAAATTGTCAAAGTAGAGGACTTTGAGACTCAATCAATATGTATCATAATTGTGGACTTAAATATGGGGACACGGCATCCCTCTAAGATCTTAATTATCGTTATCGTATCTTAATATTTAACTCATGACAAAACAAGAGAAAGGAAACGAAAAGATTAAGATTCTTTTAAGAAAACAAGAAAAGAAAAAGAAAGATAGGAGGGTAAGGAAAAATAAAGTTAAAAAAAAAAAAAAAAAGAGTCCAATTGTTGAGCCGCAATACCCTATACGTGTCGGAGAGTTAAAGACTCTGAATGTAGTGCAAACACAAGTATTTAACAATCATACAAAAAGTATTTTATCCCACTAAAGGCTAATTGATTTTTTGAATTAAATATAATTTAGAATTTCTTAAAGGTTTTTGTGAGCTCAGTAGGAGGTGCATCCAGCCACTGCACCACGGTATCTGCCACTACCTGTAAGTCAATAAACTGTTCAGTAGAACAGCGGCCATAGCCTAAATCCTTAGAAGGATAATTTGAGTACACGCAATGACAACCAGAGGTATTTTAGACAATATTCCAGAATTCTCACAAAGATGTAGAGTACTTACCTTCCGCAAGAAGCGGTTAGCAACCAATTCAATGCACATTATCTTCGTACAATTCTCATCCTATAATTGGCAGGAGAAGGAAAAAGAGTAAGCAACAGTTTCATTTAATTCATCTTGACAAACATACCATTTATTAGAGTGACTACTGTAAATGCATGTGGCATTACTGTGCATTTGAATCCAACCACCACCAAAAGGCTCCGCAGCCAATAAGACATTAAATCAATACCATAATTTTGTGTATGTGTGAGAGAGAGAGAGAGCACCGATCTCGTCTTAGAAACTGGCTATAGACATGAGTGAAAGCAGCCAGGAAGGGGGAGATCATGAGAGAGGGATGAACAAGTGACACATTGGGGGGAAAAGAGGCAGGCCTTATGACCAGTCATTTAGGGGCCTTGTTAGTGATCCATCATTTTTGTTTCTTTATTTTTATATTTTTGCAAATTTAGTATGTTTTTATTAACGCGAAAAGTCAACCGACCAGTATATCACAATTCGCAATCTACCCCACGAAAGAATGACTATTGTAGCAAAGGCTAGAAAAGAGGGAATACATATAAAAAGCGCAAAACCCATAACAAGAGAAATTCAAAACAAACCAAATACAATGCAACAACAACACCAAAGAAACAGCTACATGCAAGGTGGGGGTGAAGCAAGCAAGCCTGGAGAGGAATCCCTCTTGCTATAACTAATGGTCACCAAATCCCAATCCAATGATGTACCATGTTAGGTAGCTAACCATATATTGTAAGGGGACAATCCACCTCAGCCGAATTTTCATTCTTTACTTCATCCACTTGATCTTCCATGATATCATTATTGACCACCATCAGATCCTCTTCATTTGCTATAGTAGATGACATCCCTTTAAGTTAAAAATTGCAAAAATGACTGCCCTCATTGGAGCCACTAGTTGTTGATGGTTTTGGTGCATGAACCACATTTTGAGCTTGGGCAACATTTGGAGCTAGAGCTACAATTGAAATTGGGGCTTGAATGGCAGATGAGTTCTCTTCCACATCCTTTTATTCTTGACATTCTTCCATTCAGATTTGTGCTCATTGCCTCATCATGAATTTTTTTTTGTTGCGGTTGAAGGGCCTAGGAGCATCGTCATGATTCATATTGAGGTATGAGGTTGAGGAATGTCCAACAACCTTGCAATAAGGACAAACGAGAGGCCTCCACATATTCCTTCCCCACTCTTACCCATTCTCCATTTCTCAATCTCACATGAGGAATCCCAGCAACTCTTTAGATAGGTCCATTTCAATACAAACTCTTGCAAAACCCACAGAAGTTCTAGATCCCATGAATTTATCCATTTGAAAGAAGCCCCTTTGGTACTAGCAAAGTAGCTTAGGCCTCATCTAGTTACAAGTGAGCATGGCACATTCCTAAGCTTCAACCATGAAGGCACTTTTTCCCAACCGAAATTTAACAATTGAGCATTTGCATCCCAGCTCCTAAGCAATAGAGAGGCTGGTGATTCATATGCCAAAGTTGTTGCATCACTTGATCACAAGACATCATCTTCTCAAACTTGAAGATAAACATACCATTTTCAGGCGATTTGTTTTCCACATTTCCATATCCAATGGATATCAACCATTTCCAAAATGAGGAAGAAAGGTGGAGCTCTGTCCAAGAATTGACCAATTAAATAGCATTTCCAATAAGCATCCCCTTCATTAAAAACCTCCTCCCAACAATACCATCCACTTTAAAATGCTGAAAGAAATTCAACTTAAAAGAGTTTGAAACCTTACCAATATAAACTTCTTAGTAATTGAGTTGAGTTGACCATATAGCCGGTTGAGTATTGGCTTGAGCTTGCATTTGGGAGCGCCGATCATTTGCTGAAACAATTTGATTTTCAGAGTTTTTGCATCAAATACATTTGCATTGTGGGCACAATCTTCAATGTTCACGTGTTATGAAGTGGTCTAGACATGTGCAATTCGTGACTAACATTGAAGGCTTTTGTTGCTTCAACCCTGTTAAGTATGAGTTAGATAGTATATTATTATAATAAGTCTCTCTCCCACGTCGGAAGAGATATCATATTTTTTGGTTCTCATAATATTATAAATAGAATAGGCTAGTACACTAAAAGGTACGAAGCCTTTAAACCATTCTCTTTATCTTTATATCTCTTCCTTGTTAACATGGTATCAGAACCAACCCTAACCCAAAAATAATATAACCCACTACAAAATACCACTACCAGCAGCTTCATTGTGGTTAGGCGACCTTGGAAGAGCCGGTGCCGGGCCTGAAACTCGCCGGAAAAATCATATCAAAACCCTAACCCTAGATGCCATCTCCGATTAGCTATCATCCAATCATTTTTCCTCAAATCTGAACCCACCAGTAGCTTTATCTTGCTGAGGCAACCTTGGACGTCTTTTTCTCGTCGCCGGCAGACCCGCCACGCACCGCCACGCCGTTGCCGGAGCTCCGGCCAACCACCATCTCCGACCAGAATGATCGCGCCGGTCTGCCCATCTCCGCTGTCTGGTTGGTTTTACAAAATTTTTGCTCAATCATGCTTATTTATGATCAACAGGATTGTTGAGTTTTAAACCAAAAAAAAAAAACAGAGACCAAAAAAAAAAATTGCAGAATTAATTTTCTTCTGATCTCTTCATTGTTACCTTAGCCTATGGGAGTGTCATTGTTATACTGTAGGTTGCTGCACATTTAATTCAAGTTTTTGGTTATCATGGAATCTGTTTCTACTGAGAAAACAGAGAAAATAGAGACTCATGCTGAGTCCTCAAGAACTCAAGTTACTGCTACTTCATCAGTTGTTGTCCCCTCCTTTTCTGGTACTCCTACTGTCACTACAATTAAATTGAATGGCAAAAATTACTCGTCATGGTCTGTGGTTGTCAACATTTGGTTTCTTGGGCAAGGATTAGAAGACCATCTATCCTCTGATTGCCCGTCTGATTTATCTACGGCTGACTCTCGTACCTGGCGTCGTGTCGATCCCCAGTTGGTGAGTTTGCTCTGGCAATCCATGGAAGATTCCATTCAAACATGCTTTCGGAATTGCCAAACTCAGAATCTATCCGACTTCTGCTAAAGTACGATATTCTCATCAAGTTACTCGAGCGTTTGATGTTGTGCCTGATATGTTGCGGGCCCAGGCAGATATGGAATTGACAGATTATTACAGCCGGTTTTACAATTCCATGATTGAATTCCGTGACCTTTTTCCGCTCAGTACTAACCCCACAGAGATAGCACAACAATGGGATAATTTGTGCTTAATCTTCTGGTTACACGGACTTCATCCTCAATTTGATGCTGTACGTTCTCAATTGCTATCTAGCTCTACCTTGCCAACTCTAGATGATGCTTATGCTCGAGTACAGCATGCTCATTCTCACTCCTTGATTTCTGGTTCGCAAGATGATCAATCTGCCTTGGTTGCTCCTACATCGACCCGTGATGATAACTTTGATCGTAGGGGTCGTGGTAGAGGTCGTGGTACTTCTGGACGAGGGGGAGGTCGCTCAAATGGCCAGCGCCCTCGTTGTAGTTACTACAATAAACTTGGTCATGTTCAAGAGAGTTGTTGGACTCTTCATGGTCGTCCTTCTCAGGTTGCCAATACAGTCCAGACAAATTCTGTCGAGTCTTTTGTTTCTGCGGCTTCTACTTCGGTGACTGTTACAGGGGATGAATATTCGAAGTTCCTACAATATAAGGCATCTAAACAAGCTATGTATCCTGCTTCAACCGCCTCTTTTGCCCAGGCTAGCCCATCCACAGCTCTTATGACTCATACTGTACCTGACCTTGGTCCTTGGATTCTTGATTCTGGTACATCTGATCATATATGTGGTAATGTTCGTTTACTCTCTAATTTTAAACCTGGTATGTTTTCACATGTCAAACTTGCAGATGGGTCGTCCACCTCTGCTCGTGGAATTGGTATTGCCCATCCTACATCTAATCTTCCCCTCTCATCTGTTTTGTATCTTCCGAAATTCCCTTTCAACCTTTTATCTATTAGTCAGCTTACCAAACTACTTAATCGTTTCGTGACATTTATCACGACTCTGTGTCCATCTAGGATCTGAAGACCGGCGCGAAGATTGGTACCGGGCGTGAGGAACGAGGACTCTACCATCTTGATGTTCCTCAATCTACCACGTGTTATTGCCCCCTCACTAGAACAAGTCCACTCTCGTCTTGGTCATCCTTCCTTGCCTATCTCAAGAAAATGGTTCCTAGTTTAGGATCAATCAAAGAATTGTCCTGTGAGTCTTATCAGTTAGGCAAGCATAGTCGTAGTTCTTTCATTAATCGAGTCAATAAACGGGCTACTGCCCCCTTTGCTCTTGTTCATTCTAATATTTGGGGTCCATGTCGAACTACTTCCAAATCTGAATTTCGTTCTTTTGTTACATTTATTGATGATTATTCCCGTATGACATGGTTGTTTTTAATGAAAGAATGTTCTGAGGTGTTTTCTATTTTTACCAAGTTTTATGCTGAAATTCACACGCAATTTCGGGTTTCTATTCAAGTTCTTCGCAGTGACAATGCGAAGGAATACTTTTCTTCTTCTTTTTCTTCATTTCTATCTTCTCATGGCGTTCTTCACCAGTCATCTTGTTCGCATACTCCATAACAAAATGGGATTGCTAAAAGGAAGAATCGTTATCTCATTGAGACGGCTCGTACTCTTCTTCTCCATAAACATGTACCTCTTCGTTTTTGGGATGATGCGGTCCTAACATCGTGTTATCTTATTAACCGCATGCCATCCTCTGTGTTACATAATCAAATACCATTCTCTATTTTGTTCCCTCGAGATACTATTTACATGCTTCCTCCTCAAGTTTTTGGATGTGTCTGCTTTGTCCACAATCTCTCCCCTGGAGTAGACAAGTTAGGCCCTCGATATGTCAAGTGTGTGTTTCTTCGGTACTCTCGACATCAAAAGGGTTACCGTTGTTACTCTCCTGAGTTACAGCGATGGTTTGTATCAGCTGATGTTACCTTCTTTGAGCACACTTCCTTTTTCCCTTCTTCCACCACTTCTGATACCATGGTTTAGTCTTTACTACTTCCAGTACCCACCTTCGATGCACTTTTGGCCCCTTCTCCTACTTCGGACCTCACATCCACTCCTGATGTTACTTCACCACTGCCTCCCACTGTACATCTAGATAGACCGGACCTCCGGGTTTATTCACGCCAATCACGTCCGTTGCTACCTGCCCCGGTATCCTTTGATTCGCTGCCTTCAGATCCAGTTTTTGCTCAATCGTCTGATCTTGACATGCCCATTGCTCTTCGTAAAGGTACTCGTTCTTGCACCACTAAGCACCCTATATCTAACTTTGTCTTACGATTCTCTATCTCCTTCATATGCATCCTTTGTTGCCTCTCTTTCTTCTGTTTCCATTCCTAAGTCTGTGGCAGAGGCTTGTGCTCATCCTGGTTGGCAGGCTACTATGCTTGAAGAAATGTCTGCGTTACATCATAATGGAACTTGGGAGTTAGTTGATTTGCCACCCGGCAAGTCCTATGTTGGTTGTCGATGGGTCTATACAGTGAAGGTCACCAGATGGTCAGGTGGATCGTTTGAAGGCTCGACTTGTGGCCAAGGAATACACAGGTTTACGGTCTTGATTATAGTGACACATTTTCTCCCGTTGCTAAGATGTCCTCTATTCGTATTTCCTTTCCTTGGTAGCTATTCACCATTGGTCACTTCATCAGTTGGATATCAAGAATGCTTTCCTGAATGGTGATATTGATGAGGAAGTGTATATGGAGCAACCGCCAGGGTTTGTTGCTCAGGGGAAGTCTCAGAAGGTATGTCGTTTAAAAAATTACCTGTATGGTCTCAAGCAATCTCGAGGGCGTGGTTTGACGCTTTAGTACCGCAGCTCGAACTTGGCATGACTCGTTGTAACGTGGACCATTCGGTGTTCTATCGATGCTCATCCCAGAACGGCTTCTTTTGATTGTGTATGTAGATGATATTGTCATAACAGGTGATGATAGCAACAGGATTGATGAGTTAAAGGCTTTTCTTCATCAGCAATTCCAAACCAAAGACCTAGGGCCGCTTCACTATTTCTTGGGTATTGAGGTTGCACAGTCGAAGCAAAGGGTATTTATTACCCAACGTAAATATGCATTAGATACGTTGAGTGAGGCAGGGTTACTTGGTGCGCAACCTTGTGACTAACCTATGGACCCAAATGTGAAGCTTCTTCTAGATGAAGGGGAGTTGATATCAGATCCAGGGAGATACAGAAGGTTAGTTGGAAAACTCAATTACCTTACAGTTACTCGACCAGATATCTCTTTTTTTTTAGTAAGTGTTGTCAGTCAGTTTCTGAACTCTCCACAAGCAAGACATTGAGAAGCAGTTATTCGAATCTTACGATATATTAAAGGCTCACCTGGGAAAGGCTTGCTGTAGAGTGACCATGGGCACATGGAGGTTGTTGGGTACTTAGACGCTGATTGGGCAGGTAGTCCGACTGATAGAAGGTCCGCCTCTGGTTTCTCTGTGTTTGTCGGAGGAAATCTTGTTTCCTGGAAGAGTAAGAAACAAGATATAGTGGTCCGTTCAAGTGCTGAATCAGAATATCGAGTTATGACAGTAGCCACTTGTGAGTTGATATGGGTAAAAAACCTTCTGAAAGAGATTCAAGTCACCTGTTCAAGTCCTATGAAACTTGTTTGCGATAATCAGGCTGCGATACATATTGCTACAAACCCAGTGTTTCATGAAAGGACTAAACACATTGAGATAGATTGTCACTTTGTTAGGCAGAAGCTATTATCCAAAGAGATTATTACCTCTTTCGTTAGCTGATCTATTTACAAAGTCTCTTGGTGGTTTTCAGGTTAAATATATTTGTAACAAGCTAGCACTTATGATATATATGCTCCAGCTTTAGGGGGAGTGTTAAGTATGAGTTAGGTAGTATATTATTATAATAAGTCTCTCTCCCACATCGAAAGAGATATCATATTTTTTTGTTCTCATAATATTATAAATAGAGTAGGCTAGTACACTAAAAAGTACGAAGCCTTTAAACCATTCTCTTTATCTTTATGTCTCTTGCTTTTTAACAAACCCTTTGAAATTTCAACTCATGAGAGGAAGAGTTGGAGTGCAATCTGGAATTTTGCACTGAAAGGGCATTTTCCATGTTGGCAAATCAAAGATGCAAGCATTTTTGCACTATTGGCAGCCAATATGGAAGAAAAATTCAAGTAACCAGATCCTCCATGTGAGAAGGGGGAGGGGAGGAATCTGAAGCATTTGGCATGAAAAGCATTTGTCTTGGACTGATTTGTGAAGAATTGACCAGTGAGTAAGAGTAGTTTGAAGCATTATCCAATGTGGCATGTTCTGCTGTCGAATGAAAGGATTTTCTAGCATTTGAACAAGTCAAACCATCAGCTTTTTTGGTGCTTTTTCAGAATGTCAGCAGCAACAGTAGTTTCCAGCAAATCACATGATTTGGTGAATGTGAGTTAAAACAGACAGCAAAACAGCAAGATGGTGATGTGAGTCAAAACTTTGTTCTCCATGCAGTGAGGAGTAGCTCGAGTACCATATTGACTATGATCAGCCCTATATTTAGGTGATTTCTCCATGGTCGAACCACCAACACCATGAACCTTAAGGCAGCTCCATGGGCAGAAAAAGAAGCTTTCAGTTCAGCAACCCTAAGTGGCGAATAGCATTAGGAGGGAAGCAATCAAAGCCATCTATTTGGGGAGAGGATGAACCATGGTTTGCTAAGCCAATATTCTGGTCGCAACCACTAGAAATCATCTTCTTAGTTGCAAACTCATTAAGCTTAGAGTGCAAAGGTGTAGAGGTAGGAGAAAGTGAGAAACCCATGTTGCAATGGCATCATAAACTATCTTAAGCCAAGACTAATATTGGTTGAAGAGTCATCTGACTCTTCAACCTCAAAGGAAAAGGAGATAAATGCTCAACCTAAGGGTAAGCCCAAGAACTCCAAAGATTGGTGGTAAACTTTGGTTTGATGGCTTTAATCCTAGCACTCTTACAGGAAGAAGAGGCAATGTTCTTCCTAGGGATGACAAATGGTGGCTAGAAAAAGAATTAAAGGCAGTCAAGGCTGGTAGATGGTGGTCGAAGTGGTACTAATATAGAGAAGTGGAAGCAAAAAGCTAGTGAGAGAAATCATCTCTAATTCTTTTACAACCCATTTTTCTTCCCCATGCTGTCAGAGTCCAATCGAAGCAAGCAAGAGATAAGGAATCATCTCTTATAGATGTGAATTTCGGAAAGCAAGCCCGAAATCTTTTTGATTAGGCTCTATATTCTGGTCCCCGTCCCCTGGTAAGGTCTGATCGTTACACAAGTCTTGTATTGACCACAAGAAGGTGAACTTTGCAAAAGCCAGTCCTTCTCAACACTCAAATCCTCAATCTCATACTCCATCCAATAAGTGCCTAACCATCAACCTTTTCCATATTTGACTCTTATCATGAATTTTGTACATTTCAACTTCTAATAGTACAGTAATTCTAGTGCCAATTGGATCGTGTGTCACCTGCAGTCAATTTCTCGAATTCTAAATAATAACAATAACAGCAAATCTTAATAAATTCTAGTCATAAAGTCCCCATTTTGAAAATAGTCAAACCAAGTACAACGAAGTCCTCGGTCTGACTAGTAATAGATGAATCTATCACGATTAGGTAATTTCTAGAAGTCTATAAATGGCCACTTGAGAGACACCCTAAAATAAGATATGGGCTCAAAGATATCTATGTTCTAAGATAAGAATAGAGAAAGTTAAAAGAACTGATTAGAGACCTCTGCAGATAATGATGCTTCAGCGGCACGGGCATGGAAGACAAAACATTCTGTTGGTGGACCACTGCAACAAAAATCCAAACTACAATAAGCATAATTTGCCCATTGCATGAAAAGTTGGACTGTATGCAAAGCAACTAGCGAATATAAATGTAAGCTTCGCACATAATCCTAAATCATAATATGGCCCGACATACAACTATTGTTCAAAACACTGATAATCGAGCAAAAGAAAGATGTGTAGGTGCCTAAGCCTGGAACTTTAGTTAGGTTGATTATAACTTACATAAAGTAGAGGGCATTAAAGTTAAGGTTCTGTAAAGAATCCCAAGAACAAATCATTTTTAACATTCAATAAAGGCCCCTGAAACTGATTCAGCCAAGAATTATATGAATCTGCATTTGACTGTGCAGTTAAAATTATCAGGGCTCAAAATGATTCTGTATAGCTGATTATTCTCCTTCTGTTTTTGGCCAAATTGTCTTACGTTACTCACAAAAAGGAAAAGAATTAAAAACAAGCCTAATTTAGTTCCAGAAATAAATAGCTGCAGAAACCAAAGTATCATACAACTGAAGGTATACAAAGACACAACAGATTAAGATCCCACAGTATATCTTCCCATGGAACTCAGACATTCTTATTCCGTTCAAATTATGCTTCAATAACAGAAATAACAAAGGATAGTTGTTAGCTAACGGCCACGGGATTTTCATTCTTACACGTTTCTAGAGGCTTTGGTATCCCGTGCAAACATCTTATAGGATAGCAATTTTCCTTCTAGTTGACGTAGAAGCTGATTAACCTTGCTTACTTCAAAACTGGTAGGTTTATTTCCAATTTCTGCTTCATCTTCATTGTAATTTGATACGTCTTCAACATTCTCCTTGGCAATGTATTTAAAGCCATAATCTCGCAGAAATACACCATTACCTTGACTATTTTTATTGCCCTTCCCATTGTCAACTATTTGCTTTGCATCTCCCTCATTGAAAGGAAAGATATACAGATAGCGTCTCCATTTTGCAGAGAAATTAGGATGAAACTCTCGAGACACCTATAATTAGATTAAAGATCCATTAGATTTTGAACGGTGATGTAAATTCTAAATATTTTAACTGTTAAGGGAAAAAAAAAAAAAGGACTTTAGTTTTACATGCTATACTACGGCTTAAGATGCACAGAATTTGATGGATGTCCAATCAAACAATAAACCTAGACTAGATTACCTTATTTACTGAAAGAGCCCCGATTTTTCCTGGTGCTGCAACATTGATTGCATGTTTGATGTCTTGAGCTCTAACATCTTTCCTCCAGGTATCTATATATACAAACCCAAACTGGTCAAGTAATTTCAGAGGCTCTACATGCCCCAAATATGAAAAAGTAAGAAAACACTGAAAGTCTCAGTTCTTTGAGCAACAGAACAGTTCACTCAAAGAACTTTTAGAATAAGAAACCAAAAGGTAATCGAGCTAGCATTGAATATCCAGTTCCTCTATTGTGTCCAGTGACATATTTATATAGGAATCAAATAGAACAGGGGGACAGGAGGAGTTAATCCTGTAGATGAAATTAATCACTGCTCTAGCAGAAAAGAAACTGATCACTTATGGCTAATCATGTAAACTGATCACATACAGCCAATCACGTATAGGCAAAAACAAAGTCTAAAACTAAGGACAATTTGAAAACAAGCTTCAATACTTTCCTTGTCAGTCTGCCTCCCTTCAAGTTCCACTAGTTAACATGTGGGACTAGGCTACTGTATAGAAGAGAGAGTCTAGCATGAATTGATATAGTATGACACTCTTCTAACTGTAAGTGCTCTTCCATAACAGCCATCCCTGCATCCTCTTCTAGAACAGTGACAGCCTTTTCTTCACGTGAATAAGCCATTCCTGCAGCAGAGCACATTCTTCCAAATTTATTCCTATGCTTAGCTCAGGACATTCTCCACATCAACAATTAAACTTTTTCCTCCTATTTTGCCCTTTAAAAAGCTCCTTATATGCATCTCCGCCTTACGGCAAGCCTTTCATCTTACAGTCATCCCTTCCTTCTACTCGGAAAATGCCTCCAAAAGACCCTATAGATAAGATAACTTTGTACACCTCATTTTCTGTCTTTGCTACAGGCCCTTCAATTGTAGAAATCATGAAAAGAATGATCTAAGATGAATAGCTATCCCTATTAACAGAGAGAACTAGATTCATATCTGGAGCCAATCTATAAGTTACCATACACCAGCTTATTGTTCCATTTGATGCATTCATTTAAGTTGAAATGATCAAAGGAAGTTTAGTTTAAGCACTAAACTTGAATTATTGAAGCACCACACTAGTATTTGTGTAGGACATTTCGAATAATGTTTCCAACAATATTCTTTGGTTGGTGAAACAATAGATTGAACCTTGGCCTATTAAAATATTTTAACTTTTTTCTCTTCCTGGCTCCAGATTTGATTTTTAAGATTGTTGCTCGAACGTGAAAGGAAGCGACTCTCTTTCATGTACCTTCAGTATATGTTTTTAGTTTCTCCCAAATTATGAAAAAAATAGGCACTACAAATCTGCAATTTGATAAAATAGGCACGAGGTTACTACAAATCTGCAATTTGCATCGAAACATCAGTTCACTACTGCTCACACACTGACCAATCCTAACATTAGAATGTCATCCCTAGCTGACTATTATCAGGAGTGGCATAACTTCCAGTTATCATAAACTGCTAAACCAAATTTGTCCGTTCAAACTTGGATCCGGCATCATATGAACATTTAATATCTTCTAATATAGGCAATATTTGCATCAATTGATCAAATGAAAGGTAGGTTGATGTCATACTCACCAATGGATTCTAGTTTGACAAAAATCTTTAACACATTCACTAGAAGTACCTTCCCTTCCTCTCTAGAGTTCCATCATTCCCCCCTCTCAAACATTTAGATTTCGCTCCCAATCGCAACTTGAATTCACCAAAAATCTCCATCAACCACCAAGAAACAACTGAAGCCTGTTGCATTCATTCAGTTGTTCTCAGCCACCACTACAGACACCCATATAAAGTGCCACTAAGTACCATTAAACACATTAGGGAACATTTTCTATAAATATATTGTATGCACGTCTATGCAGGCATTAAACAATATCTGTACAATCACAATGAACAAAGGACATACAGAAAGAAACTACTTGTTTAAAAGCTGAGACTCCTTTGTCAGTGCGTCCAGCAACTACAGCACAGCCTTCCAGTGGCAAATTTTTGTCTTTTAGCTGTTGAGCTTTCTTGTCATCGATAAATCTTCCAAGAGATTGTTCAACCAACCTGTAAGCAGAAAAGATTCAGATCCGCATACTCATAAGAAACTTAGAATAGCTGATGTAATGGAAGGATGCCATTTTGCTAGAGTCATCTCATTTCAAATGTTGTGTTACAGAATAATATATTTCACATGCGCCAATCACATTATACCAATATAAGTTTTAACAATAGTAACAGAACTATATTTTTCTTTTAACTCGTACGAATGTGCAATTGTTATTTAAGAAAACAAGCAGAAGAAAACATACCCTTGAACAGTGTTCAAACTAGGCTGTTTCTGCCATCCATCAAATGAACTCCCATGATATGATAAATCTATTTTGAAAGTCACTCTAGCCCATCTTCCAGTCCTATCGCCAGCTGGAACACTCACTGACTCAGGTTCATTGCAATCTTCTACAGTTTCAGCACCATCATGAATAGCACAAGTCTGGGATGGAACTTTCTCCATAATAAATCAAAACCACAAAAAAAAAAAAGAAAAAAAAATATATACATGTAAAGTAGAAAAGAAAAAAAGAAAAGAACTAGTCTAGAAGAGAGAGAGGGAAAAAAATTTCATGCTTCATTAAATGCAAACAAGACCTGGTTAAACTTTTCCTGCATAAGTTCAGTGCAATGAGGATCAGATGCAGGAAGCAAACCAAGAAGAGGTACAAAGAAAGAATTTAAATTTAACTTATAAGAATATCATTTGATAATAAGTCCATTACGAAGACGAAGAGAAGGATCAAACTGGTGTTATGAGTTTGGCATTCTCAACTTCCTGTAGTAGAAGAAATGCACATTTTATTTTAGAAGATGAAAGTTGTGAATCCAAAGGGGGAAAAGAAACATTCTCACTCTTTCTTTGATGTTTCATCCCTGAAACACAGGAAGACCATGTTTAAACTATAGAACCCCAAAGTATCAGGGTTAATTGAAAGTGAGTACCTCATCTCCACTAAGTATTGTTCACAGATTCCCATTTTTATATTTTAAAATACTTTCACATTATCCAAACCAGTTTTAAGATGAGCATACAAATATGCTTTAAGTTTAAAGTCACTTTAATATGCAGACAACAAATGGAGAGCGAGGACAATGGGTTCACATTTTATTTGATGGTCAAAAGCAAATGGAAAACCTTTTCTTATTTACTTGGTCCCCAAACTATACTTCTTTTGTATTTATGTGGATTACAGTTCAATATGTAGTGCCAATCAAACACAAGTTTCCCGTAACCTTACCACTTATCTGCATCCCATTTAATTTGTCTATTTACATATTAGGGGCATAAATGCCTATAAGACATTGTAACAACTCATGGCCCGCTCAATTATCTCTTAACCATGTTATGTTAGGTTTCTAGATCCCAATAAACCCAATCACAGATTGCTGCTGAGAAGAAGCCGGTTAGAGCTCTCCTACCTTTTTTCATCACCCACTCTTCCTTATGCCTCCTATAACTTCTTCTCCATTTTTATTGTGGCTCAACATTTCTTCTACTCTTCAAAACCATAAATTTAAAATTAGAAGCCATCTTTACATAGATATCTTATAGATGCAGCATTCATCTCAACATAAAGCATTCCAGGGGAGGCTTCCTCAATCTGACCTAACTTCATAGAAATAGTACTCTCTAAACCAACTAACTAAGAATTATTTGACTATTATTTCACAAAAATGCTTGCATAACAAATTTCACCATTTAATAATTTCAAAAGAGGAGAGAGAAGAGTAAAGGAAGGAAATTAGAGAACCAGTTATCCATTTTTGGAAGATCCATACCATCCCGAACTTCAAATTTCGGGACGGGATAGGGATACACCCTTCATCCCATCCATCCCATCCTAAAACCCAAACCGTTCCGTCCCATCCGGTAAATCTGTCCCGAACCAAAATATTATATATTTATGAAAAAATATATGTATGTATATATAATATACATTTTAATATACAATAATATAAATTTATACGTATTTTCTTAAAACCCCTTTTACATTTTTAACCCTACCTACGTAATTTTCACACGTTAAAGACATTCTTTATCCTTCACTTTAATTAATCTATATAATCTATATAAAGTTAAATCTCAAAACTTTAATGATGCCACATAAGTAAATGTAACAGAGAGTACAAATTACAAATGAATTGTATATGCTCGCAAATGGCGATGTACTGGATGAAAAATGTCATTAACCTCCAAGCTTAAAAAGGTAAGAATATCAATTGAATAGTGAAACAAATAAAGAGAAACAAAGAAAGAAAAATCTATATCATATGTACCTATATAACATATATAAAGTTAAAATACCCTTTTTCCTCTCTTTTTTTAAATGGGGATTGATAGTAAGTTTTCATTTATTCCAATAACGGCTTGAACTTAAGATCTCTAAAAGAATTTTAATTTTAATTTATTTTCATTATAATTATAAAAATAATAATTTTTGAATTCTAAATTAAAATTAAAATTTTAAAAGAAAATTTAATATGAAAATCTAAAATTATAATTTAAACCTCAAAACGCTAAGGATGTCACATAAGCAGATGCGAATTACATTACAAGTTAATTGTATACTGTCATAAATGGTGATATATAAGATCAAAAAAGTCAATGATTTAGCATCAAAAAAATTGAAGTTCACTGACCACGAAGAGAGAGACAAGAAGATCTAGACATAGATGCTTGTATTACTGGTGGAAGGACTTTGGATCAATTTAAGAGTTCTTTGACTCCTACCACAACTAAACTGTTAATCAATTGCCAAGATTGGTTGAGACAATCTAGTAATACCATTAAGGTTGAGAGAACTCTTGAAGAACTCAAAACCTTTGAATCAGGTACTTTATTCTTTGTTTTTTAATTTGGATATTAGAAATTGCATTAAGGTCTAAGTTTTTATGCATGTTTCACTCTTTTTACTTGCAAAAATCATACAAGATCCTGAAATCCAGGCACATGTATTACCAAGAGTAGAGATTGATGTCTAGGGAAAGTTGTTCTCATAAAAAATCTGGGTCATTAAGCTATTTATCTTTAATTTCCACATCAAAATTGACATTAATATTTGTAATTGTTATTTACTAACTTCAACTTGTTGCGAGGTGAAATGGAGATTTTCTAATTTGCATGAATGATGATTTTGAAAACTATATTAGCTATTTTATTATTTGTTTATTTCAAAAATAGAATTTCATCCCAAAACCCAAACAGTCCATCCCAAAATTTGAAAAAACATTTGGGATAGGATGCAAATATTTTGGGACGGGAATGGGTTATTGAAAATATATATCCCAAAACTTTAGGACGGGACAAGGATTGACTGAAATCCCAAACCGTCTTGTCTCATGCTTAGCCCTAGCCCCCAATCATTCTAAATAACTACAGGAACAGCATTATCTAAGTAAGCTTTAAAGAGAAGCATATGGACTCAAAACAGAAAAACAAGGGCATACATATTACGGATTATCAATGAAATTTATAGGCATTCATAATGAAGTGAACTGCCATATGAATGCTAACATAATACACTACCTGAATAACAAAGATCGACATCCAGCCGAAAAGATAAAAACGGATTGAGAATTTTGCTTAAAAAAAAACTTACCTCTTTTCCAAACAACCCCAGTAATGACAAGCGGCCATTTGTCATATCTAAATAAAAATCATTGACTTTTTGCCATGGCCTTGCATACATGAACTCGAAACATTCTCTGCAAACCCTCAAAATGAATTTCTGTCAATTTGACTTTAACCAAATAAAGAAGCATTTTGTATCAGAATACAATCAGCATAAGAAATAGAACCCTGTTCATCAAAATATTGAAAGCAAGCCACCTTCACAGAAACAGAATTTCTAACAGAGAACAAGTGACAACTATATACCGAGTCATAAGCATACCCGCTTAGTAAAGAGCTAATGCAATTCAGCCAGGACACCGACAAGTTGGAAAATCATGTAAATGGCACGCATAATTGATACTAACTCCGTAAGTCAACTCCAGCCAATAAGTAAATAAACAAATACATCTATCAGCAAACTGAAAACGGATTGGTCGATGAAATGCAACACTAGAAAATTGACATCGATTCAACTTGTTTACTTCTAGAGTCAACTCGGTATAGAACAAATTACACAAAACTCAAACATCAGATCATCCAAACGGGTTGGTGGATAAGATGGAAGCTCATTAGAAACTGACAAGATGTAGTCACCCAGTGACTGGGCCATAAATTAATAATGCAAATTCAACACTTTTTCCAAAAAAAACAATTAGAAAAGTACTTTTAAGAAAAATCAATCCGAACGAACCATTTATACGCTTTTCAAGCTCAAAACACAACATAAAAATGGGTTGAAGAACAAGATGGAGCCCTCCCCCAAACCAGAAAAAACACAAAAAAAGAACCAATCTTGTTTGTGAGCAGCTCATCTACTAATTAATTACGCAAAATTGAACAATTAGAACACTTGGGATTTGGGGATAACATGCAATCACGAGAAAGGTTGGACATTCCTCAGCATGCTAGCAGCTACTATCCAATAAGTCCCAAAAGAAAGAAGGGAAGAGACAAGGGGGAGGGGTAAAATGGGAAAGCTCACTTAGCCGTCCATCTCGAAAATCTGCAGGAGTCTGTATGATTATAGTGAAAATGAACCGTGCCTTCAGTTTGAAAATCAACTTGAGTTTGAGGTGGAGGGGTTGCTTGGTTGTCCATCATCAGCAGAAATCTCCCACTTAGACGCTGTCTTGTGCCGCCGGCGCCTATGCTTGTAGGATACCTTACTAGAGAAAGCATTGTGTTGAAAGCACATCGGGAAATTTATTTGAATTTATAAATAAATTTTATAAAAATTAAATAAATCTCATAAAAATGGTATTAAATAATTGTGTTGCAGCACATATAGAATCGGAGTTAGTTCTTATATTTTATTTATGGATAAATTGATTTACGAATTTCGAAACACATTTAATTCATGTATTAATTTTGAATGATGAATATTTGGTTATAGTCTACTCTTATATTTATTTACAATTACTAGTGTGCGAGAACTAAGCAATGTTTGGCTGTTAGTATCTTAAATTTTTTGATTCTAGAGTAGCATATTAATAAAGAACATTAATTGTATATTGTATGTGATTCTATATTAGTATATTAATAAAGAAAATAAGTTGTACACTGTATGTGAGTAAACATATTTCTTGGGTAAATTAATTTTTTTTAATGAAGTAAATATACCTACTGTATGTCCCTTCTAGCAGTTGGTAAGAGAACAACAACAGTTGGCAAGAGAATACATAAGAATAATTTTTGCATAAGCTAAGGGCTCGTTTGGTAACGCTGTCAAAAATTTTAAAAACGAAAACCAGAATCATAAATAAAAAACTGTCAACAACAATTAAAAATAAAAATTGAAAACGTGTTTGGTTAAATTATAAAATCTATAAACAAAAACCAAAAACATGTTTGGTTGTCCATAGTTTACAAACTATTTTTGTCTCTTATTTTTCATTTTAGTATTTTATGTTAAATAGAACACATGAAAATATTTGAGAATATTTTGTAAAAGAACAATGAGAATATTATAAAATTGATTTATTTTTTTAAGATTATAATTTCAAAAAATAATTTTAATTATTTTGAGAATATATTTTTATTTTTAATTTTGAATTTTTTAAAATTTTCATTTATTATTTTATTAGTTTATTTTTTTGAATGTTTCTAAAGATAATAAAATTATTTTTAAAAAATATTTATAAAAATAATTTTTATTTTAATTCTTAAAATGTTTTTAATTTTCTAAAACTAATTATAATTTATTAAAATATTTAAAAAAATTAGTTTATCAAAATAATTTTTAAATGTATTTTCAAAATATTTTTAATTATTAAAATATTTTTAATTTATTAAAATTATTTTTTCAAAATATTTTTAATTATTTTTTGAAAATTTCTTTTTATAAAGTTAATTTTATTTTTAAAAATATTTTCTAAAATATTTTTGAAAAAGTATTTTCAAAATAATTTTTTAAAAAAATATTTTTTAATAATTTTAATTTTAATAATTATTTTTCAAAAAATTAATAAGTTCACATTAATTTTGAAAAGATAATTATAAAAGGTATACAACACAAAGTATATAAAAGTTTTGAAAACCTATTGCCACAACCTGAGAAAACCACTTTTTCTTGTTTATCAAAGTTGTAAAAACAGGTTATTGGTTTTTGTTTTTCCAGAAAACGAAAACAGAAACAAACGAATTGGTTTTCAAATTTTGATCAACAAAAATAGAAAATCGGAAACATTAACGATACCAAACAAGCCCTAAGCTTTAACCTTTAGCAGTAGTCAATTACATACTTGGACAACATTCAGAACTCCAAGTTGACTTCTAAGTTCCAAAAAATTGAGCAGCTATTTGACAATAGACAATGTCCCCTCGAGTCATTCAAATAATGATCCTTAATGTCTTGAAAGTATTATTAATAAAACAACAAATCTCTTAACATTTACCATCGTAGCAAAGTTCATCATAAGGATCAAATATGTAGAAAACAATAACTCCAAATCTATGTTTTGATGCAAAAAGTTGACAAGAACTTGTCATCGATCTCATTACAAGGTCTAAGAAAAGATTTAAACATTTCACATCGAAAGATGCAAAGTAAAAGAGATCTAAGTTAGTTTAGTCAGCTAGAATATATGCATTTCTTCTTCCACAGACAGCCTATTACATTACGCATCATTTCTTACATTAGGAAATAGGATTCAATATTTCTTCTTGGACTCGTTTGTTGGCATTTATTCGAGCATTTGTCCAATAAAGAGTTGGTTGATGCTTGAATGCTAATACACTAAATCGAGCAATTTCAAGTTAAGATCATCAAGAATATATTTGTAGATAAATGAAGACCTACATGTAATCTCAAACATTTACACCATTTACTGGTTGAGAATATGTGTAAACCGAGTATAAACCATCAAGGATCTAGAATAGAAATGTGGTGTAGAATTTCAAAACTTGAACTTAGCTTAACTACCCTATTTTTTTTGTGGTGTTGAATAATGATTGTTGAACAAAATTCTCCCATATTTAGATATTTAAAGCTTTACAGTTGCCCTTGCCTAATTAGATATATGCATTAAAGGGATTGATAAGCATATAAGGGGTTTTTCCACTCACCTTTCACAAGCAGAGAATAACAAATAATGTTACACAACTTCCAAATATTTTTATGTAGCTACAAGCACTTCTGTTCGCTATTCCAAATCTCCAATCTAGTGATCAACTACTGTAATGGAATAAGTACTAATCATTTCAGTGTATTACGTCTAAAGGTTAAGCAACGAAGAGGAGAAACATAACTATTTATCTCAAGGAACTTAAATTTTGACGAGAAACTATATTACTTCGTAGAAGTAATACCCTTCATGCACTAGAGTAAGATATGGGAGTTCTATTCTAATCCACAAGGTTCAAACCTTATTCTCAAGCTACATACACATCTATCAAAACTATGAATATTCCAAATGATTTAGCCTAGAATATGCAGCCTGTTATAGATGACCTTCGACAATTAATTTAGCAGGTGTTCTAAAAATATCTAGGCCTATCTTTAAAATTGAACTTCGTCTTGTAATAGAGACAATTTTATGTTGTTGATAGCAAAACATTCTACCAAGCTTTTAGCGGTTTTCCTATAAAGTGCAAATTGGGATTGATTCCCTTCTCATTCATGCTTAATGCAGATACAAAAACTAAACTGCAATAGGTTTCCTTGCAACTAGTTTCAATCAAAAGCTTCTAGTGCAACCCTCTAGATTCAACTCAGGAGCAAATGAACATGCTTTACATCTTCTGTATCGTTAGCCCTAAATGTGATTGAGCATTCCCAATTCCTTAATTCAATTCCTCAATTTGTGAAGGCTCCAACAGTAACTACATACAAGCTATACCAATAACATTATATTAAGCATATAGAGAATATCTAAAGATCCACAACATCTTAAAAGCACATATAGAAATAATACTCTCAAGTTTCTATTAGTAAGACTTGAATCGCATCATAGACCACTTTTTTGTTATCCAAACTCATCTACTTAAAAAGGAAACAAGTGTTTTAATATGCAAAATCTATTAAAAAGTTCCCCACTGTTTTCTTTCTTACTTATTCTTTAGATTGCATGGTTAACTAAATCAAGTTTTTAACAATATTAGTAAAATAGTCAAATCTCATCTGCAACATACATAGTATTTGATTGACACTTCCTTTGATCATTACCATAACTTAATTGAACATAAAGGGCCTTCTTTTACCCAATTGAGCTGCTTGATTTTGTCCAACACGTAAAGCAATTCATTTTGCAACAACTAATTGTCCAATCCAATAAAATGAATACCTTAGAAGAATATAGCTAAGTTATCAGAAAATAGTCAATTTTAACAGCAAAAGACAAATCTAACAACAAACTAGGCCAATCAATTGGAGTAAAGGGAAGCCTATTTCTTCCTCCAATTAAGACATGCTTCTTCAAATCATGAATTTTGGAACTATAATGGAATAGTGGTACCAAATCCTCCAAGTAATTTCATTGAACATCTTGTGTTCACTCACATTTGTACACATGCACTACTCTTGCAAACACTACGTGTATCGCAGTGATGATATTGTAAGAGAGGTCCTGCACACCAAGATTATTAAATCTCCCTAAGTAGGATACAAACCTATCCATTCCTTTAGAGTTTCGAAGTGATCCTCATTCTCATTGCAATCTTTTTAAGCCAATCAGTTCTCAATAGAAGCAAGACGTGTACTCAAAAAAATAAAGAGAAAAAACATTTAACAGAGTTAAGAGCCATGAAAGATGAGGTGCTAGCAACATAGTTGACCAAGCAGGAGGCGGCAGAGTGGGAGAGAACGATGAAAGAAAACTTGCAATGTGGTTGTGACAGAAGGATTTTATATGAGAGCAAGCAAAACGACATTGTTATGGATCAGTTTTGCAACAATATGGTAAATACGTTGTCGTTTCATTCTTGATAAAAGGAAAAAAAGAAGAGGTTTGAATGGTGTCGTTTGTGCGAAAAACAATCCTTGGCATTGCTTCTATTACATAATAGTAATAACTTAATGTAAATCTATTTAATCAATAATTAATAATATTATTTTTCATCTAAAAAGCATTAGAAAATCTGTTATTACTTTTTTTTCATATTAGATTATTTTCTGATTTTACTTTCTCAATTTTAATATTTATTAAATTATTGAAGATTTATTATAAACAATTCAAATGTTTTATATAGTTATTGGGGATCTCTCATAAAAACATTATTAGGATTAAAAATGTACTAAAAATCAAATTTTAAAAAATATAATTGTATTTAATTTCACATAAAATATAAAAATTAAACATTAATAGTAAATAAAAATATTAAAAATTGTGTATTTCTCCCGTGTATTACACAAGGTATACTCTAATTGGGAATATATTATACACTCATATAATTTTTCTACACAGAGTATACTCTAATTGGGAATAGGTTATAGGCTCATATAATTTTTCAAAGCACTATCTGGATATTTATTTGAATTTATAACTAAGTTTTATAAACATTAAATAATTCTACAAAAATTTAATAAATTTCATAAAAATGATATTAAATAATTGTGTTGGAACGCATATAAAATTGGAATTAGTAGATATATTTTAAGGTAAATTATTCTAGAAGCCATTAAACAATTCATCACATATAAAATTGGAATTAGTAGTTATATTTTAGGGTAAATTATTTTAGAAGCCATTAAACATTCAACTAGTCATATTTTAACCATTTAACTATTTTTGGTTCTAAAATGACCATTAATTTTCATAATGATCTCATTTAAATCATTCCATTAAAAACTTAACAAATAGTGGTTAAAATATAAATACTTAAAAATTAAGTGACTTGAATAAATTCTCTATTTAGTTTTTAATTAATATTTAATCTCCTTTTATTTGTTTCTCTTTATCCTTCTATTTTCTTTTTCCTTTCTTCTCCATGTTAACATCAACAACTATAGTCTATGCCTATCATCATTTACCTATACTTTAAGGACCCCTGACATGGTTGTCATGATACGCATGATGTGTATGTATGTAGTTTTATTACTATCAAAAACAAAATTCTAACCTTTGGATTATTCGAGAACATAATAGTTATATCTAATTATAATAGTTACATGCAAGAAAGTTAAGAAAAATTCAATATCACGATTGATAAGTCTCATGTTAGTGAATAATATTTTTTTTAGTGCTACATTAGGAGCAAATGTGGAAGATGATATCATGGAGCAATTGTTGTGGGTAGGATTTGAGCTTGAATAGAAAATTAGTGTGGAGTAATAAAGGAGGTAGACATGAGTATATTTATAGACAATGATGTTTGCTAAGTGTCCGTGGCAATGTGGGAAAGCAAAGAAATAAAAGAATAAATGTAAAGAAATTAAAGAAGATTAAAAGAATAATTAAACACTAAAAAGAAAATAAGAATTATTTAAGCCACTTAATATTTAAGTATTTATGTTTTAATCCTCATCTGTTGAGTTTTTCTTAACTAAATGGCTTAAATAAGACCACTTTAAAAATTAATGGTCCTTTTAACATTAAAAATAGTCTAATGGTCAAAACAAGACTAGGTGAATAGTATAATGACCTCTAGAATAATTTACCCTATATTTTATTTATAGATAATTTATTTTAGAGGTCATTAAACTATTCGACTAGTTTTGTTTAGTTTTGGTTTTAAAAATATCATTAATTTTTCAAAGTGGTCTCATTTAACCCATTTCTTAAAAAAAAAACTTTGTAGATTGTGGTTACAACATAAGTTTATGTTGTCATTTTAGTCTAAACATAACATCTCTAAACAAGATAGACAATACGTGTATATTCATTTTTCAAAGTAGATGATCGTAGTATATTCACTTATTTAAAACAAATGAGACATGAATGAGAAAATTGGGTTTAAAGTTAAAGGGTTCTATAGTATGTCAACTTGGAGAATTTGAAGCTTACCATAATGGAAAAATAAAGTCATTCTATACTACTTATATATCCTAGATCTGGGATTTTAGGCCCCAAGGGTGTTGGAAAATAGAGCACCAAATTTGTACAACTTGTAGTTTGAAAATTAGAAAATTAAATAAATAAAAAACTTTAAAGAAGTATACTTATAGCACTTTGCGAACCGAAAATGGAAATGCAATGTCAAGCCGAGGCCTAAACTTGGTTCAGTGTCCTTAAGATTTATTCATCCCGCACTGATGCTCATGATTGATGATGAATAACTACATCTCAGAATAGTAGCATTTCAAATTTTGAGACTCGTCAAACCAAAATAACGAATAACTCTTCCTTTTATAAGCCTTACTCTAGAGTGTACGTAAAAATGTTATTTTATGCAAAGTATGAGAGTAATGCAATGAATGATACAAAACTAATGCTTACAACTGCCTATTAATAGGTAAGAGAGGTCTGTTCTAAGCAGCAGATCTAAATAGCCACATCTGGAAGTTTAAAGCTTAATAGACATGTATTTGCAGAAAGCAGACATGTCTTTTCATTCATACTAGGGTAACTCGTTAGTCGTATCAGTTGACCATGAGACCAACTAGATAAAATAGTGACCAACACTGGATTAACAAGCCGGTCAAGTGGTCAACCAGATGGTCCGACTTATTAAGGCAGTGTCTCCAACTCTGCTCACTGATCAACCAGTCTTATTGGGCTTATAATCGATTGACTGAATATGCTATTAGTAAAAAATAAAGTTGGAAATTTTTAATCAAATTTTGTATAAAATAATAAAACCATCTGAGCTAAGGCCCAAGCCCAAATTTTAGCCCAAGGCATGCTCACACTCGTAAACGTGTTGTGTCGTGCCCTGCTGTGTTGTGTTGTGCCATGCTGAGTCAAGTAAAGCCAGTTGGACGGGTGGGCAGCATATGCGTGTATGATAATTGATTTCAGACCTACAATTTGGTAAGATTGTGTGCCCCTTAGGGCCCAAACCCAAATCTCAAATTAGATAAATAGCTTAAGATGGCTCTATTTTACCCTTATGGGAACTTTAACTTCCACCAAATTCAAATTCTGGCCTGTCTTTCAACTTTAAATTCAATTTTTTCATTCATCTCATAAATTTCACGAGAATAGCAAGACAATCAAATTTGGACATCCTGCCCATAAACTATCTAAACAATAAGTAATCTTTAGCTAACACTCCATGTATTTACATTACTAGGTGGCTCAACTAATGAAAGAAAGATGTTTCTAGAAAGATTTGTAAATATTACCATTTATGTGTTGATAGTAACTTCAGATTTCCTTGATAAGTGATACCATTGATTATATAACTAAAACTTCTAAATTCATCCATGATTTCATTGAAAATGGAATTTAGTTGAATGCTGTTGATCATCTAGAAAAAGAGTAGAAGAACATACAATAAGTATGTAATGCCATATGTAATGTGACTTTTGTGTGTATTATACAATGAATATGTAATGCCACATGTAGCACCACTTTGATTGCCTGAATTATATTTATCACAATATATGTTTTTTTTGGATGCATATAAAATTTTAACATGCATATATTATCTTTTGCTGATTGTGTCTTCCATTACGACTCATAAGTGAGAAACTTTTAGTACATTGAGCTTGCTAAAGGGAAGCAAGCCTGTAAAGCTATGAAATACAAATTTCAATATTATCTGTCATTGGAAATTTAGGTTCTCTTATTGATATGCTAGTTGCTAGACTAATTCTAGTTCTGTGGTTGATGCTTGTGCCTCATATAAATGAATTTGTGGGGATATGCTTTTCTTTTCCGTTGGTTTTCCATTTCACAGGATTATTTCTAATATCTAAGGCATTAATTAGCTTTATGTCATAAGTGTCTTTTGCATGGTAGTTGATGCATCATATACTAACATGTATATTGTAATTGGTGTAGGTGGAGGAAAGAAAACGTCCAATCACTAATGCAGAGCTTTACTTGGAGACTCACAGGAAAAAAAGGATAGAAAATTCATCGATAAGAAATCAAGGTTGGTTTATGAAGTATATGAGAAACTTGTGCGAGAGAAATATGATGTCGAGGGTCCAGTTAAGAGGATTTGGGATGTAGATGGTTGGATACAGGCTACTGGTGAACCAGCCAAAGGCTGTTTATATGGCTTTGGTGGGTGTGACGTGGAGCTCGTACTCAGTAGAAATATTAGCTTTTCACTCATATTCTATTCATAATACACAGGAAAATGAAAACTTAAGAGCAGAGTTAAAGGAAGCTAAGGAGAGACTATAGAAGCTTGAAGATTCTCTTCCAGAAAAGCTCGTATGTTATCTTAAAGAAGCTCTTTCTCTTATTGGTATGAGCACAAGTACTTCTGCACTCCACGCTCCCTCTTATGTTCCTACAGATCCTTAGATATTCTATCATTCCACTACTGAAATTGAGTAGTTTTTGCTAAACATGAACTTTATTATTATTTGTAATTGATGTGTGTGATTTGTGCGTGTTTGTATCTAGTTTTTGCATGCATGTTTAGAGGTGTTTAGAGCATAATTGAGTCCGTTTAGTATAGAGTTTATGCATAACTATTAATATTTGTACATAATTTATTTAGATGTATAAATTCTGCACTAAGTGTTATATTCCATGTTTTAGGAGTGTTTTGGAAGGGTTCAAGCTTACACGAGGAAAAAAATGAGCTAATGGATAAAGACTGGAAGAAAAGGAGTAAAGAATGGAGCATTTTGACCCAGCTGGACGACCTTGAAAAAAAGCTGGTCCATCGGCCACGTCAAAAGCCCCCATTATTAAGTCGGTTGACTTCATCAAGGAGCCGGTCGACCGGCTGTGCGCTGAAGCTGTTTTTAAGTTACTCGTTTTAGCTTATTTGAGGGGAGGAACTTTATTTTCTAAAATCCTAATAAACCCTAACCCTTTACCCACTTCACAAAACACCCTAAATCATCATCTAAACCCCACACCAAGCTAGGATTGAAGCATTAAACAAAGATTTGAAGGATTTGTATAGATTTGGAAGCAAGAATTTAAGGAAGTTCTTCTTGTTCTTTCTCTATTTCTTGTAAATATGTTACTAGATTAGGCTGATTTAGGGTTGATTATTATTGTACATTAGATTAGGGCTTTGAATAATGGATTTGTGTAGATCTTTGGCTCTTAATACATGTTTGCTTACATAAATATATGGCATGATTCAATATGTCTATGTGTTGGAAATCAAACATGTCTATGTGTTTGTTAAAATGCCTAAGTGAATATGCATGTGTTATTTGTGCTTCAAATGCTCTAATCTATTTATATGGGTGATGTGATTGTGCTTAATCTCGTGGCTTTGCTTAGTAAAGTAGGCTTTAGCTTTAAATCCAGCTAATAGGTTACATGCTATCCTTAGTCGAGTTTAGGTGCTAGTCCTTGGCTTTAAACCCAGCTAAGCGGATAAGTTAACCTAGACTAGAGTATCCCTCACCTATGTTAGTGTTGGTTAATCTAGCCTAAATGTCATTTAGTGTTTAGGTGCTAGTCCTTGGTTTTAAACCCAGCCAAGAGGATAAGTTTTGAGCACGGATTGCGTAGGCTATGAGGGATTAGCCCTTAGCTTAAACCCAGCTAACGGGTTAAACTACTAGTATTGGTTAAGAGAGCCCCCGATCAACACAACGACAATAGAAGTCCCGAGCCTTAGATAGACCTCATCTGTTATCATAGCCCAAGTCTAGTTGCAATGCAGTCACCCTAGGTCCCCTTCTTCTTTGTTAGTTTTTCCTTCCTTAGTTTGGCTCCTTTAAGTTCCTCCATAGATTAGTTTTTATTTTCCTTTTTCCGAGCTCCCTTCCATCTTAAAGAAAGCACACACACTCACGTAGCTAGTTTGAGGCACTCGAGCACATAGAAACCAAACTAAGGTAGCCTCCCTGTGGAGACGATACCTGCACTCGAATCCACTATACCACGAACGATCTGTATGCTTGCAGGTGTAAAACTCGATTTGCACACATCAGTAATGGTTGACTACTTGTATATATCTAGCTACTTTTGAATTACTTGGATGATTAGGATGTGTTGGTAGAATGGATATTGTCTATCTAGTTACTTTATTCTAAATCACTCTATCATTTGTGTTGGCGAATTACTTTGTTAAGTAGGATATGCATGTGGAATGGATATTGTTTAATGAAATGTATGTTTTGTTATGGTGTACTGAATGGTTGGATTATTGGTTTATATGGTTGAATATGATTTACTATTGATGGAAAGGAGTGTTGGTTGATATGGTTGAATGTATGGTTGAGTAGGATGTGTTTGATGGAATTAATGAGTTGTTAGTTGATATGGTTGAATAGGATTAATTGATGGATTGGATTGGTTGAATAGGATGAAGTGATGGAATGGATTGGTTGAATCAATTTAGCAAATTTGAAAATAAATAAAAATAAATAACTTGTTAAAATGGAAAATATATCAGAGAGGGAATAGAGATAGAAAAATCCATCTCAAATTGAGACAAAATTTCCATCACAAAACAACATATAATCAGAGACTAGGAAATTCTCAAATTTTGAGACAGAAAATTATAGAGATGGATTTGAGTCAAAATTTCCATCACAAAACAACATATAATTGTAGCCTAGGAAATTTTAAAATTTGAGATGGATTTGAGATGGAAAATTTTGCATTTTAACGTTTGAGATGAGGCTTTTTGAGATGGAAAAATTTCCATCTCAAATTCCTTTTGAGACGAAAATTTTACATTTTGAGATGGAAATTTTGTCTCAAATTTTATTTTATTTTTATAGTGATCATAGTATTTAAACTTATGAAGCACTTTTCAACATAGTGATATTGAGATCGTACTTTGCCATTAGAAGTTCTAATAATCATCATTCCTAAGATTAGATCTACCACACTTGTATCTTTTATATCAGGCTTACTGGACAACATTTTTTGGTAGACTTAATCATTTCAATATTTCTTCCGATAATATGCATATCGTCTACATATAGATAAATAATGACATTCATTTTCAATGCCTTTCACATAGACACATTTATCACACTTTTTGATCTTAAGTCCATTTAAGATCATTGCTTTATCAAACTTCTCATTCCCAATCATTAGCATTCGGTTTTTATATCTTAAGGTGTGCAAAAATATCCTTTTTGGGCCTTGTTTCTTAGTATTCTTTATCTTGATATTTTGTAAAAAGGGTGTAAACCAAAAATCTTGTTCTTTGAATGAATTGAGATTGCTCTCTAGAGTTTTATGGGTAGCAATAGCTTCGAAAGAGAGTGTAAGGCCTTTGAGAAAAGGGTTTGCTCAAGAAAGCCTTGGAAGAGGGTTTAAAGCTCTATATAATAGAGTGCTTTACCAGCTTTTGGAGATTGCACTCGATTTTCATGATTAGTAGACATATTGAAATCCTAAAATGGAGCATTACGTAGTACACTAGGCCTTTCGGAGTTCGAACTATAATAAAATAGCATTTGCATATCTCTTCTCTTCCCTATTCTATTTTCACTTGCTTAATATACTAAGCATTTATTAATTTGCCTTTTAGAATTATAATTTTAATCATTGTTCAATTAATTTGTTGGTTGAATTTTTAAAAGTTGAAATTTACGTTTTCTTAATCTAATTCATCCTTCCTCCCTAGATTCATTTAGCCAATTAGCTTTCAAGATATATATATACACATGTGTTATATGTATAACAAATATGATAATAAAATCCATATTACACACAAGAACAAATTGAAGAAAGAAATAGAGAAAGAGAGGATTCACGGCATCTCAATAGGACAAGCGGGTCGTACATAAAATTAGATATTATGGAGTAGGAAATAGAAAGGAATATATTGGATGATCTTATCCATAAGGCATATTCCATTTTTAGAAGGAGTAAAGGAGGGGTATAGTTGTCAATAACTTTATTCCTAGAATCTTACCCGAATAGGGTTGTCATACACTATAACTAGTGAGATTATAGCAAGAGCTACTTGAGTCTCTTTTCTATTTTAGAATAGGTGTGCATGAATTTTCACATAGCACACTTAGAAAAAACACTACTTCATAGATCTTCATTCTTAGTGTTCCGAAGTGTTTGCCCACTATATAGCACTGCACATCCAAGCTATTGGAAGGTGATCATAATGAAGAATATCAATTGGGAGGCTGTTTGATGAAGCTTTTTCAAAGCAAAGAGACCATATACTTTCATCTATGAGTCTTTGAAGGTATATCACTCATCCTCTAGTTACTATATTTATACCATGTTGTGCTTATGTGTACAATACGTTTTTCATTGCTATTTCCGCCATTATATTAGATTTCTTTTTTAAAATTTTTTAAAGCATGGTAATCTATGGCTTATGGTATAGCCATCTTGGTCCTAACAATTCAAGTCTAGAAAGACCCTCCAATGATCTAGGTAGATCGCCCTATCAGGAGACTCGCCCATTATAGCCTTATTCCGGTAAAGTGCCCAACACTACCATCCGGCTATGAACACTTTTTATGATATATCCAAAACTAGACTTGGACCTACTATCCATCCAGCCTCACAGCACATGCAAGTCATTGGATTATATCATTGGACCTTCACACTATGTATTACATATATACACTATAGATAATATATGTAAATATGCTCATAAATGTAAACAATGATCAAATATCTAGTTCGATATCTGTGTACAAATGGTCTTTAGGACATACAATCCCAATAATCTTCCACTTGCATCAAATATCACTTCTTATAAACCTAACACCCATTGACTCTACATTGTGTGGCAGACACTTTCTTTATAAAAGTCTTCATGAATGGGTCTACTAAGTTCTTAGCCAAAGCAATCTTTTCTACCACTATGTCACCTCTCTGGATGAACTACCAGATTAAATGGTACTTTCTCTCAATGCACTTGCCACTGCTATGATTCCTAGGCTCTTGGCATTGTGCAATAGCAGTAGCATTGTCACAATAGAAGACAATGGGCTTTTATACACTTAAGGCAACCTCTAGGTCAGTGAGGAACTTCTTTAACCATATGGCCTCCTTTATAGCTTCAGACGCTGCTACGTACTCTGCTTCCATGGTCAAGTCTACAATGCATTTCTGCTTCACACTTTTTCATGAAACTGCACCTCCTGAGAAAGTGAAAACAAAACCAAAAGTAGACCTCCTCGAATCTCTGTCCAACTGGAAGTCCGAGTTTGTATAGGCCAATGGTTCTAGATCATCTACGTGGTATTCCAACACATATTCCTTAGTTCTCCAAAGAAACTTGAGTATTTGCTTGACCGCAATCTAGTGATCTGGTCTAGGATTTGACTAATATCTACTAATCATACCAACAGTATAATAGATATCTGGCTTGTATACATCATGGCATGTATGAGGCTTCTCACTGCCGAAGCATAAAGGGACATTTTTCATCTTTTCTATCTCCTCAGGTATTCGAGGACATTAGTCCCAAGATAGAGTAACTCCATGTCTATAAGGCAAGAAACCTTTCTTGAAGTTTGCCATATTGTACTTGACTAATATCTTTTCTATGTTGGAAGCTTGGGATAATGCAAGCCTCCAATTCTTCTGGTCTTGTATAATCTTGATCCCAAGAACATAGTTTACTTCTCATATATCCTTCATGTGAAACTGAGAAGATAACCAAACCTTTATGAACGATAACATCCCTACATCATTCCTAATCAACAAGATGTCATCCACGTACAGAATTAGAAAAGCTACAGCATTTCCATTGCGCCTCTTATACAAACATGGTTTATCTATATTTTGATCAAAGCCAAAGATTTGGCCGCATGATCAAACTTGATGTTCCATGCCCCAAATGCTTGCTTAAGTCCATAAATAGACTTCTTAAGCTTACAAACCATGTGTTATTGGCCTACTGTAATGTATCTGGGCTGGGTCATATAAATGGTCTCATCAAGCTCTTCATATAGAAAAGCTATCTTAACATCCATTTGCCATATCTCGTAGTCATAATGACAAGCAATGGCAAGAAGTATACTAATGGATTTTTGCATGGCTATTGGTGAGAAGGTTTCCTCATAATCGATACCTTCTTTTTAGGTATAACCCTTGGCCACTAATCTATCTTTAAACGTTTCAACCTTTCCATCTGCTCCTCTCTTTCTCTTGTAGGCCCACTTGCATCCTATAGGTTTTATCCCTTTAGGTGCTTATACGCGCTCCGAAACACTGTTAGAATAGATATACTCTAACTCAGAATCTGTTACCTTGCACCACTAGTTAGCATCTATATCCAAAACTGATTTATCGTAACTAGTAAGATCCTCAACTTGATTCTCATTTTAAGTTTCAAAGAACTCTCCATAGTATCTATCAGGTTGCCTAGGAATCCTTTTACTACGACAAGGCTTTGGTGTACTAGTAGCAACTGGCTACTTTTTCTTTTCCATATTAGCAAGTGCTTCTGGAGACTTATCAGAAATCTCCTCAAGAGTAACTCCAGATTTTGGTGTTTTTTGGATCACCATATCATCCTCCAAGTATCCAACATGTGTGCTAATAAACACCTTCTGCTCCTTAGGGTTATAGAAGATCCTATCTTTGGTTCCTTTAGGATACCTAACAAAGTAGCACAATTTTAACATAGGTTCCAACTTTGTAGCTGAGCTACTCAGCACATAAGCTGAACAAACCTAAATGAGTAAATGACTCAGGCTGGGCTTACATCTTGTCCATATTTCTTGAGACGTCCTAGGTACTGATTTTGATGGTACCAAATTCAGAATAAATGCAGCCATCTCTAGGGCATACCCCCCCTAAAAAGATATAATCAGTGATGCATAAGACATCATCAACCTCACCCTTTCTAAGAGGGTACGATTTCTCTTTTCTACCATACTATTTTGCTAGAGAGTGTCTAGTGCAAAGAAATGTGCCACAATCCTTTGCTGTGTGAGATAATCCCTGAACTCACCTGAGAGTTTAAGCTTTACAGCTCATTAGATCTCAAAGTCATAACCTCTAATCTTGCCTAAGGGATATCTTATTTGAAGCATGAGAAGAAGTTAGTCAAGTGTGGGTTTCGCAGCATACTAAATCTTGAAGATATAACTTCTAGTGGTCTTGTCTATAAGGAAAGATGACTTGTAAATGCCTTTTCTTCTCTAGCTGATAAGGAGTTTAGATGGTGTTAGAAATTGGTTCAAATTAATGTATAAGGTTACATGATTAGTTCATAAGGTTGTGAGTACTAGTTTTAACTAGAGATTGATCAAGAACACAAATGTGATCATCTGATATTACACAAGTCTTTAGTGGTTTGAGACTGTGGAGAAGAAACTAGATGAATACATCAAAGCCTTTTTTATCCTAATTAGAATAGAATGTGCCTTAAGTGTAAGCTTGGGAAGTACCTTGTAAATTATGCATTATAACTCAGTAATCTACATCAAGATTTTTCTTCACAAGGAAAATGGTGTAAATGAGTGGAGAAATTGAACACTCGTGGATATGGAAAAGGCTCATGATATTTTCCACATTACTACCTATGTCTTAGTGGGAGTGTGATCTAGAGATAATGTTTTACATCTTTAATTTGGGACTATTCTAGGCAATACATGGGACATCACAAGAAATATGGTTATGGCACAAACTTGGTTTGAGCTAAGTTTCATATTTGTGATATCTTAGTTAATATGTTAAGTATCCTTGATAGTTGGAACCAAAGGACAAGGAATGTTGTCTCTTGATATATCCTTTTAGACTAAAGGTGGAAATCATATATCAATCTGATGAGCAAGGATGCATGTTGCCATTTATGCTAGATACTCAGAGATAGATAGTATGATTTACTACTTGCCAGATTTTGGATTCGCTCTATAAAAGATCTTTTGATCTTCAAAATAAATCTGCTTCATCTTCAAAAAGGGAAGAGTATTGTATGTTATCATTATTACACCAGAGCCTTATCGTAAGGATTGCCATGTAACCTAATAGATTCTCTGGAAAGACTTTTTAACAAGTTTTTGAAATTTTAGGTTATGGTTCTCACTGGACATGATAAAGTGGTTTCTAATTAGATGTTTGCCATTAATATATAGCAATAAATTTAGAGTTTGTTATTTTAATTATGTCTAGGTTGTTGTAGTTGTATCCGAAGAGATAAAACTCTTAGGATATAGTTAGGTCTACAAGGAGTAAAATGGAGCTAATAAAAAGCTTGAAGCCTTCACAGCAAGGCTGGATAGTGAGAGGTTATACTAAAAATAAAAGGGATCGATTATGAGAGAGCCTGCTATCTAAAAAGCTATACTGGGAACCATTAGGTTATTCCATTATTATTATTTGTCTTTACAACAGTGAGATATGAAAGATGTTTGCAAAGTAAGCTTCTCTTAATTAAAAAGCTTAACGAGGACATCTAGTTCATAGCTAGGCAAGTGTATTGCTAGAGATAGATGTCACATGGCATGTACAGCTTAAGAAACCTTTTTAAGGGCTTAAGTGAACATCTAAAATATGGTATCAAATCTAATTAGAAAAAAAAATCTTTGTTTTGATTAAGATGTTGATAGACCATAGGTATCTAAAGAAGATAAGAGATATATAATAAAGGTTAATTCTGTCCCATGTTTCTTTATTAAATTGGTCTTAGTTAAGATCAGCATGTAACATTCCAAAGGAGTGTTTTTACATCCTAGCTATTGCAATGTCTTTATCTAGAGTTGTCCGATGCCTAGAGAGATAAAGGAGATGTTCCAGAGCATTCTATGTTTTAGCATAGTGGGAGCTTTATAGACTACATGCTGAACACTAGACCTAGATATCAGATTTTTGTGGTAAGCGTAGATAGTAGATATCAATTGAATAATAGATTGATGTCCCTGGGTTAGTGGATTTACACGCGTCCTAGTATCATTTAGAGAATGAAAAGTTGTGTGCTAAAACATTAGAAGGAAGATCATCTAGCTATGGTGTAAAAACCATCTGTGCCCATGAGACATGACTCTTGGAGAAAGTGTTTGCAACACAGGTTGAGTCATTTTGGGAACATAGTTTTGTGATTGTGATCTTTAGTTCAAGTAGGAGATTGTTGGAATTATATGCCCTAAAGACCATAAGCATATGATGATTACTAGATACTAGACATAATACGCTCATGATATTATTCATATGATTGAGTTTTGCACACCATATTCTCTCCATTTATGCATTGATGCAAAGTATGAAGGTTCAATGATATAGTCCAATGACTTGGGTCTTCAGTGAGGACGGATGCACAGTAAGTCCAAGTCTAGATTTGGTGATATCATAAATTGTTCCATAGCCAAATGGTTGTGTTAGGACTCTATCGGGACAAGGTTATAGTGTACGAGTCTCCTTGAGAGGGTAATCTATCTAGGTCATTAGATGGTCTTCCAAAATATACTCCTAGTATGTGTATCATGCGTTGGACAAGACCACAATGAGTATACCTTCTAGAGTCGTGTCATCATATATAAAAGACAAGACACTCGTTGTTTTCGAGTGACCGATGCTCTTAATCTTGAGCGTGTGTGAATGAACTAATGAAGTTGGGTGATGTTGTTTATTTTAACTTGCAAGCGTACGGATCGTTCGTGGTATAGCAGATATGAGGGTGGGTATCATCTCCGTAGGGAGGCTACCTTAGTTCAGTCTCTACGTACAAGAGTGTGTGTGTTAAAGTATTTTTGGTCCTTTTTTATTGAAAGGGACTCTAAAATAAAACCTAAATCCAAATCTAAGCTAACAGAAGAACTATAGCTGTCAAGCTAGGGAAATAAAGCTTTACAAGGTGGAAGGGGATTTCCAGCGATTACGTCGTAACTAGATTTGGGTTATAAGAATGATTCAATTTATCTATGGCTTGATTGCTCTCTTTGGTGTTGATTAACGTCCTACTCGAGAGACTAACTATTAGTATTGTTTCAAACTAGATATTAGACACCTAGAGCATTAATTAATACTAGTGGGTACCCTTTAGTATTGTTTCAAACTAGAGGTATACTTCTACCACACTAAGTCATTAATTAAGCATATTAATTAGCACATTTAGTTGCAAAAAGGGTTCATGCCATTAGCATGGATTAAGGCTAAGGTGATACCACTACCAATAGCATTTAAGCACAAAACAACACATGCAACTTCACTCAGGCATTTTAACAAACACATAGACATGTTTGATTATCAACACATAGACATTTTAATATTCATGCCATTAATCAATGTAAAGAAGTATGTATTAAGAGCTAAAGATATACACAAATCCTTTATTCATAGCCCTAGTCTAATATACAATAAACACTTAAAGATCTAGCCTAATCTTGCAACATATTTACAAGAAATATAATGAGAACAAGAAAAACTCCCCTAAATCTTGCTTCCAAATCTGTACAAATCCGTCAAATTCTTGTTAGATGCTTTAATTCTTGTTGGGTATAGGGTTTAGATAGTGTGTTGAGGTGTTTGGTGAAATGGGAAAATGGTTAGGGTTTTATGAGGGTTTTGAAAATTGAGTTCCTCCACTATAAATGAGCTGAAAAGAATGTTTTATAGCTGTCATCGGGCTTTGCTGGTTGACCGGCTTCTTCGAGTGCTCGACTAGTAATCAACATGGGTTCTCAGGAGTCACTAGTCGACCGGCTTATGGAAGAAGTTGACCGGCTGACATCTTTGCTCTTTGAGCCTACCGGTCAACTGGTTCTGCTCTTACGTCAACTAGTAGGTCTCTTTTGCCTCTATTCTTCATTTTTTTTCTTTCGATTTTTATCCTTTAGCTTATTTCTTCCTCATGTAAGCTTGAACCCTTCTAAAACTCTCCTAAAACATGAAATGTAACACTTAGTATAGCATTTATGCATCCAAATACATTATTTACAACTATTAATAATTAAGCATAAACTCTATACTAAGTGCACTCAAATATACTCTAGAATAATGTGCATGCAAATACTATGCACAAACATGCATAAATGACACACATCAACAATGACAAACCTTCCCTTTGCTTGTCCCCAAGCAAGCCTAAACCAAGTGTATCCTCATGCTTTTCAAAGAGTTGCCGATTGTATTGACTTGCTATCTTTTCATCTTTAAGGGAGTATAAAGGGTCATTCCTTTCATGTAAGGGCTTCGCCTAGCCTTTTTCGTATTCTCCCCTCAATCACAAGGGTTCTCGTACCTCACGAGAAGTTACCAAGTAGTTAGAATTGCCATAAACTTAGGATTCCAACTCACACAAGAGGGATGTTGATACTTCATGCCTTATCAACTAACGTGACCTTCCAATATGCACAGAACCTCAAAGATACAAGGAGAAAGAAGTTACAATCACAATGGCTCACAAATGATGTAAGAACCTTATTCATAATACAACAAAATAACGAAAGAGAATACTTGTGTCAAATTGACATTGTGTCACTTGACACTTATTTAACGTACTTCACTTTTCATCTTTTTGTTGCCTTTTTAGCTTTTTCTCATTTTTACCTTTTTTCTCATTTTTTGTATTTTTCCATTTTTTTTCTCAACACATAACATAAACAAAAAGAAAAGAAAAAGAAGAGGCTAAGGCACACTAAAAGAACCAATCAAGGAAGGAACACTCATATTAACAATCCTTAAAAACACTTTTTCCAACCAAGTTGTAGGGAAACTACAAGGTGCATTCTTAAAAATGCTCACTCCTCACAGTTTTCAAAAGGATTCTCTTCAAAGTCTAGGTCATACCCCACACTCTATTCACTTCCCACAATACATTCTCATCTTCTCCAATCAATTAAGTGAATAGTAAAGGCGATACAAATAATAAAAGAACAACTACACCCCCAAACGTAAACTTTACTTGTCCTCAAGCAAATAGTATTCAAGCACAACAAGCAAGCCCATGAAACACTTTTGGGTAATGTGGAAGGGGATAGATAGGGACAAGTAAAGAATGGGAAGATACAACCTTGTTGCTATGTAGTCTACAAATATCAACAATAATGTAATCATCTACTAGCCTCTATCTTTTGTAAAAAAACACTAATGCTCAAAAGAACAAAGAAGAGATTAGAAGATGATACCACCAAGGCCCACATTGATATTCGGAATGATAAACAACGATGTATACAAGGGGTAAAGGATTGATGCACTAATGATAGAAATGAGCAAGAAGAAGTAAGAGAGTAAAAAAAGTCTAACCTATTAAGAATACGAACAAAGTATAACCTAAATTACTAAAAGATAAGGAAAACAAAAGCAAACAAAAGCAATCTAATCTACTATATACAAAGAAATAATAAGTGAAAGAAAACTAATCTACTATATAAAAGACCAAAAAGAAGAAAATACAAGAAAAACAAGAAAAATATAAACAAGCCTAGGGCGCCTCCTAGTAGTGTTGGATTTAACGCCCCCAGCCGGGTGCCAATGTTAAAATAAAACATGTTTAAAGATACATGACACAAATTGCCAGATAATCATTGAAGCACAGAAAGTAGAGGGAAAGAGATCGTGCAATAAATGATATGGGCAAGAATGAACAATGCAAGCCCTTTTCGAAATGTCCCATGCCAAAATATGAAAAATGGATGTATGCTCAAATGTGGTAAGGACCATGCACAAACGTGAGAGATGATGCCCCATTTGTGCATTAACTAACCACCTTATGGCCTTCTTCTCATGATCTAGGGCTAAAAACACACATGTCCCATGAATCAATGAACATCCAATGCATAAAGAATGAGAAGAGTATACACATACCCTATATAGACATGCTTAAAATGGGAAGGCATAAAAATATGTTCTCTAGGAGGAGACACAATGGGAGGAGAAGAGGAATAATTAGGTGGAGTGATATGAAGTAGAAGAGTTGAATGAATGGATTTAGAGGAAGAGGAACTAAGATCAAGAATAGTGCACTCAAAAGGGAAATAAGAGTCATCCAAAAGTCTCTCAAATTCCTCCATTTCATCCTTAAATGTTACACCTAGAGGAAAGACTATGCTCTCTTCAACAGATGGCTCTAAATCAACACTTACTAAGAGCTCGTCAAACTCCTTCAATTCATCACTAACGCTCAACTCAAAGTCCTGCTTCATAACCTCCTCTAATAGGGTTGATTCACACATGGGTGGAGGGGAAAATGGGACCCAATGGATTTCTCATCATGCAAACATAGATGCTCGGGGGAGGTGTGCAAACTAAACTCCACAAAGGTGAAATCGGAATGCAATTGAGTACTCCAAGCATCAAGATCATCCTCTAAATGTGTTTAAGAAATGGGAAAGGAAGGGAAATTAGGTTTACATGACTTAACGGGAAGTGATACGCTATTTGAGCACAAGCCTAAATAGTCCGCAAGCGCATGGGACGTGTGTAGTACAGTGTGTGCAAGTGCGGGGTCGAATCCACAGGGAGGCTACCTTAGTTTAGTCTCTTTGTGCTCGGGTGCCTTAAACTAGCTACGTGCGTGTGTGTACTTACTTTGGGATGGAAGGGAGCTCGGAAAAAGGAAAATAAAAACTAATCTATGGAGGAACTTAAGGGAGCCAAACTAAGGAAGGAAACACTAATAAAGAAGAAGAGGACCTAGGGCGATTGCATTGCAACAAGACTTGGGCTATGATAACAGATGATGTCTATCTAAGGCTCGGGACTTCTATTGCCGTCGTGTTGATCGGGGGCTCTTTTAACTAATACTAGTGGTTCAACCCGTTAGCTGGATTTAAAGCTAAGGGCCAATCCCTCCTAGCCTACGCAATCCGTGCTTAGAACTTATCCTCTTGGCTGGATTTAAAGCCAAGGACTAGCACCTAAACACTACGTGACATTAAGGCTCGATTAACCAACACTAACGCGGGTTAGGGATACTCTAGTCTAGGTTAACTTATCCGCTTGGCTGGATTTAAAGCCAAGGACTAGCACCTAAACTCGACTAAGCATAGCATGTAACCTATTAGCTGCATTTAAAGCTAAAGCCTACTCTACTAAGCAAAGCCACGAGATTAAGCACAATCACATCACCCATATAAGTAGATAAGAGCATTTGAAGCACAAATAACACATGCATATTCACTTAGGCATTTTAACAAACACATAGACATGTTTGATTTCCAATACATAGACATATTGAATCATGCCATAAATTTATGTAAATAAACATGTATTAAGAACCAAAGATCTACACAAATCCATTATTCAAAGCCCTAATCTAATATACAACAATAATCAACCCTAAATCTAGACTAATCTAGCAACATATTTACAAGAAATAGAGAAAGAACAAGAAGAACTTTCCCAAATTCTTGCTTCCAAATCCGTACAAATCCTTCAAATCTTTGTTTAATGCTTCAATCCTAGCTTGGCGTGGGGTTTAAATGGTGGTTTTGGGTGTTTTGTGAAGTGGGTAAAGGGTTAGGGTTTATTAGGATTTAAGAAATAAAAGTTCCTCCCTTCAAAATGAGCAGAAACGAGCTTTTTATGGATTTCTTCAGCGCACAGCCGGTCGACTTAGCCGGTCGACTTAGCCGGTCGACCAGCTCCTCTTTCTTGCTCGACCGGCTTTAATCATGATGCTCTTTGGACTGGCCGGTCGACGAAGCCGGTCGACCGGCTTCTTGAGGAACTCGACCGGCTTCAAATCTTTTGTTCTCTGGAGCGGCTGGTCGACCTAGACGGCCGACCGGCTCTTCTTCTAAGTCGATCGGCTGGATCAGAATAATCTCTTCTTTATTTCTTTTCTTCCGGTCTTCATCCGTTAGCTCATTTCTTCCTCGCATAAGCTTGAACCCTTACAAAACACTCCTTAAACATGGAATATAACACTTAGTATAGTATTTATGCACCCAAATACATTATGTACAAATATTAACAAATATGCATAAACTTTATACTAAGCGCACTCAATTATACTCTAAACACCCTTAAATGTGCATGCAAAAACTAGATGCAAACATGCACAAATGACACACATCAGGAAGCGCCAAAAGCACAAGAGGATAAGGTATCACTTCTTCCAATACATACCTATAATCGTCGTCAAGAACCAAGGCTCTATCAAGCTCATCTTCTTCCTCGCGACAAGATGTAAACTCTCCATCCACTTCTCTCTCTATCTCTTCCTCCCAAACGTCATCTTTTTCACCATTAATCTTTTCATCTATAGGCCTTACTCCTATCCCTTCAACCCAGTCTAAAGGTATCTTAACACTCTCACTCACAGGTTGCTTATTCTCAATTTCTTTATTCAAGTACGTGACCATTTTGGATAATTGTTCGTTCATCTCTTTTAGTCTTTCAAGGTTGGAATGAATTAGGGATTTGAGGTATTCAATCCTCTCATCTTCATGTGAGGGAGATCTAAGAAAAGAGGGGTCACCCGAATAAAAATGGTAATCATTTTGAACATAATCATAAAAAAAACTTGGGGGAAGAATAAGTGGAAAAAGATACTGTTAGAGGTGGACATCCGAAGCTAAGAGGTGATTAGAATGAAAAGTCATCTTGACCCCAAGCCAAAGATGCATGATATGACTTCCTATAATCATGATGACTAGATGAAGATGCATGCATGGGCACATGATTACTAGGGGCACTATTGGGCTTTGCAAGAAAAGTGGGATAAGAATTAAAGTCATAGTCATCGCTTCCACAAAGATCACAAAAATAGAAATATGACTCCCTATAATCATGATAGCTAGATGGAGATGCATGAATGAATGCTTAACTATAGGGGCCATGACTTGCATTATCCTGATACTAGAGATTTCCATATATGAGGGAGCAACATGTAATATGATGCTCACAACTGGCACATAAAGCATAAGCATTGGGAGCATACAGGGGGTGGGGAAGAGGATACAAGTGACCACCAAGAAGCATTAGATCTATCCATACTCAATTTGCACAAGCAAACCTCTTCTCAATTCAAATTTTCTTTTTATTTTTCAAAATTTTTTATTTTTTTGGATTTTCAAAAATTTTCAGTTTTTTTATGGTTTTTCAAATAAGGAAAAGCAAGTAAAAATAGGGCACATGCAAGTAACCAATCACAAACACAAAAACATACAAAGAACCAATACTCTACTTCCCCAGCAACGACGCCAAAAACTTGATGTTGTTTGTTTTAACCTGCAAGCGTACGGATCATTTATGGTATATCGAATATGAGTTCGAGTATCATCTCTACAGGGAGGCTACCTTAGTTCGGTCTGTACGTGCAAGAGTGCTTAAGATTACCTATATGTGTGTGTTGAAGTATTTTTGGTCTTTTTTGAGTAAAGGAGGCTCGAAAATAAAACCTAAATTTAAACCTAAGCTAATGGAGGAACTATAGGTGCCAAGCTAAGAAAATAAAGCTCTACAAGGTGAAAGGGGATCTCGGGCAATACTTGAGCTATAATAATAATTTGGTCTATCTATGGCTTGATTGCTCTTTTTGGTGTTGATTAACGTCCTACTTGAGAGACTAACCTATTAGTATTTTTTCACACTAGAGGTTAGATTTCTAGAGCATTAACTAGTGCTAATAGGTATCTTTTTGGTATTGTTTCAGACTAGAGGTATACTTCTACCACACTTAGTCATTAATTAAGTATATTAATCAACACACTTAGTTGCAAATGGGGCTCATGCTATCAGCATGGATTAAAGGCTAAGGTGAGACCACTACCGATAGCATTTAAGCACAAAAGAACACATGCAACTTTACTTAGGCATTTTAACAAACAAATAGACATGTTTGAATATCAACACATAGATATATTGATTCATGCTATTAATCAATGTAAAGAAGCAAGTATTAAAAGCCAAAGATATACACAAATCCTTTATTCATAGCCCTAATCTAATATACAACAATAAACAGCCAAAGATCTAGCCTAATCTTGCAACATATTTACAAGAAATAGAAAGAGAACAAGAAGAACTCCCCTAAATCTTGATTCCAAATCCATACAAATCCTTCAAATTCTTGTTAGATGCTTTAATCCTAGCTTGGTATGGGGTTTAGATAGTGTGTGAAGGTGTTCGGTAAAATGGGAAAAAGGTTAAGGCTTTATTAGGGTTTTGAAAATCGAGTTCCTCCCCTATAAATGAGCTAAAAAGAATGTTTTATAGTTGTTGACTTAGTAGGTCAACCAGCTCCTTAGAGTGCTTGATTGGCAATCAACATGGGTTCCCTAGAATCACTGATTGACCTAGCCGGTCGACCAGTTTCTAGATAAAGTTGACCGACTGACATCTTTGCTTTCCGATCCTACCGGTTGACCGGCTCTGTTCCTAGGTTAACCAGTAGGTCTTTTTTGCCTTTATTCTTCATTCTTTTTCTTTTAATCTTCATCCTTTAGCTCATTTCTTGCTCATGCAAGCTCGAACCTTTCCAAAACTTTCCTAAGCCATGAAATATAACACTTAGTGTAACATATTTGCATCCAAATACATTATGTACAACTATTAATATTTAAGCATAATCTCTATACTAAGCGAAGTCAATTATATGCAAACACTATATACAAACACACATAAATGACATACATTATTAGGGTGTGACACTTTGATGTACCATAAGGAGAGATCTTGTGTGATAAGATTGTCTGCCTCATATGTTGGGTGTTGTATTCTAACTAGTTGGGACATACATATGCAATAGCATAGTCTGTGTGCCCTCTTGGATTTGTCCACTTAATCAATAGAAATTTAGTACTAGTGATATTACCCTTTAGGGGTATATCAGTCATTTAGCTTGTGGGTCGCTCCCTAGATCAAGAGATTTGTGACTAGTGGATGATCATTATATGGACTAGAGATTCTACGGTTCCAAATGTAGTCTTGGAGGTGATGGTCATGTTAGGACCGGTCTTGACTACGGGTATACAAAGAGGGGCATTTTGGTCATTTCACTTAGTTGGTCAAAGACAGAGGTCACCGAAGCGAGTATCCTGCTTAGCCAGTAATTATCCTTGGGGTGCAGCTTTGGTCTTCCGGTGGAAATAGACCGAGGTCAAAGTGGCCTTAGTGTCACTAAAGAGATAGTAAGAGCATTGTGGTCATTTTGGGAGCCAAGGGTAATGTCTTTTGGACCCTCTACTAGCTATTACTCTATTGGATACATTATTTGAGGTAAATTAATTATGTGTATTGTTTAATTAAGATTTGAGTTTAGAATTAAGAAAGGATTTTGTTAGATATATCTTATGTTTTGATGATGAAAATTTTTGTTCTGTATGTGCTTGTTTAAATGAAACTCTTTAATACGTTAATGTCCTTGTGAGATTGTGCTTGAGTTGATTGGCAAGAAACCTCATTAGAAGCCAGAAGTGCATACATGTCAAAAAAATCATCAAGGCTTGAAGCTTATACAAGTTTGGATGGCATGATGACATGAAGAGTTCAAGATTGTTCGTTACATAAAATGAGTTATAAGTAGGAGACAAGGCGACATAAAGGATACCAGCATATGCTCCTTTGCGTTTAGCCTTAGGCAACATCTTATAGCTCTCAATAACATGGTTTTCTCGAACTATTCTTTGTTTAAATGGTTTTTAACTTGTTTTTAAGGGGTGAAAAATATTCATGAAGCATTCCTAACTTTGCTTCTTTCATTAAAATTCTTCAAGACACTTGCATAACATATTTTTGCTCCAAAATTGTGCTTTTAGAGTCTTTTTGAAATGATTTTATCTTGCCAAATTTGCTTTGTTTTCAAAAGAGTGTATAAGAGCATGGTTTTACTTTGAAAAAAGAAGTTTCTGGACCTACTGGTCATTCTAGTCAGTCGACTGACTGGTATACGAGGGTTATCGTAAGTCCTACTTTAGGGATTGCTTTCTGGCCTTGCTGGACACCCTTATCGGTTGACCGGTTGAGGCTACTGGTAGAGCCTGAGCTTTTGGAGGTATAGGTCATCCCTAAATGGTCCACTGGACCCCTTACCAGTAGCACCTAGATTTGGAAATTTTGATCGTTAACAGTATATTTCAGTTGCCTTTATAAATACCCATTCACCCCAATTTGGAAAATAAGCAGAAAAATCATCTTTGAGCATTTCTAAGCCATTTTCTTTATTTTTAGACAGCTTTTAGCTCGAAAATCATCATTAAGAGCTATTGTTTGATCTTTGAGCAAACTTGAGCTTTTCTTTTGCTATGTTCACTTTTTAGAAGTTGTAGCCTTTTACTATTCAATTTCTTCCATTCCTGTTCATATACACACTCTTGAGCTTGTATCACATCTTGGGTAGATTACGGAGCAAATAGAGTGAAGGGAAATCTTAGGTGGGTGCACACTAGGGTTTTTTGAAAAAAGGCTTCAAAGAGGTGTAAGGTTGGTTTGTGATTCATCAACTTGTGAAGAATCATTATACCGGACTTGTTTGAAGTCCTAAATGGAGTACCCTTAAGCGGTAGACGTAAGCAAGGTAGAACCACCGAAAAATCGGGTTTTGTCTCTTGATCTCTTTACTTTCTTGCTATCTTACTTTATTGCTCACTAGGTGTTTGATTTTTTGCTTGTGTTGTCATTTGTTTAATATTTATTCCTTAGGTATTTGATATTTTCTCATAATGTGTTCAAATATTTGCATAAGTTTTATCCTTGTTTGTTAATCAAATTTTTGGTGTTAAAATTAGTGATTAACTTAATTCACCCCATTAAGTTAATTTGCGCCCACAGATTTTATTTTCCGAGTCTTCTTAATGTAACTCACAAATGTCATAATTAGATAAGCAGGGCCTGCATGGAAGATATTTAGTGTGTAAGATGGAATATTTGGGATAGCCTTATCCCTAGGGAATATTCCATTTCTAGGAGTAAGTAGGGGGTATTATGGTGAAACATAATATTCTACGAACCTTATCCTTAATGGGTTGCCTAATACTATAAAATAGTATAAAATAAGTATAACCAATAAAAAAAGAGAGTGAGATATTTTTTCTTGATAGGTCTGTGCATGATTTTTCACACGCTGGCACCAAGAATACACACTAAATTCCATAACCTGTTGGGATTGTGTGCCCTAAAGGCTACAAGCACAAGGTGATTACTAGATACTAGACATAATATGCTCACGAAATTGTTCATATGATTGAGTTTTGCACATCATATTCTCTCTATTTGTCCATTGGAGCTAAGTATGAAGATCCAATTGTATAGGTTGGGTGCGAGCGCTTTATACTAATATAATATTAATGTTGGGCTTTCCCTTAAAAGTTGCTCGAGGTCGAAAAATCAAATTTGTTGACCAAACCAACCTAAAAAACCACTAAACCTATTCCCTTATTAGTAAAGCTCCTTTGTGATATAAACCAATAAGTTGGGTACGCAGTAAGGATAAACGCACAACAGGTCCAAGTCTAGATTTGATGATATCATAAATTGGTCCATAGTCGGATGGTAGTGTTGGACACTCTCCCGAGACAAGGCTATGGTGGGCGAGTCTCCTTGAGAGGTGATCTGCCTAGGTCATTGGATGATTTTCTGGACTACGCTCCTAGTACGTGTGTCACACATTGGATAGGGCCACTGTTAGTATGTTTTTTGGGTATTACACCATCACATATAGAAGACAAGATACTCATAGCTTCCAAGTGATTAATGCTCTAAATCTTGAGCATGTGTGGATAAACTAACTAAATTAAGGTATAGCACTTTGATGCACCATAAAGAGAGGTCTTGTGTGATAAGATTGCCTACCTCGTACGTTAGCTGTTGTATTCTAATTAGTTAAGATATGCATATGTAACAGCAAAGTCTATGTACCTCATTGGATTTGTCCACTTAATCACTAGAAATTTAGTAGTGATATTGTCCTTCGGGGGTATATCAGTCATTTGGCTTGTGGGTCGCTCCC